>JAYKKI010000007.1:14807500-16007500 GCA_039881145.1 Druceiella hillmani | reverse complement strand
ATTTAAAAACATGAAATAATATTACAAAATCGATGGTTCATTCCACTTTGGAGTAAGAAATACTTCAATAAAAAATCTGTCCTTAAAATTTAATATACTATTTGAATATTCCTAATCAAACTGTAATTACACCACCGAGTTTATTACTCTTATTGTCTAGGTCAACAAAACAATACTCCAAGCTAGTTATTTAGAAACGCGAACTGAATCATAACATCGTAATCATTAAATTATAACACCTCATCAATAATCAATAATTTAACTTTTCAATTCCCATCTTGCGATTCAAATATTACACCGCCAAGCTGGATGCGATTGAAATCAAGAGCGTGTTACTACTGCCCTTTGAATAGAATCAAGTTATTAAATGTTTGTGGTTTGGTAAATGTCGAGTCATAATTTTTTGTCAAAAAAGTTAATCTGGTATTTAAGTATTTATGAATTATCGCTTTGGTTAAATATATTAAATGGATTTGATATGGTTAAATATATTATACAAGAGAGCTGTATCAAATTGGTGCGTTAATAAATCTTCAAATAAGGTTATGCCAATAAAGGATTTCAAAACTTGTGACGTTATAAAACAAGTAGTATGTTTAGATTTGATGTGCTTACCATCGCTACTTTGTAAGCATTTCTTCAGAACCAATTCACATCTACGGCAAATCTTAATAACATCTTTCGAAGGATACATAAGATTACCTTTATCTTTTATGTTTATAAGACTGTTGGACAATGGTTGGGACGCTATAAGTGCACCAATACAGGTTTCACATTTTATGGTTTTTATTAAAGCATGGACTATGAAACCAGAAACATACTAATTACTTTTTCAGAAAATGTGGATAGTGTTCGATATATAACATCAAGAAGCGAAACATTTTTATAATTATCGCTAATATTTCCGTCTTACTCGACAAATTTATATTTCTCGGACGTCATATTTATTCTTTGTACCGGCGATGAACAATTTAAAATATTAATATTTTCTAGTGGAATGCAATTTCCACGATCACTGTTGGACAGCTCAGTGTGTGTTAACATTTTTTTATAAATAGTTTGGAACTGCTTAGCCATCGGATTATTATTACCAAATCCATGGCATCTTATATTAGAAAAAAATAGCTCGATGTGGTATTGACTATATGCATAGGGAAATACGTTAATACAGCATCTTGGTTATAAACTAAATTTTCAAATAAAAATGTTGCACTATCTATGAGAGTCTTTCGATTGGTCTCTATTTATTTAATACTTTTTATGTTTTGACGCTTCAAACACACAGATTCGTATTGTAATTGTTTTCGAGTAAAAACTAGCGGATTGAAGAAGAGTCAAACAATCAGACTTATTTTCCTTGTTCATGGCTCGTTTATATCCGTATTGGTGAACTTTTGAATTGAATACATCAAAAACGTCATTTATAATGTTTAAAAAATTTACCATTCCCGAAACGTAGTCAAATTCATTTAATTTTAAATGGGAATTGCAAAAAATAAGAGCTTCTGAGACGCTTTTAATAAAAATTGCGACGCTAGTTTTACTTTCATTATTTTGTTCTTGAAATGAATATGCTCTCTTCTTAGTTTATTTGCCATATAGAAATTTTCCGATTCCCATAACCTGTTTAATTCTTCCAAAAAACGCCATTCAATCTTACTTCCCGTGTCATCATAAAATTCTCGATAGGCTTCAAACGAGTTGCGAATTAATTTAAGCATGTGGCAGGGATCCAAAAAAATTGCAATTTGTTTTCCAGTTGAAGGATTAATTAAAATGGTCTTAAAATTATCTGGTTCCAAGGCCAACAGCCCAAGATTTTTACGAAAGATAAATTAGACGGGCATCCGTCAAAAGTCAAACCTACGATTCCTATTTTACTAACAGTTTAAATGCCTTTTAAAACAAGTAATAATGTCGAATCTAATTGCTGGCCAGATGTTGATGGTATAACAACCTTCAGATAATTAAAAATCATTTAAGAATAAGACTAAGAATTATACTTATTACAAGATGACTTCACAATGTAAACAATTGTCCTTAATAAATAAAAAATTCAAAAAAATCTTATATGTGACGATAGATATAGGGTTGGTACCGCAGACTTCAATAAACGCCTTCTCTTGTTTTGGCTTGTTGCTACTAAATGAGTGGCAAAATGTTTGGAATAAATAGTACTTGATTTTGTTGGAAACCATGACTCGCATTGTCCAGCCACCTGTATCCATTTTTCTTTTCGGTGCGGGCAATTCGGGAACCTAAAATGATAAGTTACATATAAGTATATAGTAACAAAACGAAGTATAAAATGAAATATAAGTATATAGTAACAAAAGTATCGATTTAGTTATCGATAACCACGCTACGCATCTCTAGTGGTGAAAAAATCAACAATATGGCGGAATCACTGCCGACGATCTGACTGTAACATACGAAGATATACTTGCTTAAATAATAGTTAACAGTGTACTTACTTGTGAAAAGTAATTCCGTTTTTCTGAAGTGATGATGTAGTACTTCTGTTTTGTTTTATAGCACAAGAAGGCATGGTTTATTTAATTTTTATTTAAAATTACGAGAAACTTTCTCTGCCACGTTCGTTATTAAATGTTTGTGGAAGGCTTACTGAAGGCGCGTAAGCTCTTTGCCCGGAACGGTGGCATAAATTGTGCCAGCGCGCGGCTAGAAATTTTGTATTGATGCGTTATCCAGTGGTTAACTTATCCATGTACTACTGTATATCATCTCGATTTGTAAAGTTATCATGAAGTCTTTCTTTATTGGAATCTCTGAAACTCTTGTTACGAATTTTGAGAAAAAATTGCCGGTTAATAGTTTCTAAAATACTTCGTATAAATTTCATGTGAATCCATCCGGTGGTTTTTAAAATCTATGGCCACCATATTCAAAAACGTAATTTTGAGAAAAAAACATTTGAAGTTTCACCTTAAAAAATGAATAAGGATATAATTTATTAAATTATACGCAGAGCCTCCTAATTCTGGGCTAAATAATAAAACCTTTTGCCAATACGTTAGCTTCCAAAACTTACCTTCTCGAGTGTTGTCGTACATATTTCGATTTTCATCAGCGCACTGATGTGCATTATGCACAAAACTTATTCCCATTGCATTTGCAATAATTAGAAATCGTTACATCACTTCAAAATACAAGCAACTGCATTTGCAGCAATTTCAATAATATTAGAGCTACCTTTTCAAAGTTTTGGAGTTTATATTCCAAAACAGCAAATTTTAACTATCGCTGTTGTTTTCATTGAACTTGCCAACACTTCTTTATAGCAGATTATAACTACTAAGGTCTTCATAAATTTATTTGATAACAGTTAAAATATCAGCATACAAGGAGAGATAATCATGACTAAAAAAATTTATCTCATATTTGCTTCAGCTTGCTAGTAGTATGAATACAATTAAAATTCACATTTTAGGCACATTTCATAATTAGGTATTTCATCTGATAAACTACACTTATAATACAATAACTTTTCCGCATTTCTCATATTTTTAGGAGACTCGTGATTTCAACGTATTTTTAAACCATAATCCGCCGTTAATTTATCAATAATTATCTTTCCTCTCAGTTTACCTTTACCCTCAAGATCTGATGTTTTTTTCGATGTATGCATATAAGTCCTCATTTTCCCTTGAACACGTACCATACATTCTTTTTATTAAAGGTTCCGTCATCATAAGTAGCTCCTTTTACATAATATGAATGAGTCACAATCTACAATATAATACAGGTATTTAAACCCGTTTTATTTTCATTCGAATATTTCAATAATTGCACGCATATTAATTTTCCCTGATGATCCTTCATGATTTGTACAACACTCATTTTTATGCTCCTCATATAAACTTTTGTATTCTGCGGGGGTTATCTTAGATTTTCAAAACTCCAATTCTTTGCAATATTAACTTTTTACATTTAAATCAAGTATCAAATATTTACCAGTAAAATAACCAATTATTGTAGAAACTAGAGTACTCAAATATTGACATATATATGCCCTTTTTCCACCTTCCATCTCTTGAAACTATTAATTAATTGATTTTAGTATTTTCAGCTTCAGACATTTCTTCTATGACACCTATTTTAATTAAGATTTTACGACAGTTGTACGATGACATTTTGTCCATACATTTCGATTTATATTCGTTTGTGTTTAGAAATTGCAGTATATAATAAAATACAATTAAAAGTTAAATTCTATAATACTAGGTTTTTTCTGGTAAGTGGTCCATAGTCTTCTTGTAATTTCAGTTTTTAGCAGACGTTCTACTAATATTGACATCACGTTTCGCTGTTTTCGGATTGAAAATTGTTTTCTAATATGGTGCAATTTATGAGTAATACCATATTTTCTCTTGATATTTTATTTATATCACGTCCCTTTATAATTTAGTAAAAATTATTTTATTTGCACTAAGCTTATTTACCTTGATTAAGAGAATTTTTTTATAATACCTATTACCTGCAATAGGTGTAAAATTCATAACGAAGTACACAACTAAACATGATTAAATAAATATATATTTCGAAGACAGAAACATTATTACAACACACTTAAAACAAATTGTGTAGAATATATATATATATATATATATATATATATATATATATATATATATACATATGTATATGTATATATATATATATATATATATATACATATATATATGTATATATATATATATATATATATATATATATACATATATATATGTATATATATATATATATATATATATATGTCATATTTTTTATAATAACAAAAAAATTACCAGGAAACATCATTCAAGATTCAGCTAAACTGAGGAACAACTTCATCTTAAATATGAAAAACATAAGAGAAAAAAATCGTCTATAAGGATGGAGAATTTTGAAATAATTATTCAAATTGCAAAGAAAAATTTAGCAGTTTATGAAATATAAGGTATTTGCCTTATATTTCATAAAATGTTCCAAAAATTTAAAGGTATTATTATATATTCGTTGCTTTAAAATTTATTTTAACGCATATGAATATCACGAAAACGCAAAATTAGAAAAAAATAGATTGTTGAAATGTGCGTGAATTTTAACACCCGATCAATATCAAAAAATTCTTATAGTTTATGATTGGAAGAAAATAAACTCAGGCATGTATATATATTTAAGAGTATATAAAATTTCTATTAAATTATTTACAAACATTCATATCTTTTCTCCACAAAAGGCTAGGCTATGTAAGCCTAGCAAATTTTTCACAGGCTTTGAAATGTCGTGAATTTCTCAAAAAGTATGAGATTTGGAATCATTGCACTTGCTTCCTGCTTTAGGTAAACTTCTAGCAACAATTGTTTTTGTCATAAATTTCAAATTAATATTTTTGAAATAGGTGGGGATGGGTCATTGTGTATACTTACAGTCATAATATTAAGAAAATCGGTTCATTTGCCTCCCCCTAAACTTCATTTGTCTCACCCCAAACTCGTGTGTAAATATTTTTAAGAGTTGACAAATGAAATATATAATTTTGCTTGGAAATTCACTACAATGAAAAATTTATAGTTCATATGTTAAACGTTTTCTGGGAAAAAAGTTGAGATAAGAAACATGTGAGAATCGTTAAAATTAAGAAAAGGCTTATATGTTGGAATTCTTTTAAAAAAATGCTTGGCTTGGCGTTCTATAAAATAAATATCTCAACAATAGAAATTAACGCATACTGACAGTAACAAACATAAATATAAAATAAAACTTAAATAAAATGTAGTTATATTCTATTTTTTTACAAAAATATTTGCTGATCAACTATTTTCAATGGAAAAGGAGAAGTATTTTTTATTAGGTATTGATTCATAATACATCTCAAAAGTTTCATTGAAACTTTTTTTAGATTTAATTACGCAAAAATTAACTTTTAAACTAAATTTGCTGTTTCCCAAAAATATTAATACATTTAAAGGAAAAAATATTATATAAAATTATTATATTATATACTATAAATATGAAATCTTACGTTGAGCAATTGCTAATTCTATTAAATTAAATAGTATATTACAATCTTCTGTCTTCTCATCTCTCTAGATAGGGCTGCAGCTGTATTAAACGTTTTTGATTGGTTTAAAAATCCATTGAAATCGTTTACGCAAATTACGAGATTTATCTAAACACGTGTTTGGTAAGTCATGGACTAAACCAAAAGGGAAAGTAGGCCAAGCTATGATTGAGTTACAGACAAGTTCCTTAATAAAAATCTCTTAGTTTTCGACATACAGACACTTTTTTAAAAAATGTATAATCACCATTCTGGATCTATTTTTTTGGTGCCAAAACTATGAATTAAATGTGATTTTTTAATATTTTGTAATTAAGTATAACTGAGTAATAAACCCTTTTAAATTAATCGAAACATTTTAAGACAACTAATAAAGTTCTCTCAAAAAATTCCAAAATATACTTTTTAGGATTTCAAAATTTTTGCCACTCAACTTTGACTATGCTGCACTGTATTTAATTATATTGACTATGTAGTAACGTTCTAAATATTTCTATTCAATTCAAAATATTCACTACGTAGTAGAACGTGGCTTTAACATAGGTCGAAAAAATGTAAGGTCTAAATAAGTTTAGCCTACGATCTATTAAAACACATTTCTAATCTGAAAGCAGACTGATTTAATTTCTGTTATACACTCAAATAGACCAGAAAAAAAGATAGAACAACTTAATATTTTAATATTACATATGTGATTGTAATTTTCTCCACAAATTTATTAAAGCTTTGGTTATTTTTTGATATAATCTACATTTAAGACATATATGTGCAATATTTTCATTCAACATATTATATTTAGGGATTCTTTTACTTGCGTCTTTATGAAATCATTAATCGAGCACGCAACTTGAGTTCTATAAATTCGTCGATTTAGTATATAATTAAATTTTTTTTCTGTATGCAGATGCAAAGTTTATTAAATTTTGGGAATCGTTTGGAAAAAGGTTTCCTTTTTCCCTAGGTCCGCTAAATGTTTTAATAAATTTAATTAACACTTTCCTATTTCTTACTTGTAGCGCTGTATTGAGCACTTCTTTACTTTTCGACATGTTAACAACTTAAACTGAATATTACAAAAGGCATTTTACATTTTTTAATTTATTTTTTAATTAATTTTATAAAATTTAAAAAACAATTTTAAGAAATAAAATATTTTATTTAACTCAAATGAGATTTCTATTAAAATCACTAAGGTAATATTGGACTTATAACTTTATAAACTAATATACAACTATCGTGGATGGAAGATTGGATTAGCGGGAATCGATTAGCGGGATTACTCAGTCTTGCGAGCAGGTAGGTAGGATTGACTTAACAGAATGCGAGAAAGTCAATAAATGGCTTAGGTAGCCATATAATTATAATCCTCTGGTATTAGAGATGCCCCTAATACAAGATGATTATAATTATATGCAAGTCTTTGATGATTTTGTGGGACATGCCGAGATCGTTAAGCTTAGAAATGCTTTTAGTAACAACGTTTTTTAACTAAATTTCCGTTGCTTGGTCGATACCTTTTCGAAATGCAGTAGATTGAAAGCCACGCAAAATGTATTAGTCTGTTTAATAACTATATAAATGTTACCGATTATTTAACAACAGTCAACTTTAATATAGATTAACGGTTGTTTTATTGTGATATGACATTCAAAATATACAAATCAAAATTTTGTTAAAAATGTTCGGTTCAGAAATACATATCTTCAATACGATTTTTTTTCTATATAGCTTTAAAAGTATTTTATTTATTTATTTCCTTTAATGTACACAAATGATAAAATTGATGATCCATTCAGTCCCGCTCGATAAGAGACCAGGAATCGAATCCGGGTCCCCGTTATGCACCGTGCCGTCTCGTATGCCTTGTGATCAACCCAATATAACACGGTGACAACGCCGTGATCATGCCGATTTTTGTGAGATCGTGTGGAACAAAAAATACTATATTAAACTTTATTCTATCTCGTTTTGCTTAGAAGATATTTGGCAAAAAATTTAACATGAAATATTTTTCTAAAGCCCGTTAAATCACATCTGTGTACATTACTTATTAACCTATTTTGGAAATAGTAGATATGACTTGAACTAATGAAACCCAGCACTATGCTTATGATGGTAGGCTTGTAAAAAGGGTTATATTTCCTCATATTATGAAGTTATTTGTTGGGTTCCCTCTATTACAGAAAACCAAAGGTACAACTTCCAATTAATAAACTAAACAAATTTAATGCTTATAATTGCCTTCGTATATTCAAAAGTATACGAGGATCGTTCGTACAATTTATTGTTTTCTAAGTAAACGCAGTTTTTCAAGAACATTATCAAATTAAAAATATTGTATACTAACTAAAAATAAGACTTCGGCCGAGGTCGAGATTTTCTACATATAGACAACGCTAACAAGAGTAAAAGTATTGAAGACTTTACAGAGGTAACTAAATACATTAAAGATTTTACTGCGAGAATCGATGATTTTCTGATAGCTATTCCCAGAGGCGAATTAATTTGCTATCACAATCTGAACGATAAGAACTACTACAATAATTTGTCATTTGCTACCGATAGTTGAACTCAATCGTGCGGTTGAGCCATTTGGTATAGGAAGGGTTTGAATTTCTTCAGTTTTACGTAAAATGTGAATGACAGTAATCTCGGCAAGATGAATGAGACCATCATATGCTTAGATTTGGCGTTAGTTAATTAAGTAGTATTGATAAACATTATTAAAATACCAAATAAGTTACCCCAAAAATAGTCTGAGGAGTAGAGTCATAATCACACTTGTATGTTTTATGCAAAAATTTACGATAATAAATTGTTTTAATTATTTATAATATTATTGAATTAATTCCACACCGAACGCGATAACAGCAACATTGGCAGTGTTATTCAATATTTTCGTCGGAAACATAAAATATGACGAGTGTTTTGCTGAAAAGTTTGTCATTATCTTTGCCGTACATACAAAATATTTGTTGTACATCGAAAATAATACTATGAAAGAAGTTAAAACAATGCGATATATGACATGTGTGTACATAGTTATGCTTTAAAAAATTGTATAGACGATCTTTGAATGGGGATACTCGTATACACAGCACAATTAGTACTCACAATAAGTTAAATATTATACAGTGTCGTATTTACCAGTCTACTCTCGTTATCTCAAACCTGCGATAATTCGAACCTCTCTATAATTCAAAGTTATCACGAGTTTCTAAGAAAATCTATTTATATTTCGAACTAAATCAATACATTTTTATACACTTGGTAATTCGAACGAAAAAATCATTGCTCCGTAACAAAACGACGCGTTAATTCGAACTCCTCGGTGCCAGACACTCAACAATTCAAAGTTGATTCAAAGAGACCGAAAGATTGCCGAACTAGCAGAGGTAAGTACATTTCGAGACAAGTTCAAACGTGCATCATCGTACACGAGGCTTTGTTTTTATGATTAGTTTGACACACACTTCCGCACGAATAGGTTTGTTTACTTAAGTTTCAGTTACTGTTACTCTTTCGTCGGTTGTATACAGATCAAAAGTTTGTGTTAGTTATGAGTCCTAAAAAATATAAATGCTTGACGATTGCTGATAAGAAGAAGTTAATCGAAAAAGTCGAGGAAGGTGAGAAGAAAAGTGATGTTAATTAATAAAAGAATTTAAGATTCCTCTGAGTACTCTCTCAACCATAATAAAGCACAAGGAGAAAATTTCTGCTGCTCAAACTGCTGGAGTACGGAAAAGAACTACTAAAGGTGAATTTCCTCGTCTGGAAGAAAGCCTGGTCATTTGGCTAAGACAATGTAGAGGACAAAAAGTGTCTATTAGCGGAAACTTGTTAAAGGAGAAAGCAAAAGAATTCGCGTCCACTCTAAACATCAAAAACTTTACGGCAAGTGAAGGGTGGCTTACAAATTTCAAGAAGAGAAATGGAGTTGTGTATAAAAAAGTTTTTGGGGAAAGTGGAAGTGTGAATGATACAGTTTGTTTAGATTGGCATGGTAAATTGAAGACTTTGATTGAAAACTATGATGCCCGAAACATTTTTAATACTGATGAAACTGGTCTAATTTTAAATTTTTACCGGACAAGACGCTAACTTTTAAAGATCAAAAATGTCATGGGGGAAAGCACAGTAAAGAGAGGTTGACAGTTTTACTTGCAGTAAATATGGACGGATCGGAAAAACTTAAACCTTTAGTGATAGGAAAAGCAATGAAACCGCGATGTTTCAAAGGAGTGAAATCGTTTCCTACTGATTATCGTGCTAACAAAAAAGCTTGGATGACGACAGAACTTTCTAATAATTGGCTTTTAACAGTTAATGGGGATATGAAACGACAAAAGCGGAAAATTTTACTATTTTTAGATAATTGTACTGTCCACAACAGTCCTCCTACATTGTCTAACGTAGAACTTTACTTCTTTCCGCCGAATACAACTTCCAAATTGCAACCATTGGACCAAGGAAGCATCCATAATTTTAAAACGTTCTATCGCAAAGAAATTGTTAAGATCATTTTAGAATCTCTCGACAAGTAGCTAACTGCGAATATCACGGTTCTGACAGCTATTTTACTGATTGACAAGGCATGGAAAGCTGTAACACCCCTAACGATTCTAAACTGCTTCAAAAAATCCGGTTTCGTAAAAGAAGATCAGATAAATCTTCCAATAATTTTGGATGATGAAGAACCAGCAATAGAACCACTAGTTGGCATCAGCGGTGTGAAAACACTCGATAATTCGTAATATTTTAAGAGTCCCTTGAGTTTCGAATTAACGAGAGTCGACTGTATTACTCTATTTGTTCCTTGCAATTGGAAAGGTTCCATAATATTATATAAATGAGAAATGTATTACAATAAAGAAGTAACAAAAAAAATTTAAAATACGATGAAAATCACACTGTATTGATTAGGTTAACTCAATACCAAGTATATTTGACTTTCCCGAATACGCTGTTTAAAAAGAATGCTGTCTAAAAATTATTTTTTGAAAATTTGTAACCAATACAATTTTATTTTCTGAAATCATAAAATGATAATTTGAGTGATAAATCCTGGTTAAAATATGTTATTGAATGTTATTCTTGTCTATGTATGTAAATGTTTAATACAACCTACGCATTTTCCTGTATATACTATGGATTTATTTTCAGGTACTATGATGGACGAATATTGAAAATTATCCGATTTGTTTGTAGCACAGGTATGATACTGTCTAACAAATATTTCATTGTGAGATGGATTATCCTCAAAAATGATTTAATCATTAGAGAGATCGGAATAAGTTTTTCATTAAAGGAGCAGACCTTCGGAGCAATTTGGATATCGCAGCATGTGATCGTGTTTCAGAAATAAAAAAGCAATGCCATTCTTTTTGACGAATAACAATATTCTCATACCCAAATATTCACCAAATTCGATTAAATATAATACAATTCTTTTAAATTTAATTAGAAATATTATCTCGAAAAAATTTAGAAAATTTTAACTTTCAACACAAAGGTTTTAATTTCATTTAAACACATAATTTTTTCGTTTCCTATTTTTAAAAGTAATTTCCATTTTGTAGTTCATCTTTCATACTTAATTCAAAATTTGTTTTTTTTTAGAAATACTCGTAAATCCAGCGGTTTTCCGTGAAAATTAAGATTATTTTTCTACTACAATATCTACCTTATTTTTCGTGACATTATACATTTTTGTGATAGTTTCTCTTCAATGGAATAATTAGATTATCATCTGCCTTATTTTTCGTATTTATACATAATTCTATATAGATAATTCTTCGGTCTATATAGATAATTCTTCGTTCGTGAAAAGGGGACATAGGTCAAACTATGAATACGTTACTGACAAAATTTCCCTTATTAAAAATATCTTAGTTGTCGAAATGTGGAAACTTTTTTAAAATAAATAAAAATCACTACTCTGTGTCTATCTTCTGGGTGCTATGGCTACAAATTGAGTCTGATTAATTTTTTTAGTTAATATCTTTGTAGCTTAGTATATATAAGTAATCAAATTTCTGAGTAAATTGAAATATTTCACGACAACTAATACGGTTTCTTCAAGAAAAAAAGAAAAAACGTACCTGTTATTATTTATCATTTTTATAACCCAAGTTTGACTCTTTGTGGTGAAAAAAATATACTACATAGAACTGGCACACCATTTGAAAAATTGACACGTGTAATACATAAGTTTTAGTGATGAAATTCTTATCGCTTTTAAGTATTAAAATATATTTATATTTTACCACAGAAGGCACTCATTATGAGGCAATTACCTTATGTATAAATTTTTTCATGTAAATGTATTTTTCTTTAATTTTTTTCGTGGGGCTATTAAATACTCATTAAAAACAATAAAATAATTTAAGGTAAAAAACAATTTCAACTGTTACTTTTTTTTATTAAGTTCATTTAGGTTGGAATTCTGTCATGCAATCTGTCATGAAATTGTTTTATGGCTTTTGTCTTTATGGTTCATAAAAATATTACGATATTTGCTACAACTTTTATTCTTAAAAGTGTAAGGCTGATAAAAAGTAGGAATGACATGAATGAGCCTTTTACCACGCTGACGACGAAGGAAACAAACACCACGCTGACGAGGAGGTTTGAAAATTTGAGGCTGACGAGAAGGAATCATCCGTGGCCACCACGTTCACCAGATCTCAATCTCGTTGATTATTTCCTGTGGGGTTATTTTTAAATAATGGGGTGCTAGAAAGAAATCAAAACGAAACAGGAATTAATTCAGAAATTAAATTCTAGAGCAAAGGCGATCAACATTAATAAACGTGCTCTCAGCCTTTTACTTTTAAAGATAAATATTTTCACACAAGTGGTATTATTACTAAACAATCATAGACGTAAGAGCCCAAAATATACTTCATTGTAGATTTTTCCCAACTAATTTTTGATCTAAACAATTGACATATTCAAAAAAAAATGTTAAATGGTCTTAAATTTTTTTTTCGGAAAAATACAAAATTCGAAAATTTTTTAAAACTACAAATAAAAGGATAAAAAGGTACATATCGTTCCTCGTACTCGTACATTTGCTCCTGACTTGGCAACATTTAAAAAAAATATATGACAAAAAGCAATAACTTTTACTGCTCTTGAAATTAAGTTCCTTTGAATATTTTTAACCATAATTAAATTTGTTTCTAACATTAAATTACTTCTGTTTCTTTGATGTCACACGTGCATTAGAGCCAATTACAGGAAGTTTGAAGATTTGTTATAACGAAATATAAAAACTTAATTTTTTGAAGAAGTTATTAACATTTCTTAACTTTATATTACTTTTATTGTTTCTAAGGACTATATTAAAATTGAAATCTTATAATAGTTGGCATCTGTGGTTAAGTATGAATATTTTTTTTAGGTTAAAAGCGATAACATTTTTATAACTATAATTTACATATTCCAGTATTATGTAGTATATTTTTTTACTACAGTCAAATTTGGGATATGAAAACGGTGAAATCGTACATTTAGATTAAACTAATAAGATGTCATAAAATGTTTATTTTTGTTTAAAGGCTTATTATTCAGCTATACTTAACACAAAAAAAATTAACAAAAAATTACAGTCAGGCTCAATTTGTAGTCATGACACCCAAAAGATCGACATAGAGTAGTGATTTTTATAAATTTAAACAAAAGTATCTATATCTCGAAAACTAAGAAATTTTTATTAAAGTTTAATTTTAGTCAGTAACCTAATCATAGCTTGGCCTATTCCTCCTTTTTGGTGGGTCCATGTCTGACGGGACAGCCTATATATATAATAAATGTCAATTTACCACACGAAATAACATTATTATTATCTATGCTTCAAACTTATTATAAATTATAAACAGAGGCAACATGGACTTAAACAAAATATATTAATAAAAACCAATACCACTAGATGGAATACATTCAACAATTTATTCTTTAAGTAATAAAACTTTTCCAGTCGCTGCCGCGTGCATGATTTTGTTATGCAATGATGTATTAAGTCCGTTTTATTTTAAATGTGGAAAGTCAGTTACCGTTGCTCGTCCGAATAACTCAAAGGTGAATACAAAACTGTGCAAAGTCACAAAATTCAAAAGACTGTCGAATAAAATTGCAAATCAGTACCCAAAAACCGAAAGGAAACATGTACGAAATGAAAAAAAAACGGCTTCAACACTATTCAAAGAAATCTAAAAAAGTTTCAATCCAGCAAGTAAGACGCCGATGGCACGGAAACCAAGAGGAAGCCGTCGTACGTAAGTGGGCGAGTGTAAATGAATGAGATATACCAAGTTCGAGCATAGAATATGAAGAAAGCAATTGATATTAGAAAACCAGGGGCAATATGCATTTTCGTGTAATATCCGCAAATCTGCAGAAGAGTGTTTCATTTACTAACTTCACGGCACCAAAAGCAATTATAGAAAGCTATTTTACTTTTCTGAATTAAATTTGGGGATAATTTCATAAACATTTGTGTAAAGAAAGAGCAATCATTAGGTCAAACGTGTAACAGTACTTTATTTATCGAAGTAAGCTTAGTTGTTGTTTCAAAACAATACATCACTCCATCGCCTCAATTTTAACAACCGAAACAGGTTCTTTCAAGGGTTTTATTTAAATTTTCTTTTCAATACTTAATAATAGATGCGAAATATTCTTGTCAGCATAGAACAAACTATGTCTTTCGTGACCCCATATTTATAATTATATTGGACTATGTCTTTCGACACCCCATATTTATAATTATATTGGAATATGTATAATAATATCTGTTCCCGCGACTTTGTTTCCGTGTAATTGGGAATTTTTTCTTATGTACTGTTTTTGGCTATGTACTATATAATTATCATACAAAATTTCATTAAAATCCGTCTAGTAAATTTTACGTGATAACTGCTCAAATTGACATACAAACAGACCAAAATTGTAAAAAAGTTATTCTGGTTTTTATTATCATTTTATGTGCTAAAACAGTCACCTTTTTAAATGTTTTCGATTTACAGTACTCACTATATTAGAATTATATTATATGTATTATCCATATTTCATCAGAAAGTTATATAATTGTGTCTATTAATTACGGTTTCATATTTGTTAGATGAAATAATCGACGCATTATTTTTACATTAACGCACGGTAATTTTCTTAAAGTTAAAAATAATCATACATCATTTTTGAATCATTACATTAAGAAAGAGGAGTATTTTATTTCTGACTCTAGTTTTTCATGTCGAAGGAGACCTTGAAAAAGTTTTGAAATTAAATAATATAATGTAATAATAAATTAAAATTAATAAATTTCATGAATTTCTAATATGAATTTTGATGATTCTTTGACACAATAATGAAAGTAGGGGACGAAAATTTTTTGAATATCTTGTGGTGAATAAATTAACGTAATTAAATTTCTTAAGAAATCTTAGTAGAATAGCCGGACGTTTAATTAAATCGAAATGCCAAAATGAATAATGGTATATACAAATAGTCCCGATCCCAATCTACGTGCTTGCTATTGAATTGCAGATCTTGTCTCTTGGTGAATCCTTCCAATATTCATTAATCAACGACGAGAGTATTTCAATTAATACGAACGCCAGTACTATTAATCATTGCTACTTGTATATGTATTGCTATACGACAGATTTTAATTCAACCAAGTGATTGTGACTTCATTAAAATATAAGAACATCTGTAGAACATCACGTACAACAGTACAAGATTAACCGCTCAATCTAACGAGATTAATTAACATCTAACAAGATTAACCGCGCAATTAGCATTTAGACATATCAAACCACTATAGATCTTTTCATATAAATGAAACATTAGCTTCACTAAACTAAATAATTATACATAACAATGTTTTTAATATATTGTATGATTGACGAATAGTGCGTTAATTGTATTTGTTTCGCTTCCACACAAAAAAGTAAGAAAAATACGTGACATATTAATCCCTGTTCGCTTGCTGAACAGACCGATGATCTGTCTGTGATGTTAAAGTCGTCGGATTTTAATGTATTGCAACACGTATTTTTTATTACGTCAAAATTTATGTTAACTGACTTTGCTTTAATGTTTTTATTAGATTTGGCAAGTAATTGTCTTTCTCTATAACACCCAATATATTGAGGCAGCATCAAGAGTATGCACGTTTCCACTTTCATATACATTTTGTTAAGAACAATATATCGAAAGGTATTTTGATAAATAATGGAAATCCATAGGCCGTTTCCTAATTGTGGTGAAATCTTCAATATGTTGTAAAGGAATTTAGTATCACTCCGCTTTGGAATTCAAGTAAAAACCTTTGAAATTATTTCACTTTAGCAAGTTAGGGTAGCAGAACGAGAGTAAATGTTATTTTTGTCACATGAGTATAATTGATTATTAACAATTTTACAATTTCTTAAATTATCCTAGTTATAAAAGTAGTTCTTACCAAATAAAAATAAAAAAAGTTTATGTTTACTTAAGTTTTAGAATTTGTTATTGGCAACGGTATGTTACAATATAAAGAGCTACATAACATTTATCGGAGCATCTCTTTTTTAGTTTAATTTACGTGCCCCTTCATGGGGTTTTCATTATTTTTTTTATTTTCACTAAAGAAATATAAAGAGAGGGTTAATGAAAATAAGAAAAGAAAAATATTCATAAAGAAATGTCAGTGGATAAGTACGAATCATAACGGAGCACAAACATGAACACACACACACGCACGCACGTAGGCCCGCCGGCCAGACTGAAAGCCCGTATGCACGCTCGCTCGCTAGGACGGACGGACGTAATATATATAATTATAAAAATTATTCACACGAGTTTGTGTCAAGGCAATATAATAGACGAGATTTAAAAAAATTATGGAATTTGAAATATTATTTCCAATATAATTGAACTGGAAAAAAAGCATGTATTTATAAATAAATTTGATGTCCGCCATCCTAATTAATTGGAGTATGAAATGTTCTGTCAACGAAAAGTCCAAAAAAGAATACGTTTCAAAAAACGATGACAGATGTGACACTCGTATTGCGCATCCCGCCGATATAGTATAATTGAATATCGAACGATTTATCATATTGTATATTCATATGAATTTCTCATAATCGAACGAGTTCAGAAATCTGGAACTACTAATAACTTTTTACAATATATATGTATTCCGTAGTTATTTTCAAAGGTTTTGTTCTATTACTATTTTAAATAAATAAAACGTAAGGTAATACGTTGTTAATTTGAAGTTACTTTTTCTCGATAAAGTAACAAATGTTACGTGAATTATTTAATTTGTTTCGTATGGGAATTAAAAATAAAAATTTTAGATATCATCTCTTTAAGACTCACATAACGCCGACTTTTATCTTAAATAGATTTAAGGAGTTTTTTGACTTAACTTTACAGGAAATTTAAGTGTCTAATCTGTCTAATCTATCTGCGCATTTCCTTATGTCAACTCCTTTGCAATATCTGCAGGAAATTACCTCTCTAAAGAGTATTTAATCTCTATTAGGGTAAAAAATTATTGAACAACGTTTTGTAAAAGTAGCATTTGGAATATTTAAATACATTACAAGTCAGACAGAAATGGACTTCTCTTGATAGTAATATTAATGTTAGATCTATCGCGATAGTAGATCAAGAAGAAGTTACTCCTTTGGGCTGGTCGTTAGGCGTAATCGTGGTGATCCATTCAGGTTCTGATAAAGTTATGCGTGTTGCTAGGGAAAAAACAAAATTCGGGATGTTTGAGTTTTTTTTAAATTTGTTTTGCCTGTTTTGAAAAACTACAAATTGTCAATCCATCAGAAATGGTGAAAAATTGTGATAATTTAAAAATTATAATGATACTTAATTATTTTTTTATAATTATTTATTTGAAATATTAATAAAACTTCTTAAACATAATTTTTACCATCATTTGTATAATCAATGTCATTTTAAGACTTGGCGTCCTTCAAAATTTGGTATTGTTAAAAGGTCACAATTTAATATTATTATTGTAGTAAACAGCCTAACAGAGGGTAGATAGTATAACTTGCAATGTTTTTTCAGTGCCAGCATTATTGAACTGATTTTTAAATGTAAATCTAAAATAATTTTTGTGAAGTATAAAATTTTCTCGAAAGAATATTTGTTTCATTTCGTTTTATTTTGAAATGTTAAAATTGCCCTTTGTTATTTGTACGCTATTTCTCTTGTCAAATTTTCCCGTTAGTCTTTTTGAAGCCCTTTACAAGTACATATCGCGGACATTTTTTAGATTGTTTCTTTTCAATTATTACCTTTTACATAAATTAAATTCATTGATGAGTCTTGATTAAACTTTTAAAGTGCAAGAATATTAACTGTTTGTCCTAGCCGCAAAGTTCTCACTCATACCTAGGAGGGGAAAGGATATTTAATTGTACATCCTTACGTTGGAATTTTAATTAACATTTCTAAAGGACAAGGATTCTAAATTACACATCTTCGTCGCGAGTTCTGGTGAACTCTTGTTAAATAATAATTGATAAATATTTGAAGATCAGAATATGAAGTATTCAATCTGGCTCAAGATTTTCGTGTTTTATCGAGAATGTGGAACAAGAGTTATAAATGATCTCGGTAGAGTCTCTGGGCTGTATTATAAAATAGCAAAGAATATTCCGAGAAAGTTCAATAACTCAGGTACTTAAGACTATAGATCTGTGTGAAATCACAACAAAGAAGTTTTTAATTTAAATTACTTAATATGAATGATCCTGCAGACGACCATCATCGTACATCGTATCGTGACTTCTCTTGATGTCGGTTGGCTACGAGTCAAGATTCTGCACCTTTAAAGCCCCTTCAGGTCATCAGCTGTTAGAGTCGCAAAGGACTACCACATTCGATTTTTGTATCCGTTAAAGCCAGTAAAAGCAATTGTTAATACAAAGGCGAATTTTCGTTAGTCGCGAGAAATGATATAGAGTAAATCTTTTGTTTCCTTTAATTTTAATTTAACGATTATTTTGTTAAATATTTTTTCCTTTTATAATTCATTTAATTAAACAACATAATCTGCCAGATTTCAATTTTATTTAAAGGTTATGAATTAATTTTTTCTAGTGGCGTTTCTGCCATTACAAACGTACGGTCACAACAGTGGGCATGTGGTAGAGACGAGCTAATAAGAAGTAATTACATTAATAGATTTATTTAATTTATTTAAATTGATTTAGCATATGATAATATATTTTGGGTAGGTGTTTCAATAACTCTGTAAACATTGGTTGCTTTTATTGTGGAAATTTTTCGCAACAATCATCGTTATAAATTTTATTAATGAAATTATATTTATCCTTGTCCAAATTAAACGAAAAAAGATCTTAGCCATGACATATCGACAATATAGACTATCAAATTTGATTACAAGAAACAATTGTTTTTCCTATTTTTTTCTTCAGATAACTGAAAAACATAACGTTGTGTTTCAGATACCTTTTCTCTATTTAAATGAGTCGTTAAAAAATTACTTTGTACAAAAAAGGTTTTGTGCAGATAAGAAAAAAATTTTATTGAAAATACTCATAGATGTTTCTTTCACCCATTATTATTTACAAATTGTCTAACACAAAAAGAGGCATATTAGAATTTATTATATACCAAGATTATTAAGCTTGAATTTATTTTATACTATTTGAAGTAATTGAAGAATTAAACATAAAAATTATCCACTAAAAAATGGATGTTGAATAAAAATAAAGAAAAGAGTACTTGAGACTAGGAGAAAATAAATCTGTCCTATTAGAGTATTGATATATATTAGAATTATTGTTGAATGGTGAAGGAATCCAAACATTTGCAAAAATAGGGGAAGGTTAAACCTGTTATGAAAGATATCGTAAATGGAGGATAAGATGAGGATGTGAGATATACTAGAATCATAGCTGATACATAGATATTTTTAACATACAAAATATATTTATTTTAACGCATTTTTCCTGTCACGAATGCTCTAGGTCGTGGTGGTTTTAACATAGTAGAACACAAAATGATTCCTCTAAGTCATGAACTGGCTGGTACTGATCTCAAATCAGAGTACATTTCAGTTCTCATTTTGATGGACGTTACCGCACTTTTGCACGTGTACAGACAATAACCAATAAGTATAATTTTGATACCTTTGAAATCCAACTTTTGTCTTTTTTTCTTTGTTCGTGGATCATTGACAACCAAACACCTTGATATTTATCTCGTTTGGTTTCTCATCTATCCATTTTTCATACTGCATCTTGTAGTTTAACCTCTTTGTAAATAAACAAATAATTAAGTAAGCTGTCAAAACTGCTTCAGATCTAAAATATTTTTGTAATCTGGAATTCAGAATTAAACATTTAAATCTTATTTCAACTTTACGATTCATCGGTTCTGCTAAGCCCTTATATTATGGTTTACAGTATATATATACAATACACCACTATTTTATGACCGATCGTTTTCTCTGGTAGGGTTAACTGTTAACTCGTACCAGTGAAAAAGATCAGTCATAAAATTATATTTTATGCCCGATCTTTTTCAAGTCAATATAAAATCATCGTTAATAAATTTGCTTCCATTATCTATACGCAATACCTTAATTGTTATATTAGTATCACTTTCTACAAGTTTTTTTTCAAAATTTTACCTTTTTTGTCAGTTCCTCCCCTGCGGTATTTTCTGTAAATCTATGAAGTTAGGATAACCCATTCGCTGATATCTTATGTTTATATAATACTAATCTACTGTTAACAATAATACCGGCGCCTCAGTTGCTCAATAAATACAAGTTATTGTTGCTCAAAGCAGTCAAAAATAATTTTGTATTTTGATTAATTTTAAACCCATCTTTATAGAATTTTACTTCAAAACCATTATGAACCAACCGATTTGACTAAACTCATTATTGATTGTAACATTGTTAGTATTTTGTGACTATTTATCAAGAGTATTAAATTTCAGCTTAAATTTTGGTAATTTTGATATTTATTAACAAATGTTTTGTTTTAAATTTTTAAATTTGATGTCCGTAAAATATTGGTTTTAACATAATCTTCAGTGATCGCTATTCTAGAGCTTTCCATAATAATGGTCATCGATTCATCGACATCAAGGAAGCCAGTGAGTAATAAAGTACCGAGCTGCTCCTCTCCTGTCGTAGAATTTATATCCCTAAGCTTGTGAGTTTTTGTTAATACCTTGTTTACATAATTCTCAGCATCTGAACTATTATCTAGCATTACCATGATCAGATCTTGTAAAAAACCTTCTTCTCTGTCTAACCCAAAATCATCAAATACCTTTTGAAGTTTTTCCCAAATTTGTATTACTGTGGTCGCCTCCTGTACGATGACGTAATTTATTGGGTCTGTTAAACATATCATTTTCGACAGTGATTTTGTATCCTTTTTAACACGTTCATGCCCAACTGGGGATTTGGCTTTATCAATGATTTTGACGATTACGATATTTTTTACACATATTAGTAGTAACACCGCAAACAATTGGAATTGCAGAAAATTTTCTCTCGTATTCGGAACGCAGTTGCCGTTAATTAAGAATTATTTATACGTCCGCTACATTTAGGGTTACTGTCTCATATACTTATTCATAATTCATGGCATTCATTTTACTTTGCCAATAGTCAAAAATACTCTGCCATTGGTAAAAGCAATACAATATGAACCAGAAATATAAATATATTTGAATATACAGACCAGAAAAAAATTAATGTTATGAATTATGAACAATTTTAGGGGAAAATAACACTAACAATATTAGATATGGTAGACGCATAAATTTTTATTTTTATTTACAGCCAGTGCATGTTACAGTCCACGATAATGTTACCTTAATGGCTTTCCTCGGGTATTATATTTATAGTGCACAACTCTTCGAAATATATCTTCAGAAATTAGTTTTATATTTTACGATGCCGAATGTTCCTTATGAAATAAGTACTTGTATTTATATTTGTGCGTACCATAAATACATTCGTCATTATAGATATATGGCTTAATTATAAATAACCACTAATTTAGCTATAATCTGCAATTATAATAGCATCATAATCTAATTCGGTGATTTCTGTTTCACAGAAATAGTTTTCATCCTATTTTCATTGTGTTGGATCTAATGATATAAACCATCATAATGCGATGTAAAGTAATAGAACTATAAAATAATAGTTCTGTGGAAATATTGTTCTTTAGTATATTTTTTTTATGTAAAAAATTAAGGAATCTTTGAGTTGACGACTAGTCAAATAATTTTTTTTTCGCTAACATTTTAAATTTACTCAAACAAAGGTTATATCCAATTATAGTTTTTATATAACGCCTAAACAATATATAATTATAAAGAGTATGATAGAAAAACATAGTCAATATCATTATCTGTAATGAATATAAAAAAAATACTCTCAAAATACTAATTCAAAGTTAACATTCTGTGTAATGTATTTCTAGGTTATAAGATAACCAACAAAGACTAGTGGCATTTAGTGATAGGCTAAAAGTCAGTAATTAACATACTAAATGTTAATTTCTCACTCAGGTTACTTGGCATTAAAACTTTGAATTCTCTTTTTAATTACACTAGGTTAAATTTGCAGAAATCTAAATTTTCTTCATAAATATATTTTCATATTTATGACAGTTAATAAGAAAACTTCATTTTAAATAACTAGTTTTGACATTAAAATTTTCTTTCATTATGATAAGATTCCAAGGAAGGAAGTTGCAATAATGTTCTTTGTTTGTAAAATAAGCAATATTTTGCTTGTAAAATTGAATATACGCGGGATTTAAAAGTAATCACCAACAATTTAGCCAACTGATGGTAGGCTCGAAGCAAATATTTTATCAAGTATCATTTGCAAACAAGATCCCGTAAGATATGTTTATTTACTAATATTTTCTGTTGCTAAATGGCTATTTGATTGAACAAATTCAGTTCATCAGTTAAAGTTTTCCTGGAAACATACAATACTGTACACACAAATAATTATAGACTTGATCCTAGGCTACCGTCGCGTAATAATAAAACAGTCTATAAAGACTTCATTATTTTGCAATAATATTTACTGGTTTTGCTTTTCAAACACAATGTGTCGCTGAATTATCTGATCTCTGGTAGAAATAGTAGGTACATCAACTAATTTGTAGATGTTTTTCTTTACTCTCTTTTGAGTATAGTTTAACGAGAAGACCAAAAAGAAATTTAAAGATGTGATATGTAGCGGCTACCTATTAAATTTCAATAGATTTTGGTCCTTAAATTATTAGACTTTGCAAGACATTAAAAAGAAATATGTGCAATGTGTATGCTGCTCTGCAAAAATGTTACCGATGAAAGTGCATTCATAAAATCAGCACTTATAACACTTAGTTTTATAAAATTTAGTTGCGAAAAAAGTAAAAAAAAATATAATTTTTGGCCAAAGAAAATTATTTCTCATTCAATAACCGGCTACGTTTTGATAATTTAATTTTATTTTACCTCTATATTACTAACAGTAATACACATTTATCGTGTAAATATTTTTCAATATCATTAAATAATTGTTATGGAAAAAACTTGAAAACACTTTTTTCCTTCCTCTTAACTGGCTGGATATTTCTATGACCTTTTTATATTTGTCATGAGTTAAGGAAATCAAAACTGTCTTAGCCAACAATTTATGCAATTGCGATATTGGCTTATTTTTAAGTCTTCAAAATACTTGTCTAATAAGATCATAGATATGTCTAGATGTAGATATAACTAGTAAATAACAAACACACAAGCGAGTGAAACTACTGATGTCGATGAAAAGAAATTTGAATAGACTTCAATAAGATATGCAAGAAAAGTACGGAAGTGTTTAGCAAAATTTCTTTTGGTTCAAACTTTATTTTATACTGTGCATCACATTATATTTTTCTACTCAATATACAAATTAAAGATATTTTATTTAACGCGTTTTTATTTAACATATCTATTTTTACGTCAATCTAATGAAAAAGGTTTTAGGTGAGTCCATTGATAACAATGACAATTGATTTATTATTACTTTTAATTGCCGCTAAAAGAAAATGTCTATGAGGCTATAAATATTTATTATCAAATTAATTACACTTTTTCAAAATTATAATATTTTCAAAATCCATTTAGGCAAGCCCGAAAACGAACAAGTTTGATATGAAATTAATAAATTATATCCGAAGTAATTTATAATTTTCTTTTCATTTTCTTTTTTGATATTTATTTTACATGAATATAACTAATATGTCGATATACGTGGAAATTCAAATTTAGTTCAGTACAAATAAAGTAGTTGACGGTTATAAGACTGAGGACCAGAATATTCAAATTTTTATTTACACATTTTCCGAAATTATTTTAAGCTTCCTTGAATTTTGTATAATGATTATTAATTACAAATTTTATATAAATGATCAGGATACATACAATTTCAATCATTACATTAAATTTTTACTATATTAATACAGTTCACAATTTTTAGTATGAAAATGTATAACCATAGTTTTGTATTCGGTGAATGGCATAACGTAAGCAAACTGAACGTTATGCCATTCATATTTTTGGGTATCATATTAATTATTACTTTCATCATCTACTTGGCATCATATCATCATCACTTTTGCGTATGAATGCTGAGGGTTTTTAATCAAAGCCTCAAATTAAATTAATTTCATTACGGAAAACGTTTGCATGCAATAGATATTCATTGCAATAATAACTTGCAATTTCACATATTATGTCTAAAATATTATTACGAGTTTTCATTTAACAATACTTTCATTGATTTAATTAATTTTTTGACAAAGCCATAGACAAGCAAAGCTTGCTTATGTAGCAAGTAATCGGATTAAGGGAAATAGTGTATCGTTAATATAAAATTACAATTACATTCCAGATTACATTTAAATTTTCCATTACAATCATCATTATTGCATTTGTATTTTATCTAAATATGTGGTTTGTCACATTTTTATCAGACATTTTTAAATTGCGAATAGCATAAACTTGCAAATCCTCATTGACCCATTCTCGGGTAAGGTATGGAATTAACTTTTATGGCACCGACAGCATGAAAATGACTTAACATAGTTATCTTTATTGCGCAATATCAAGAGTTTTCAGTGACATAATATAGATCATGCATCTCGTTATAAATCTCTTTGAGGTTGGGCTTATTGACTGAAAGCTTTTAGTCTATAAGGGTTGATATTTCATATAATCCTGTATCGTAATAACAATACTTTTTTGATTTGTGACATATTTTGTTTCAATTTTAAGATTGTTTTACGGTCTGTAATTATTAACATAACTGCGTCTCTCGAGTAGAGATGATCTAAAGTTAATAAACACAAACCCTTTCTCCCATATCCATAGCTACTATTAAAACTGTTTATTTCGAAGTCAATTAAATTTTTAGGAAAACATTTTGATGGGTTTTAAAGTGTACGTAAATCTGATTGTTATTAAGAGCAATAAACACGTTAATATTTGGCTGTGATAATATACCTTATAGACTACGACATCGGTCGATTAAATACTGAACCACGGAGATTATGCTCTAAGATATTTCTTGATCCACAATATAAGCAATCGTAACAAGTACAAGTACCCTAACGGGATCGTAAAATTTTCAACGATTACTATATCAGTTATATTTCATATTCGATGTTTTAATAACTGCTCTGCTGGCTTAATGCCAGAAAAAAGCCTTTTTTGGATTTTTAAGTATACTTGCAAAGAGGTCATTTAAAATATTACCTGACTGTATCGTAATATTCACTACTGCAGTCACAGTCGAAGATACATATTCGTTTTAATAATTAATTTTCCTGAAATAGTTTAATAGGAACATTATGTAACATTAAATTTTTATAAATACTTAAGTGTGTCTGGAAGCCTCGTCGTGTAATCATAGCAAAAGTTTTTTAAGAAGTCATGCTATTTTGTGTATGTAGAACATGTTTTAGTGACACCATTCACCGCATTTTACTGCCA
The DNA here is from genome assembly GCA_039881145.1 of Druceiella hillmani. Lineage (NCBI taxonomy): Eukaryota > Metazoa > Arthropoda > Insecta > Lepidoptera > Hepialidae > Druceiella > Druceiella hillmani. The sequence goes on along the minus strand of JAYKKI010000007.1, from coordinate 15,981,381 downwards.
TCAGACTATACGACAGCTATATGAGATACCCATATTTCAAAAAATATTATAGAAACCTTTACTTTTTGCCTAAAATTTCAATAAATTAAAGGTTTAAATTGTAATATCAAAATTTTATTAAATTATGAGTAAAATTAAGTAAATACTGCAACTTAGTATTCCCTTTTTCATTGAATGTTAACAAAATGCCAACCAGAACTATATCTAATGTTTATGTACAAAATGTCCTGATGTAAATACAGAAAGTAGCATGAAGAAAAGAGTGTATCCTTTCTTTATGACATTTTTGTATTACATGTATTATTAGAGATTTTAACTCAAGTTGAAAGCATTAGAATGTTGTGTATATTAAGTAAGGCGACGGCACTATAATACGTTTGAATGTACAGCTTTATTGGCATCATCATGCCACCTACTACTGGGGTAAAGTGTTTTCATTGACACTTAATCATAATCAACAATCGTACATCTACGTTCTCTTTTGTTTATGCTTGGATACATTATTATGACTTTTCTAATGTACTTGTTTAGTATGTCCTGTAACTAATTGAACTACGCATTATGAGGCTTTAATGTAGACCACTAGCCGTTGTTTACGTGTATGAAAAACTACGTGGATTAAAAGAAAAATACGTGAATTAAAAGCTATTATTATATAAATTCACTAGATACAATAAGAAAAGGAAACAGTAGGAAATATTTTATCTACCATTTAACTAGGTAAACGAAAAGAAACAATATACTTTTTTAAACTTTTGGGATTCGAATACATATTTTATTTGATTTGAATCGGGTTTTTTCGCGGTAATTATCTATTTAATGAGTAAACCTAGATATTATAAACTAAGTATTCACTATGTCCCGACGTTTCAGACTGGTTGCACAGCCTGTGGTCACGGGAAGACTGAAGATGTATAGGAGTCACCTCTGCGACGCGGGAGTGTTTTTCAAAACTACTCCCACTTGGTTGATTGTAGAAATCTAAGGCTCGTTCACACTAGACCTACGCACTATACTGACGGTATCATGACACTTGGATTTATGTACACATCGCGAACACCTAGTTGCAATCACTGGATTCCAAGCCGCCGAGAGTTTGAATCCATCTTCACGGTTGAAATTTGGATGTTTTTTAATTTCAATCGCTTCCCGAATTACGTATTTACGAGCTAGTCGCAAGTTCGAATTGTGTACCGAGGGACATGATAACAAATTTCATAGGTTGTTGTCGCGTACCAAAGTAGTGAAGAACCAGCATTCGGGTAACAATACAACACACAAGTTAACAAACACGGTAGTTAACTTAACTCCCTCGAGTTTGGATGATGACACACAGAGCGTTCTTGAGAAGGGATTGAAGTTTGCTATGACACCTAAACAAATACCGTATGAGGAAGTTATCAGCGGTATAGAGGAGACAATCGTTCGCAACAGAATACCACCAATAGACGCGGAAACGCTGAGACAAGATGTATCAAGGGTGTTGTGTAACTGTCGTCCTCAGAAACCCAATGTCACTGTGGGTGAGCGGCAAGCACTTAAGAACCTACGGGAAAATGAGGAATTGTTAGTTCTTAAGGCCGATAAAGGCAATGCTACCGTGGTGATGTACACCGAGGACTACAATAATAAGGTACGTGTGTTGTTGACAGTAATGTGTATAAGCCGGTATCATATAATCCAACGGCCAGAGTTACAAGACGCATAAGGGCAGCTATACACGAATTTCAGGATCTATTTACGGAGGATGAATACCAATATTTACACAGGCCGGCTATAGTTCAACCACCAAAATTGTACGGATTACCTAAGATTCATAAATCCGAGGTTCCTATGCGACCTATAATGAGTCAAATTGATTCGCCGACGTACTGGCCAACCTGGCCAGACATATAGCTGAAATATTGCAACCACATTTAGGAAACACCTCATCCTTCGTCAAGGATTCCCGGCATTTTGTCGCCATTGTTAAGGACATAAGGTTGGAACCAGAAGACATAATGGTAAGCTTTGATGTCGAGTCACTGTTTACCAACGTTCCGTTAAAAGACTGTCTTGATGTGGTCAGAGAGATACTGGGTGATCTCAAATTACCAGACCAATATGGGAAACTTTTGGAACATTGTTTGGACGGAAACTTCTTTTTGTACCAGGGTCAGTACTCTCTTCAGATCGATGGTGTCGCTATGGGTAGTCCGGTGGCCCCAGCACTTGCCAACATCTGGATGGAATATTTCGAACAGCTGCTCGACAGTGCGGCCTGTGGTATAAAATTATGGAAGAGGTACGTGGACGACATTTTCTGTATCCTGGACAGAAGGATCCGAAGTGCTAACGAGGTGAATGAATATCTCAACTCGATTCATCCTCGGATTAAGTTCACCTATGAGCTGGAGGAGAACAGGACGTTGGCATTTTTGGACGTAAAGGTAATGGCGAGACCTGATGGAAAGTTGGCTCATACTGTATACCGAAAACCGACTCACACAGATAGATACTTAAACGCTACATCACATCACCATCCTGCTCATCTTCAGTCAGTAGTCACCACACTAACGCGCAGAGCTCATGACCTCTGTGACCCTGAACATCTACAGAATGAGCTAGGAGGTTCTAAATATGAATGGCTACAGAACACGGAGATTGCATGCTAAGCACACTGGAATTAAACACGCCGAGGCGATCAGACAAACGACTTTTCTATCTTATGTAAAAGGGGTGACGGATAAGATTGGAATCCTACTCAGACGTTTCTCAATAAAACCGATATACACCCCTCTTACAACAATGTCCAAGCGGCTGCGGACACCAAAGAACGTAATTCCATTGCAGAAGCCAGGTGTCTATAAAATCGACTGCAGCTGCGGTCTTTCCTACATAGGTCAGACAAAAAGGACAATCGCCGAACGCATGAAGGAACACATAGCAGCAGTGAAGAACCGCCAGATAAATAAGTCTGCTATAGCAGAACACTTAGTTGATTCGGGGCCCAATCACTGGATCGAACTTCATGACCCCAAGGTTATTTCTTCTGAGCCTCATTATTTCAAGAGGATTATACGGAAAGCGATTGAAATTAAAAAACATCCAAATTTCAACCGTGAAGACGGATTCAAACTCTCGGCGGCTTGGAATCCAGTGATTGCAACTAGGTGTTCGCGATGTGTACATAAATCCAAGTGTCATGACACCGTCAGTGTAGTGTGTAGGTCTAGTGTGAACGCGCCTTAGATTTCTACAATCAACCAAGTGGGGGTAGTTTTGAAAAACACTCCCGCGTAGCAGCGGTGACTCCTATACATCTTCAGTCTTCCCGTGACCACAGGCTGTGCAACCAGTCTGAAACGTCGAGACATAGTGAATACTTAGTTTATAATATCTAGGTTTACTCATTAAATAGATAATTACCGCGAAAAAACCCTATTCAAATCAAATAAAATAAGAAACAATATGTTTGAAAAAGAATGTGACATTTCCAAATCATGCGTCCTTAAAATTTTCACAAGGACTACTATTTTTATACCTGTTATATTAATTTCAGTAGCAAGGTATGATGAGTAAATTGATTTCAACTACAAATATGCAATGAGAAAGTAAACATTTAAACAAAAATTAAGTTTTTTATTTTGCTTGTAAGAGAAAAATATTTAAAAATTAGGATATTAAGTAAAAATGCAAAAGTAATAAGAATAATAAACAAGGGGTTTATCAAAGTATTCAAGAATAAAGAAAGCTATCATAAATTTCGAGTAGTAATAATAACATATCTTGTCCTTCGATAAATATATCTGTGTAATATATTATTTTTCTAAAATTGCCCTTCAAAAAAAAATATACTTTTTAAATTAAACGAAATTTATAATTGTCATTAGCAACAATTATTGTTAAGCAACGACACTAATAACTAACATTCACAATTTTGTTTCGCTCTGTGTTTAAATTAAAATTATATTTTTATTTTTTATTTATTTCAAAATCTTCAAAAGAACTTTCGTGTTATTGTTGGCAACATTAAAATTAAACACTGAAACATATGCATTTTTTTAATTACAAAACATGAAAAGTGATTTTTGAATTATGATAGTGTAAAAAAAAACGAGTGTGCTTTAGACCACACGACTGAAGTAAAACTTCAAATTCACAAAATATGAACTATAAAATTTATTTACAATTTTATTCACTTTAAACGTAGAATATTTAATGTATTAAACAAAATAATAATTTATATATATATATATATATATATATATATATATATATGCATATATATATATATATATATATATATATACACATACATATATATATATATATATATATATATATATATATATTTCGTGTACTGGCTATGAGAGGAAGAGAGAAAGAAAATGTGTGCTCGCACCTCTCTCTTTCCCCTATTGTAATACTATAGGGACAAGACAATACTTATATCTCCCTCTCAACTTTCGTTCGCCTCGCCCGATCACACTTTTCGTAACGCTCTCGTCACGCATTCACCAGCTTACTCCCCAAGTCAAACGTGTGTAAAGAAGTTTTACCTCAAAAATGTATGACATAACCACATAAATTCCAAAAAGGTATAATTTTTTGGTAGTAAGTCATTACGTAACATATTTTTATTCCTAAACTAATACCATTGATAATTTTTTCGGTCACGGTAAAATAAAATAGATGTAGTATTTACGATCCTATGGCATTCATTATATTTTTTTATTGGAGTAAATGCTCAAAATGCCTTCCCCTAACTGTTATGTATAACCAGTTTCTTCTTACAGATTTTTTTCTTAAACTTCGTATGGTATCGTCGTTGTTATTTACCACTTCAGACACATAATATAATTTTTAGCTTGTTATTCATAATCATTAGTAGTGTCTCATAGACCACCTCTTTAAATATTCGCGTAGAAAATAATGCAATGGATTGAGGTCTAGTGAACGCAGTGGCCATGCAATTGTACCGAAACGTCCTTTCCATCGATTTGGTTAAGTTGCATTTCAGTATTTAGTTACTTGTTACGAAAAGTAGGTCAATGCACCATCGCGCCGTAGCCACATCCTGTCACGTACATCTTGTGGTATTTCATTCAACAGATTTGCACGTTCGTCCTTTAAAAACTGTAGATAATGAACTCCATTAAACCTCGGTGGGAGTTCAAATGGACCAATAATTTTGTAATCCAGGATTCCAGCCCACAAATTGACTTCGAATAGATGTTGAAAATTATCTGGCTTACTATGCGGGGATTTTTGTGTGTTCTCTAAATATGCGTTATTTACACAAAGAAAGACTCTGAGATAGCGTTCGGGATGGCGTTCGCGTTTAGGGTAGAGCTCACGATACGCACGCGTGGCTCGCCGAGCATTCCTATCACATAACCCGTAAATGAAATACATTTCTGCATTTTCAGGAGCAGTGTACCCCAAGTCAAACGTGTGTAAAGAAGTTTTACCTCAAAAATGTATGACATAACCACATAAATTCCAAAAAGTTATAATTTTTTGGTAGTAAGTCATCACGTAACATATTTTTATTCCTAAACTAATACCATTGATAATTTTTTCGGTACAATTGCATGGCCACTGCGTTCACTAGACCTCAATCCATTGCATTATTTTCTACGCGAATATTTAAAGAGGTGGTCTATGAGACTACTAATGATTATGAATAACAAGCTAAAAATTATATTATGTGTCTGAAGTGGTAAATAACAACGACGATACCATACGAAGTTTAAGAAAAAAATCTGTAAGAAGAAACTGGTTATACATAACAGTTAGGGGAAGGCATTTTGAGCATTTACTCCAATAAAAAAATATAATGAATGCCATAGGATCGTAAATACTACATCTATTTTATTTTACCGTGACCGAAAAAATTATCAATGGTATTAGTTTAGGAATAAAAATATGTTACGTAATGACTTACTACCAAAAAATTATACCTTTTTGGAATTTATGTGGTTATGTCATACATTTTTGACTCCGTCAAACAATGTCTAAATCACAAGTACAAACAAGGGTCGATTCAAGTTTAAGTCAACAAATAAAAACAGTGGTAGGGAAAAAAAACGCGTTTTTAGCACCGAGCAATAAGCAAGTCACTAAAGAAGCAAAGTTGTTGAGGGAAGCAGTAGTTAAGGTCGCTTGACGGCTGAGAACGATAAAAAGACCATACGAGTGGGAAAGAGATAGAAAAACAATTCTGATAAACAGCTGTTTTTATCATAAGTATTTCTGAGAATGCAGAGTTACTTTAATGAAGCAGGTATTTTTAGAATGTTAACAGAATAACTTGTAACAATATTACCTTTTTTGAATCTGTGTAAATTTTAGATCTTTTTGAAATAAAGTTCCACAAGGTTGCCACACATTTTTTTTACAATAGCATTGTTCAAAAATAATTTTCATGTTTTGTAATTAAAAAAATGCAAATGTTTCAGCTCTTAATTTTTATATTGCCAATAATGACGAATGAATTAGGAAGACGAATATTTTCCAGAAGATCTTGGACAATAGAAAGCAGAAATAGTAATAATACTTAATTTTTTTTTTCATGAGCAATAATAACAATTAAAAAAATTATATCTCAAAATAAATCTGTTTTTGTTGCAAAAACTATTCCATCTCTTGGCCATGAGCTTTTTCCATCAGGTACTAAACCATTTGAAAAATAATACCAACAATTAAAATATTTAGACCACCGGAGATCATCGAAGAAATTCAAAATTTTCTGGGATTAATCAATTTCATTGGAAAGTGTATCAACAATTTATCAGCATCAACAGATAATTACTTTGGCAAAACGTGCTGAAAAATGGCAATATCGCTGAATTTTGATAAAAATAACACTCAAATCCTTTTGATAAATTAAAAAAATTGTCTTTAATATTTCTATTATGACCCAAAATATTGTACCCAAGTGGTGGTCAATACAATTCCCATAGTTTTAGAAGCTGTACTGATTCAGTACGACGACAATCTGAAGGCCTGACCTAACCTATTACCTCTACTTACGTTAATATAACAGGTTAGTTAGGTAATTTACCGTCATACCTAAAATTAAATGATGTAACAAAATTAACCTATATACACTAATCTAACAATGTATCTTTCGTTTCAATGGCAGTATTATGCAAAACGACCAGTGCAATGATCATTACTTTTCTATTCCTTCAAGGCTTTCTGAAAAAAGACATTAGAATCGTTGCTTCCACACACCGAAAGAACTCTCCACAGCGGCCCTGATAGGTGAACTTGGTATTATGTCTCTTCAGCTGGATACCATGGCTTGAATATTGATGTAAATAACTATAGCAGAAGATGGTACCTAGGATCACCAACCGACAGTCCTCTAAAATGCCTATGCTCAAAACGTTGTGCATAAAATAGCACTTTTCTCTATGGATACCTTCCACTCTATATATTGCTACTACATTCCTGGTGTTTAAATCGGCTTTACAGATAACCGAGAATCAAGTAAAATTATTTAATCTAGCATTATAAACAAAAGTACCAACTAAATATCTAATAATACAATAAGAAATTGGAAAATGTATCCATGGGTAAATAGCAAAAAACATTTTTATGATTGAAAAGCTTTCACGTTTTTTTTTCGTAAATGCGCGAAACAAAAGGTGACAAATGATTTGAATTATGTTACCTGGATTTTCAATGAACAATAGCATTTTTCATTAATATATTATCATGCCTGATGGTCTTTTGTTATTTTAATTTTTACAGGGGTGCAATCAATGGCTCCTATTACTTTTGGAAAGCTGTTGATCGCCGTAAATAAAAATTATTCAAATAATGTAAATAGATATTTTTTTAAAACGAATGGAAGGTAATAAAATAACCTTAATTCTCAGTATCCCTAACATCTTATGATAATTAATACTTGCAGTTTGATAGATGTGCCAACACCTCTTGTGTCTTCTTTAAGATCAATATCAATTACGTTTACGATTTCTGGCATGATTTCTTTGATAAATGTATATTTAAGTTTAAAATTCAAATTGCAAAATTTAAAAAGGTTTTTATGTTGGTAGTAATATTTTCTTTGTTGCTGTTGCTCTGTGGCATTACTCATTTAACCCTTAAGGCAACTATATTGCGACTAATTTTTTAATTTTTTTTACTGGCAACTTTCAACCTTTTGGGAGTTTTATTTTTCCTTACGGGCAAGCTTAATACAATTTTAATGTTATACGCATGTCAATGTCACTGTCATTTTCTGTGACTTTTCATAGTGAATATATCACTTCTATTGAAAGAGGATAAAACTAGTATTTTACATATTGTGTTACTGATCTGGTTTAATCTTGAAAATATTGCAGAAAACTAGTAAGTATTTGAACTGATTTCAATAAAAACTCATGTCAGTTGTTCATCAAGAATTATTTTTATTATTTATATTGCACGGCTATAAAAAAAATTTAATCTGTATTAGTGGCATTACATATGCCACTGCCCTGTAGAACTAGAAATTGTTAATTATATGAACATGTAAAAAGAGTTTATGGCAAGAACAACATACATGGTATGGGTAAGAGCAGAGAGCAAAACTGGTTATATTTATGAAATCAGCATTTATACTGGTAAACGTGATGACCAAGAATCTGAAGTCGGCCTAGGAATAAAAAAAAAAAAATATCTTACTCAAAAACTGATTGGTCAGGGTTAGCACGGCCATGTAGGTTTCAACAAATTTTTTGCTTTGTAAGATTTACGGCAATACTTATTTGATAACGGGATTCATACCACCTCTATAGTAAACACCGGTAAGTCTGATTTTCCACTCGTAATGAAAAAAAAAACTAAAAAAAAGAACACAACAAGATAAGAAAAATTGCGATTAAAAAAGGATGAATATAAATAGCATACAAAAATAACGTGTCTTTCATGATGTAGCAAGACACGGAAGTTGTGTGTGTTCTTGCCACTGCTTTTCACCTAAAAAATCACAAAGGTACTTGTGAAAAAAAGCAAATAGATGGTACAAAAAAACTCTGTGTCCAACAACTATAGTTGAATACATTAAACGAATGGGTTGGGTAGATCGGTTTGATCAGAAGTGAGGTACTTATGAAGTGGTTACCTTCTTTATTGTTCTAAAAGTCGTATCCACAACGTTATCATATAACATGCTTTTTGATTATCCTTAGCGTGGGGTCTAATAAATAATTTTATCTCTAGGAAAAGTCCTTTAGGGAATCAACCGATATATACTGCAAAGAAGACTTAGTTGTGAGGTATTTACCAAAAGACGAGCACCGTGACTGATGATCTCCGTTTTGCTAGTGATGAAACTCATAAGCATGAACTGCTACCTTCGTACCGGCGGTGTCACATGTGCGGCACAAAAGCTAAAAACAAATGATCTAAATTACAATACTCTAAATGCAAGGTACCAGCCTTGTTTTGATATTTTTCATGAAGCACAATAAAAGTAATGATTGATGAAATCAATGTTTTATTTTTCACCTACCTCCACAGGTAGTTGCAATTATATTGCCACCAAATTTTCCTTATAATTTTCACCACAACAAAAAGTACCTCTGGAATTTTTATCATAGCAGTTTACTAAATTCGTTTAGTAGAAATCTTAATTTTTTCTAGTTGCCTCTGCCTTAAAAAGAGTAAAACAACTTGCAATATAGCATTTATGGCTATAGTCTCATAAGAAACCCCAAGTTAATATATCATGTGACAAATGTCAATTAAAGTTGGATAAAAATTTATTTAAAAGACTTTAAAGAAATTTGAGCTCTCACCAACTTTAAAACAGGATAACACAGGTTTTAACATTATTAGAGGTTTATGCATAATCGATATCTTGTAAATTTCCTTTAAAACTATTTTGAGGTTTGAAATATTTTTATAAATAAATGTAAATGTTTATGTTAGGCAAATTCAAAGAAAAAAGGCATTTTCCTTAACTTACAAAATAGGTATAAATTCAGATTAATTAGAATGTCTCAGAAACGTATTTAAATTTACGTACATAATTGTTTCTGTAGGTTTAACCTGCTTTATATACAGTTGATTCCAGTCGCGTTTGGTGGTAATTTTTGATGCAAACTGATCTGTTAATCTGGATATGACACTAAGTAGAAAAATATCGCTGAATGTTTTATATAGACTTAGCATCATTATACCGATACCGTATATAAAATATTGAATAATTGGAATATATAATGGGTATCCCTTGCGCGGCGCATACCCTTGTAACCAGCCAACGTCCGTTGTTCGAAGCCGGACGACGCAGAGAACACACTTTACGTCACCTTGAAACTGGCCGAGATCCGTTGCTCGAAGCCAGACGATGCAGAGAGTAAAATTTACACAAAAAACTTATTTATACTAATTGGTACTTTATATTGTGATTATATCTTAATGTTTTATATTTTTGTTTCACATTATGTACTTCTATAAAAATGAGACGCAACGCGTGCGACGTGCGACCACCTAGTTTCTTTATCTTCTCTCTTTTACGGGCTCTTATCTAAGAGCCGGTTAAAGAAAGAGGGGTAAAGAGAGAGGGAGGCACAGAAACTAGGTTGGAGAGAGGAGAAAAATGGAAGCTACCATTCCGCGAAGCGTACTGGTGGAAGGTGCACTGGTACGCTGTAGCCCGGGTAACCCGCAAGCGACAGGAGGCTCGCGCCCTCCGTAATTTGTGGCCAGACCGCGGTCCTAAGCCCAGTCGCCTGTCGGATATGTATATGTTTGACAAATTCTTCAATTACTTCTACAACTGTGGGACTGCTTTTTGTGGCTCAATAAATATCACGTAATAAATTGTATGTCATTTCGTCTGCTTTATTCGTATTACCTATTAATAGCACTATCAAAACAGACGTGCTCTTTAAGTTTTATCATCGTTATATCCACGTGTCTTATGTAAACTGGTTTAAGCCTAGCCTAAATAACCAAAATTAGTTTTATTTAATTTTATAATGACTATATCTTTGTACCTTTTATAATAATTTAAAAATAATCTTCGATATTAAAACTTATGAAATAACCCAAGTAATAGCTTCTTTGCTAAGCAACAGTAGAGATTGGTGTAAGGTACTTGTATCAGTTCTATTCGTACGATACCACGACCAAAGAATAATAATTACTATGTGCTCACATTATCGTAATTGTTTCTAATTAATTACAAACACACATGCTTGATTTTGAATGACTATATACATTTAGAACAATGTAGCGTTCAAGAGGTCAATTAATGGTTAATTTATTTATCCAGCAGATAAAATCTAATTACCAAGAAAAACATTAATGTACAATAACATTGAAATGTGTAATTACTTTTGCAATAACAAAATTACGAAGCTTAAGAAATCTGATTTTTTTTCATTATGTTAATAGACAATTAATGTGTCTTTTTGTTTATATTTTACATTTGTACTAATATAAACTGTTAATGGTACTGTTATATTCTTGTTTTATTGCATTGTATTATAAGGATGTATATAATACTTGGCGATCATTTTAACTATGAATGCCAAAAAATATAACTATGTATGGTATAACGTTCATTACAATACTCCCCAAAAAGGCTTTCAGGGTTCATGTATATATGTTAATATGTATAGGTTTGTGTTCCTTTATTCCACTATATCTTCTAAATGCCTGAACATGTATATATATATATATATATATATATATATATATATATATATATATGACAATACTTAGATTATTTCGCACAAGATAGGCTAGTGATGTCATGAAAACAATTTATGCCACTGAAGTCGAGTTTCTTTGACATAAATCTGAGATTAGTAAGAAAATTAGATTATTACTCTGGTTATGTATAATTGTCATCCTAGCCCATTAACGAAACCGCCAAAGATATTGATCAAAATATGATATTATACTATATCATAAAAACCATAGATTTGAAGAAAAAATCTAGTTTTACCCAGAGAATCCTGCCTGATTTTAATATTTATTTACGTATAAAATTCTTTTGCAAAAATATTATTTTAATTTTTTTTTAATATTATTGGTATACTTATAATTAAAGTAATTTACTTGTTAAAGTTAAATAACTATTTACCCTTTCCGAATTTACAGATTTTTCAGTATCACGCAAAACTAAGGGGAAAACATATTTAACTCAATGTGGTAGATTTAGACTGCATAGGAAATATTTTTGATGAGACACTTACAATTGAAAACATATATGAAAAAGTGATTGATAGTGCTCAATAATAATAGGAGTAAATTTTCGTGAAATTTTTTAAAATAAACCTGAAATCTTATCTACAATTAATAATTCAAAACATAATATACACACATTACATATAGTACACAAGAAGAAGAGTGTTTCTATGATACAATCATTAGTTTCACACTAATACTTTCATATTAGAGTCTTATTCACAAAACTGCTAACGAACTGAAAATGGACCAGAAACCTTTTCCGTCATTGAGTTCATGTTATACTAATACATCTTTGATTCGCCCTTCTTTTTCTACATGTATGAAAAGAAGTAATAAAAAGAAAAATAAAAAAAAATTATGGAAGATATACCAGAGCATGTGGACCGATGAAACAACGGAAATTTGATTAAAGAGGGTCTATATATGAGTAGAAAAGGAAAGTTTTGTCAAAGAAATGAAAGACGCTCGTAAATGCTCAAAAAGAAAAACACGTGGATAAAATGTAAGATTTTTAACAGGAAATATACTTAAAAAAATTGGATTTTATGACACCAAACTAAATAAATGGGATTTTATTCTGTGATACGCCACTCGACAACATAAGAAACGTATAATATAAGATACAAAAGATACAGCAACGTATAATTTATGACTAAAATTCTAAACAAAATTGTGTCTCGATTATTATCTACAAGTTCAGGAGACGACGGAAATTTGAAGCACGTCAGATTCGTAAAAACATGTTAATTAAATATTTTCCCGTAGTTACAACTTTGTGAAAACAGCTTTAGACAAATTTGAAGGTTCTGGATTAATAGAAATTAAGTCTAGCGAAAAACGGGTGAACCATTCTTCAAGAATATTCTTAATTATCGAAGAAAGTGTATGTTCTCATATAATGATATTCCAGCAAATAAAGTTCCACTAAATTAGAAAGGAAAGAAAGAAAAGTAGTTATTCACATATTATAATATATATACATTAAGAAAGTAGTTACTCACATCTATAATTTCCAAAAAAACACAAAGTTTACACAATATAAACCTTAGCACTTTCTATCACAATAAAAATTAAATTTTTACAAATTTACTTGTTTGATATGACTGACCAGCAAGTATATTTTCATTGTTGGGAGCAACAAAAAGCAAAAAATGAAATATCAAATTGCACTTTTCATTTGATAGATAGATTCAGAAGGTAAATTTAAAGTTAATATTATCCTTTAGTTTCTCGTCGTTGGCCGTACCCAAACCGAAAGAGAAAATATCCACGATGTTGTTGAAAGGAAGACCAAAAAATTTTTGATTTAAAATCCAGAAAAATGTAGTCCATCCTTTAAAATGACGATAGCTGACGCAAAGCTTTACAAAGTATTAAAAGTTACTCAATATTTTGTTTCAAATTTTAAACCTTTGCTTGTGATTTTTGACAATTGGAGAAATTGTTTCACCAATAATGAAACAGTGAAATCTAATGAGATTTGTGAAGTCAACGATGAACTTAAAATATTTTCAAAATCATATAAAAATTTACATTAAAAAAACTACTTACAAAATCATGCAATTCCTAAAAAGTACAATATAATAAGTAAATACGAATAAGCACACAAAATATTTTCCTAAAAATTTTAAAACTTAGGTTCAGCTTATGAAAGGTTACTACCCATTAACAAGAAAAAGGATGAAGATATCCAAGATTTTTGGAAGTCTAATGTAATTTATGAAAAGTATCACATATCTATAGCTTGAAAACATAGATCTAGGAGGCTTATCAGATATCGGACTAAGCGATACTATATTAAAAATATAATTAAGTAATTCTATTTCTATAATATTTTTGATAACAGTAATATTACTTTTTTCCCACTATAATAATTCGCTACGGTTTTTTTTAATAGCTTATATGACATGTGTTATTGTTGGTGATGAATTTTAATATTGTTTTAATATAATAGAACTTCTTTTTAGTATATTTTAATATCGTAAGAATTAAGATTCAATTGAAATTTAAACTACGATGATTCTCAAATGTGTGAGTTAAAATTTACAATTTCTACTAGTAAGAAAAATTTACCCTTGTTTTAATTTTTTTATTGCAAAACAGGTAGGCGAAAACTATCTAATTGTATGACATTTTTTTCAAATAATAATACTCTTTTTGTTTATACTTAATTTAAATTAAAATAAGAAATTAATGTTAACTCGACCTCGAAAAACTGCCATTAGGTTAGAATTTAGTAAAAGCATTGTATGCCATCTTTTCCAGTTTTCTTCATTTTCTCTATGTTTGGAGGTTTACTTAAATTTTTTAATGGTTAGTATTTAATTTTACTTAAGAAACTGAGACCGGTAATAAAGGAAATATCGTAAATTTAATTTAAAGTTAGTGTTAACAAATAAATCAAAAATGTGCATTAAACTAATGTTTAAATTTAGGTATTTTTAATTAGTAATAGTCACAAATCTTTATGTATAATAATGATATTTAATTATATGGATTTTAAAATTACCTATATACTAATATTTTTTAAAGCCAATGAAATTCCCAGGTGCAACTACTGAGTTACGGGACTACATATTAAAAACAAATAATAATTTAATTAATTTGGTGACTTGGTATTATTTAATTTGTATTCGAAAGCAATTTAATAAATTATTACAAATTTACATTCAACTTTCAAAAAGTTACATGCCTTAGAAGCTTCAAATTTTAATGAAGTCTTTATAATGAAGTCGCATTTTTGCACTTGCATTAATATACGTGGGATCCATCCTGGGAATGGACGACATATAATTACCTAATATCTTGCATAATTTCTATGGTTTGAACTCATTTCTGTATTTTTTTTTAGTCTGTTTAAGGTTCTGTTCTTCATTTTTATCGGTCCCACTCGCTTGTCTGTCTATTATTTATTAACTATGTCTGTGTCTACATTTATCTTAAATTTTATTAGACACTTCTTTTGAACTCTTAAAAATATCGGCTTTTTGATTGCGTGTTACGTAATTACACAAATTGTATGACAACGTGTCTGGAGTATTTTAATTTCTTCAAACTCGCGGCTAATGGAATAAAGCCATAAAATTTCTGGGTAATTTTGTTGAACAAGATTAGATTTTTCTATAAAGATATTTCAGTGATATTTAAAAAATATACATACCGTAAATAAGTATGTGTATTGATAACAGAGGATAACTAAAGTAAAATTATTAAAGACTAATCCGATAATTGAAAAGGAAATAATTTTCTGTGACCAAAAATAGGTTTTTCCCTTTATTTTTATTAAATTTTATAATACAAATTCAACATTTTTATAATATCTTTATCATGTTTTAATTTTTTTGTTTTCTTTCTCGTTGCAATTATATACTTACCCACATATAAAGTAAAACATTTCAGATGAGTTGAGGTATTATATCCACCAGAACATCAAATAATTTACCAAGACATCGTGTTTGAAAAGGAAACGGGTAAATGTTACCATAAAAAAATTAAATAGACACAGACTGTTTGGTTATTTTGTGAAGGCATTCTGAGTAAGAATCTAAAATTTCGTTGTGTACAGAATCGAATACTTCTAGGAATAACCATAAGAATCCAATTGAATCATTTCAATCAATACTCGTTTGGTGAATGAAATATTGGTTAATAAAAATGTATTGGGATATTTTATTTCCAAATGCATTTGGTAAAAAATTATTTACCTCCACTTCAATAAAAGATCGGAATTTTTGTTATGATTGTATTTAAGTCCGACGTATATTAAATTTCTGAAAGAAATATTGCTATTTTATATAACAGCAAGTTTCTTTTCACAAAATTGTTGTCGCAATTTCCTTCACACATAATTATATCATAATGACGGAATTTTTTAAGTTAAAGGCTAATTATTGAATATTCATTGCTAAAGATACATGAACATTTTTTTGAAGAAAATTTAGACTTTGATTAATTGATGCTTGCATGTACAAAATAAACATTAAGATTTTAGTGTTCTTTAATCTAAATAAGTAATTAACATTTCAGTATTAGCCAAACACTAAACATAGTAATTCTTTCTCTGGTATTTTATGACCGAGATATTCATTACGAAAATTAAACAATATTATCATTGAATTATTAATTATGTGGTTATATCTTTCTCACACACTAAATTTAATTATATAGACTATATTTTTGTATTCTCCATATAACTGTTTTTTTCATAGACATTAAATTAAAATCATAATCATTCGATTATCATCAGTAAATTTAAAACGATGGGTAAATAAAAAAAATGATTGTCGCTGAATCAACGACTCCTTAATTTTTCACATCAAAAATAAATAAATTAGAGCAAAAATTTTCTTTTACAATTCAATAATTACATTGCATTATCATGATTTATATCGTGACCTAACTTTGATAATATAGGTGAAATTCCTTCAGTAATTTTTACATCAATCGATCCAAAAATTGACATTTAGATTGTAATCTATACTAATATTATAAAGAGGAAAGATTTGTATTTTTGTATGTGTGTATGTATGTATGTAATGAATTGGCTCAAAGACTACTGGATCAATTTCAAAAATTCTTTCACCATTTGAATGACACATTATCGCTAATTAATATACGTTATATTATTTATAGGAAAAAAAACTTACTAAAACTACAATAAGGTAACCCAAGGTGTAACAAAATTGCCATAAAATGTTTTTCATCCCATGCACTGCGAAAACTATTATTGATAGAACAAAAAAACGTACTTCAATATTAAAGAACATATCAATATCTACAATGTGGCAATAGCATATGTCTAACTTTTGTAATTTGGTCACTATAACTACTTTTTAACATTTTAAAAGTTAATAGAAATTCCGATCAAATCAGACCAAGTTATCCATACCTTTGCATTGATTCTTATGGAAGTAAATCATTTTCTAAATAAGACAGTTTTAATATCTGTAAATTACTTTTTAGTTTATTCATATTTGACATTCTATTCAATAGATATTACAAATTAAAATGTCACCGCCGCCGGTATAGCACAGAGGGGTCGGCAGCGAAGTGCGGGAGAGGGGCGTGCACATTTATAAAATAGGTAACCGTGTGGCTATCTATTGAAACATTCAATTTACGCACGAATATGAGAGCACATTTAAGTATAACCACGATCGCAATTTTTCACAAAAAATACTTAAACTTGGCGACGGAAAATTACCATCTCCAATTGCTAATATCCTCGAAGTATTATTGGATAATGAATTGGCTCAAATTGTTCACAGTCTAGAAATACTGGTAGAAACAATCTATCTCAACATCAAAAATCTTATAGAAACAAATTTCAATTGTCTCTGTTCGAGGGCAATAGTGTCACCAAGAAACGACTCAGTAATCTATACTAATATTATAAAGAAGAAAGATTTGTTTTTTGTATGTGTGAATGGATGTATGTAATGAATTGGCTCAAAAACTACTAGACCAATTTCAAAAATTCTTTCACTATTTGAATGCTACATTATCGTCGATTAATATAGGTTATATTATCTACGGGTAAAAAATAAGGATCCTTACTAAAACTACAATAATATAACTTAAGGTTTAAAAAAAATTGGCATAAAATGTTTTCATCGCATGCGTTGCGAAAATTATTGATGATAGAACAAAAAAATGTTCTGCAATATGAAGGAACATATCAATATCTACAAAAAATATTGCCATAACATATGTCTAACTATTATAATTATGTCACTATAACTACTTTTTAATATTTTAAAAGTTAATATAAATTTTGACCAAATCAAAAAAAAGTTATCCATCCACCTTTGCATTGATCCACCTTTGCATTGATTCTTATGCAAGTAAATCATTTTCTAAGTAAGGCAGTTTCAATATCCGTAAATTAACTTTTAGTTTATTTACATTGGACATTCTATTCAAAAGATATTACAAATTTAAATGTCACTGCCGCCGGTATAGCACGGAGGGGTCGGCACCGAAGAGCGGGAGAGGGGCGTGCACATTTATGAAATAGGTAACCATGTGGCTATCTATTGAAACGCTCAATTTGCGCACGAATATGAGAGCACATTTAAGCAATAACCACGATGGCAATTTTTCACAAAAAAATACTTAAACTTGGCGATGGAAAATTACCATCTCCAATTGCAAATAGCCTCGAAGTATTATTGGATAATGAATTGGCTCAAATTGTTCACAGTCTAGAAATACTGATAGAAACTATCTATCCCGACATCGAAAATCTTATAGAAACAAATTTCAGTTGACTCTGTTCGAGGGCAATAGTGTTACCGAGAAACGACTAAGTAAGTAAAATAAACAAAATTATTATGGAAAAAGTTCCCAGTGATTTTAAATGTTACAAATCTATTGACACCATGTGCAACATCGAAGATACAGTGCACTACCTACAAGCATTTTTAAATTCTCTCATCCTGCCGGCTTGCCACCCCACGAACTGAAATTAAGAGAAAGCACTCCTATTATGCTATTGAGACATTTAAGCCCTCCCAATATTTGAAATGGGACAAGACTTTTGATAAAGGAATTGCGAGACAATATGATTGTAGCTACTGTCATCACCAGCCCCGCGGCTGGACAGCTCGCTCACATTCCGCGGATCCCGATGATATCGACGGATTTGCCTATATCTCTCAAAAGGTTACAGTTTCCTGTAAATATATCATTTGCCCTTACAATAAATAAATCCCAGGGACAAACTTTTCCAATGGTTGGCATCGATCTAAGAAAAAAGTGCTTTTCTTATGGCCAATTATATGTTGCACTTTCTTAAGTAGGATCTTCTAAATATCAATATGTTTTATTGCCATCTACAAATACCACTGCTAACATAGTGTATAGTGAAGGATTAAGGTAAAAAATGGAAATTTAAAAATTTAAAAAAATTTATGAAATTAAAAAGCCTTCAAATAAAAGATGTAAGTAAAGAAATGTAACAAAAATAACAATAAAATACATAAAAGAAAAAAAATATATAAATCATTCTAAACATCTTTATCAAAAAATATTTAAGTGAAATGTTTTTAAAAATATCCCGTTCATGTCTTTTGTTCTGTTTCAAAAACCTTTGTCTAGAAGACATTAATGGGTTACCAATTTTATTTTGTAAATCATTTTTTTTTCGTACGACTTTATTGTTAGGGTTCTGTACCTCAAAAGGAAAAACAGAACCATTATAGGATCACTTAGCTGTTTTTCTGTTTGTCTGCCTAGGCAATCAACTTTACTTTTCGTTGACCTAAAATCATTTTTTTCAATCATCAAGTCTAGTACCCAAAGGGTGGCTCCCTTACCTGAGAGACCCTATTACTAAATACATATTATTTAGGTATTTCCTGCATTTACTCGTACTCTACGCTAATCCCAAAATGTTTCAAAAACAAATGTCCACCAGTGCAAGGCCGGGACGGGCCGCTAGTTTAATTATAATTGTAGATTATATTTATAATAAATGTTATTTATAAAACACGAATGAAATTATGTGTCTAATATGACAAATATATGTATAATGAGCACAAATATTAATAGAGGTTCTTACGTCAAAAGAAACCGTTCACATCATAAAGCGTATGATTAATTTCCTAAGATATATTTCATAGAGTTCGACACTTTAAATGTAAGTGACAGCCGAGTAAAGCCAGTAAGGAAACATTATCTTGGTCTTCGATTGTGGACACGTACTTCCTGTTAAGTAAAAATAAACATTTATGAGTATACCGCAATGAATACTATTAACGTTACATTCTCACATACTTATTCATAATTCGTAGTTTAATCTTATTTTGTGTTCTGTGTATCAAAAGGGTTTTATAAGTAATAGACTAAGAATGTATTTGAGAACTACGATACTTGTGCATGTATTACCTGTAACTCCGCAAACAATTAAAATTATACAAAATTTTCTCTCCAAATCGCCTATGTGATATTGCCCTAATTTTATATATTATTTTGATAATACGTAATTTAAAAGAAATTTATTTTTACCATTAACACTAACCCTACAATATGTTGGAGAGTCTTCAGTCAGATATTTGACAACGGTTAACTGGGCTATAGCGCTTGCGAGATTCTGAGTAGCAACGCCTTTAAAAGAAACACCATATTCGACATCATATCATACATTTGACATAGTGCTAGAAACAAAGAAACTGATTTAGATACCATAATGAAACAAAAAAATATCAGTAATAAAATTATATAGGCTATGCTAAAATTATTCTTTAATTACTTTGTGCTAAATATAACATACGGTAAATTAATTGGTACTCGATTGTAATTACCGCAATAATGACAATGATTTCTTGAGATTTTATTAAAGGTAGCAATAGATACGATGATTATTCGTACAAATAATTCTTTTACGTGTTTGTTAACTGACGTACAGATATATATTTAAAGTAATACAGACCTTTGGCTACAAAAAAAAACACCAAAAAATATTATGTTACGTTAAATTATGTAGTAATTATATATATATATATATATATATATATGTGTGTGTGTGTGTGTGTGTATATATATATATACGTATATATGTTTGGCAATTTTTTCCATATATAATTATTTGCTGTATTTTATTTCATTTCGGAATTTAAATAATTTTCCATTGTCATAATGAACGAAGGGAATATATAAGTCGTAACACTTATGGACTCAATACAAAAGAAATATTTTTTTATTTTCTTCTCTTGTGAGTATCGACACCCACTGAAATTCTTCATGACCTGCATTGCAACTACGATACGAAATTATTTAGCTAGACTTGTACACACCTTACACTGCTGCTCGAAATTTTGCTACATTTATATATTTAGTGAATAAACTATTATTTGTAACATCAAAACATCTAAATATGCGTGTACTTACTTTATTATAGTAAGTACTTGTTTTCATTGGTCAAAAATTTGTAATAAACAAATTTTTTGAGAACATGTGCTACTTTGTGTTTTTTATGACTTGAAAAAATTTTCTTATAAAATGTATTTCCGATGAAACGTCATTTTTTATTTTATTTCATGATGCAATGTACACAACATTGTTTTGTAAAAAAACTGTATTTGTTCTCTTACTAGTATAAATATATTTATATTCATATTTATAAAAAATAAGTATTGTCATCCTGTCACTCACTTAATATAACGTAGCCGAATATGAGCAGAGAGTAAGATTTCGCCGATAGAAAGAGTTTCATGTTTTATCTTAATTTGTTGCAAATACAATAAAACAATGTATTGTTCTGTTCTTTAGAAGTTTTTCAGTTTCTTTAGATGCAATACGTCTATGACGAACTTAAATCTACTGAAATTCTACACGTGTTACCGTTTCTGCCGACAAAGAATTTAATAACGTTCGTGTAAGACAATGAACTTAAAAGATAAGCGACATCACAAAACGAACAAAGTTTTCTCGCCTTTAATAAAAAGGCGGTCGGTATTAAAATTCCTGACGTGCTCGAATTTAAAACTTTAAGATGAAATTTCTGTTAAAATACCATAATGTCTTGTTGGTTTATTCAAGTTTTCATAATTATGCTTCAGCGCCTTTTCTAAATTTCATCCTCTTTAGGAAGATAAAATTAAGGAAATACACAATCTAGAAGTTATTTTGGTATGGCAAAGTTTTGCTTTAACCACAAATAAAATTATTGGGTAGGAGTATTAAGTTTAATAGGAGTGCGCATATATCTATATCACCTTTTATTATATCTTGCATAATATTCGTTTTATTGTAATAAGCGGTCTTCTTGGATAATATAAATTCTAATAGGAAAAAATACTTTAGCGGTATTAATATTCGTTTTAATGCAACATTTTATTTGAAACCTACATTTTACATTACAATTGTATGTGTTTGGGTCATATATGTGTATATACATGTACACGTATATATATATATATATATATATATATATATATATATATATATATATATATATATATATATATATATATATATATATATATATATATATATATATGTATATATATATTTTTTATGTACAAGTATATATGTAAATATTATCGGTTATCTTAAAAGTGGTTATTAATAGCAACTTTGGTTGTTATGTTCTCAAATGTAGATTATCAACTTCTTGTCTACGTGCTTAGGGCATATGGGTCAATTAATGAATTCTATTAAATCAACTTTTAACTTCGATTAAATTTATGTAAGCCAAAATATAACTAAAAAAATACTTTAAATTTTATGTAAGCCAATAATTCAATTAATAACTTAAAAGGGTTATTAAAAACTGCGTGGATTAATTTCGACATACGTAAATATATTTTTTATTTTTAATATTGGTTACCCATAAAAAAACTTAAATAAAATAATATTTTTTTGGAGTCTACAAGGGTTAATAAGCTAATTATTTGGTCACATGTAATGCGAACATTTCATAAATATATACCATTACTCGAGTAAAACTAATGAACCTCGTCATTACTCGAGTAAAGCCCGTAAAAGCGATGGTGCTTTATGACTTTTGTGACAAAAACTTTCTTAACTATCATCTGAAAAACACGTCGAAAGAATTTCTTAGTTTTACTTTTTTATTGCGTGTATATTTTAATTTATTTCAATAATTTTTTGCATCGTGGCATTTGTCGCTACTTTTTGCTTTCGTCCTCCCTGCTTTCCCATGCCACGCTCCTAATAATTTTAATTTTCGGCTTCTCCACACTTGAAATTACCATTATCTGTTAATTCTTGTTTTGGAAATAACAGAAAAAAAATTGCTGGAAAATTGCACCTACTACCGCTTTTGATTTCCTACATCAGTTACATTTATTTGACTAGATTTGAACTTACTGGATAATTGCCATATTTAACTTGTTGGTGTTCTGATTTGGATCCGTTGACATCCTTCTTAAAATAGAAAGACTCATGTAAACAAATTAACATAAGAGATATTGATAACATATTAAGTATTCATCAGATATTTTTCTTATGCGTCCAATCCAAATACCTAATATGAGATTCTAATCGGTAATATTTTATTTATGGATCTATTTCTGCAGCCTTCGTCCAACTTCTCATTCGTAATTTCCTGCTGATAATGTTTTCGAATAGTCTGCCAAGTTACAAAATGTATTTTACCGTTAAGTTATTTAATAATATTGCGATTCTTAGAAAAAATTATATTGAATATGTGCACAACAAAAATTTTAAAAATTGGCAACTATTACTATTCGTCTATTACCATCCGTTTCATAAGGAAATTATAATATAGTGAAATCGTATGACATGGAAATAATTGCTAATTTATCATTAAAGTTTAAAGATACTTTTTAATATCACTCCCTAATGAATACGTCACTCATGTAAAAACCTGTTATCTTTGGGGGGAGTATTAAAAATGTAAAAAAATGCCATGAAAATTAATTATTCGTAAATAGCTCAGGAAACATTTATTAGTGTAAAAGTATTTGAAACTAAAGTTGTAAAGTATAAAATGTTGCATAAGAAATATTATATTAGTTCAATTTGTATTTTTTTTTAATTTTTGTGAATAATCTTAAAAAAATCAAAAAAGGTTGTGGAAAAATTATCTAACATATTTTTTGGGGATATCTATCAATTCACTTTAGTGCCTATTAATTTAAAAAAATACATCAAAATGAAATCATTCTTCATGTACGGAGAAAGTAAATTTAAAAATATATCTAGGCATTTTCCTGATCTATACTGATAATAACAAAAAACAAGGGGTTATTAAGAATGTAGTTGTGTAATTGTTACAAACGATAAGATACGAGAAATCCATGTATGCGGTGAAAATGTACTAAGAATCATTTTAAAAATTATATGTCCCAAAATTTTGTATTTCTTCTAATTGTATGTATCGTTAGTCACTTAAAATTTAAAAAATAACAAGATATTTTTTTAAAAAACGTTATTTGTCGTAAATAATTAAATAAAAATTAATAGCATATGGGCTACAAACATTCATTTGTCCATGTCACGATGACATGTTCTTTAATAAGCATTTTTTCCTCATATATACATAAAAAAACTAAGAAAATATTTTTAAAAAAATTAATGTTAGTTCATCATCATCAAACTTGCTGTATAAAAATCTTAAAATGTGGTAAAACGGCTTAAGAAACGCCTCAAAATATATTCTCTGCTTTGTTTTTTGTCTGTTGTTAAAAATATTCGTCATTAAAAGAGACAACAATTGAAAAAAAATGGCATTAATAAATGGCAGTAAAAATAAGTTAGGAAACACATCTAAAAAGCATGTATATATATATATCTATATATATATATATATATATATATATACATACATACATACATATATATATATATATATATATATATATATATATATATATATATATATATAAAGATGTGTATAGATGTTGCTGGAAAAATGAATGTATGTAATAATTATAAACATATTAAATAAATTCAATAGTTTCTATGATATGACCGTTATTCTATGAAATATTTATAGTAAGCGTAATTATTAGAAGTATTCATTACTTCTAATAATTACGCTCTTCCTGTATTTTAAATATTTTATTTTTCTACCAGAAAAATAAAAATAGCTAATTAAATTTTCAAGCGAGTAGAGATTTTATTTTAACTTCCATCTAAAGTACTTTCAAAGAATTGTTCAATTGTAAACATCTTCTACGCTCCAATTTCAGAAAGTCTTGAACAATAGTCTGCACGACATCATTATTTCCCCGAAATAAGTCTACTGAAACTAATTTGGTCTGAAATTTACAATGAGCCAGTTACAGGTATTTAATTTAAATTCACAAATAAACTCTCTGAAGTACAGGCCGCTTCCCAATTAGTTTACGCGCCATACAGCAAAGACGTAAAATACTATAAATAACAAATAACGCCAATATACGAATAACAAAATGTTTAATTAATTTCCATTTCACTTTACTTAACCGTTCCCTAAAATGAATTTAATTGCAATTGTTTTATTACTGGAATATCTGAATATTTTATTTTTAGTCTAGCGCTATTTATGCGGTAATTAATTTACGATATAAGAAAGATAAATAAGCATATATTTATTATTAATTAATGTTGTGAGTGTACACAAAAATATATATTATATTTACTACCGTCTATGATACGTATTTCATGTTTTATGATGTTGTCGATATTTGTTCTTTTTATAATATTTAATGTATCTGCGTTATGAGTTGGAAGAATGCAAGTCTCTCTCTTGCTCTTAAATTTTTGCGTAAGTCTGTTTAGAAATTGTCCTTAGTTAAATTTTTACATTTTTCATCGTTTTAATGTGTTCAAATGTGCGCAAACGTGGCTAATATACTCTAATAAAATATTGCAAATAATGGTAGTCATTATGTAAAATGAATATCAAATTATTTTTGTGCAGCTTAATACTTATTAACTACTCATACTATACAGCAAAATTTTTTTTGTGCAGCTTAATAAGTAGCATGAGTAGTTATATTCTAAAACAATTTGTACTTGGCAATGTGCCGGTATGCGCTTAGTTTTTTAGAAAAATGCCAGGAACTTTCCTAATTAAATAAACTGAAAAAAGTGAATGATAAATCTGCGATTTCACGATACTACCTTTTATATATTATTTTATAAGACGTACATTATACTTTAAGCAGTATTTTTACTGTTAATTAATACTATCGGGTAAAGTAACTAAAAATTTAATCACGCGTCAAAGCAGCAAACCGAACCTAATTTCTCATCCTGTAATCGAAATATCCGCGAATTGGAGTTAACTGAAATTTTGTCCGATGGGAGCAACTTGTATTTAGTGTGATTAAAATTGTAATTTATTTCTAATATTGTAAAATATACCTAGCTCAGCTGTCCCGGCTTATCGTGAAGCCTTTCTTCGTGTTTATAAAATATAATTTATATTCGATCTAGGAGAGACGTGCTAGATACAATTTCCTTGACAAATCGTCGGATTAAGAAGTGTTAATCATATTAAAACTTTGCTAAGTATAACTGCAAATTGACCAGGTATAATCCCTATCGTTTACTATCGTGGTGTACTAAAGTAATCATGTCTATAGAATATAAGTAATCACTAAATTCATTGCCTTATTTATTTTGTATTCTATTTGAATTTAGATTAATATACAATTAATTTAATTAATATGACTGTTGTAATTACTTTTGAACGAATACTTACACTTTTTAATTTCCAGCTATATAATTCGTTTTTAGATGTTATAAGACTGTCTCCTTACCATTTTAAATTTTAGAATTAAATTTAAAAAAATAATTTTAATAAAAATAAATTGTGTTATTGTGCTAGACAAACCAAACATGGGTCTTCCAATAAAGCAATCTTGTACACCTTTTTCCACTCTACTGTGTCTATTTTGGTCTGTAGATATATATGCAGGTGTTTACTGATATTACTTTCTAAACACGGAACGGATATTCTGATTTGAACACATGATATCGTAGAGAATCATTTCACGCTTCTGAGTGTTTTTGGGTTGATGAAGTTACAATTTATATCATATGGCAGCTAAGAGTAGTCATTTTGTCCAATGTAAAAAATAAAAAAGAGGAAAGGCCACCAAATTGTCCATCAAATTAAAAGATTGATAACCAGGTTTTAAAATTGCATAACAATTTTTGTAAACAATTATCACATTTAATAAAACGTGCTTAGAATCTCGCCGCTGTTCCGTAATGCACGAATTAAAAATCTTTTTTTTCAACCGTATATTTTTAGTCTGCGTTCCGTAATAAATCTCGAAAAAATTAAAAAAACAAGCGTTTATTCTACCATTTCCCCTAAAATATAAATAAAAAGGGTTTTCAAAAATTACACTAAAAATATATACATGTTTTTCGTGAAAATGTTGGATAATAGCAAAAATTTTCAATGAAGTAATTTATCTGAATCGATTATGAAGCAGAATAGTTTTATTAACATCCTTTTATCAGGTCGACCTGTAACTAACTAACTAATTATGTAATGTAATATACAAAACTCCATTTCATGCTTTTTTAAATATTGTCCACCATGAAACTTAGCAGTTGCGTGTTGTTCTGATGACAATACAATAAAATGGTACCATCGGACTAATTTCATAAAATAGAACCGGAAATTTACACTAAACTCGGTAACGGTACAATGTATCCGTGCGGTGTTTGGCCTTTTAATTTTTGTAGCATCATAAAACTTAGCACTTGTGTAAATTCTTTATGACAACACAATAAAATGATACCATCAAAATGATTCAATGAAACGGAACCGAAAGTCAAATTGAAGAAATGGCTTGTTCCAAGCTTACCGAAAAAACGCCTTGCAATAGTGATGCACTAGCGGAGATGAGAGCGTGCCTGTTCAGTCGCTCATAGAAAAAGAATTAAGAAGAGTCACATGCACATAATCAACTATGCTGCTATGTTAATTTGATTTTTTTTAGTAAAATTTTAAAATTTGTAAAAGTAGTTCTAAACATAATACAAAGCAAATTAAAAAAATAGTCCCTTTTGAAATAATACAAAAAACATGAAAATAAATCAATAGTTTAAAAAACAAAAAAAAACTAGCTTTTCTATTATCTGAACTAAAAAGGAAAAAATAAATACCAGACCTGTCTTCTCTATCTATTCTGTAAGGGCTTTAGTATAAGCCATGTGTTTTTATTGATAATAATATTTGAGACTAAAAGCGCGGGACTCGTCTTCTTAAAAATAAAATATTTTCTTTCCTCAGTTAATATTAACTGAATAAAAGTACTAAAATTTCAGTTGGGTTTCGAAAAAAAAAACGCCCGAAGCTTTTACAATCAAATATCAAATTAATAACAAACGTGGCTTACAATAGAGTACTTATATAATATGATGAGGAAACATATTAGATAATATTTTTTTTGTTTTCAGTGAAGTTTTGTATGAAAGTAATTTTTTTAGGTTTTTAAAATGATAATTTATTAGAAGCAAGTACAAAAAATTAATTCAAAATACCCACTTGCAAACATAAAGAAAAATTGTAGAATTATAAAATTTGACGCAATTCGATTCGAATTTACTTTCTATACTTTTTATGTTATAATAGCCATGTTTTTTTCCTACTAATTTGTCTCGCATATATTTGAGACTGTATATCTCTAATTATACATATTGATATATATATATATATATATATATATATATATATATATAAATATATATATATATTTATATATAAATATATATATATATATATATATATATATATTTATATATATATATATATATATATATATATATATATATATATATATATATATATGCAATTTAACCTATAATTGGACAAGATTTTGTATAATTAATTTTGAGCTTAACGTGCTTTATTGCATTCCCAACATCACTGGTGAATAAAAATTGAAAGAGAATGCATTACAGGCGACAGTATAAATCTGAAAACCAGTCTTTAACGGTATTTACTTGTCTCTAATAACTTTAGTATTTGGAGTATGCGATTATTTCGGAATTATAAGTTGGTAGAACCAGTGGGGACTATATTCTCAAGGTGATTTAAACTACTAGTTATTTTTAAATTGATGGAAAAATTCTACTGAACTTTTTGTTGAATTAAGTGCAATTTATAGATTTTATTTAGATCCTTAGTACCCTCCAACTATCATGTATTCTTCTATATGCATATTGTCGTTACATAGATCTATTTCAGTTTTTGTATATTAAATAACTGCATTATTTTGTACGTTTTTATTTCTATTTTTGTCTTTCAAATTGTGTTGGACAAATACTACGACAAAAAGTAAATATTTTCTTATCATCGATTATTTAAGTAATAAGACCAATATTAGTATAATTCCACCTCATAAGCAGAAAACGTTTACTTAAATTTCCCTCAAGTGCGTTATATCGTTTTACTAGTTACTCTGTTCTCTACTAAAAGTCTGGTTTAAACTTACAAAAATCGTTATAATTAAACTGATAATTTGCGCAGCACACAGTGTTTAATGCTATTCTGCTACAGTTGTGGAATAAGACAGCGGGTAGAAATTTAAATTAATATATCGTTAATATATTAAAGTATCTGTATAATGTGAGTTGTTGTTAATATGGCTTTATATCGAGTTTTCATTTTACTTAACTAGATGCATTAATTCAATAGGTAAGGACTTATGAAATAATGAACATACTTTAAATTTCATCCTATAACTAGCTTTTATCCGCGATTTATTTACGTAGAGGTGACTCGATGGATTTATTGGTTTTTATTTTTTTCAATTTTTTCGCGTCTTTTATAGTTTTTTTTAATATTTACATATTTTTAATTTTCAATGCAATTTATTGGAAACAAATTCTATACACAATATATTTATAATTTTACATGTTTGGACATCCCGATGTAAGTAAATTTATTTACTCATGATTAAAAATGTTAACCTAAAATAAATTCCAGCCTAAAAGCTTTACTTAATTTGAGAGCAAATATATGTGTGTCAGAAAGTTAAGGTGGTTAATAAAAGCGAAGGGTATGTCTGTGATAATTATTGGAATAAGCGGAAAGTCAGTGCCTACCGGCCCACTAACCGCCTCGGGAGTTGCACTAAGGTCGAAAACGGTGGCCAGCGGTACACGGCGCGCAATTTGCTAGCGTAACGTTTATGTGATGGAAGAGATATGAAGGGCTGTTTTTTGAGATATTTGATCTTCTCCCTTAAAAGTGCCCTTACATTTCGAAAATAATTTCACTTTTTTTTTTAAGTTTCTTCTAAAAATGACAGGTATGTTACATTAGGGGGATTTTATATACATTTAGGGGGCTTTTACTATTCGAAGGTTTTTATAATCATCCCTTTATATAAAATTAAATAAAGTAAATATAAAAATTCATGGTATCACCTTTATAGTGGAACAAGATTTTTAAAATCGCAAATTTCTAAATTATCCTGTTTCTTTATTTTCTTTGCAAGGATGAAAAAAAAACTATACATCCTTCTAAATGCGGAAAACATAAAGTAAATATTTACACAAATAAATTCTTAATTTCTTTATGTTTATGGGTATTTTTAACATCTTCAAATTTATGGACTTTAATTATATTTTTTGGATTTTCAGTATTTTATATTATTTAAAAAAAAATATTCCTTTAACAAGTGGTTATATCTTAACTTGTATATAGTTTAGAAGGTGCACACACATAACTACTACCTGAATTCAATAAAATTAAAACCGGTCACTTCAAACTGTCACTGTTTACAAATAAATTTGAAAAAATCCATTTTCTTGTATAAGTGTTCACTTTTTCCAAATATATTCCTCGGAAATATTCCCGAATTTATTTAGAAATTATAGTGCTTAAGAATGCATAAGAAAAACAAATCCTGCATAAGTGTTATTAATGCTTTCATAAAAAATATCTCATTTAAATTTGTAAAAATAAAAAAAAGGTTTCTTTACACGGAATATGTACGATATAATGCCAATAATCAAACAGTGCAAAAATGTCACTGGATGTCAAATAGTTGTTCCACGTACCATTTAATTTAATAAATGAAACCTGGTTTTGTACTTTTCCGTTCTGCCTGACCTTTTTTCTCGCATTCTTCTAATTATTATGCAAGTAATATAAAGTGAAAATAATTATGAAACTATTGTTTTTCAGCTTTTACTTTATTGGTGGTGATCAATTATATAACCTATTACTTGCTGCAGATTTAATCTCAAAATTTATAAAAGGTTTCACAAAAAGAAAGCAGTAGGTTTTTCAATGAACGGTGAATATTATTAATGAAATAATATTTAACGAACTAACACACCCATTTAGTTAGATCTACGTGTTTAATTTTACATAGAATGCTCTCTGACCTAAATCTGATTGAGCGCAAACGATCAGAAACCGTTTAAATTAAATTAATTAATTAAACTCGAAATGTGGACGATGCGAAATTAATCATATCAAGGTTGGAATAAAAAATTCAGTCTGGAGTTAAATTTTCTCTGTCAATATTATATAAATATTGAAAGTAGTTGACAAGTCTATTCCTGATTCTGTTCACAAAGTCCATTTTTTTTAAAACGGAAGGTAAATCTTCTGCGTACCTTTTTATTACGAAATATTACATTATTAATTAGAAAATTGAGGGAGATTTAAGTACAAGCTGGCATTAAAATTAAGGTATGTTATGTTATCCTATAACAATTGACAAATAAAATATATTTATATTTAGATATTATAAAGCGCAATGGTTTTAGTTTGTATTTCAAATAATACGTTTTTAGCATATTATACCTTGGATTCAATCACAATTTCAAAATTTTATAGGTTCCATACCTCAAAAGGATAAACGAAACTCTTATAGGACCCCTCACGGGTATATATCTCTGCACATCAAAGATGTTTTTTTTCTAAACCACTTAATTCGGAAACTTGAAATTTGGCATAATAATAAAATATTAACAAAACTTCCATATATAACGTATGTATCTTAACAGGTAATACGGAACAATTTTCACATTAAGAGATGGAGGTAAACAAAATACTCATAATTCTTTTTAAATTCCATGTATGTAGTGGGGGGTTTTAATGGGCTAATGGGATTTGAATGGGCTAATAAAAAATGCTTTAAAAATATATGACTTTAGGTGATATATCTTCAGAGACACGCTGAAAAAAAACGTATAAAATATATCCTTATTTACAAAACTACTCTATAGAAAATTACGTTGTGAAAAATGTATATTCATAAATAGCCTAATAGAAATACTGTGCAATCTTAAATGTTTATAAATGTGAAATATGTACAAAACCCTCGTAAGAAAAGACTAGAAAGCAGCCTATTTTATCCTATCAACATAATTGTATTCGGTTTTCCTAGAATTTACAAAATGTATTATACTTCGCTTATACAAGAATCTAGCTAATACTACAAAAGGAAAGGGGAAACATAATTGCAGATTTTTTCCCTTGTATTTTTTCCCCTGTAACCGGTAATACTTTAAGAGATAGGTAATGAAACTCTCTTAAGATTACATACGTATAATCATTTGTAAGACGGATATTCGTGTGTGATCTTGGGTACAGACGTTTTCCTCAGAAATAGTTTCAAATAAACACTTGGCATTTGGAATATTTATAAAGCACATCAAAATATGTTACTTTATTGTTGATACCCAAAAAGTTTTATATTTATATTTTAAAAGGGGTAAATGAAACAGCTGTTTTTTTACTTAATATGTGGAGTAAGTATATAGCGAAATAGTAACTTATTAAAGTTAAAAATATATATAATTATTTGCAAGGTAGTTAGTAGTAGTTAGTTAATAGTTAATAGAGATGTGGTTTGAAAACATTAATCAAAAATATTTCTCATCCCCATCTTCGATATTACTACAAAAAGCAATCCAAATTTGCCAAAAAAATGTAGCAATGAATCTAAATTTTAATTTATTAATCTATGATGATTCTATACATTTTTAAGGTGTACTAGGCAATATATTTACATGGTGAGAAGAAATATAAATATGTGGAAATAATTTAATAGAAATCCAACGTATCCTTCAATGCTTATCAGTGTCTTCATGTGTATGAACTTTTCATAGGGCGAATTCTACTCGTAGATGTTTATTTGAAGGCTGCAACATATACATGGCCTACACTTCCCTGCTATAGCATTGCCTCGTTCGGAACTAAATTAATTTCAAGAGAGTTTTTCACTACCAAATCACAAATAATATGTTTTAAAATTATTTATCACATTAATATAATTATTATAAAGTCCATTAAATTTGCTATAAATTATAAATCTATATTTATACATAGAGAAACCGATAATATTTTAAATTCTTAATTTTATATCTGTAATAGCAATATGTAATTAAGTTACTAACTTATGAGTTTGCTTTTACTATACGTTATATTCGTGTATTAGTGGATGCCTTAAACATTAAACTCATATATTTTGACAAAACTAAGATTTCAAAATTTTTGCGTTTTCAGTTATTTGATACTAAGAATGGAAACTTTTCTTTATTCTTCTCAAAAATAAGTTGTTGTCTTTTAGTATATATTTATTAGCATAACACAACCCTCATGCTGTATAAATTAATTGAAAGAAAATAATAAACGATACAAAGTAAAATAATAAAAACATCAAAATTATATTATGCAAATATTTGTTTAAACATACACTTCATAACATTTTGTAAAGGTATGGTAAAAACTCAAGTCCAGAACAAAAATGTGTGTATTTTAGGCGTAAGAATATTTACTGAATTTTCTTTAACTATGCTCGAATACAGTAAATAAAACATCCTACAGTAAATAATCAAAAATAATTTGGCCAACACAAGTGAAGGATCCTAGCTCTTAGCTTTTCATTTTCTAGACCTTACTCCCTTTTCACAAATTAATCCGCCGTTATATTATTAGAAATTTATAAAATTATTATCTGTAGTAAAATATTGTGTTTCCATAGAAGAAAATATTTTAGACAGAATAATAACAAACTATAACAGTAAACAATTTTGAACAAGTAGAGGAGAAAAATAAAAGAAAAGAAAGTTTGAGGGCTAGAATCCTATTGCTAACACAGATACTTTCGAATTTTCAAATCACAAATGCTATAGTTGGACGTTGATTTCACCAGAATAAATTTAATGCAGATGTCTGCAAATAACTTAGATAAATATAAACTTAACATCTTTAGTTAAATTATTTCCATATTTCAAAAAAGGAAGTCATTAAGCTTTGTATAATTTTAAACTAATTTTTAAGGTATTGAAAAATGTGAATGTGTGATTTGAAAAATATAAGTATACATTTAAAAACATTGAAAGTACGTAAATCACATTAAATTGATTAAGTTCAGCACAAAATAGTCTGAATTACTTACTTTCGTACTAATATTATGAAACAGATATTATAATATAACGAAGTTCAAACCACAGTTCCTTACATTGTTTTCTTTAAAAAGTTTTGCAATATATATTTTCTACTTTTAATATATTATTTTCGCTCATTTATCATTTTATGACAGAATACTAACGAATTTATTTTTGACTTTAATATAGTTAATTTCTCAAAATATTACATATATACAATAGAGTATTTTAATAACCTCATTAAAAGTTTTGTAGATCCCAAAAAAATCTAGTCCATATCTAGAATGGCTGAAGGTATCGATTTCGTCACCCCAAGAATTAAAACTGATAAAATTAACAAAACTCCAATGAAAGTCAAATGTGATTTTATTTAAATTATACAAATGAAGAGTCATTAATAATTAATTTGAACTATTGTATTGTAATACTAATACTTTTTACACACATATTACTTAATATTTTCGTATTGAAGGGAAAGTGGAAAATGGCAAAATAAGATTGAAAATAGAATAAACGGAGTGCAAATTCTTTCATTGAGAATTATGTGTGGTCAAAATTTAATAATAGGGCAAAGATAAGGAAACGGGTAGAATTGGCTGCAATATTAAAAATTTGAAAGTATCTCTATTTTTTCCTCTTTCACGTCGCAACGGAGCAACAGGTCGATGTGACTTACTGGACAGACACAGGGGAACAAGAAATTACATTAGTAAAATACGAATCACGGAAATGCCATTCTAATTTATATCAAAATGTCAAATAATATTAAAATTAAAAAGTCTGTTTGTTTGTTCTTCTTTTACGTCAAACTAGAGCAACAGATTTACGTGGTTTCCTGCACAGAAATAATTAGCGGAGCAGGATATAATACAAGCTACTTTAAAATCCGGAAAATCGTATTCTAACTAATATTGTAATCAAGACTAAATTGAATTAAATGACTATTAATAAAATGACTATTAAAAATGCTAGTTTGTTTCTTTGTCTTTCTTTCGCAATGGAACAAAAGATCGACGTGACTTTCTGCATAGAATTAGATGGAGGATCTGAAAATGAAATAGGTTAATTACCAACCCGCAAAATCTTATCCTCCCTAATATGATATTCAACAATTATTAGAGCAACAGATTGAAGTGATTTTCTGCACAAAGATAGTTGGCAGGCCAGGAAATGACAGAGGTTAGTTTCTTTCAGGGAAATCTCATATAATATGACAATTTAAAATTAAAATTAAAACATGTATATATATAAAATACCTAAAAAGGAAATATATATTACCTGACTCACAGATTTGCCTATTCTGCATTAATTCTGACCACGCTGAAATCTGCTGAATATCCAGTTAGATGGGACATCTAAAAGAAATAGTAGTAACATTTTACAATTAAGTCCACTCTACTATAGATTTGTGGACTCTATTATTTACTTACGTTAATTGTTTTAATAATGATGTCTGTAATGACATGTCATGTCTGTAATCACACACACACACGCGCGCGCAGACACACACACACACGTACCCATATATACACACACACACACACACACACACACACACATATATATATATATATATATATATATATATATATATATATATATATATAATTTTATTAACACTGAACTTAAACTCTTGAAAACAACATTGAAAATAATAGGCGCTACAAAATTAAATAATAAAAACCAACATAAAGTAATCTACCTGAATTGTAAATGCAGATTTGATCTATTTTCACATTAAAATAATTATACTACATATTTCTAGAGTTTATAATAAACTTTCCCAAAATAGACGTTTTTCGACGTAAATACGCTTTTAAGTAACATTTAAAAACCATATTAATATTTCAGTCTTAAATTATCATCTGTGAGACTAGCGAATTATTGGCGCGGTTAATTTT
Source organism: Druceiella hillmani (assembly GCA_039881145.1). Taxonomy (NCBI): domain Eukaryota; kingdom Metazoa; phylum Arthropoda; class Insecta; order Lepidoptera; family Hepialidae; genus Druceiella; species Druceiella hillmani. The sequence continues at coordinate 15,945,451 of JAYKKI010000007.1, read as the reverse complement.
GTTTGTTAATTTGCCAAGAGCTTGACATGGCGCTAGTTTATCGGAAAGGGAAAGGGGCGGGCTAATCTATCCTAAATTGCATTATTGTTATGTTTCTGTTATATAGGCGTTAATTGCACTTCATATATAAATAAAACATAAAGGGCAAATATGCACACTGTTTTTATCTTACATTATTGATTATAAGCTTATAAATATAGAAACTCTATTAAATCATCGTACTGTCATTTTTCTTAACTATATTCAACACAAACAGCTTCAATACAATCCCTAAAAGTAGAAAAACGAAATATGCATGTTTCTGATTTTTGACTGCAAAAAAACCCATAGGGAGAGTGTAGTGCATTAATTTTAATAGGTATCACATAAAATAAGGTAAAATTTCAATAAATCTGAATTCATTATAAATAACTCAACCTCCTGTTGAATATCAAGTACACACTATGAGAGTTCTGTACACATTTACTTAGTATATAGTACTTAGTGTTTTTATTAAACTATTCACATATATTAATTTTTTATAACCTTAATATATTGTCTATCATACCTTTTCAGATTTTAATAACTCTATTTTCTAAAAATCGTAATAGCGGAAGTGCTTTTGTTTCAGTAACTTTGGAAATAAAGCGGCTATGTTATATTTTTGCATATATCTCGGAATATCCTTTTAAGTATGCAACCTAAAATTATGGAAGAAAATGTTTTCATTTTTTTATGACCCTAAACTCTATATTTACTACCTCTTAAGTATTTAAAAAGTTAGCTAGTGCTAAATAAGCGTCTCAGTAAAATGAATTAGTTTGCCAAACGTAAATATTAACTAGGATTATTATTATTATTTGCCTACTATATCTTTCACAGGCCTAAAAATATGGTGAATATTTAAAAAATTACAATATCTAGAATAATCGTTTTATTTTTTTTATTATGCGTGGACATCTAAAACCCATAGTTTTATCATAATTATAGTTCCGATAAGAAGCAAGGGACATATTTCTTTGAATGATTATCAATAAGTTTCTAAAGATATAATACGTGAAATTCTAAAAATAAAGTATAGTTGAGACTTGTAACTAACCATTTAAAAAGATTTCTCGTACTATTTACAGTAAGAAATAAATGTTGCTCCTTACAATTTTTAATGAATATTTTTAGTGTTTTGAGATATATGTGGGTTATTATGTTTTATTCTTATGCCAAATTTAAAATGTTTACATCAAGCGGTTTCACAGAAAAAGCGTTGTGTCGGGCAGATGGGGGAAAACGCGTGAGTGATCTTACAGGGGTACAGTTTTTCCTTTTGATATACGGATCCGCAAAAGTTACATAATTAATTTAAAAATATAATAAAACAAATCGCGTAAAAATTTTATTCCAAATTGCATTTCCAAACATATTTTTAAAATTGTGCAGAATTATTTCTAAAAATGTTTGCCTTAACAAAATCAACGCTTGGATGGTTTGCCTTGTTCACTTTTGTAATTTTTAAAGTACAAGAAAACTTTCAATCTGGGTGCTGATACCATAAAATATATTTATAATTACTTGTCTTTAAAAATTAGTGACATTGCAATTTTTTACGTACCTTGAACCATATGAAAGATGTTGTTTTTCTGTATTTTTGACGTAATCTTTAAAATTATCCCAATCTGCTTAATGATAAAGTCATGCAAGTTTTTTTACAAATTTTTAAAAACAAAATTCATATAAATTTTTGTACAGAAATGAAAGGAATTTGAAGCTGCATCTAATAGTAATTTTAAATGTAGCAACAAAAATGTTTACGTCTTGCTTTTATTCTTTTATTTGGGTTAAAATAATTATTTTTGACAAAAAATACATTTAAATTTAAATTTTTAAACAGGTTTAAATTACTGTAAACTGATAATGTCGCGATAACCTAATGGCAGAAGTAGTCCGTATTCGTTATCTTAGTATCATTATCAACTTCTGTTGTACGATAATATTATTTAAAAATTTCTGCCACCAACTCCCTAAATATTACGGAGCAGCATTTTTAAAAGTGTAGGCCCCGGGTGCTTCAGTTTAGTGTCCAACACTACTTATAAAGCAACAAAGCTTCTTAATGGTTAGGAAGAAGGAAAACAGCAAAAAATTGGATAAACATATTTAAACAAAAATATAAAACGTTGCAATATAAAGGTTACAAATACAATATAAAAAACAATATATATATATATATATATATATATATATATATATATATATATATATATATGTATATATGATATACGGGTATATATGTGTGTGTGTGTGTATATATGTGTATTTCTTAAATAATATTTTGTAACCTTTCCTCATATTAATGTCCACTCTTTTTAATTAACGCCACTGAATGCCGCACTTTTTATACACAAAAAATTTAACAGAAAGAAAATGAATCACTGTGTCTCAATTCTAATTTTTTTTCATTCCGATCTTGTTTATATAAAATTAAATCCATTTATGTTAAAAAGTTTTTATTCATTATTATACATACAAACAGATATCAAAATATTATTATAGATAGGTAACTAAGAAAAATAGTAACTTGATTTGCATTGTTTCCATTTATAGTATTAATATTAGGATATTGGGAAACAAAATTGTCCATTGCAACATAATAATAGGTTTAAATTTCATGTAGCCCTTCTTGGCTACCTCACTATAATTAGAGCAAATGTCAAGAATACAAATGTGAAGTCAAACAACATACATTATATTTAGTGGCGTACTTAAGATTTTCGAATAATACAAGCTCATTTACTTTTAAAGGAGAGAGGCGTTCAGTGCTTTTAACTAACCAATACTGTCAACTGTAGAAGTTCTTTTAAATAGAGCAAGAATTTTAAATGTTAATTTAGTTTAGAATGTATTTCTTCTCGCAGTATCCATTCTGACTCAAGTAAACTAATAGTATGCATTATGCTTATATAATTTTTTTAGTTTATATGGTAAGATCAATTCATCGGTTTTTAGGCTACTTTAGCCTCTGATTACCTATCCCAAAATTATTTTAAACTCGTATTTAGTAATAATATTTTAGTGGAATGACCCAAAGATATTTATTTCGTCTTACTTTAGTTTTATTTTTGTGTAAGCAAACTGTAGTATGGTAGAATCTATCTAATAAATCTGGATGCACGATAGTTCATGAATAAATTAATAACTCAAGTCGCACTGTTGAACACTGTACGTTTTATCCAATGAAATTGGTAGAAATATTGTCTCCTCATAATTTAGATGCAGAGAATACCCCAAACGTATAATGTTCGCCTATAGTTACTTCCATATTTATCAAATATAAAAATTCATTATTTTCTTATCATGTTCACTCACTTATTTCCTGAATATTATGGTTAATAACTTGGATGCCATTTAGCATATATTTGTGTATCGCTGTAATAACTAGAGATATGGGAGAAAAAAATCCCAGGTTGTTTTTTCTTGTCGTACGATAAAGTGAAAAAAATAAGAATTTATCGTAGCTAAATTCAATTTCGTGATAGACAAGATATTCAATAAATTTAGACTCAAAATGCCTCTTGGCTCAAAGCAATGCAACTATTTATTACGTTTTACGGTTAATTTTTGAAAGAGGTATTTGGCCTTTTTTCTTCACTTTGCCCATAACAATAATTTTTCTTAGAAAGCGTTTGATGTAGAAACTTGAAATTTGTTTATTATCTGTTCTATACTTTTTTCATAATAAAAGAAATATTTAAAACGCAATATTTTGATGAAAATTTTGGGGGCAATTGAAATATAATTCAAATTTTTAATGTCATGTATCATGTAGGGTGAAATAATAAGTTTAAAATTATTTTTCCACATTTTTTTTAAATTTAGTTCCATATAAATTTCTTAAACTGTCTTCAAACAAATTTATTTGAAATGCCTAAAACTGGTAAAGTCAAAAAGTTTAAAAATTCCCGATAATTTTAAGCACGTGAAAAATGTACTAGGTAATTATCTTACGTAATTGAAATAATATTAATATTTTAAATACTTTAATACAAATACTATGTAATCTTTACTGTACTGCAGGGTTGTGAGGAACCCAATAAATTGTTCTTTTTTTCTATTTTTATTGCTATATTAGGATTACTTCAATTTATTTACATGCAATAATATTTTTTATCGAAATAATTTTTGTTCCGTATTTCTCATTTTTTCTAAGTGAGAAATAAGAATACAAAATATTAATTAACTCCAAAATGGACAGATATTAAGAGATAGTTTTCACATTCATTTTCTTGCCCAAGAGCTCATTTAGTTTTCATAACTGGAGGTTTTTTTTAAATTATGTATCATTTTATTGCGTCTATAAATATCATGGAAGTTCCCATCGTCCTTAATGATAACAACAAGCATTTTACAATTAGCTAGTTATTAAATATTTATGCCTTTGTGCCTATAGCATATCGCAGCTTAAATTAGAATGCAGCTTAATGTAGAGACCACTAGCTTAATGTTTAAATAGTGTCTGGTTAGGCACCATAAACATTTAAATAATTTTTTTATTTTATCAATAATGATTATTTTCTTAATCTTAATGTTTATTAATTACAGGTATATAAAAAAATCAAGAAAGAAAGGCGGAATCATCATTAATAGATATATTTAAAAAAATAACGGGACGACTGAAGCGATTACATAAACAGGTTTTAAATTAGTATCCTAATTTAAGTTTTGGTATTGATCATATATTGGCCGAGTGCTGGTTTACTCCGTTATGTTTTAACAACTTATATTTTCATTATTGTCATCTTTATTGAATTTTTCTCTCCTAACACATAATAAATTTTAAAGATAATTCTTTGGTTGACCCAATATTGTAATACTTAGAATGGTTAGTCGGTTATACATATTTGCGCATTGAAGAAACCAAATAAATTAATAGACTGTTTCTCACGTAAACGTGCTTGTAACATCTCCGTTGTCTGTATATTTGCGCATATTTGTGTAGTTTATCTTGCGCGCTTGGTAGGATTAAATTCACAAGGAAAGTAAGATGAGAACTTCAAAGTGTTTGGTAACACGCCGTAATTAGTGAGCTTTCACCAGCTTTTATTCATACATTGATACGTACGAAAGTGGCTGCCAGAAAATTAAAGTCTGTGAACTTTGGAAAGGTTGGAAGTCAAGGTTTTATCAAAATCTTATGTGAAAAGTGGAGTTTAAATTAGACATCTTAATATGGTTCTGTCTTTAACAAAAAGCATCCACTTCAGTTGCTCTATAATCAGTGACACTCAACATACAATACATAATGAAAAGAAAATAAAAAAGCATGAAATTTAAATATGCAGAACCATATTAAGACTTAACCGCAATACTTGGATATGCAGAATATGTCTTTAAATTGTCAAGTTAACGTGATGTAATATTTTTAAAACATAGTCGGTTTTCCAAATTTTCTGCCCTCAAGTTAAATATTTTCTATGCATGTAATAACTTGAAAAATAACAGGTTTCAAAGAAAAGTTTCCAAATCGATGCCCCATGCGGAAGTCAAATGATCTTATAGATTTACGCTAGAACTTTCAGTTATTTACATATTTTATTGTTTCAAATGCTTTTGTAATATATTTTACTTGTATAATCTAGACGAGTAGCTTGACATCGCATTTACGTAATTTGATCATGAGTGACGGTTTCGGAATGGATTCCTAATATTACAAAAATGGATAATTAAAACTTTTTATCTGGTTTATATTTATTGTAATTTCTGTAATTAATATTGATGTTATGTTATTATTCGTATCTAATATTGCTACAATGTTCCACAACCAGCTATACTGTGGGATGTTCGCGTTCATTGAAGTTGACTAATATATTATCAAAGGATGATAACTGATAATATATTTAGACAAGTTCACGTGTCTGTTAACTGAGCGACATAAGTCCCGCATGGAAAAATTGGAATAATATTTACCTATTTTGAATATTGAAAAGAACACACAGTAACAATGGTAACTACTTACTTTATCACTATTGAGTCACTTTACAGTATTACCTATGAGAAATATAATTGAAATATTAGATGCGTATCAATTTAATAAATTCCTGTACAAGTTTGTATCAGGTAAACGAAAATTAAAAAATAATATTAATTCTATATTTTCCTGGTTTATTACTTTGAAAGTACGTAAACAAATTATTTTGGTCATTGAGTTGAGAGGGATAATTTAATATACGCCGTTGTAAGGCATTTACTTTACATATGGGACATGGGCTAACAAAACTAAAGATTTGGGATCGAATAAGTTTAGCAAATTGTTTTCTAATCTATTAATGGATTGGGTAGTAATATAAATATAACGGAATTTAAAAAAAATCTTAAATTATTTCAGTTTTACACCAGTCATTTTAACCATTATTTTGATTTATTTATTGAAATGTGCGCAGTACTTTAATTGCCATTCTTTCTACATTACGCAAACAGACAATTAGAAATGCTTGTGGTAGCTGTAGACTTATATTAACGGACGGCCGGACAACGGTACCAGAACCATGGAATCTCGTTCACATCTTTCGGGTACGAAATTCTAAAACGGAATTGACGTATTAAGTTCCATTATTTCATTATAGAGTAGCTCAATTGTGGATACATTTATAAAATATTTTTTCATTGATAATATAAGAAAATAGTAAAAAATAATGGATTATTGTAGAGGTTATAATTAATTTGATGATTCTTCTAACAATGGATTTAAAAGTGTATTCGTAAAAATAAAGATAAATGTGTGTGTTCTCACAATTTAAAATAAGAAGAAGCAATACTAATTGACTTAAAAATTATATCTGGATGAAAAGTTACAGGTATATTTGTTTATTTCTAAGAAGTTAAATAATGCATTTAATTAAAATTTATTCCAGTGTGATTTCGAAAAACCAAGTGAAAATACAGACTAGAGACATAAAAAATGATTGGTCTACAGAGATAAAAACTTAATAATTATTTATGTGGAAAGCATTAGGAACAAATAACTGTTTCAAATCTGAATGCTTACAACTTGGTTGCGAATAAATGTACATCAATTTTAAATCATCTTTAGAAATTGAAATATGTCTTCTGATGCTGTAAAATCTTCTCTAATATTAATTTATTTTTTGATAACATTTCTTTCAATTTGTTTAAAAATTCACCAAAAATTTTTAAAGTAGTTAAAGTAGTATTAACATGGTAGTTAATAAGCTGTCGATACAATGGATATCTGTTCTATATACTTGTTTGTTAGCTGATGTGTTGCAAGCCTATATATTTTTCCGTTCCTTCTTCTAAACTTTAATTGTACTTTATAAACAACTCCGGTTTAATTGTCACTATTAAACAGACGATTTAAAAATCTGTATATACGTTAATTCCACTAATTCAATTAACTACCTGAATACAAATTTTAATCCATACCCGCAGTGGGTTCAAAAGATGGATTAGTTAAAAAAACCGATTGGGTTTCAAATAGTAATAAATAACTTCTTTCTAAAATCGGCTTAAATAATTTACAGCCATTATTTGATTACACTTTTCTTAACCACCATAAAAGACCTGGTTCTGGTGAGCAAACAAAATCTATATCAGTTTCAAATAAATTACGTTAGGCATACTGTACTCTCAAAAATATATTCGGACATAATTTGACTTATGTTAGTTATTTTAAAAGTAAATTTGATATCTATTAAAATTTTATATAGTGAAACGGCTAAAATTTAATCTTAAAATTTCATCACATTTAAAAAAAAAAATAGGAATTTCGATAGTCAAAAGGTAAAAGCGAAACCTTCATAATTCAGCCACATTCATTTATCTCAAAGTTTGATAACGATTGTAAAGAAAATTTACAGGAAGATGCAATTGACAGAAGTACGCAAGCATGAACGTTCAGAGGCACATACGCACACTAGCATGTCCACCTGCTTTTCCGCAAGCACGGTTTCTGAGTCGCACGCACTTACCCAGGCCCAGAACCAATAAATTAAAAGTTTTTGACACAATAACTTAGAAAACATTTCTCAATAAATACTTACATCCAAAAAAAATTTTCTTTTCCACAAGAAAAATAAAATAACGAACCGACCACTTATCAAATTTACTTAACAAATTAGGTTTATACATAAGTGTACTGAACATATTCTCGTATCTATTTCAGGATTCAAGAGAATAGGTGCCGATAATGTTGTAGTTCATTGCAATACACGCATACATGTAGCAGCTTGGTATAGACTTAACATTGTTTTCGTAGAAATGGCCCCTAATCAAAGCATGTACACCGACTGGCAGCGTGAAAGTAATTTACATTTTCGATAATAAATTTGAATTTATTAACAAGTTGGTCGAACTTTCGGGCATATCCTTGTCACGGTCTGTCGTCGAACTGTTTACAGTTGATTTATACATGCGCTGATTTAATTTTTTTATTTATATTTATTAGCATTAGTCATTTATTTTTCATAAATAATTCTGGCTAAGCTATATATTTTTTACTTTTATGATAGGCACGTTATTGCCTACTACATTAAAAATACACTATTTAAAATTACTAAAATGATTTTTTTTATATTTTCACAGTATTAGGTTCTTACTTTAATAAGTCAAAAGGTATGTCTTTTTTTAAACATTTGAAAAAGGATGTATTTGAATAATCCTTCAACTCTGCTTCGGTTGTTAAAATACTAATTATTCACTCTACTGAATCCATTTTGTTAATGAATTGCCTATTTTTGAAACTAATTTTAATTTGCTCTGATTCAATACTATGTACGTCCATCTATGGCGTGTCCAGATATAACTTCATAATTAAAAGGGTGAACGATTATACATACAATATCACGAGATTATAGTTTGGTCATTTTTACCTTTTATGGAGAGAATTTCATTGCAGTGAGAGTATAAGTGAAAATGGTGTTAGGATTATTATAATTGGTATAAAAATTATGGTGAAATTTTTACATTGATTTTTAGTAATGATTAAGGAATTGGTTGATATGGTGCGTCTTATTTTAAAATAAACCCTATCAATCTTGTTAATTTTAATACATCTCAATTGAGAAAATACAGTACTATTTATTTTTTTATAACCTTTTTTATTTCTGTCAATCCATATTTGCCTCTAAAGTTTAAAATATTTATACTTTGAAAATCAAGCATCTCATTTTATTTGAAAAATTAAAATGACTGAGAGTGGCTACATACCATGCTTGTAAATTTTTACCAATAGCGGTATAAATTGACAAGTATGACATAAGACACGGAAGGCTTATGAACAAAGAATTGCATATAATTAAATAATATAAATATAAAAACTTTGCGGCAAAAGTTAATAATCTTTTTATTCGTTAGGATATATAATTGTAGTCCACAATTAACTGGAATTAAGTATTTATTATAATAGGGACGGCTGCAGTCTCAAGTACATCACGAGGTAAAGAACTTTTCTTGGCAAAAAAGCTTATATAAGGACTCTTCAACAACGTTTACGGCCAGTCTAGCTGATGGAGGTACTGCCTGTTGAGGAAGGTATCTTAAAATTGTGAAATATTATAATACGAAGGTGAATTACGTACCCCACTTGAAGGTTGGCGATTTATTAAAGTGAACTCTTAAAGTTAACGCATATTATACGCTTCATTGTAAGATACAAAATATTTAATATGTTTCTGGCGTAATAATTCTATACAAAATGACTAGGCTTAAAATTCCTAATAAACTCAATCAATACTTGAATTCTAAACAAATCAATAGAAAATGTGTAATTTCATTCCGGGAAAATGTTTGGGTTCTATGGTACTTTTTTTTATCATAGTAAATGCATTGAAATTATAAATTCTTTCATGCCTAAAGTATCGTTTCTACTTTATTATGTATTACCGTAACTGTACGTAAAATAAGGCTTTGTTTTGTTAGATGTTTATTTTTACTGATATATATGTTTACTTTTACTGACAAGGAATGTTTTTTCTACTGATGTATATAATTATGAGCCTTTAATATCTTGAACAGTTCCAATAATGTTTCATTACGCAGTACTATTTCTTGCAGGATTTTTTTTTCATAATAAATATATCAAAAGCTTGCTTGTAATGTAAAAGCAAGCTTTTGGTATATGTACCTATATATTGTTTATAATTTTGGTTGGTGAAAGAATATCTGGCAATATTATTGGTTTTTCTTCCATCCTTTAGTGGCTTCAATGTGACTAATACTTATTTTTTATCAGTATGAATAATTCGCCCATATTTTTTAAGACTTAATATTTTAAAGACAATTTACACCACTTTTTCACCCACTGATTTTAGGTGAGTAAATAAAAACAGTGTTATTGCAGTAATTTTTTTTTATAAATTCATTACAACAGTTGTATTATATAATATGAAAATATAACGATTTGATTGATAGCGTATCATATTTAAATTAAACATTTGCGTAATGAAACATATATTTATTTTTCATGTTTATGGCAAAATGGTGACCTCTTACAGTTTCTAGTCTCAAAATTATTGCTAAAATGCCTGGAAAATATTAAAGATTAAAAAAAACAGTTACGTTTAACGTTAACTACTGTGATTATCGTGGCGACCAGGTTGAAAAAATCGTATCGAGATAAACTTGACTAAAGTTTCAATAACGTGAAATTGTTATATCTTAGCTTAAAATTTATCATACTTACATCATAAATTTTAGGTCTAAAAAAAGTTTCGCTTTCATTATCGCCTTTCGGCCCTGCAAAGATCTTGATATTTTTAAAACTATGATCATTCCTTTGCAGTGAATTGCTCGTACGACATTAACATGATAAATTTATTATACGATTGGTGTAATATTGATACAGATTAGAACCAATTTTGTTTTGTAGTTGCTATAACACTTGTTGAACATGAACCCTTTGTGTATCTTTATTGAAAATTATCGTAGATAAGTTAAATGTCATTTCAAAAACGACAAAATTGGAAGAAAGAATTGAAACAGTCGTTATAATTTTGGGTAAAATCGCCTTCACACTTGTCTAAAAATATAAATTTTGAAACTTTTTCAAGCATAATTAATTTAGCATATCTTTAGGTTTTAGTGGTATAGACGAGTACTTTCAGAGTGTTGTGTGAAAGTGCTTTGAATCTACATCAGGACATTACATATTCTAGGTAAAAATAATGTTGAGGATTTCCTGGTGTCAAAAATTTTGCAGTCTAATATTCTCCTAATAGTAACGTATATGTATTGTATATTATCAAAATTTTTATAAAAAATGTTTAAAACAACCACTTTTTAGGGCAGACAAATACGTTAATCATACGAATATTTTATATTACTAAATATGCAATACACCTATTCGGCATAGTCTACTATCATCTAATTGGCTGTGGATCCGTGTTCACCTCGAATTTGATAGACGCTCAGCCTATCTGCCTTACTAGGATTGCCCTACCTACTTCGGTCGCGTGAATAACGGGAATGGTCGGTTTTTGTTAGAACAAATGTTTAAAGTGCCTGCAATTGTTTTATTGTTTTTTGAAATATTTAAATGTTTCCATGAAAAAATGTAAATAAAAATATATTGAGATGAAAATTCTAACATTGGGTAATTACCTCATATTGGGTGCCTTCTGTGGTTAAGTGTGAATATCTTTTTTTATAGTCAAATGGAGTAAGATTTGTATCCCTTTTTGCATTACATGTACAATTATTACAAAATCATTAAAGGTAAATTTTTAAATTTTTTTGAGAGAACCGTATTAGTTGTCGTAAAATTTTTCAATTATTTAACAAAAATTAATACTCAGTTAAATTTAGCCGCAAAAATTAACAATGAAATTTAATTTTCAATAGTAGCACTCAAAAATCCACCTAGAGTGGTGATATAAAGAAATTTTAAAAAGTGTCTATATCCCGAAAAATAAAAGATTTTTATTAAGTTCATATTTTGTGATTTAGCTTAATACCCTTTTTTGGTTTATTCATGGTTTACTGGATAAAATTGTAAACAGGGAAATTATTGTCTTGCTCCACATTTTTCTGCTAGTCGGTTCCTTTTCTCTTACATAATTTATGTAATATATCTCCCCAAAAGATTGTCTAATTACAAAAATAAAACTGATTTGTCAAGTTAGGTTAAGAAAAATAATAACTTTCCTAGGTTGTAATAATATAAATAATAACTTTTGTAATTCATTCAAGATTTCGTGTTTGAGCTGCTACGTATCATTTTTTGTAAAAAATTATGTAGATTTTAGTTGTTCCTCAAGTTTTTAATAAAATCTCTTGGTTGTTTTAATATTTATATATCTATGTAACTTAAAATAAATTAAAATATATCTATCTTTTACAAATTTTTTAGATAAAGACCTTTTTATATTAAAATATTTATAAAATATATCACAGTCCTTAATGTACAATTTAAATTTAAGCGTTTGTTTAATCGAATAATAATATATCGGATATCTCGAATAGTGATTTTTATGCAGTGTATATACTCTACAAAAATATAGTTTTATTTAGATATCACGTCTCGAAACATACATTAGCAGCATTTTGTTTTTTTTTCTTGGTAATATTTTTTCAGAGGAATCATAAAACGGCCCCTTCCCCATATACAAAAGTTATTGAAAAAAATAAGTTAGATTTCTTATAAATCTATAAAATATCGCGCGTTTATATTGATTTCTCTAGCTTATTTTGTCACAATTATGATAAATTTTCGCCTAAAAGTGAAAAAAAATTTTCTATATTGTTTGAGAAGTGTTGTCAACCTTATTTTAAAATTGCTATAAAAATGAAGACAAATCGTTTGTGCCCCGAGTGTATTGTTTAAAATGAAAAAAAATTGATTCAATGCCGCTTTTGGGCAAAGTATGAATACTGGTTAAATTGTTTTTTGTTTTTGAGTTGTTATAATGACGCATTTACTGATTGAAGTGGAATAACCTATCTCATATTTTAACAGATTATTTTAAGTTCCGTACCTGAAAGGGGAAGAAGATAAATTTGTTAAATACTCACGTATTCGTCCTTCTGTCAGTCACAGCTGTTTTTCTGAGAAAACTTTCCATTGGGAATAAAAAAAATAAACGGAATAATCACGCATATAATGCGTAATTGAAATATATGCATTTTGATTAAATATTAAAAATATTTACATCCATATTTTTCAGAAACGGTCAATTAAAAATTTGATTTTTAGCCCGTTTATCCATATTGGCTGAATCAATTTCCTGTATCCTGGTAGATATCAATTGAAAGAGTAAGTTACTTATTTCCAAACCATTTTTTCACAGTATTATGCAAGATAGTTCCAGATATATTATTGAATATATTTGCATAATCTTTTCAGAAAGCGTTTAATGTGGGAGCTTGAAATTTGGCAATGATAAACATGCCAACTTGCATATATTTTAATGGTTCATATTTCAACTTATTGTTAAGCCTTTCTAAAGGAGTAGCTGATCATATTATTTTCTTTTTTTAAATCATGGCCAGCGTCAATTTATAATTTCATATATGTTGCATCGGAATATGATTAGCGAATTAAGAAAATTCAAAAACTACTTTTCACATGATTTCTTGCTAACTAATTTTAAAGATTTTGTTAAAAAAGTTAACGAAAAATATGAAAATGAAATCAAAATTAGGAAAACACGACGTTACTAGATGTTTATTTAAAATTTACCGTAGAACTAAAGCAATGATTTTAAATTTTCTCTCTGAATTTCAAAGAGCACAAAAGAAACATTGGATTATCTTAACATTAACATAACATTAGATTCGGTTTTCTACAGAAGAAAAATGTATAAGCATAGGCAATAGTCGAAGACAAGCATAAGTTGGCAGTAATACTCAATATATAGCTGAAAGCTTTAAAAATGTAAGATATGATAAACGTTTTAAATATGCATTATAAAACGAATTTTGCTTGATGTATTTAAAACACTTAGGTATGGTAGGTAGAATACTGTACTCTTTCCAGAATTGCGTCTCAGATCTTTTCTCAATACAATGGTTAAAATATACTGGCGATGAAGATTAATTTGCTTATTTAGAAGTTTTAATAAGAATAAATAAAAGATGAGTTTTTTTATTTTATAAACACTTTTATTTTTATCTAAAAGTGAGTATTTAGTTGGGAAGTATTAATTTACGCCTTAGGTCTCTTGCTACGTTTCGAGGTAAAATAGTAAAAATAAAGCGTATAGCACCATGTATAACATATTTGTCAATAATTTACATATTAATTGAATTCATCTGACGGTGAATAAATTTAAAAAGAAACTATTTATTTATAGTAATTAATTGTCTTTCTTAGCCAAGTAGAATGCTTTCCGAGAAATATTATTTCTTATGATGTACATTTATTAATTTCTCTAGTATCACATCTAACTACTAATGATTTTATGTAGATAATTTCCAATTAGAACTCTTTCTGTCCATGGTTTACAATAAATAGCTATATACTACGTGCACATATCTCGGCGCCGGACCCACATTTACAAAGTGTATAATAAAAATATTTTTAGGCTAGGTGTAACTTAAGATAATTTAATTACATTTTCAATATTATATGAGGTTATTTAAATACATTTTCAAAATTTTTATGCATTTTCACACGATAAATTATATAAGCATTTGTTTTTAATTTAAGTGAGACTATGATAATGTTGACAGAAAATTATCTAATTGTTGAATGTCATGATTTTTCAGATGAGATACTTAACTGAAAGCGTGAAAAATTGTGTAATAATTTCAAAATTGAATAGGTTCAAAATGAAGAGTTGACCTTGTAACAATGGACACAAATTATTTATTATTTAAAAGAAATTTTTAGTGTTTTTATTCAAAGGAAATATTTCCATTACTTCTTGGAATAAACAGGACCTAAATCGTATTTTGACTTGCGCAGGCCGCAAGGGCCTCACCTTGTAACATCATATCATTTTGATTTATATTTCTCCGAGAAATGGTATATTTCATTCTATATTTTAGTGCATTCACTATCAAAAACATTGCTACCCAATAATTCTTATTTTTTCGAGTGTGGTATAAGTATCTACACCGTTTGAACTGGATAGGTAGATAAAATCCTGCAAAAAGTTAACCCTTTACAAAGTTTCTATTAATACATGGCGCTATATTAATTGTGTGATAAAATTACATTTTATTAAAATATGGAGTTAAACTTCCTTTAGAAGCTACTTGGGTGGCGTTGATTGTAATTGTTGTTTTTAAAATTTTTAACATAATTTTTTCGCAAAGTGCCATTTGTTTATCGCGTATTATTTTTCATTATTATTTTTCTTTAATAACACGAACGGATAAAGCAAAGTTCCCTCTTTTCGCCTTTGTTGTTTCGCCGTCTTCAGAGAGATTAATTTTTATTTAGGAACTCCGTAATTTATAGCAATAATACTATTATCTTTCAATTTAAAATATTCTCATGTCTAACGAAATACAAAATGGTCTCATATCTTTACTTATCCAAAAAGGAATAAAATTTTTCACAATAAATTAATCTAAATGCTCATAATTCCGTCTAGAGTTATCTTTTTTTATATATTTAACTATTATGTTTTTGTCCACATTTATTCGGTATGGCGCTCAAAAACTAAATGAATCTGCAAAGGTTTTTAAATATGACCATTATTCATCTATAGTTTTATATGCCTGTGTAAATTTTAAATTTGTGTGTTAGCATCAAACTCATTTAATATTTCAGATATCAATACAAACTTATCTTTACGCAACTTTCACAATTTTTAAATTTATCGTCGTAGGTATTTCATAATTTCTTAAAAAGCATTACGAGGCGTAGGAATCTTTACGACAGGGTGATATCACATCACACTTTTTATGAAAAACCAAGTTGCGTTCTATAAAAAGAGGAATTCCTAATTAATAAGCTCCATTCTTATGTACTCAACCGCTAATCATCATTCTAAAATTCATACAATGCTTTTCTTCAGTATACTTTACAATGTTCTAAAACATTTTCTAAAATATTTTCATTAGCAGCAAATGAACAATTTTGTAGGTATTGCGCTTTGTTTAAGAAATTGTGTTTTTTTTCTTTGATATTCATATGAATTTTTGGATCAAATGTATCGACTGTATATAATATACATGTATGCCATTTATATTTTTTGTCGGTTTTGATCGGTTTCTAACATAAACCATTTAAAGACACATAAAGACATAACTGGTCGTGACAGTTGTAATAATTTGACAGTGTTAAAAATGTCGGCTTCATAATAGATTCTGAGATATCTCTTAACAGAAACAAAGTGGTATTGGACTAAAGTTTTGTTGATCATTTATAGAAAAACGATTAATTTCAACTTCTTCCTAACAAAAATTCTTTGAACTTCATTCATAGTTAACCTGACATTTTAGTCCTATAAAAATCTTATTTTATTAAAATATAACCTAACATGTGAATGCCTGCAGAACGGTTAAATACATAAATTCGTTTTATTTCATTTGTTACCATAACTTGAAAGTTGAATTTCGATTTGTTTATACATTTATAAATTAATTTTGCGTAATTATAATTATTTAAATTCACTCAGGCAGGCATGCATTGAGCTGACCGCGCCCCACCTACACATGCCTTAGATTGAGTTGACTGACTGAGTACAAGAACGAATGAATTTCGTGCACGAAAATTTTCGGAATAGGGAATCGCGTTCAGACGGTTATTGCACGTCCAACAAGAGTCGTGATTATTTTATTTACGTAGGATAATTTGAATTAGGTATAGTTTTTGTTAGCCCATTAAATAAATTATTGAGTAAAATAAATTATTTATATCAGTGAAAACTCGTATTAAAACTTTCGTCGCGGTATTCTCAAAATGTTTTTATATCTCAACTAGAAAATATCTTTCCTAATTGAATACCTGAAGATATAATACAACGAAACCTTGTTCGTGGTAAAGAACTTAAAGAAAATATAAGTAATATTACATCGCGTAGTTTTATTTAATAGTGAATAATGAATTTCCACAAAATTAACGCCAAATATATTCAATATGATGTATTCTAAACCAATTTTAAATAAGTACGAAAACCATTAATCCTAATTTTGTCGAGATGATTGTAAATAAGACCCTGAGAGAAATTTTCATAATAGTGATATACCGTCATTTTAACTTGCGTACTTGCAGCCTCATCTTGTAACATCATATTATTTTGATATATATTTCTCCGAGAAATGGTACATTTCATTCTATACTTTAGTGCATTCACTATCAAAAACATCGCTACTCAATCAATTTTTCTTTTTTCATCTGTGATTTAAGTATCTACACCGTTTAAACTGTAGATAGATAAAATCCTCCAAAAAGTTAACCCTTTATCAAGTTTCTATTAAAACATGGCGTTATGTTAATTGTGTGATAAAATTACATTTTATTAAAATATCGAGTTTTCACAAAATTAACGCCAAATATATTCAATATGATGTATTCTAAAGCAATTTTAAATAAGTACGAAAACCATTATTAATCCTCATTTTGTCGAGATGATTGTAAATAAGATCCTGAGAGAAATTTTCATAATAGTGATATACCGTCATTTGATTGGTGAAGAAGTTTAAACTGTAAGTTGCAACCCTTAACTGAGACGTGGGAAATTACATTAAAGTCGTATTATATGTGATATATAAAGAGAAGACAGACGCATTTAGCGCAAAATCTGTCATGGACGAACATTATGAAAGTAATAAGAAGAACGAGGGAGTGATATGCAATACTCGCAACATGACGCAAATATTGAAATAACAAATATATTAAATCAGTTCTAGCAAGGTAAAAATGACAAACAAAAAACCTACATACCATATTTTGCATATAGTATTAAGCAACCGTTCAATTATATATAAAGTAATTTTAGGAAATTTTGTAAATTTGTACTACTTATTGTGGTAATAAATAATATGAATTTACAAAAATCCTTAAAATAACCTAAAAAAATTTTATAGAGGTGTCATATTTATGCAAGTATGTTATTTGCATTACATTATACACAAAGATTGTTAAATATAAATACATATACAGTATATGTGGGTATGTGTGTGTGTATATGTTAAATATATATATATATATATATATATATATATATATATATATATATATATATACATGTGAGTGTGTGTGTGTGTATGTATGTTTTGAGGCATCCGCTTATAATGACTTGAATGCCATCTCCATCCAGTTTCATTAGAAATGGACGGTATTAATTTTACCATGAAATTGTACATACTGGATTGGAAGCGATATTATAAAGTATACAAAACTCAAATATTTTCTCTATTAATTGCATGGCGTCGCTCTATTTTTCCTGTGTGTTCATTGTGTACCGACTTTGGGGATTTTTTTCATACGAAATTTTAAATCTCCTATTTGCTGCCCTATTTGGTCACGCAATTTTATTAAGTATTTTTAAAGATGGGGCCAAATTTAAAAGTGACAAAATCTAGTGAGACATCATATGAAAGAGCTTTGTATTTACAATGTTCTGTTGGTATTTGTAGTATGTGTTTTTTTTTTGTTTAAAAAAGGTATGCATAATTTCGTGTAAAATAAATATGGCATGTTATTTTATAGATTTCTGAAAGATTCGAATATAAAAGTCAAATGGATGAAAGCAACAGGTAAAAAGAATTGGTTTACCACAAAAAACAGCACCTTTTGTTCTGTTTATTTCCTAGAAGATGATTACAATGAAACGAAGATATGTTGACACAACCGCATATCCAATAGTAGACGTCTGGCAAATTGAAAATCATGTAAGTAGTTACAGAGGCTTAACATTTTAATCATATGCGTTTAGGAATTTCTTGGGAAATATATTAAAATAATATAATTTCTATTAATAAAATTCACAATCTGTCATTGAAGAGATTTTGATGCAGTTTCTTAGGTGATAGGCTGTAAGGATTAAGAAGAAGAAGAGACAGGGGAGAGCGCAAAGGAGTGGAGAGTTTAAAGGAAGAAGACAATGGGTAATGAAAGGAGAGGGGTCGGAGGAGATGAGCGAGCCGTATGGTTGGCGATAGAGCAGTCTTAAATTTACTTGCCCAACTAACGATCTCTATCGTAATTAAGTAAATCTTGTAAAGAGCTAGTGTTAAGGAAAACTATATTTCGGGAGTACGGAGTTATAATGAAAAAGGTATAGAAGTTTTTCAACATATGAACGTAACAAATAAATGTATTCTCGACAAATAAAAGTTAAAATACCAATTAAGAATGTTACATTTTTACCAGCACTCAATTTTTTTTTTTTGATCTTTAACTATTACTCCCCAAGGTATACAATTACGTCGAACAACAGTTAAATACGAGTCTTCCCCATCCATGTACTTTGAGGAAATAGTATGAATCATTTGATGGTAATCCAGCATTCGCCGAAGAATCTTTAAATGCAATAAAAATTAAAGTAAGTTATGTCAAATAATGAAAGTAAATTATATCAACAATATGGTGGATACCATATTGTTTTCTGATTATTGGCAAAATGGCAACTAAGCGGAAAGCTGAATGGGATATAGGCAATTCCAATAGACTTTAAAATGCCCGTTGGTTTTTTTCTTGTAAAACGATGTAAGCAGGCAACAAAAAAAGTCGTTTTTGCTTGTCCGGAAAGACTTTGTAAAACGGGTGTAATTATTGTGTGGTTAACTTTTGAAGAATGCTCATCAAATTTTGCAATGGTGTCTTCATTGGGGTGTTACTTGGGCTCTTACAAAATGAAAACCAATTTGAACCATCCAGTGTCAAAAGAGCCCAACACTATGCTTTTGGATGCATGCCAAATGATACAATTGGTGAGAAGTAATTTTCATGCCCCTAATTAGGTCTGCGATAGCCAAGGTCACTCAATTATGTTGAGTTACCTACATAAGTTAAATGATATACAAAAGGAAGAAAATTTTCACTTATAAAATAAATTACGTAAATAGCATTTTTTCTTTAATAATCACACAATAAAAGTGAAGTTAGCAAGCCTAATTCTCAGCCAAACTTTAAGTGTTGCTTTAGAAATTTGTAATAATAAATTAATAATAGAAGAAATCAATAATTGTGGTGCCAGATTAAATTCATTAAGATATTTATGTTTATTTGATGTCCTAAATTCTGGATCATTAAAAGCCTTCCATTCCAAGAAACACTTTTAAATTTAAAAACAAAACCTATGTATTTGCAGTTCTAAACCAAGCAGAAAACTACAAAAAGGTATAAAATTTGCAATGTCAGCTATTGGTAAAAAGCGGTCGTAAAACTGGCTTTGTTGGTTTTCTAACTCGTATTGAAAATATCAGAAAATTATTTCAGCATCTAATAGTAACTGATCAAATACAATTCAAGTATATAAAAGTTTCAAAACAATTTGGAATTTTTTTCTACAATGTACGCTTATATGGCGAATATAATAATGACTCCACATGCCGACCATTCAAAAATTGTTATAAAAAAACTTATCATACACATGGCAATAAAACATTTCGAAAGTGATAACTGTGTCGATTTGAAAACAATATCAATTTTTAACGATTGTACACTGGATGTTGCTAATACCACTACTATACTTGCAGAAGTCCACTTAGAAATTGAAAAATTAAATAAAATGAGTTAGATTCAATTTTTATCGCACTCATAACTTCGCAGAATTTTCATTCAGGTTGTCATGTACATATGCGGATACGTTGACAGTTTTCCCTTAAAAGAAATAAAGGCGAAAAGATATAAGCGCTTTGGTTTACAAAAATGAATGCACTGAAAAAAACGATTCAATTTAATAACGTTTAAAGATAACGGCTGATTAATATACCCGTGAGACCACGTAAAATTACTTAAAAATTAATAAAGCCTATTGCAAACAAATCTCACAATTTCTATATGAAGTTGTAGCACATATAATCAATGATTTTAATTAAAATGCTAGAATATTTTATAGGACACAACGTATTAGATTCTTTTACAGTCCCTTGAATTACATAGAGATACAAAGATATTCAGTTGCGTTATCTAATTACTTGTATGAGGCATTCTACCACAAAATGTCAATTATAAAATACATTTTTACTATTTCAAGGCCAGTATATAGCTAAAAAATACAAAGGCTATCAAAAATCCAAATAATTTTATTATTCTATATGCACTACTTCAAACAATGAGTACAGAAGAGTAAATACAATATTCGGTGTTTTGGGCTAAAATGGCTATTTAACATCACGAGCGATTTTCAGTCAACCGGGAATCGAACCTGGAGTCTCCAGCAGCCGAAGATCTCTTGCAACGCTAAACTAAGGGTAGCAATCCTCTAATGAATCTTCGCTTAAGATATCATTAGAGGTTTGCTACCCTTAGTTTAGTGTTATTTTATTTTAGTTCTGAACACTAATCGAACTTATAATTTACCAAAAAATTAAAACAAAATTATGCATAATTAAAATTTTTTTCGAGTATATTTTTACCCGATTAATGAATTTATTAGTTATGATGTTCTATTTTGTTTCAATTATTTAACTATAATATCAATATTGTCGATAGTAAATTGCAACTAAATTCCCTGTACCTCCTCACTTTTAATTAGTGAGATCATAAATAGGCAGGGCGACAAATGTGACATGCATCGTTCGGTAACAAACTGCCTTCGCGCCATTATAACTTGACTTATTTCTGTGATTTACGAGTTCAGACTCAACCCACATATAAATCCCTTAAAATTCATAATAGTACTTTTATTAACACAAATAACGTAATAAAGTAAATGTCACTTGAATAGAAGAGTAAAAGTGAATTGATTGATCTTTCGGATTCCCGATCTCAGCAAATAGTATAGTGAATATATCTATATTTTTTGTGAATGACGGACCCGCCAAGTGGGTAAATTGTAAAGTAACGGAACAGTTTTCCAGTACCGAGTCTGAATAAATGGTTTGTATTTGATTGTTTTGTATATATTGTGACATTGTATTAAATTATTTAATTATATAAAAGTTAAAGTAAAGAATAAATTAAATATTTGTAATGCATTATAGTTTATGTAATGCGGAAATATTATGAAATTTATCCTAAGTTCAAATTAAGTTTTCAACCATTACTGAGAATATTGCTATAAAAGTCAAGACAAGTAAATAATGACGCACTGAGAACCTCATAATAATTCCTGTATCAATCGTGTGTCACCACTCTATAATTTTTATGCGTCTTTCTTGATTCCGTTGCCTTTTTTCTTAAAAATATAGCTCTGTTTAATTATTCGAACCTTAAACGAACAGTCACTATGAAAACCACACGGAAAATCTTACGATCTTATATATGTAATTAAATAATATATGAAAATGTAAATACAAAAGTGCTATGGTAAACTTTCGAGAGCCATGCGTATAACATACATAAAATTTTAATGGTGAAATGAATTAATAAGTAAATTTTTAACGCAATATTTATTTAATGAATAGGCGACTTTGTTATTTTATTAAGTTTAGTATTCTTTCAAGAGAATGTACTCGTAACTTAAGGCATGTGTAAATATTTTATATTTATACTTGTTCATGTTATGCTAACAAGTGCTTACAACTTTTATGTATGAATCGTTCTTAAACTTTCTTGTCGAACGAATCCCATTTGTCAAGTAACATGTGACACGTTGAAACATCCAAGTAACAAGCTAAAATAAGCCAGAAAACACATTTCCATGCATATTTACATAGTCATGTTGGCTGAATGGAAAGGCCCATTTAAATTTCAAATAAAATGTTAACCTTGACGGGAGCAAAATGGTCGTAGCACAAATAATGGTTTGTTCATTGGACTTCTTATTTAAATTCTCAAATGAGACTGTATTTTCATTTGAAATTGAAATTAAAATTTAAATCACACACATCAGTAATTTAACAAAGTAATTTATGTCATCTAAATTTTATTGATACTGTACGCACGCACGCAGGCACGCACGCACTCACACACGCACGCACGCACACTCGTACGCACGCATGCATGCACGCACCCTCGCATACACGCTCGCACTCACGCACGAGACAACAACACTATACACGCGGTGTACAAAATTGATTGAATATTCATTAGACTGGCACTCAACTTAGCACAAAAAATTGTATTTTATAATGTAAAAAAAACGAAAAAAAAAACCAAAATATACGTCTCTCATTATATGTACACACTATATATATTTTTTTGTAAAAATTTATATACACATCTAGAAAATCAATTAAATCATTGCATGTGTAATTATACTATTGTTAATGCAGTTGTAATATTCGAATACATAATAATGTAATATTCGAGTAAATATTTGACTAAAAGCTATTTCTCTTAAGCGACGATCAAGATAGAATCTTTTCTTAAAAATATCCTTTTCTAAGTTATAATTTAATACCATAAAACTACGGAGAAAAAGAGTTTCACATCACATAAAATACTTTGCTAAAAATATGATAATTATATTTCATCTGTGACAATGAAGCTTTCATGTCCGATATTTTAACTTGGGTATTTCCGTTATAAAGAAGAGTCATGGGCAAGAGTCAGTCATTTGTAAATTTTTAATTTCAATGAATTAATAGTTTCGGAATTATGAGGGATGGTACACACATAAAATTAAATTCATATACCTTCCTTTTAGCTTCATCGAAACCAAGGAAAATATCTGCCATTATGTAACTTTACATCCTTGTGACATTTTTGTGAAATCCGTGAAATATCAGCTTTTAGTGATATCATTTTTTTACATTTATATTTTTATTTTAGACAGCTATTAATATTTGAAAACATCTGGGAAATATTGTGAGTAAAATATGCAAGTAACGTGGAACAGTTACTTGCATATTTATCTCGTGCACTTACACAGGCACGCTCATACGTACGCAAGCACACACGCACTCACACAAACGAACATGAATACAAAAACGCACGTACGCACACACACAAACATACACACACGCACGCTCGCATTTTAATAATTCTCATGGATCTTCCGAATGGTGCAGTGAGACTATGTAAATAGCTGAAGCTTAGCATTTTTACCAAGTGGCATCGTGAGATTATACAAAGCAGGTACGACTAAATATAAATTCAATTAAATTCATTGTTTATTTTTTTTACTTGTTGGTATATTTTTCAATACCATATAATATCAATTTGTACGTAAGTCGAAAGTTTGTGAATTATAGTTCAAGTAGTTGCGGTGTATATACTCAACTGCCTGTACTGTGGTTTTCTTTATACGACATAAGGTCTCACTAAATGGAAACAGGAAATCCAACAGATAATCAGAAGAAGAATTTAAATTTTACTACAGTTCATGTTTAAGTAGTACGTGAATATGAATGAATGAAACAGGAGTGAAAAAATATTTATTGTAAATATTTTCTTCGGTGAAGCTGAAAGAAAGGTATGTGAATTTAATTTATGTTTATATTTTCCCAAGTAAATTTGAGACTACTAATTCGTTGAAATCAAAGGATTTACAAATAAGGTGGCCCATGACTCTTCTTTATAGCCGAATTACCCAAGTTAAAATGTCGGACGTGAAAGCTTTATTGTCACAGATGAAATATACCTATCATATTTTTGGCAAAATATTTTACTTGTGGGGTTAGACACTTTTCCCCGTAGTTTTATGGTATTAAATTATGTACTAGAAGAGGAAATTTGTAAAGAAATATTTTATCTTGAACATCGTTTAAGAGAAAATGCTTTTATTCAAATATTGAAAGTTATTTTATCTATATTTTTTCACTGCATTAACATTTATTTATTAAGACAAATATGAAATAATTTAATTAATTTCCTGGATCTGTTCATATTTTTTACAAAAAAAATATATTTATAGTACTTTTCTTATTTTCAGTAGGCTGGTTTTGCTTTTTAACTTTATGATTTTTTCCCATTATTTCATTGCATTAAAATTTTTTATTCCATTTTTGTCTCCATATCTTTCCGTCTCTTGCTAACAAACTACATGGAAGTGCTGAAAGAAGGAGCATACATTCTTTACATTTATCACAAAAATTCTAAACAAATGTCCTGACATTTTTTGATATTTAATTGTTTACTTCACTTTTTACATATTCAAAGAAGTTGATGTTATATATTTTTAATTGTTTTTGTCGTTTCTTATTTTAGTATACTACTTCTAATTAACAAACTAATTTTGGTAGTAACTTACATATACGACACATAAATAATCCCAACATGGTTTTAGTTTCTAATTTGATGTTAACGTATATGTAGAGAGAATAAACATCTTAAGGATCAAAATTAACTTTTATTTTTGCACATTAATTTAAAAAGAATTAAAGCAACACGATAGAATATGAAATTTAAACGCATATGTTCGTACTCACCGCTGACAGTCTGCATACACTTTTTCCTGCTAGGTGCCAATTGATTCATGCAGTTGTTCGCCGCTTCATAGTTGTTATTTATAATACACCGCCATGCAAAACAAATTCTTAAAACAATACTTACATTGCCGCAATTTTGTAAATTATAAAATAAGGATATGTAGCAAATCTTTTTTTCCGGTGTGAAGATGTAATTCTTTAGTAATTACTTGTCACAACACTTGCATGTAATCATCGTAGCGAGTAATAAGTAAATCATGTGAATTTCTCTAATATTGCCAAACATCTTGAATCTTTTATTACTTATTGGATAATTTCTAATCAATTTACAATAATTTATAGTGACAGAAATAGGGGAAAATTAACTGTTTTAACTTCATTTTATCCAATAGTTTTTCTTGTACTCCATAGGTAACATTTTTCACGGTATATTTGTGTAAAAACTTGTCTCTTATTCTAGGTGAAATTTGAGACTTTTATAAGTACATATTTACATAAAAGTTTAGTTGAAGGCTTCTTAACTTTTCCAACTGTATCATTAAACATTAAAAGTATTTAATTGTGATGTGTTATATTTCCACGAATTACGTTACATTTTTTTATTATATTTCTTACTTCTCAAGTCGGTAGTGCAGGCAACAAAAATAAAGATATATTTCGTTATATTATGCGACTAATTTTTTTTGATAATGGGATATTAAAAAAATGTAATAGATTGCCATTTCATTAAAAATATGGCGTACAATTTTCTCTTCAAATTTGAAATGAAAACTACTGCACTCACAATTTCGATGTAAGGTTTTATTCAGTTGTATTTGGCAACCGTCTTAATAACTAATTTAATATTCTTCCCAACTTCAGTTTATTGGCAGTTTATACTCCCGGCAATTACAAAAGAGGAGAACTGTATTAAATTCGAGGGAGATTTTTAATGTCGATAATAGAAATGTTTTACGAGATTTAATGATCTGAGCATTTATTTTTTGGAAATTACGTTTAATTAAATAATTTCATGTTTCAAATTCATATGAAATTCACTTATTTGTTGTTGAAACAGGAGGACAGTAATTAAGTAAATTAAAATTTTTATTTTAACTAAAACATTAACTTGATGTTCATAAGTATTTCTCTTGATTTTTATTGCCAGTCGCGTAAATACACATAAAATCACGTCAAGGTCATTTTTCATATTTTAAAATCTGAAATTGATGAAGAAGGAAAATGTTTTTTGCACATTGTGTGCCGTAAGCAAATTGCGTGCGACTGACTTTTCCCCACGTTAATATATAGACATATTAATGTGGGGAAAAGTCAGTCGCACGCAATTTGCAAAGAGTAAACTGATGCAAACACGAAACCAAGATATACACTAAAAAAATTAGTGTTTAATTTTAATCTCTAAGGTATTCAAAAAGTAAAAATCTAAAAATCAAATCACTCAGATTTGAAAATTGAGAAAATTATTTAATGAAACTTGACGAAGACCCTTCTTATTTGTCGATTAAAAATACCTTTGTTTTCTTGTCCTTTTATTTTCAGATGATTAGTTAAAGAAATATATTTTTAGTTTAGTTTTATTCAAATAATATATCAATTAAGTTTCTAAACATTTCATGATTAATATGACATACATGAGTATTCGGGGATTCTTAGATTGTTAGATTATCTTATACACAATAAATATGTTACACTTACAAAAGATCATACATGACTAAAAGCCACAGAGAGTTGGAGTAGGATCTTTAGGACTTGCTTAGATTAGAAGTCACTATGAAAATGTATATACCAATTATATTAAAATTTCTCGAATTCTGCGTTGGCTATCAATAATTTATTATAGAAATGTGCGCTAGCGTGCAGATAATAGGCACTGAACTGAACAGGGAATTTTACGTCCTGTAAACGGTTTCTATTAATATAAATCATCCCTAATAATTTCTCCTTCAATTAATTTTTAACGCATAGTAGCGCTGCATTGATGTAAAAAATAATCCGTAAGTAAATTTTGTATATATCTATCCACTTGTTTTTTGTTCCCTATATTTCATCTCTACATTTACACTCCATCCTCTCTTTGTACCCTTCTACGCATACTACATATCTTTTTTATTATTGAGGGCGTGTAGTTTTCCCTTTTCCTCCATTATTGTTTTTATTTATATCGACAATCTCAAAAATTTTCTTGGAAGGCAAAGATTTCACGAAGTACAGATCTTAATAACCATATCTTCGTAATTTTTACCGCAGTTTACATCTTGGGAATCTCTTCACCATTTTAAAGATTAATTTGATACCTTCGTTACATATGCAACTTAGTTTTTTAATAAACCTGTCAAGTGCGAGTAAGATTTACACTGCGAGAGTATCGTATATATTTGGGTTCTTATAAATATTAAGAGTACATATTATTTCTATTAAACTATTTACAATTATAATTTTTTACAATGTAAATATATACTCTACAGTATCTTTACAGGTTTAATAAGAGGGTGTGTATTTAAAAAAAAAATTATGACTTAGAATCAACGATATATTTTGCTTACTTAATTTTATGTTCTTCATTAAACCTCTCTGAAGCTAAAATTAAAAACAATGTTTTTGAGCTCCTTTGAATAATACCTTACACTACATAACGATTTGAGAGAAAAAATTCGCATACAAGATTAGCTTCATCTCCATTTCTCTCCGAAAGTAATTCAAAATTAAACTATTGAGGTAAATGAGAGTTAATATGATTTAACATACCAATGTCCATGTTTCTACATCGAGCGACTTCTGAGTAACGAAGCGGTGTATTACTCATAAATCGTTTGATGTAGACACATGGAAGTTGGTATGGTAATTTTATCTTTGGTATGGTAATGATAGGTAGGTAGTCTAAGTAACACAGCGGTGACCAAAATATGGACAAATTAACGTTCAGTTAACTAAGCTAGGAATTTATATTATTTTATTTATTAAGACATATTCATCACAGTGTTGGTAGCTTTATGATATTCTCATTTTTGCAATTATTACGAATAATTTTAAATATGGTTGCCATTTCATTATGAGCTTACTTGCGATGTTCAGTAGGCTTTTTATTTCTGCTGTTCACCTGGTCGACTTTCACTTTAGAATAACATATTCTGCTATATGTATTAACGCATGTGTTATATGATTCCACTATTATTATTTAGAGGTATTATTGTTTTGAAAATATCAGTATATTCTCATTAAAACAAAATCTTGCATCTGCTAAATATGGTAACATTATATGGAAACTTATATTTTTTAATTTTCATAAAACAACTTATGAAAATTAACAAGTTTAATACGTCAACATTTTCGTGCAAGATGTATTAATATTTTTATTTAAAAATGAGTCAAATGCCTCCAATGTAATTATCATTTGCACACGGATGATCTGCGAATGTATGAGCATGCAGATTTAAATAGTATTCATGCCATAAATAACACTTTACATTTATATATTAAATAAATAAATCAATGAGAACAAAACATGGGTCTGTTAATAAATCCATTAAAGTCTCAGGCTATTATTGTTGGTAGAAAGAGGCTTGTTACAGCCACAGCTATCATTACACAATCTATGATATTAATTTCTTTTACTGTATGGGACTTGAGTTCGCTGACCGATCAAAACCTGATTTGGCAAGCCCAGATTAATGATGTCAATCGTCGATTATTCGGTAGGATGTACTCTCAAAAACGATTCATTTCCTTCAAAACCTGAATCCTATTATATCAAACTTTTTAATACCTTTATGTAATTCTGGATATGTTTGCTATCCACATGTTAATAACCAATTATTTAAGAAATTAGGAAAAAATGAATGAAAACGGACATGTAACCGTTACGTGTTTGACTTCAAAACATCTGAGTTCAGATCTTGGCTCAAACGAATATATAGCTTTTTACTCTGGTAAGAGATTCATGAAATTATATATTAACTTACTTGTTGATACTTTTTATTCCTAAATTTCCTGTTCGTCCTTTTATGCATATTCCTTTACTGTTGAAGGTACTAAGTTATGGAATTTATTTAATCTTGATGTCAGAAATTAACTGTCAATAAGTGCTTTCATAATTTCTTTTTCATGCCTAATTTTTTTCTTCTTTCCCACCTGCATGTCAATGCATATTTTTATTAAATAAATTCTACTGATTTTTTTCTTAAATTAATTATAATAACTAATCCTTTTATAGCCAACCTCTGAACTGGTTAATTACATCCCTTGATTGACCGAAAAGTTTGCTCATGTAGCATTACGTTCAACGTAAGTATAAATTAATAAATATGTATTTTCCACGCCATACGTTTATATTGTTGAGTTTAGGTCGCAACTAAAGGTGATTAAGGTTCTTATAACGTATTGCTACATTTTTACATGTAAAATAATCACAATGTCTCAATTATTTTGCTTCCAGATTCAAACTTTGGCAGTTTGGATTTGCATTCAGAAAGCGGGACACATACATAAACGCTCGTTATTTTCAATATAGTAGCTCTATTCATCAATATTGTCTACTCCATCAAATTATGGGAAAATATAAATTTAAATATTAGGATTCCTAGACAAAAAGAAACTTAAAAAATCAATCTTTCCTAATCCCATTTCTATCTCAATAATTACACTATTTTTTGCAGTATTATGTTATATTTTACAATAGTCATAAAAATTATTTCATTGTTTTTTCTATTATTTTTTTAAAAACATTTTACAATTCACCAAGCCATTAATTATTAAAATTTACCTTTTTTGGATGACCGAGGAAGATTGTTGTTATAGAATTAATTCTATTTGATGCATGTTGCTACGTTTATAGCTAAAAGTAGAAAATAAAATGCATTTGTAATAAAAAATTCAATTCAATTATGCATTCATTCGTAATACAAGGGTTTTTTAATATATTGTGAATATAAACGTTACAAATCTGCTACCCGTTAATTTCATTGAAATTTGGAATCACTACTTTGTGTTAGGGTTATGCGATAAAATAAATATTATACATAATTTTCTTTTTTTGCATTAATCACATGAAGTCATATTTTGAATAATATAATTTCTTTATTTATTCTTACTCTACTATCTGTTTTTATTTTGCTACCTTTCGGAAATATGTCGTTTTTGATGAAATATTAACATTTGTTACTCATTCGATATTATAACTTGAATGAACGCCTAGTTTTCTATGCTATTTTATTAGATACAATTTCGGAAAAAAACGATTATTTGCAGTTATTCAAATACGGTAAGAATCATAAAATTTTACCACTGCTTTAATTTTATTGAATAATTTTGAAACAGTAACACCGAGAAAACTTCAAGCTTGGAGCGTCTTATAAAACTATAAAATTAAAAAATTTCTTTTAATTGAATATATTTGATTTACGTAAGCGTTTCCGAATTTTCTGATTCCTCGTTTCAAAATTAATTTCTTGCTTCAATAAATAAATATTTTTCTTAGGAATTCCAGTCCGCAGTGGTCTTTGATAATTTATTTATTTTTTCTTCTGAAAAATTAAGAAAATACAGAAGTTTTTTTTTAATAATATGTCTCGTCAATTAAACACAATATCTAATACTTCAAACAGGTCTAGTACTTCAAACAGATGACATAATGTGCTTGAGATATATATTATCTGTCACCAGTATAAATTCACTTTTCCTTTCCAAAACATAATTTCATAAAACCATGAGCTCTCATTATAAAATAGAACTTGATTCATAATTCGAATAGCACCGGCGCTCTGCAGAGTTTTTCTGTCTGTATAATCGTGTTCTATTGATTAAAGCCTCTATACAAATCGTGTATATAAACTCTTTCAAATTACATTTTTTTCTTTTCGAACAACATTAAATATTTCCCTTAAGAGGTAATCCTTAAAAGCAATAACTTTTCGAATAGCTTAGAAAGTGAAACAAAAAGCCGTCGAGATAAAGGTAAGCTTCGTACCGTAGCAATATAATAGTAATCATAAATTAAGTGGTTCTTTTCAGTGGTTACGTCTCAATTTATATTTTAGAGGCCGTTATACGAATTATGCTGTTATAGGCGTAAGTGAAGACGAATAATCTACAGAAATACATAATACGTATCGATAAGTTATTTATCATTATACATTCATTATCTTTAAAGTTGTGGTATGTCTTATTTCTATAGTTATGTGTCATCAAAGTTGTAAAGAAGAAGGTAGACACATTTTGGGATGATTAATATTAAATATTAAATTATCATATATAATAAATTTTCAATAAAATATTATATCCAAAATACGAGAATATATTAATTTTAAAGTTCGATTGCAAAATTCATAAAACTTTTACATTTAATTTGCAAAAACTAATTAAAATCAACTAAAATTACGCACTAATTTCTTATATGAGAATATGTAAAGATATTAAACGAAATTGTACTACTTTTGTCCCACTTCATAAATTATCAGTCAAGCACCATCGCCCGCATAAGGAAATTTTATTGTGTGGAAATTAATTTCAGGAAAATATCAGGCAAAATCTGTAAAAAATTGCCTCCAACTTTTGACATAATTGTAATGCCTCATTGTGCTTCAACATTTTTTTTCTGTCCATTCAATATAAAATGGTAGGTGCAATTTTATATCACCATCTGAACTGTTGATCACTTAGAAACAGTAGAGCCTTCTCATAAAAATCATAATTTTATGATACAGGAGAAACATCTGGTTTTCCAAGATTTGTTACAAAATATTGTAATAATTTTATTTAATTTTGTAACCATTTGTAAATATTAATAAATAAGTTGCCTTGTTAAGTCATGGAATGTAATCTGCGTAAATCAACGCCATATTAAACTATTAGAGTAGATGTATGTTATCCCTATTTAGGGATGCGGTGTACATACATATCCATGCTAGATATTCATGGTCGAAAAATAATTTCTTTTCTTTAATGCTACATGAAACTACTACAGTCGACTTATGTTTTTATTATTTGAGGATGCGGTGTTTACATATCCATGGTTGGTACACGTGGTCAATAAATAATAGATATTTCTTATTTCTTTCCACCAACATAAATTAATTTCGCTGCTCGAAGGCTTGAATTGTAGATTAAAGTACTTAAATCCCTTTAATTATTGCTAAAGCAAAAGGATCCTCCTGGCATTTTATTTGAAATGCCTTATGATAGAAAAAAAATTATGTGACAACCACGTTGCAGTTTGAGGTTTTATGTATTTTGAGTTTAATCATTCATAAACCATTTCAGACACCTTGGATATTCGAAATATTTCATATATATATATATATATATATATATATATATATATATATATATATATATGTGTGTGTGTGTGTGTGTGTATGTGTGTAATTTAATTAAAAATTTAAATGTAATATACCATGTGTAATTTGGGATCGTTTTACTTTTCACATAATAATTACTAATAGCGACACAGAAATGAATTTTACATATTTTATTGTTTTAAAAATACTTCAATAATTAATATTTCCACGGAATTAATCTTAGCAAATAAGAGTTTTGTTAGGGTCTGGGTGGAATAAATTGTATCTAAACTGGACCAGAAATGGTCTGGTTAGACTACTATAGTTGGCCCGAGTTAATATTTTCTTAGTATAGCTATATATTATACATACTTCTCTAATGGTTAATTTAGAAGTTTTAATATTTACATCCCCTACTAATGTCTTAAATAAATATATAGATCGTAAAAAAATATATTAATTTAAGAACAGGTACAAACTAAACTTTATAAAAAAAATTTTCCAAAAGTTAGTCAACCAAATTGGCTTTTTTTACAAAATTAAATTTTATTTTTCGAGAATAACTATGGGAAATTATTTTAATGAATTTTCCTTATATTAGCGTGTTTTTTTTGTAATATCGTTACAAAACAAGCTAATATACCTACCAATCTACCCTACCAAATTATTATGGTTTTTACGGATATTAATAAGATTTTTACGGAGGTCGCGAAAAGCCAGTTACAGTTATTTCTTCAGGGTTTATGGTATGAAAAATTTAAATGTGTGTAAATGCATTTCCCCTGTAATAATCCTACACTTTTGTAATTTATTTTCTTGGTAATGGAAGGCAGTCAATGGTTTTACTATCTGCTAATGCCTCGATAAAGCTGCATGTGCGAGATAAAATTTTTGTAGACATTCTTGTTCGCTGGCCTGATGAATCGATAAAATCCGAATTAAAACTGCTATAATACTATTAATTTTTTTTACTTAAGAATTGTTATATCGATGTAATTTTAATTAAACACAATACTTGTTACCAAAAAAATATAACGCAAAAAAGTATATATATATATATATATATATATATATATATATATATATATATATATATATATATATATACGTCGAACACCTTAAAGTAACCAACATAAAAACAATGAATGTATTTTACTTATGCACCCTCTGTTATAAGCTAAACCCACCCATTTTATTGTCCAAGTGTGGCAAAGGAACTTTTGAAAATACAGCAAGATTTCTCCTGAAGAATTCATGTTTGTAATTTAAATGATAAGGTATTTTATTTTTTTAATGGCTTGGTAATATTTTATGGTAGATCGTGAACACAAGACGTCCCTACCTAAATTTGAAGAAGCTGAAACTCACCTACTCTTTTGCCTTTAGTCAGTTCTCTTGCTTTTATTATTCTTTGAAGCGCTAGTTCTTTTATCTATAACTCATCGTATTACAGCACAGTTTGCAACTAGATTTTCGGGTATAAAAAGAAAAAAATTCATTAAAAAGATTATGTTTCTTAGGTCACTCCACAAGGACAAAGATCTTCTTAACATTTTAAAACACAGATGGAATCATGTTTGCACGAAGGTTTAATCTTGATGTCAAACCAATTCGGTGCATACATTTTCAAACAAAAATGACCAATTTCTTGCGGTTTGCTGATGGTTTTATTATTCCCCCATATAATAGAAAAATTCCGTTTGTACAAGTCAACCGTTAAAGAATGTGTTAGATTCCTTGGACCTTTTCTACCTAAGCTAGGCGAGATTGTGCCTTCAGAAATGATTGAGTATATTTGGTGCAAATATTTTTGGTCTGTGCTTAAGAAGGCAGTATTTACATCTGGCAGTGCCATAACGATGGCTTCAAAATACACATTTAAATTCCAGGCACTTCCAAGTATTTTCCATTGCTTTCTGGAAAACTATTAAGACCTGTTATAGTACCATCGAGACTGGTGAACAGATGGCGAACTTGCAATTGATTTGCATGAATTAAGCACACAAACCATTGTAAAGCTCGATTACGATATTTTTCCAATAATATTATGATGGCATTTTTATGTACTATAATTACAGCAGTACTGTCACATCCAACTGCTATTAATGTGTCTAGACTTTTTTCTAAAAACTCAACCAGATTTTTCTTGATTTTAATTGTTTTCTCTGAATCAATTAAAAGATATGCAATGTACTTAAAATCTGGCTCGGACATTAACGAATATTGTTCATCAATGATAATAGTCGGATGTGACGAATTTTTGGGCTTAGTTAATACCAAAGTCTTTTCTTTACGGCCGTCAAAGTAAAGTGCATATATAGACGTTTTATTATTTGTACATTGCAAATTTTGTTGTAGTTTTATTACTTTTGATGAGTTGTTACTATTGAGAGTGTTTAAATCGAGCATTACAACGTTTTATGCCACTGCTGCCGATTGATCAGAAGCCCCATCCTATCACAAGCTGTAGCCTAATTTTGTAGCTTATCCCTCAATTGTTGCGTCGCTTTTGGTTTTTTACAGGGTTTTACAAGGTAGAGCTCATGTAGGTCAGTTTGCGATGTTTCAACCGAGTAAGTCTCACAACAACATTTTACGGCTGAGACTGAAATAGAAATGCATATCCATTCATCATCATATCATCCACCATAGTTTTCAGAAATTCTTCGTACACTGTTTTCCTGAGTTCTTTAAGTCGGTTAACTTAGTTGCGATCTGGTCCACAGAATTTATATATATATATATATATATATATATATATATATATATTATATATATATATATATATGTACATGTATATATATATATATATATATATATATATATATATCAATCCTTTGGTAGATTTTTTATTTATTCTGCAAGACACACACATTAAATGTTTTTCTTAAAATATAATTACATGTCGCAATATCGAACAGCTTAAAACTATTGTAACAAAAATTAAAACTAAACTTGCGTAATTTCTTTAAACTCTTTTATGATAATATAAAATCAACCTTGCGATAATTTGTTAATGACTCATGGTAGGAATTGATGTTTTACTCTATATTTTTTTGATATCAGTTGAACACCTTTATTACATGTTGGCAACATGTTATCGCTTAGTTTTTGTGATTTTTCAAAAAAGACAACGCAAATATTTCGTTTTTCTTTAACATTTTAATAATTCTAATCAGCCAAATGACTGTCATATGTATCACAAAAATAAACTGTATTTAAGTGATTGGAAGTTTCTTTCTACAATAATAATTATTCCATTTTGTAAGCTTTAACCAAAGAAATATTTATCTATTGCGAAAGACAACTCGATTAAATTAAGTAGGACCCCAAACAAACTATACAGCGGAGGGTGCCGAACTGCCGATTTATTGAAGCCGTATTGTAAACATAAACAAAGACGTCCCTTACCGTACCGCAGCGCAACTCAGCCCGCAGACTACCAGACTATGTTACACAGAATACACAAACTTAATTAAGAACTGCGTATCTATATTGAAGTCTTCATATTAGCTACAAAAACACTTCTTGTGAGAGCATTTTGTATGAAATTTGCTTATATTGCAAACTTGATTACGATTAATATTGTTGAAATTATCGATATTAATGACTATATAAGCATAATATAACTTCAAAACAAGCAATAGTATAATATTTTTAACATTGCTGTTAAAAAAGTGTTTACATTACTCTCAATTGGTGGTATTTGTCGTCGCCGTGGTGTGTTGGGTTGATCACAAGGCATACGGCCTGTGACGACGCGGTGCACCGCGGACACCCGGGTTCGATTCCCGGCCGTTCGTCGAGCGGGGCTGGACGGGTGTTATGGTTGGCTGTAAGAGATTGCTCACGTAGCAATAAGTCAGCCATATGTATCAATTAGACACATTGAAGTAGATAAATAAATAAATATTTGTACCCATAATAAAAAGTAGTAAAAATTGAGTTTTTTTTTAAATATCCGTCGCGCGCCACCTGAAAATAATGAGACCCGGATGATAATTTCCAAATCAACTCGCTATAATAGCTGCTTCCATTTTAATTTATGAAAATTTTAATTTTTGACACAGATATATGATGGAGATTCAATACCTATGTAGTACGACCGAGAATAAATGAAACAACATTTATATAGAAACGTATGTTGTTGTAACCCATGCAGATGAGTTATAATTTGTACCATAAGGTTATTTAGACAAACAAATATCCGATAAAATAAAAATCTTTAGTGCACCCTTTTCATCTACACTTCGATTTTGAATATTCAGATTTTTTTTGTAGAAATGTGACATTTACGGATTTTATAAATTTGGGATCAACCTATTGTGAAATAATATGTTCCAGAATAAACATATATCCTTCTAATTAATTAAAATATTTGATAATTGAATAAGTGACAAAATATTTCAAAAAGCCGCCATTGTATGGGCAATAAATCCGTTACATATCTCTTTGATTAACTCAATGATGAGTCAACTTTTGATTGTGTTTCAAATACATTTCCAATGTTAGGAAATATCATAGTACATCAATAAGTAGCCTTAATTAATGAAACGTTCCGTAAATAAATTAATTAAATTAAGATATCTCCTATCCTTTGTCCATGCGTACGGTTAAAAGTCTGAACTTAAGAGCCAGTATGTAAATCAAAGCAGATAATCAGTTATTTCCTAAGAAAACAAGTTCTTTTTTGAGATGTCTCTTAGATCAAATTCGACAACTTTGAAAAAATTTGCGCAATCCCGGAACAATATCTTGATTTGACTTAATAAGAATATCACGAATCGTCGTGGCATGTCATCGGTTTTGGGTATTCCAAGTACGCACGCAGGCACGCACGCAAGCACGCAAGCAGCACGCACACACACACATACACACAGAGCGACGACATTAGTTAGAAAGACGTGTGAAATGATGAATCACTGCACTTAAACTGTTCACAAAAATCATGTTGCATCAAAATTGTACGATGCCAGGCTAATGCCATTACGGTTGTCGCTAACCGATTCGCATACCAGCAAAATCTACCACTACTACATACCTGTCATGTGTCAAGAGTAGTTACTGCTAAATCATCACCGGTTGGTATTCGATATCTACTCAAACATTAGTTATTCGATGAAATTTTGTGAAATAAACGTACCGATCTCGTGAAGTCGATAATGAATGTCGATGGCACAGGCAATAATTTTAACAAATTGCTTGTTCCATATTAATATATTAAAATACCACATATTATGAAATACTTTTTCATCGCCGATGTTACGTTTATTTAATTTCTGTATATATTTTTAAGATTTTATTATAGCATTCATGTCACCCCCGGACAAGATCGATATTGATAAATTTTACTAATTCACAGTGTTGACTTCTCTAATAATGGCAGCTTGTTTAATGGCGGAGCGATATGATCGTTTTTTGATAACGTTCAAAATATGTTATCATAGTTTGTATTTGTTGTGTATCTAATTGGGCGAGAAATAACATGTGTAATAAGGCTACCGTATTTTCATTTCCTAACACTTAAAATTGTGTCGTTAATGGATTGCAGCTATTTGTCGTGAATTTAAACCAACGCACAATTCTAGAGTGAGTGTTAATTTAAATCACCACACTTACTTATTATTACTTTATTCTTAAATCAGAGTGTTTAATTTTAATTATATTTACTTAACGCTATCGCTCTTGTTTAAACACTGGATAAATATTTTTTGCGATTTTTGTTTTACAGAAGAACAATTTGTATGTGCTCGGAGGCCTGTGATGAGAATACTGGTTATAAATCTGGACATTCATTCAAAAGTAATGATAAAAGTGAAGCGATTAGATAACGAATATTTAAGGTTAGTATTAAGTGAAAGTGTCAAGTCTCACAACGAATAATATCAGTGTCATTACATTTGAAATTCAAGTGATTTTTTAAGTGTTAAGTTTCACAACGAATATAGTCAGTGTTATTGAATTATAAATGAATATTTTAATTATAAATTAACACTTTAATTCAAGATAAATTTTGAATTATAATAACCATTTTAAGATATTTTTAAGAAAATAATATCGATATATTTAAAATATCTTAAATCTCGAACCATTACAATCGGATATTTTTTGAAAAGTAATTATAAAATTAAAACAAGCTGCTTAGTATTGCCATTCCCTCTTATAATAAGTATTTCCGAAGCGGTGGTAAATTAAATTTTGGACATACATAATGTTGAAATAAAATAATATTAAACTTAACAAATGGTTATTGTGTTGGTCATTAATAAGTGAGTACCTTAAAAAATATAGTAATAAGTACATTAATATAGTGTAATAAGTACATTAAATTAGTTAATAAATAGTATTTCAGCATGTATACTCTCTTTGTTTACGCTATATAAAAAAATATCGAAGTTAACTTCTATAGTAGTTATTATACATTAAATTAATATAGCTTTATTTTTAAATTCCCTAACTTGAAAACGGATAATTGCCAATCGTATCTCACTTATACCCACGTAGTGAAGTCGCTTACTGTCAATAACCGGCATTTTTAAAGTCCATTCGCCGTATCTGAAACGTTTAAGTATCCATTAGACCCTCAATTATATTGAAGTAATGCTAAAGGACTGAAGAAAGATTGGTCGTTTTATTCCTTCGTTATTCCAACCAATTATGTCAATAATAATCCAACAATCTGTCAAGATTCCTTTAATACGATTGAGGGTCTAATGGTCGCTTTATATTATATTGTAATTAAAATTAAAATATGTGTTTTGTATATTTTAGGGACCAGTTTTAATTATTCTGTTATTTTAAATTTACGTTGATGTAAAAATAATAATATTATTAATTGAAATTTTATTGAGTTTTTACCTATTTACTTAGTTAACCAGAATGGCTATGTACAACAATTTTATCTTCTATAGGCAGCAATACCTCATGGCACTAATTAATGTCTATTATTCATTTGTCTTTTGATATGCACTTTGATTAACTGTCCGTAAATTAAAAAACACTACGTAAAATATAACCAGTAAATTTCATTTTTTTCCGTTAATAAAAATTTAAATACAAAAAAGTTAAATTTCTGATTCCTTCTAAAGCTGCTGACGTGCTTGCTTCCTGCGCCCTTTCCAATATGCATGCATTGTAGTAGTAAACAACTTAGGATATAATCGTTACAATTGAGGGTCCAGTAATTTCAGAGCCAGTCTTTTGTAAACTATCGTATCCTAGAATGCAACTATGTCCTTTTAGTAAATCGTGACAAGCTATATCAGCAAACCTATAGTGAAGGAGCTACAAATACGACATTTGTCGCATTCAATCGTAAATACTGCCTTAAAGCCATCTCTTGACTATTTTTAAAATAATACGGCATTGCGTATTAAATATTGAGAAATATGATTAAATCTTAGTAGTCAATCTTAAGTAAAAAAACCCACAATACAACATTAACATATGTCTTATTCATTATTCAAACGTGTAATTGAATATTCAGAAATATTTGATATTAATGATCTGCAAATAAAACAAAGCGACTAATGATTCATTTTCTCACTGGCTTTGCCTTTTTTATAATGTATAATTTATGTAATTTTTAAGGTTAATACTTACTATTTAAATTTATTTCAAAAATTATATTTGCAAAATGATATCTGCAAAAGTGCTTGTTTGTCCTTTATCATATAGAAGGAAATTAACAGATTGGCATATTTTTTTTCGGATGATTTTATATTTTATATTTTATTGTTACATACGCAATATAAAGGAACACTGAATCATTTAATTTATCTACCTAAAATATTATAATCAATTACCTACCTATTATATCACCTATAATATTAAAAATGCCAAAGTATGTACGTTTGTCCTTTTTTCATGTTATAAATTAATAATATATCAACGTAATTTTTGTTTAGAAATAGACCGGTTACTGGAATATAATATATGTCTTTTTTACTTTAAATCTAAATAAAATTATAAATGCGAAAGTGCGTTTATTTTAGTCCTTTTTCACGTTGCAATGAAGCAACGAATCAACGTTATTTTTTGTGTAGAATTAGTTAGCGAGCCAGGAAATGATACAGCTGCTTTGAAACTCGGAAAATATCATCCAAACCAATTAATATAACAATCTCAATTAACATTAAGAATTCGAAAGTGTATTTGTTTGTTCTTCTTTCATGTCGCAATGTAGCAACGGATCAACGTGACTTTTTGCGCAGAAGTAATTGCCAACCAGGAAATAGTAGAGGTTACTTTTAATCTTAGAAAATATTAACCTTAATAATAATATAATATTACTATCCATTATTATAGGTTCGAAAGTATGTTTTTTGTCCTTCTATTATGTCACAACTAACAATATATCAATTTGATTTTCTGGCCAGGGACAGTTGGTTTATTGGAAAATAATACGAGCTCTTACTCTAATAAATCTCATTTCAATTAATACTTTAAATCCTAAGTAATATTATAAGTCCGAAAGCGCGTTTATTTTTCGTTTTTTGCGTAACAACGGAGCAACGGATCAATGTCATTTTTACAGAGAGATAGCTGGTGGGGCTGGGGCAGGTTATAACATAGGCTTTTCAATTGGGAAAATTTCTTCCTAACTAATGTTATAATCCCAACTAATATTAAAAATGTGAAATTATATTTGTTCTCTGTCTTTCTCCTCACAACGAAACAAGGGTTGACGTAATTTTTGCACAGAGGTAGTTGGTAGGCTACTTTTTTCCCAGGAATTCTCGTCATAATTAATATTACAATCCTAACTAACATAAATGCAAAAATGTATTTGTTTGTTTTTTTCTTACGTTGAACCAGAGCAATGGAATGAAGTGTCTTTTTTTGTATAGAGACAATCATAACATGGGACATGACATATGCCAATTTTACGCCCGGGAAATCTCATCGTAACTAATGTTAATATTCCAACGTATATTAAAAAATCAAAAATCTCTTCGTGCGTTTTCACGTCAAAACTGAACACGTTGAAACACGTTGAAACCGAATAACGAAAAAACGTAATTTTTTGTTCAAAGTTTATTGGTGAACTGAAAATAATATAATCAACTTTTTCCTGGTAAATATTATTCTTACTAATATTATAAATGCAAAATTTTATTTGTCCCTCTTTCATGTTGGCCGGAGAAAGAGATCAACGTGATTTCTGCATAAATATAGTTAGAGGTACAATAAATTATAGGTTTTTTACTCCTCTGGAAGTGTCACTTCTTCGAAAAAATTCTTGTAAGTAACAAAAAAGTATATAATGGAAAGAAAGAAGCATCGCCCTATCGCAGTACGGATAAATGTGTTTATTTTAATGCAATGTAAAGAAGCAACAGAATCATTACTTTTAATCAATAATTTAGTTTTTGCCTCAATCAAAATAATTTTTCTTCAAATTAAAGAAGGGGAAATAAGCATTTTGCCATTTGTTTGCATTTGAAGGTTACGAATAATTTTTTGGAGATTCATTCATGCGAGAAAGCATTCATGGTCTAAATTTGAAACTATTTAGCGATTTTGGCTAGGAATGAACCGACTTTCATGAAATAAGTATATGAAAGAAATAAAAACCTACTGGAATTATAGATAAAGGTTTGATTTATTTTCTCATACTAAAATATTTGTACTACATATATCCAGAGTTTGTTGTTAACTTTGTAATTACAGATGTTTTCCAAAAAAATATAAACATACCTTTAAAAAAATTTATAACACCGTACGGACAGTGACGGGAAGAGAGCATTAAAATTAAGAGTTGAAGCGTAAAATTTGTGTAATAAAATAAATATATTTTTCTGCCTAGAATTATTATTGCATGATTTTTTTTAGGCTAACAAATATTTTTCAGCAAACTTTTGAATCAGGTTTGAATTCTAGATACAGACCTTTTTGGTTGAATGTTTTCAATGACATGGCTACAATTATGGATAATGTCAATAACACAAATATATAATTGAATATATTACGTCTTAATCAAAACCTCATTATTCTAAAAAAAATAATATAATAAAAACTATTAGTTGCTATTATTTTTTTTAAAATTAATTTTTAATATGTTACATTTTTATGATTCCTAGTATTATTTGTAATTTTGTTACATTTAAACATAAGCATACGGACACGTTTGTGATCCCTCGTAGGGATGCCAAGCTTAGGTACTCGGGTATATTCTTGCACAAAATTTACAAGCATATACGATGTACACGAACATGCATGAACATGAACAAGCATTTACATGTGTACATATATACATACGCACATAACACTTAATAACTTCCTGGCTTGATAATGTTACATAGAGTTAATATAAATTAATACTCTTAAGAAATGTAATCATTTGTTTATTTTTAAGCAAAGAAATAAAACATATGGACTTTCATTCTAAAATAATGTTTGCGGCTATGTTTCTTTATCTTCGTAAAAGTCTAAATAGCTAGAAATGTGGTTGAGTTTTTCTCCTATTCTTTAGTTAATTCGACTTGATAAAAGTTTGGTTTTTCATCAACGTGATTCTTTCTCAAATACTGTGTAAGACGGTGTTTTGAAGAATTGTTAAAATTTTATGGTAAATAGGAAATATTTGATTGTAGGCGAGTCATTAAATTAAAATTTTTACATTATTTTATTTTGTAATAAACTATTTTACGGTATATTACAAAGATATTGAGATAACGATGACAGTGCACCACATGTTATTTAACAGCGAGGGATAACTAGTGTTTCTGTAATCATTGTCGCACATTATTCATTCCAAAATTAATAATTTATTTATATAAAATTTACTATATCATTTCAAATTTATATTCTTTCTTGTTTAAAAATTCAGGATAAAAACTCAAACATTTAATTAGTATTTTCCCGGACGCTCTCATTAGGAGAATGCAGTTGAAATTTAACCATATGTAGGTATCTGCATATAGTGCCATACCGATAGAACCAATTATTATACCAGTATGATATTTTTATGCATCTTGTAGGTTCAATGCGTAATATTAAATAGTTTGTGTATCTGAATATTAATCACTATTAATTAATTTTTTTCTATAATTCTTCAGTACCTAGTATCAACAATGTAAAATTTTAAAGAAATGATGGGATTTTTGGTTGTTTTCCGATTGAAATAAAAAAAACGAAGAAGAATAATTTTGAAACATTTTCCATTGATTAACTATTACAATAATGTTAACAAAACATTTACAAATATGTTCTGACAGAAATGACACGAAAATTGTGTCAGTGTATAAATCGATACATTCTGGAAAAATTGTTATAAAGTCATTAATATATTACACCTTTTATTATTTAAACATAGCATATATACGTATGTATATAAATCTACTCACAAACACACACGCACGCGCGCGGGTGTGTGTGCATGCACATATATTTCAAAGAAATAT
The DNA here is from genome assembly GCA_039881145.1 of Druceiella hillmani. Taxonomy (NCBI): domain Eukaryota; kingdom Metazoa; phylum Arthropoda; class Insecta; order Lepidoptera; family Hepialidae; genus Druceiella; species Druceiella hillmani. The sequence continues at coordinate 15,901,416 of JAYKKI010000007.1, read as the reverse complement.
CCAAATATTAAATTTGATATCATACTATTACACTTAAAGCAGCCCAAAACTAAATATTTTTAACTGAGAGTTCAATAAAAAATAGCGGAAGCAAAAACCTACCATGTATAAACTAACCATATATATATATATATACATATATATACATATATATATATATATATATATATATATATATATATATATATATACATATGGATACATACATATAAATATATATATATAATTTCCCTTTCTGCCAACCCTAAAATGATTTTGTAATTAGATCTTATTAGTGACACGTATTTTTCGCGCGCGTGCTTGCGAGACAGCGCGCGAGCGTGCGTGAGTGCATGTGCACGTGCGTGCGTGCATACATGTGTGTGTGCAAAATAAAATGAAATAAATAATTTTCCTTTTTGCCAGCCCTAAAATAATGTAGTAATTAGGTCTTATTATTGACACGTATTTTCCAATAAATTTTGACTAAATTGCAATGAGTGAAACCACAAAATAATACAATTACACGTTAAAGCTCTTTATTTATATGCCTGAATTAAGTTAATAAATAAGGTGTTTTAATATAAGTGATTCGTTTTTATAACTTAATTGTAAATAATACATTAAAACCATATTTAAAACAATCATAAAAAAATTATGGTTTAACTTTGAATAATTCATTAGAAATAGAAAAACGACTACATAATAATGGATTACGTGTAGTAAGTTCGACAAAACTCTTGTGACGAATATTTTGATGTCATAATTAAAATGAATTGGATACATACGTCATTTTCCTTTTTTTCATATAAAACATAGACAAAACTGATATAACAATAGTGCAGTAAATTATAAAAATTTAAATTTTAAAAAAAACCAAGTATATTGTTTCTGTAACTTCTGGAGAAAGATGAATTGAATCAATATAGCGTTTGCGGTAAATGGAAATATATACACCGTTCCACCAATATTTGTTTCTTTTATATTAAACTATATAAAATAGTATTCCTTTTAGATATTTCCTCAGAAAACAGTGGTATACGAGAATAGTCTATTTTGCGACGACTAGCGACTGTTTAGATTTTATTGATTATTTTACCAAAACATGTCAAACGAACAAAATCAGAGCCTGTTTTATTATTATAAGATAACTATTCCCTTTCTGTCAATTTTCAATTAAAGAAAAGTTTAAAAACCACAATGCCGTTTTAGTTCTGTTTCTAGCTTGTGGATGTCAATAAAAAATCCATACTATTTGTACGGATCTCTAATATGAAAGAAGATGAAACAATCCAAAACATCACCCTTAGAGAAAAGATATGCCCATTAATGACCTACCAGGCATTAAAAAGTTATGTAGTCACTTGCAGCTAAGCTTGCAAGTATCCAAGTTTAATTTTGGTAAGTGAGTTTTTTTTGGGGTTTCTTTTCAACAAAATCTCTTCAAAATATTAATCTTGTCCCGTTTTTTTGACATATATTAAGCAGTAAATAATTATTTAAGTACAAACTAAACCAAAATAATTTATATGATCGTTTTGCTGTTTTCACCTTCCCACAAAATTTTTTTTTAACATTTTCTTGTTTTACTTCGCTGCTATTATCGGTTTCCTTTTCGTTTTCTTTTTCAATTCTATGACAAAAGTTCCTTTACTTGTTGATGTACCTGTAAAAAAATTTTTTGCTATAAAAATATAAGTTTTCCTAATTGGGCTGATGTGAAAAATTCTCCTTCATTATGACCTTAAGTTAAAAGAAATTAGCACGTGATTTTTTTAAATATTTATTAAGATTTAATAACTAAGAAGAAATAAATACTATCTTTTTTACACAAGTTAATTAGATTATATTAAATAGTTTTGAAAGTATCAAAGTCTCTTAAAGTATCAAAAGTTATATTATTATCAATTTTTATACCTGAAGAAATATATTTAATGCCAGTACTCCTCATGTTCGCGCAAGTTTACTGCTTGCTATAGCATTATGGGCGATAAAAGAAACACGGGGCAAGTTAGTATCTTTGAAGGCGTTTTGTTCAAAAAAGTCCCAAGACAAAAAACATTCTTGCAAAATCACAATTAGATATGTAAGTGGCTATGCCATCGTTTGAATGCTTGGGAATTCCTGAATTGTCATGTCTTTTCTTCAAATGATCATCTTTTTCGGGATTGTTACATCTTATATTGGGTATCATAAATATTCTGAAAATTTTGTTTGCACTGACGCGTCTGCTAGCGGCAGTCAGAACTAAAATTAATTTGTAGTTTTTAACCTAACAATAATTTTACTGGTTCCAATTTGTTGTTTTGATGTATTTGAAATGAAAAAGGGATGCCGTCATCAAACATTTTCTGCAGCAATATTTTTAGGTGTATCATCGAAAAAAAAATTATCATATGTTTTAATATAATAAAAACAAACATTTGTTGTGCGAATTGTGTTTTTATTTACATTTGCCATGGAAGTAATAATAACTAAATTAATCTTTCACTGAAAGTTACGGAACTTACCTATTTTCATTAATTTCTGCACTGTTGTTCTATCAGTTTTGTGTAAATTTTCTTTTTCTCTTGAATTGTTTATCCAGCTATAATTGTGCCTCGAAAAATTTATCACATGAATTCTACTCACACTAAACCGTTTTTAACCCTTATGTCAATTCGCGGATACTTGCATAGATTCTCCTTATTTGAGTCAATTTCATATATGTTGTAACATGCAAAAAAATAATAAACTAGAGAGCGTAAATCAAATACTCAATTGATACCCACTTGATTCAATACCCAGGGTACGCGGGTATCCACATTTAAGAACTTAATACGCCTACAGAATTGCATAGTAATACATAATTAAACTAACCTCGGGGGGTAGAAAATAACATTCTCTATACAAATTAATGTAGGCATTTAATTTATGTAAACCTTGTAATGAAAGTCAATAACTTTTATTACAAGGTTTACATATAATACCTTCATATGGAATTTATTCTTGAAGACATGCGTCACATTTTGATATAATAAACCTGTTTAGTACAATCTCTAGAGGATTCTCGCGCCTTCTTTGCGGATTCTTGCGCCTCGACAATCCAAAAACAACTTTCCGTCCAGTGGAATCTGTCTATTAAGTAGACTCAATATTGTCGCTCTGCATGCGGGATTCATTGGTTTTCCATAGATCCCAGTCTTGGTGGTGAAACTTGTTATGATTCAGTTTCTGTTCAATCTTCAATCGTTTGAATACACAATTCTTCACATAATTGTATTAAAAATATTCGGGGCCCGCTTGTATTTTTTACATAATAAATTATGTTACTTGCTTACAAAACAAAATAAGTTAATAAAACTGACGTCCAAAATTACTTTAATGAGAGAGATTCACACTATTTCACATTTCTTGACAGTTGTAAGAAATTTAAACGAAACAAATGTTATATTGTAATAATAATATTAACTTGAATAAAGCAAATGATCGAATTATCTGCGACTGGTATTAATATATGCACGATATCGCCTTAAAAATACCCCCTTCACGGCTCGTGCATATCGTCGTAAATTTACGTTCTACAGCATCTAAGATTCTTTGATCCATCGGCATGAATATTCTTCATGGAAGTGTTATCGCAACGAACGGGCATAGAGACCAGGGCAATTATCGTTCTGGTACCACAAATAAAACAAAATGTTTAGTGGCAGGTCTTCTAGTAAATCTGGAGGATGATTTTGAAGAAATTCAAGGTAAATCAAGTCTCCAGCCATCCCGATGGTCTATTAACTTGACTGTGTTATTCTACTCCATAAATTCTCTTTAAATCGGTACAAAGATTTACCTTTCCTTATAAAATGCGGATTCTTGATACTCTAATAATGCAAATTAAGGAGATTTAAGTACCCCTTTCTTTAGGATGTGGTTTCATCGGATCATAAAATTCTGTCTAATTGTGATGGATTTTCAATTTTTTATTTGTAGCATTCTTCTGCAAAATCCATTCTATCTGAGATAGTCACGGAATGGATATATGGATTATACGTAATTTTTGGCACTCCCATATTTTCTTATATTGCATGCACTGAAGTGCTCGTATCAGATTTGATTTCTTTTAAAACCCCATCGCAGCTCACTCTGGACATTCAGGATCACTTAATGATCTGAATAACTTTCAACATTCAAATATCTTTCACGATACACGAATATCTTTCTGTTTGCGCAACTGGCATTACATCTGCGTTTCCCATAGATTAAGTGCATATTAGCGTTTTTTGGCCTTGTATATGGAGACGGCATTATGGAAAAAGTAGAATAATTCGTATTGCACCACATAAAATCCAAGTCTAGAAAAAAGTCAAGTCAGTTAAGTTTCCAAATCACAGGGTAATAAAGTCTAAAATACTCAAAGAAAAAGTCTCAGTACGAGAGCAATATGAATAATGATACTGAGTATGATATATCTTTGATTCAACTACCTGCCATACAAACCTAACAAACCATTCAAAAATAATAGAAAATGACGATAGTGACACTCTCTCCACTGTTTGTCCCACTATTCCTTAAATTAAAGACGTCACGGTCTGTCTAAATCTTATTCATATTGCTTGAAGGCTGTCTAATTCAGGCTACATGAGCCTGAAACTTGAATAATGCCGATAAGCATGGAACAACATTTTCACTGAGTAAAGGTATTGATTTAGAATTGGCTTTTGTTTAAATAATTTTTTTTGAAGCAAGATGTAAAAAAATTTGCCATTTTGAAATTTAAATAAGTTGCACCAACTACTACAATAACCGGCCATGTTAGTGCCGTTACATTTTTTTCACAACGTGAAGTATCAAAGTTAGGTGAAAACAATTTCTTGCAATAATTCCAATAAAAAATTTAAACAAAAATATTTTTTGTTGTTTAAACATAGCAAGTCTGGTCGTACTTAGAAGTGTTTTCAATGGCAATATTATTTAAGCAACATGCTACCATCGTGTCGTTATCAACCATATATTTGTTTTAATATAATTAAGAAACCAACTGCACAAATACTGTTTAATTACTCGCCTACGAACAAATATCTTTTGTGTACCTCTTTCATCAACATGTTTGTAATAAATTTTTTAAAACTTTAAGAACCAAGAAATAATTGGGGAAGGATATTGCTGGTCAAATAAAAGTTTATTGCGTCGAAGCAATTAAATAAAAAGAGACAACCCTGACAATATTGCTAGATAAGTTTTCAGCAACCAAATATATAGATGCAATAGGCGTATTGCATCATAAAAGCAAGTTTTTGATATTGTTATTATAAAAACATCTGACATTTTATATTTTAAGTTCTATTCACTCTGTTTGAAGTTATTAGACTAGGTGGTTATTAAATAATATAAATGCGTGCAAGCGTGCGTAAGTGCGTGCGTGCGTGCGTTCGGGTGTGCGTGCGTGCGTGTCTGTGTGTGTGTGTGCGAGCGTGCGTGCGTGCTTGCGTGCGTGTGTGTGTGTGTGTCTGTACCTGCGTGCTTGTGCAACATATTCTTCTAGGTGTGTAAACGAATGTGCATGTCCAAAACTTGGTACACCTTTGAGGGACCACATGCGCGCATGCGTGTTTTTAAATGCATAATATTAAAAATATTTAGCTTCAAAATATAAAAAAAATAGGTAAAATAAGTTAATCACCTAGTAATCACATATTTGTAGAATAAAAAGGTTAATGATCTTATCTACATTGTGTAGTCCCGTTATTAAAAATGAAATTAAAAGAAATATATATATAGCTAATTTTCGAAGATTGTGATTCGAAATTTTTCCGAAAATCTCTGTTAACTTATAGAAAAATTTGATGGAAAATTAATCGAAACTTCTTGTAAAGAATTAAGTAATTATTTTAAGCAAAATTTTTAGTCATTTTACTAAACAGATGTTCCGCTACGATATTTAATTTTTCTCTAATTGGAGTTAGGCAAATTTAATGTGCAATTAAGCTCAATTTGCACTTAAGTTAAATACAATGTTTTATACAAGTTTAAGCTTTTTAACGTCTGTTTATTTTAAAATTATTAAACACATTAGAAGCTGCGCTTTTATTAATAATTATACAAAAATTTACTGTTATACCTTACACAATACGTAACAACAATAATAACACCCTTTGAGTAAAATACTTATATTTCCGTTTGGAGACGTTTCAAAGTGCATCCTACGGAATAACCGAGACTGACCGAAAACCAACCTACAACTAACCGATCATTTACTTGCGGCTATCGTCTAAGATTTTGATCGGTTAATAAATTTAGGCCCTTTACAGTATTTCAAAATAGTATTATAGAATCGTTTAATGAAAGTTGTGGTGTACCATTTGCTTTAATTTTAGAAACAAACTTCTTGCCCTCAACAATAATTGTGTGTAATTTTATTGAATTTATAAAGAGATCAATATTTTGACTGATGAGTATGATATCTAAAATTAGGGAATTAATTGCATCATGAGTAGTATTAAAATTTACATGTGTGTAAATTTGCAGAACGTCTTTATGCAATTCTTATTTGCTGTGGAGCTTTTCAATATGTTGTACATATAAATAGTAATGAAATGTAAATATACATTTTGAAGGAGTTTAAATTCATTCACCAAAAATTCATTAAAATAAAAAAGCATACGATTCCATGGAGTAGTAGTAGATTTGACAGAAACGAATTTCTATTTTAAATAAAGTACGAGTGTAAAAAAAAAATTAAGGGATGTATTTTGTCGAAGTTATGCAGACTGCTATCGTCAAATATAATTAATGTTTAAAATGTCGACCTATCAATAAACCTAATTTTTTGACATATGTAATTAAAGGAAAGACAGTTAATCCAATATTAAATAGTTTCTAGTAGTCAGTTGTTATACAGAACGAATTTGATTATACTATCAATAGACTTAAATTGTTTATATGTGTAAATAAGAGCTCAACAATAACTTTTGTAAATAATATAAACACTAATAATTTTGATAATAAAGTTATATACAAAACGAAAATGCAATTGCCGTAGCTTAGCATGTATATACGATATAGAATATGAATTAAAGTCTATACAAATACGTGGTACAAACTTTAATTCATGTTAACAAAGATGGTATTTAGAATTAAAGTGGATTACGTGAACGACAGAGATAGAAAGATATAAACCCACTGAACATTGCATGTTAAGCTCGACTTAAAATTTGCTTGATAAATCTACCAAAATTGTACTAACAATAAATAAGCCTGACTATATACGAAGAAATAATAAAGAGACCACTTTAACGATGATTTTATAAGACATAATTTTTTAAGTAATTCTCGTGTTATTGGCCCTTTAAAAAGTTATAGTGTGCTATTTACTTACATTGTGAAAAATGGGTAATTTAAATTAATTAATAGAAATAATATGTATTATCAAACTTTATAACAGCCTAACTGTGTACGAAATCCTCGTAGATCAAATCCTGTGGATCAAATCCTCGTAGATCAAATAGTGGACTAAAATCGTAAAATTAATCCTGAAATAGGTATAATGATACTATCATGTTAAAAATATATAAAATTATAAAGATCTTAACTACATCTTCTAAGATCTATAAAACTTCGTGAAAGTTTCGGATTCCAAACAAAACTCGATAGAGATTATCGGTTAAAAAGTAAAAGCAAATAGACTGAAAAGCAGAAAAACCACACGCTGTCAAAAATAAGAAAGTTATACAGTAAATATAGATAGGAGATCTATAAAAGACATAGGGTAAATGTAGGGAGGACATACTAGGGATAAAATAGAAAAAGACAAAAGAAAACAATATTTACTTTAGAATTGTTTTCACTTGATATCAGTGTTGTTACTAAAACAAATGAGCCTAAGAATATTTGCTTTCACTACATTTGATCATATATATAATTATATTTCACGATAACGTGTAATCCTGATAATTACTGCAAAATTGGTACCTTGAATTAATTTTTCTTAATATTTCGAACTCCAACAGTAAAAGCCAAAATTTTTGTATTTCATAGAAGATAAAGTTCTGAAACAATTGGGTGGACATATGACATTAAATCATATTTCAGGATAAAGTTAAATCAAGCCATTTATTTGATAAACAATGTATATGATATTTTGTTTATATAATTATTAAAAAAAAATAGAAAGTATGATTACAAACGCAAGTGTCAATGGTCTTAAGGAGTCAAAAATATTGTACCACGCATTATAAGCACTTTCTAGTTTAAAAGGGAATAATTTATTTAAATAAACTCTATGTATTACTCTCTTATTATATGTGAAGAAACAACGTCCTCAAGCAGGTCGCGGTTAGATTTACTGTGAATTCGTGAACACATGGTTTTAAAGTGAAGACGGTATTAATTCGAAAGTTTTCTGGCCCAAGTCATTATGGAAATGTTTCTCGCTATTTTGGAGAGTTGTTTGGAGTCACGATAGAGCTCACCAAGGTAGCTCGAATTGTTGTTTACTCAATGTAAACTTTACTATTATCATCAAACAGAACGTTAGTTATATAATTAAGTTCAAACGAAACGTATAGAATAGTATTTTTGTTATATTTACCTTGTTTATAAACATTCCTTTGTCTGTACAATGGGTTTAATAATTTATACGGTATCTATGAAAATTTAAATCTGTCCTGTTTATAGGATATTTTTACGGTGCCTGGTTGGAATACAATAACGAATATTACCAAGTTGGTCGTTGATATGCTGAAGATAAACAGAAAATTGAGCAACATAAAGTTGTCTACGAAAAGTTTGTTAATAATTACTTTGTGATGCCTAATTTTATTACTTAATTTAGTAAAAGTTTATTTCAGTAAATGTAATAAATTGCAAACTTAGTCAAATATTAAATTGTTATTGTGTTGTCCTTAATAATAAATTCGACCGTAGATAATTGGTTCATTAACAAAGAAAGAAGCATTAATAACTTTTGCCATTAAAATATAAAACTATTCACCGAAGATAGTTTTGCATTTTAAAATTCAATTCACACCTTCTAAAAATAAATGTATTATAATCTTCCTTCCTTGGTTTCTTCTAGCTAGAATTAATTTACGATTATTTTGATGCTAGGGCATAATTTGTCGGCAATAAAAATACTTCCAATTATAAATCTGCGATTGGATACTTACTACCTACTAACCACTGGGTACTTTGAATACAAATAATGGATTATATATTATGATTAATGTCAAAATTAATTTCCTAGCAGGTTTGCCTTGTATAAAGCTAGATAAATAAGCTTAACCATGTTTAATTGAAATCATGTTTTCGTAAATTTTTATAAATTAAGAGTTAAGCCATGTTTCATGTGAAAACTGTGCTTCTTGTGAAGGGGTATTTTTCATTGTAACCGTTATGTAGATTGTTAATGCTTATTATTATCATCAAAATTATATCAGGATAGTCTGAATTTACTGTGTGCAATAAATATTACGTCTAGCCATTCTCAGCCTCTTAAGTAGATGTAAGTGTATATATATATATATATATATATATATATATATATATACACACATTTATTATTCAGTATTTCATAATTTTTCGATCCGATGAAAAGCGATAAAGTTTCATTAATCTTTGACAGCCAGCATTTATCATAAAGGATTCATCAACTGAAGTACACAAATTGTACACTTTCCTTGAATATTCAATTCAGAATTTGTAATTCAATATTCAATTAAATTCGATCGAGCGAGCTATTTTCCACAAATTTCAGAATTTGTGGAAAATAGCTCGCTCGATCGAATTTAATATAAATAAATAAAATAGTAGATTATTGATATTGATAATATTCCACTACGTATCGGTTTCGTATAACGTGCAGAAGTTACAATGGTAAGAATTCATTTGTTCGCACAATTTGTTAGTCGCCAGTTCTTTTTTTAAATTTCTTAAAACAAAGACAATTTTAAAACGCAAAAATGAAATTAAACAGATGCAAAATTTTCAGTGATGCGTTTTCGAGAAACATCACCGAGGGATCAGAGGTATTTTCAGAAAATTACGATATTCACTTGTTTCATATCAAACTTGATAACATTTAATAGGTAAACTAGTTAAAACTTCTTTAAATTCAAACTATTGAAATTTCTTCATTTATTATTTTTTGTCAAGTCAGCTTTTTACGAAAATATCAGCTATTAATTTGTATTGAAATCCCCAATACAATCTATGCGGAATATTCTATGATTAAGAATTATAAAGCTCTTCATTTATTAAACACTCAGTATAAATGGGAATCAATTAAGCTGTAGTTATTGGAAATATCAAGAAAGGCGGTCAAGTTTCTATTAACACACATTACGTATGAAACCTTTTACTCTGAATTTTAAGCTTAAACTAATTATCAGTCATTAATAAATCAAATACTTAACAGATTATTAATATATTTTCCATATATTTGAATAAATTTCTTAAATAAATAAATATGGTGTTTTTCAGATTGCCTGTTATTATTTAAAATGAATTTGAATGTAAAATAAATAGCATGGTATTAACTTTATTCACTATTAAATATGAAGCACCGGGTGGTACAAGTCTGAAACGCGGAGGCGGACGAATACATCTGTTACTGAAACGGCTCAAGAAACAGGCGGCTGCTGTGAAATTATGCTCAACGTCTTGTAGCAACATTGGGTATATTAATACCTACCATATACGGTACGTCTTAGTTATTTATATCTCTTGCATTTAAATCATACATTTATCCTATGTTGAAACATTTTAATAAGCATTATTTGGCACACATTGGTTAAAGTTACCAATATTTATTTTCTCTCATTTTATTTAAATTACAAGAAAAATGTACAGGGTGGTCCAAAAGTCCTTTAACATTTCATACGATGGTGAAATAAAATAGTATGAAAGAAAAAATGTTTATTTATTTTGAAAGTACACAATTTGGGATTTTATTTCTTAAAAATCACATCGTCCATATGCGATCCTTAATTTTTTTGACACTGCTGCAAGATGGAGCGGAAATTTTCAATGACCGACTGCCAAGTTTTTCGGGAAATGTTTTGCATTTCCTCGCGAATATGAGCTCTTAGTTTTTCAAGAGTCGTTGGATTGCTGTTGCAGACTTTACTTTTAAGGTCTTATCCCCAAAGGAAAAAATCTATTGCGGATAAGTCCGGGCTACGAAGTAATCAGTTAATGTCACCTCTTTTGGATATAACTTTTTGACCGAAAATTGAACGGCACTTAAAGAGTCGTTGGAAGTGTGGTATGTTGCCTCATCTTGCTGAAACTACCATGGTTGATTGAAACCATCAAAATCTTGAAACGTTGGAGCAAAAAAGTTCTGTAGCATGGCAATATACCGCTCCGTATTCACTGTAACAACATTTCCTTTTTGATCTTCATAAAAATATGGACCAATAATGCCTCTTGCTGATGCTTCAATTTCGGATTAGTGTCATTATAATATTTGCAGTTTTGTCTGTTTACATGTATATTTAGGTGAAAGTGGGCCTCGTCCGAAAAAAAAATGTTGTTAAAACTAAGTAGCATTTCACTGCTGAGGTTTTTTTTTTTAAACTTTATTTTTTAACTGCTGACCCGTTTGGATTTTGTACGAATACAAATGTAAATCCTTGTGAAGAATGCAATTTAAAGACGTTTTGGATACGTTTAAGACGCTAGACCGCTTTCGAGTAGAGAGTCCAGGTTATTCACGAACAGACGCTTTAACACGCTTTATATTTTTGGGATTCCGTGATGTTCTAGGTCGGCCAGATCCTGGTTTATCTATTGTTGAACCAGTTTCTTCAAAGTTCTGGACCCATTTTTTAATCGATTGAATATATATATTGTAATGAGTGCAAAATTTTCGTTGCGCTAGAGTCGAAGAATCGTTGTTTCGATAGTACTCGCGTACGCAGAACGCAGGTTGTTTCTCGTTGAACATGGCACTAAATTACCATCGGCTGCTCTAACATTCCGTACCTCGCCCGCCCCACTTCTCCCTTGCTGCTCGATGTAGCTGGCGATTCAAATATCAATGGACTTTTAGACCATCCTAGTAGATTTAAATATGTATTTAGGATATGAAATTTCAGAGTCAATTATTGATTACCAACATTTAATATTCAAAATGCTACCAAAACTGTTTATCCAATATATATATTATCTATTTGGTTCATATTCAACTGATAAAATAAGAACAGAATATGGTTTTTTGCGTAAATTTTGAGAAATGTCGTGAAGAACTTTTTATGAAATATATGAAGCAATATTTTATGGGTCCTGTTTCGTTCTGCATTAACTAAAAGTGTTAATGTAAGTAGTGCTAAAATTATCTGAATCATCGGAGTTTTTAATTTGTTTAAATCTGTCATTAATCCTTTCACGTATTTCGGCCTCACTCTCTTATAATTTGAAGTAAACAATACTCTTAATGCTGTAGAAATTAGAATTTCACTGGCGCACCCATTTATTTCACTCGAAGAGCAGCTTTTTATTATATCGGCCCACACATTCTACTTTTTCTACGAAGAAAACATTTTAATATAGTAAAAAGGAAGTTTTTGAATATTCCGATGTGTTCATTGAAAGAATATTCATGAGTGAAACAACTCTCATTTTACATTAAATATTTCATGAAATTTTTTAAATGATCCAAAGTAAACTAAGCTGGATAATTTTAAAGTGTGTATAAGTATGTGAATGTGTATATGGGTTACGTTTATAATCTTTCAAAACTTTTGTATAATAAATACAGATTTTTGGATTCTTTAATATTTTTATTATCTCGACGAACATGACCTTCATGAATGAAACAACCTTCATGAACGAAACAAATCTCATCAAGTACTTTAATGAAAATTTATGTTCGTGGATGGGAAAGTATCTTGCACCAATGGATTACCACTCAAGGTGGATAATATTGTGGTGCTAGATGCTACATTTTTTTATAGAGATATGGATGCTAATTATCATTAATTAATACTTGTCATGCCACCATATATTTTACATCCAAAATTCAAATTTTATTTTATGTACTCAAAGGAGGATTTTTTTGAACGATTTAAATTTAGCTTAAAAATAATTTAATTAGATCTACGTCCACAAAAGCTCCTAATATGATTTTGCTTCACCAATAATAAGTAAGATGAAAGGGTTTTATCTGTAACTATATTAAATATATAATTAAGATAAGTGATTCCTTCTTGATACGTAAATAATTTAAATATTGTATTAAGTTACTGTGTATTCCACCATGGACATTGATATCATATAGTATCAGTAAATTACACTAATTCTTGTATTAATTAATTGAGCTTCATTGTATATTTTAGCTAAACACAGAATTTGTTTTCAACTCAATTCACCAATTCGCCCGATACGTTAAGACATTTTGTATGGTTTCAAATTAGTTTGCTAGTCTGGATCAAAAAATCCTGATCTTGAAAGCTAAAAATAATCAATCGATTAAGTAGAACATAATTTTATTCCAAAATCGTCAATGGATAGCTGATTTACTTGAATTGGAGACATGTTGCTGCATGCATTTAATACGATTTTCATGACTATGACGATCTGACTTACTTGTCGGTAGATAAAGCTAATTTAAATTTAAGAATGCTTAAAATTGTCTAATCTATAACATAAAAGTATGATTTACAAAATATCAAGCACTCGTATGAAAATTGCAAAGTTTAATAGAACTGAAATTTTCTTCCGTTTTTGGATTAAATGCATGCTATTATTTTCTCACATTAAACTATTTTCTTAGAATTCTGCTCAATTCTTACAAATTTAATCAATTTTACTTTAATGGCATCTACAAGGACTCATGTCCAGCAAATTCAAAATATGCACTAAATTGTGATCTAGCGTTTCATAGTCTTATCTGATCGTGGCTCAAGTCATGGCAACAAATTATAATCATTGAATAGTACTTCTGATAATAGTGAAGTCGATTACTGACGTTGATATATATATATATATATATATATATATATATATATATATATATATATATTTCCTCAGTTACTTGTCGTTGACCACAAATATTTCTGTGAACTATACTATGGTCTGAATAATTCTCTATCTGTTATGTATTCTTTCCACTATTATTTAATTCGCGCCAGAGTTACGCTAGTATAATCATACATATAGATTACTTTCAAGTCTTGTGACTGAATTATCACGTAAAGCCACTACAGTGATAAGACCAATAAATGCATTGTATGTATATGGTACTTTTCAAGCTAACTCGCAATGTACGTTTAAACGAAATTATGTAAAATGCAAAAGAGAAAAAATACTGAACAACACATTTTTTAAAAAAATACTGAACAACATATTTCTTAAATTCAAGAATGATAACATATTCAAAATTTGTGTGTAAACAAATCACAAAGAACATCAAAATATTTTACAAATTTGTAATTATACGAAGTTACTTATATGATATTTTTAGTCATCTAATATTGAAGTGGAATATTATCATTTTAATAGAGTGAATGATTGAATTAAGAGACCGCAAAATGTATATGTCGGGCTAAATCCATCATAACGTCAATGATAGGAATCATTAAACTCTTCTAATTGCTTTCTAAACAGAATTGATTCAAATTCAACATCATTTTTACACTCAGTTATTTAAAACATTATTGACAGCGTGGCAGTACGCTAATTATTTTGACAAAACTTCTGTAGACTGCATGTTCCAAACTCATGTTATGGCAGTAACCAGAGTTGTTATTTTTACTATTCATAATATAACATAGTTATTTTTACTACTCATAACATTTAGGACGTTAATGATTCTCTGTGCTATATTCCTTTTTTTATATTCAGAAACCGTCAAAGAATATGCATCAACGTTGAATGATTCGGCCCAAAAGAATAACCAAAGTAATCCAATGTTAATCAGTCCATATAAGGACTTTCCGCAAATTTTAACACATTTTTTCTGAAAAATTTAATATTTTTCATTACCAAAAAATCATCAAATACTTAGGTTGAGATCAGAAATTGGAAAATTTACTTACGGCGATTTTTACTCACAAAAGTAAACGCAGGCAACGTATTTTAGTAGATAAGTGACTCTTACTTGAAATGGCGCATTACTTCTGACTTAAGCCCTTTACAGAACAAGATCTCTCGACACTATCATAGCCAACTGTCTGATTAATAATACTAATTTTCGATACTTTTACTGATACATGATACTTTGACTATGGCTAATTTCATCCAGGGAACCGTTATTAATGACAGTAAAAACATTAAAATTGATCAAATAATTCAATGTATATTTTTTGGCTTTCAAAAACATATAAATATTGATCAAATAAACATTTACACTACTACTTCCATTTTAGTATTGCCTCATTCTTTTGCCATATACACGTACAAAATTATCATTATTATACTTGGCATATTATTCTTTAATTTTGCCATTGTGTGAAATTTATATGATGTGTTTAACTGAATCCACTTATATTTTTCGTTGTAAATTTATGAAATTATCAAGATAAGAATAACTAATGCCACTAATAATGATATTTTTAAAGATCGATTTTATAAAAAATAAAAAAATATTAGCTAGAAATTATTGTACGCTAATATTACTGCCAAACAAATATAATAACTTCGTATCAAGTAACGCATTTTTACCCGATCGTAGGACATTTCATTTTATTCGGACAATTAGTCCATCAGGAAATTTCGCATGTATTTCATAATAAATATTTTAATTAAAAAATCCACTTACTAATAATAATAAATTAAAAACATCAATCAAGTTCTTTTAATTAAATAGAAATATTAATAATAAAATTTATTACCTGCGTATTTAAATTACGTACAAAAATTTAATTGTGCGGTACTCATCGCATACATCGATTTATTTTCAGTATATAGTAAATTTTGTAAATAGCGTATTTCATTGAATTTTATGAAAAAAAATTTACATTATCATAAAACGGATAACTCAAGCGATCGCTTTAAAATTATACATGTATATCGCACGCAGATGTTATTTGTTATTAATACTCCAATTTACCGTAATTGAAAGCATATTTTTAAAAATGACTCTTTATCATAGCTCTGTGTAAATTGACAATGCAATGTTCATTTTTGATTTCACCCTCTTTGTACCTCTTTTGGAATAAAATAAATATTTCATTAATACATATATATTAATTATTATTTTAATTGATCTTGCCAGACGAATATAGTTAAAGTCAATAATAAACTACATAATTTATAAGAAATAATTTAGTAGATTAATATAAGAAATAGAGACATTCCACTTGTTTGTTTTATATTCATATCTTTAATATGACTGCAATATCATTGCTTGTGTGTATATTTATATATATATATATATATATATATATATATATATATGTGTGTGTGTGTGTGTGTATGTGCTTGTATGTACATAAAGCATATATTTTTAATAACATTAACATAAACGGAGAAAAAGTCGTTGGTATAGGCGTTCACATGACGAACGTTAGCAACACATTTACAGACAAGCTAATAATATGTGCGGAGTAATTTTAGATATCAAAAAAATCTAAAAAAAAGCCCCTTAAAGCATTTACCTATATTTTTACAGGGAAGACACGTTAACTATTTTTAAGATAAAAAGGATGTGTGAAGAAAGTGACGATGTATAGATTAATTTGTTAATCCTTACTAATATTACTATATCTTAAGCTTTTTGATAGATTAATAGTTTTTAGGAAATGAAAAGATTGTTTAAAGTAAATAATATTAGAAATTCGCATTTTAACGACGTTCGGTGCGATATATGCGCCCATGGAGAGGCGGAAGGGGGAGAACACGGGTTACATATTGCGGTACATTACTATATTCATGTTAATAAAATAAATACTACGTGAATAAAATGAAAAAAATATAATTATCAAAAATCTTGATAGGATAAATTAATTTTAAACGTATGAGGTTTTCATACGAGTCGTTTTGACACCTGAACGAGAGACACCATCTAGTGAATGAAGAAATACTTTAAACCATATCTATGTCTAACTTTAAATGTATCCATGCAAAGATGGCACGGGTCGCTATTATATGACATATCCCAAATAGTAAATAAGTGATTTTTTTAAGACCAAGAGAAAAAGAGAAAAGAAGAGAAAATTATAAGATAGGTTATATTTTTTTTTACTAATTTCAAAGATTGTCAAATAAATAATAATATAGTTAGTTAAGGTAGTGTCGTGTAAAACGTTTTGTCGACGAAATTCACTGATTTTAAATATATTAATCAAACTATAAATATCTAACCTAATCTTAAATTATTTGCCGCTGAGTTTTAATAAAAAATGCTCTGAAAATTTGTACAATTAACATTACAGAGAAAGTAGTTATTTCACCACAGTTTTAATTTTATTTAAATAACTTGTCGAGCGATTTGTCTAAAAAAACTAGTATTGAATATATTTGGCGTTAATTTTGTAGAAATTCATTATTCATAATTAAATGAAACTACGTGATAAAGAAAGTAGAAATAATACTACATCACGTAGTTTCATTTAATTGTAAAAATACTAGGTCAATGTAAAATTATGTCATGTTGACATCAATAAAAAAAATTATTTAACGTTTAGTTTTTTTTTTAAATAGCTCTGAAAAATTATAAAATCAACATTTCAAATATGTTTTTGATAAACAGGCGGATGGTTATTTTGCTGAATTGCTTAAACTATAGTCAGTAACTAGGGTAGAAGTTTTTTAGATAAAATTGTAAGAAAATCCACAACATTGAAAATAACTCTTATTTATGCATAATTACTCATTTATTTTATTTTTTAACTGTCACAGTAATTGTGATCACAAAACTATACCTGCTTACCCATCCATTTCCGATTATGCATATTGCTTATGTTTGTCATAAATATATCATAATACATAACTTTAGTAAAGTTATAAATTACATTTGAATATAGAAAACGAGGAATGATTTTTTACACAATAAAATTAATAAAAGTAACAACCTCTCCTTTAAAAAGAACGTCAATGCATTTAGTTTAATAGCTTTACTTAAACTAAATATAAATTAATTTGGGAAAGAAGTGTCTTTGACTTAGTTAATTAGGCCCATACAATTGCCCACTTAGTCAATCTTAAAAGCGACTTTAAAGAGGTTGTATTTTTATCTACCTGGCAACAGATATTTAGAGCAGCCCTAATTATTCTCATTAAGCTAAGCTATTTGCCTGAGATTTACATAATAGTATTTCCCGAAGTACGACAATTCAATCAAGGTATACTTATAATCACCACGTCCACCGGGATTAAAATGAATTTTTTGTTTATTTGATATACCCCTTTATGCGTTTTGGTTATATGTTATCCCAAATATAATTTCCCATTCAATCATTGTTATATTTAGACCGAGCATTTAGTTTGCAGTGAATATGTATCGAACATTTAGTTTTCAATGCATATGTAGAAAAAATAAAAGGCAACAGTTTTAAATTACTCTTTCCAAATTATTTATTTCCTTTATTTGTAAATTGAAAAACAAAATGTATCTTGCTTTAAAAAAAGTATCTTTTTTAATGAAAACATATTTTGGGGTAATCACTCAAATACATTAAATAAATTTAAAGTAAATTTTTAATATGTCTGAAACAATAAAATATTTGCATAAAATCTATATATATTTTCTTTTTAACAAGGGGTTGTTAACGGCATGAAGTATTACTAGATTTAAAATGAAGGAGAAATTTTTCTACCGAGCTGTAACGTCAATTCCACAAGTCGGCTACAGCTATTCGAAAGAAGTTAGAAGAACATACGACCGTTACTTTCATCTACTGTCAAATCGAAATAGTTTACGGTTCCACACTCGGTAGTCCTCGCGTCTTGTGATTGTCCCAAATAACACAAATTCAGGATTTTTTTAAACGTACTGCGACTCGCGGATTGTATCACTTTTAAATTAATTTCGCAATCGGCAAGTTCTGAAGGAGTTAAATTCTATTACTGCCCGATAGGTGGCAAGACATGATATATGATTTTGATGCTCATGGTATTAAATTGCGTTTTTTGGCCTATCGAAGCTACTTCATCAAATCGTGATTGTTATCAAACTATGCATAAAAACATTATTATTAGCTAAACAATTCTGTTACTTCTGTAATATTCTAAAATAAACAAATAAAAATTTGGGCATTGTGATGTCAAGGTGACTAAAGGTCATAAGTTATTAAGAAACTGATTCATTTATAGTTGATAATAGGTGAACAATATAAGGTAAGACATATAAATATAAAGTTGGAAATATGGTTCCCTTTTTTTATACACCTAGCAGCAAGCAGGTATATAAAGAATAATAGAAAATGATTCAATTGAAAAAAATGACTGCGACAATTCGACCAATATTAAAACATTTTTTTGGTATCATCGATATTGCTTGTAAATTATTGTACTTACTAAACGATTGAAGGTTGCATTGAGAAATAAAATTTATAGAATTTTAGCTAGGAACAGAATGACAAAATATATGATAAAAATATACAAAGCGAATTCGTCAGCGACGACTAAATCTAAGATAAAAGGTTATTTTTTGTAAATGTGTGTTAAATGTATTTATATACGTGTAAAGCTGGCAAGACTTTGTTATAAATTCAATGAATAGGTTCGTCAAATCACTACTTACTGCTACCGTCTGCTACTGTCGGACCCAAACAATACTTCTAACGGATATTATTAGCCTGTAATCTCGTAATGAATTAAATTATTTTTTATAACCGCGCCAAGGGTATTTTAATTAGTATTCATAAAGATAATGACTGGCATTAACTTGACATTCTGTTTTTTTTTAAACGTATCGATGGTTTTGCATTGAATTGTTGATGACATTCTACTCACAAGACATTTAATCTGTTTTTATTTTTCCATAATGTATGTGTTAATTAAAACTTTTGAATAATATATATTCTAAGTGCCTCGTTAATCGAGCTATAACTTATATATTATATTTATTATACATATATATATATATATATATATATATATAATATTAAATATGGGAAAATGATAGGTATTAAAAATATCCTTAGAAAAGTCATGTGCATACGTATAAAAGTTGTTATCGTAGATAAATCATAACTGGTTTAAGTTAAAAAAGTAATTTGTTTAACAAAAGTGGTGAAGTTTAGATCTATTTAATACATTGTGTTAAAAATTTTCAAAGTTATTATTTAATCAGTATAGTTGCTTAATTGAAATAAAAAGATTTTTGAGAGGGGGAGCAGACAAATAACACAAATGCAAATGAAATTCTTCATATAACTTTTTTCTTCATGCATAAAAAAATTATAAAGAGGAAATTGGAGCGAACCCCTTTTGTTTTTATGTAAAATTGTAGTTTAGTTGTGAATAAAGAAATTTAGACTATAAATCAATCATTTAAATCTTAGTCCACATCATTAGGCATAATATGTATGGATTTCTAATATTCATTGAGTTCAGATTCAATGGATCAACCAATTCTAGAAATAAACCATCATCATAAAATTTAGACTTTAATTTCTTTCCCTGAATTGAGTTATCTTACATAATTCCTTTTAATTTCAATTCTGATCTCTCGCTAGTCCAAACACCAAGCACACAATGGTCTCGCTTTGTCACGTAAAGCTGAATATCCTAAGCGATTTTTGTCTACGATCAGCTGCCTATTGATATTTTACTTCCAAAATTTATTTTCTGTTTTGAATAGCCTATACTTCTGCTCATTTTGAGAGACGAAGGATATTATGTTTCTAAGATGCCCTTTGTTTACTGTCAAATATATCTCGTAGAAAATCACACTTCCCCATAACCACACATTCTTGAAAGTAAAGCTGGGTTATTGCGGTTTCTTCATTGTTTTTGTTTTATTTGATAGGCATTTCTATATTTAAAAAGTATTGGTCACAATATATGTGGTCGCCAAGTACGTAATCCACCGACACCGCGAGTACAGGACCACTTGTTACACTTTCTCATAAATATTTATTTTTTTCGTCTAAACTTAGTATCTGTAGATTCCATGGACGAATCGCGCAATTAACCCCCGCTCTAAGTATTAACATTTAACCATGTTAAGTATTTTAATATATAAATATTTTAATGTGTTACAATATCGTACGAAATAATTTTTACTGCATCAAAATATTAACTATTTTTTCAATTTTTAAAATTTACTCAATGTAACATATTAAATTGATGAATTAATTAGAATTATGTCTCAGTGTACATTATATCTATGTTTCAAAACTAAATCTTGTAAATAAACTTGAATACTTAGGTATATTTTTTATAATACCATAGGCTAAACATTATTTGAGGCAACAAACATATTCGGTAATTTACCCTGGAACCATTATAGTGAGGTTACATAATGAAAGAAGACGAAACTGGCGTCTATTTTAGAAATGTTAATTTCCCAACGTTTTAATAAAACTAAATTAATATTTCAGTTCAGTAAATATGTGTTTTAATTTACTTAACTTTTTCCTTTAAATTGCCCACTTTTTCTCTTTGTCAACTTAACATTGATAAAGTATGAATAACGACTTTGAAATTATTTTATTTTTAATTATATTTTTTTGTAAATTAGTATTAAGAAAGATGTTATTTTTAAATATTGTGCTAACCTGTTTGCGATAATAATGGATTTCATTAACAAGGGTTATTTAAGTCGATGATTCGTGAGTAACAGTCGATTATTCGTGAGTAATATTATTTGGACTTGAAACATTAAAAATTGTTTAATTAGTTAATAAATGCTCAGATTATTAAATTTTGCGAAACTATATTACGTTCGACATTAAGATAAAACTATCTTAAAAACCATTTCAACAAAGATTTAATTGGTGTTTACTCAACAATTAAAAGAGCTTTCTCATTAAGGTTCACTTTTTTACTTTTTAATCTATTTTCTTATACCACTAAATTTAGATTGGAGTAATTTATTAATAAGATGTATTAGTTATAAACCGTCAATAAATCGATGAAAATGTTTGCTTTATTTATATTAATTAAATTTTATGTAAAGCTCCTAATTTTATAAAATCAAAACTGGATGTTAAGACAATTACATCACCTTTAATTTTTCAATAGCGCATCTGAAAGAAGCGTAGAATCGATTACAAATAGAAAATTGTCAAACGGAAAGCATTACAAAAATTAAATAAAGATTGGACTTCAAATACTTAATATATATATATATATATATATATATATATATATATATATATATATACATATAAATAAATTTATATATAAATATATATATATATATATATATATATATATGTATTGTCATTGAGGATATCAAGGTTAATTGAAAAATGTCAACATTAAAAGTGCGCATTTCCCTTCATGCATAGTCGCATCGAACAACTGCATCTTATTTGGTCGTGATAACAAAGTGTTGTTTATGAAATATAGCACTTTAAATTGCAATAAATTTATATTTATTTATATATTTATAATTTATAACTTTTTTACAAGTAATGCACGTGTATAACGGATACCAAATCTGTCCCATTGTTAATATATTTAATATTACTATTGTTATATTTACCGTTAGTCTGCGAAGCCCGATTAATATTTTTAATGTTACCGTTGTTACATTCACTGTTAGTCTGCGAAATCTGAAAAATATTTTCTCTGTAAATTTTATATTAAACAATTAAGTTTTTATAAACATTTAATAAGGTTAATTTTTAGACAGATAGGTTTGAGTCGAATTTCCATCGTCAGTAATACTACGGCAGAAATTCAATACATTACTTCGACTCATTACTATACAAGCAGTAAATAATAATTGGGTTTGTAACTGCTTTGAAGTAATCTCATAACGAATTCAACGTGTATTATATTTTATTTTCGTAAAGATTAAAGTAAACATTTTGTATTTTGTTTCTATTAAAATAAATAATGAACAACGTAAGCAGTGAAAATAAAAATGAAACCAGAAGAGAGTGAATCGAATTCGGACCGTGAGTATTCCGTACATACATTATTTAATATGACATATATTTTGAAACAATATAAATATAAAACAAATTATATAGGTTACCTTTTGGTCAGTGGAGGAATTTTAAGTACAGATTAAAAATTGGCAATTAAATGATATAGTGAAAAAAAAACAATTTCATTTTTCCTGATATTCCCGCTTTATGAAAACGATGAAATGTTAGAAAAAGTTAAAAAAATAATTTTTTTTTCATTATATGATTTAGTTACTATTAGTTATACTTGAAGTTACTGTCACTAATTAAAATGTGACTCAAAAGATTTGAGATGGGTATATCATTTACTTATTTACAGTATGTTTATAAGTTATATGATAGAGTATCAAAATAATTAAACACTTTCTGTTTGTTTTACTTGCAACATAAATTTTGTCTAGTTATTTTGGTTCAATATTAGCAATAATAACTAGGATTTTCAGATACCTAGATTTCAAATTAGACGCACATTGACGTTTTAATTCTTTAATTTTTTTTTAAATAAATACTAAAAGAAATAGTGCAGGTCGTTATTTTCGATAGAACTGATCATATCTGCGTATTTTATATCAAGAAGCTCTGAGGAACCAGTTAAATTGGAAAAAGAGTTCTAATTGATAGAACACTATCTAACGTCCGGTAATAAATTAAAAAGCTGTTCCCCAATTGCATGTAC
This sequence comes from Druceiella hillmani, assembly GCA_039881145.1. Lineage (NCBI taxonomy): Eukaryota > Metazoa > Arthropoda > Insecta > Lepidoptera > Hepialidae > Druceiella > Druceiella hillmani. Next base: position 15,877,761 of record JAYKKI010000007.1, on the reverse strand, counting down.
GGAACAGAAATGATGTCAAAGCAGAACATGCCTTGTAGCATGGTGTGAACTAATGTAAATATTCCATAAATAAATGAGCACCATAGGATATTTATATCCACTTCAGTAAATTGAATAAACTCCATCTCTTGTGTAATTTCCGGAAGTATACACGTAAATTATCATCAAACCGAAATTGGAAGGAATATTAATCCAGTTATTGAAATAGTTGCAAAATATAACTGAATAAAGCGTTAGGTCGAAATTACGCAGTCATATTCTTTTAAAATCTTAAGGAGAAAAACGTAAATAAAATTTTCAATGATATTGAGGTTTATTAATTTTTTAATGTCCCACTATACAGAACAGTATATGATGCTTAATAACATGACTGAAATGCTTCATTTGGGTTTCTTGCAATGCTAACTGGAGATCATTAGACATGTAATTACATGAAAAATATATACTTTTTAGTGATATACGTTGTATGTATCATAATCTCACTTCTACTGAGAAAAGAGTCATGATCATATGGTATTAATAGATATTTACCGCCCCTTATAATACGTATGGAGCAACACATAAAATGAAACAACACATAAAATAAAGTCAGAACAGTTAATGCTTTTTTACTATTGTTATTATCAACGACAATAAATGTTTTAGAAACAATCTAATTATTTCAAAAACTTCACAAATTCATTTGATTAATTTATAACTCGATACACATAAATACTGTGATAAATATTAACCGAAAAATAAAGCATTTCGTACTGAAATTTTTTTTTCGGATAATTATGACTTGGACAATAAGAATAGTGACCGAAAAAATAAAAGTAGCATTGTATTAACATGAGAATTAACCAATTACTTGTATTTAATGGGTGTTTAAATCATTGCGGGAAATCGTGAAAAAAATATTTATAACATTTGTATTACTTTCAAGTTAAAAAATTAAAGAAACTGTTAAGTAAAATGACTAGACTATTTATTAACTAATTTTTGATCAGTTTAATATCTGAATGCAAGCTATATGCATAAACAGCATAAACATGTAACGATCTTTTATAGTGACTAAAATGTTTTAGGGATATTTTTAATTTTTTAATATTATAAAATTCATGAGTATATGATAAATTTAAAACAAAAATATTTGTTTAAACTTTTTGTGAAAAAAAAAATAAAATAGAATAAAATCCAATCGATATTAAATCTTCTTATCATTAGACCACTATTTCCTCCGCCTTCGAATCAAGAGCATCGCTGACCAATGGGCCGGGGTTGGCGGGCAACATTATAGATAGAGATGAATGAAATATGAATTCTAGTTACGATAAATACAATTTGTCAAGTTTTAATAGTTTTATGAAAGAAAATAAAAAATCTTAACTGAAACATAATCTCCATTTTTTTTGCAAATTTGTCGATCACTTTGTTATTAAACTTCTAGGTATGTTGTACAATGTTTCTATAAACAATCATTATTGCAAGATCATTGGTGCAAACCATTTTCTGCTATGGTACTTCTTAACCATGTTTAATTCGTCTCAAGCTACTAAAAGAAAGCTTTGGTGTATTTATTTGTAAGTTCAGTTGCATTGGATTTATCCTGTTAAGATTGTGGCCTAAGTTTGATTTGATTTTTTTATTATTGATAAATCGTAAAATTAGATAAATGTTTCGTAAATTTTCGTCAGGCTTTCTATGGTCACGGTTTTCATCTGCATCAAGTGTAATTAATTTGATGTGAATGATGGAGTACTTTCTTTAGCAAAAATGCTTTAAGAGAAATAATAATCAAATTCAAGTATGATATTATTCAAAACTTCTTCAAGAATACTTTCTGTTGATGGTCGCTTATATATTTTTGTCTCCCAACAATATGTAATACTAATGTCATCTTTTCTTCCTAACATCCCTTATCATCCTTGTGACTTTTTCGTGATTATCACGTTAGCTTTCGAGTAATTGTAGAATGCGTTTATTGTATTCCGAGGCCTTGATTGCCTCAAGAGCTATAGGCCAGAGCAGGTTTTCAACAGATTATATTAGAAGAATACTTAGCTACCAAAATAAAGCTCAAAATAAATAAAACTTGGGAAGCGGCGACGTGGAGATTAAAGGCATTGCTTGGATGACACTATTACCTTCACGCAATAAGGTTTTTAAGGCATCCATTATAATATAAAAAGTCTCCTTAAAAACCCTAACGGTTTTGTGCTTCTCGCTCGCACTTTATTTTGCAGAGCCTGGAAATAATAGATATCTATTAGCTACTCTGATTCCCGATAAAATGTCATAATGTCTTTAGTGGTTTTCATGGCGTTGTAAAAATAATTAATCAGAGGACAGCACAAGTTCTCCCGTCGGTTGACTGCCATATCAGGTGTTAGTTTTATATATGTTGTTGGCACAAGAAAAACGTGTTTCTTTAATTAAACCGTTTAATTTGAGTGTATTAATTAATAACTTGCATAGAAATACGATATAACCCATAATGTTTCGAATTTCAGTTAGAGTGTTGAGATCATTGATTATTAGATTCAGTTTATGCAAAGTGCAATTTAAGAATAAAACTGTGGTGTATTTTTTGATCAAGGTTGCTTGTGCATTACGTTAGTCTTCAGACATTGCCTGATTTAGAAGATAAATTAAAGAAATTTTTCACAAGTAAGTATATTCCTTACTCGTGATTGTTAATAGACCATTTTAATAATTACTCTCAGATATCTGTAAAACAAATTAAGAAAAAATTTACAGAGATTCGTCTGAACGCGGTAATAAAAAATTGTACGCTATTGCAGGCGTTATCGGAAACGTTAACCAAAAAATGTTAACTTGTCAATAAGCGTAATCAATTAATTTTTATTTAAGGTTACTCGTGTTTTTTGAAATCCTGTGCCTTAAGAGGAAAAACAGACCCCTTGTAAGATCACTCAAGTATTTATCCGTATGTCCATAAAAGCCGTTTTCCCAAAAATTGGCATTTAACAGAACCTTGACTAACGTATTAAAAAAAACAGACATTTCTTTTAAAAAACCAGAAATTTCACAAAAACAAACATGACAGAAATATTAGAGAAACGATTAAAAACATACATAATTTTTTCAGTGCAATAAATATTACAAATAAACTAAAAACTGTGAGATTGAAACAGGATTCTATGCTTAATTTTAAATGAAAAACCGAGAACCATTATATATTTGTGGTTTCTTTAAAGAAGAATATTTCGTTAAAGGACAGAAATAACATTATTAGATTAAAAAAAATTGTTGTGCGGCCATTACTGTGCAACCAATTAAATATTATAGTATTAGAACATGCCAATCACTAAGTTATGCTAAAAATTATATCCATAGTGCATATTCTTCTTCCTCAAAATGTTTAATTTCGTTTTTGATAATAACAACGCTACCTTCACGAGCCGTGTTAGTAGGATAAATTGCATAATAGGTTGAGAAGTTTTCAAATAAAATCAATTATTGTTTAGTGAAATTTATCTCTGATATAAAATATATGTCAACGTTTCTGTGTACTGTATTGTTTGCAGTTCAATTTGGTGCTAATAATAAACAAATAGTTAAGGCTAATATATATATACAGAATGAGCCACGTTTAGTATACAAAACATGAAAATAATTGACATAATATTTGTGAACTGACAGTTGCTAATAATTTATAAGAAACTTATTTTTCAACCAATTCAATAATAGATGGGAATTTCCATTATTATCTGGAAAAACATCTTAAGCGCTCTCAATTTATATATAATTATCATTCTCTATGCAAATTAATAAGGATAAAGCTGTATTTTGTGAAATAATCTCTGAGATAGTTTCTGTTCATCAAATACATATCATCCAAATATATAATACACACACACACACACATATATATATATATATATATATATATATATATTTGTGTTTGTATTCATAGATTATTTAATCAAGTCTTAAACTTGTAAAATCTCCCGGATGTTTTCAAGATCGCTATTTAGCTTGAGCTTCAAATAATCAAACCACAAGATTTTTTTAGGATTAAGAGCAGCGTAAACGTGTTTGATAATCAATCATAACTACATAGAGAAAAAGAAAACGTGGTAACATATGGCTAGTACAGGAAATTTTGTTATTTTTGATACTTTATTGTTCATTATTTTTATATAAATATATGTTTACTAAATGAATGTTATCATTCGGTTCTACCATTTTATTATAGGTTGTTAGATTCAATATTTTGTTTCTTCTCTAATTTTGTCATTCTATCTTTATAATACTCGTAAAATTAGTGTAGTTCATATTAAACAAAATGACATCAGTGTGTCTTATGTACCAACGTCCTACTATCCAATAACTATACATCCTTTGCTACATATTATGAACTGTGTCCAATATCAAATACAATCCCATCACGCTGCTCTTGGTTCTTACGAAGAGATTTCTTTAGAGTCCTGCATTTCCTTTTTTCAACAATTTTAGAACTAAAAATTGTAAGTCGAGTTACTTGCAGAATTTATACTCTGCTTCCACTATGTTTTTCTTGCTGTACGTTACTCCTGGTATTCGGTAAGGCTGTATTATATGGAAGTCGCAAACTCTGAGTACCGCTTCATCATTTAATTATGATATTAGCTTGGTTATTTGGGTCATGTAGTATTCAGGTTTGTCGAAGTGAGCCATTTACACTTGTAATATTTTGTTTATTACTGCCCTCTTACTCAATTTCTCACTACATTGACTTAATGTCCTTTCAAAACTCATCATCTATGGTAAGTATTATCTCATGGTGTCAACTGAATAATACACATATTGATAAAATTGTTCATAGACTATCAATTCGTTAAATTCAGATTTATATTAATAAATGTCTTCACGTTTTCTAATAACATCTTTCGACATTTTGCAGTTGAATTCTTATTTTGTTCAACTTAAATTGTCATGTATATTTTAACGTTATCAGTTGAACAAAGTAAGGAAATCTTATTTTGTTCAATATACGTGACAATTTAATCGTTTTCGTTTCGGTGCAGTGCCGCTACTTGATCATCTAGATTTTGAAAATTTATGGTTACCCCTATTACTTTCAAACATTTACTTATATTTTTACTTTTGACATAATATTTCTACTGTCTGAAATTTCTGCTTTAACTGAGGTTATTTGCCGTTGTCATAAGCTCGTGAATTTCTTTTTTATAATTTGTTCCATGCTCCATTGGCGTAATGGAATTAATCATTCTCACGATACTTAAACTTATAATTTATTGAGATTGAACTTGTAAGTAATTAAACAAAACAAGATTTATTTTATATTTAACAAGCAAAAAAAATGCATAGCGCGCCTTACGACTAGTATTACGGCATGAAATATTACGCACTTTGTATATTTTCATACGTAACTTCTTAATCTCTGATAAAATAAATGCATGTTTAACAATTTCGCAGTCGAGTTTATAGTCTAGTATATATATTTTTATTTTACATAAAGATACTAAAATTTTGACGAAATTTAAGGAAATGACAGTCCCATTAAGCGGGTGCAAGATAAATCAAACATATTTATTTGTGAAATAATTTTTAGTAAAATGAAACAAAGTATTCTAAATATATTTTTTTTAATTGTGATGATATGAGCCAGAAAAATATGTAAATTTCATATTATATATATGTATCTACTTCGTATCAACACGAATTGTCGTGGTGATACGAAGTAGCTACAATACCGAGAGTTATATTAAACTTCTAAAAAATGAAAACTGTAAATTTAGCAGTGTTATAGACCATGAAAGTTTTATTTTTCAACATGATAACGCCAGCATTCATAGGACACGGAACGTTCGTCAGTGGTTTCAACAAAATAATATCAATGTTCTCGACTGGCTGTCACTCTCTCCGACCTAAACATAATTGAAAATGAGTCAACTGTCCATTAAATATATACGAAATCTCTATTACTCAATGCCATCTCGGATTTGTTTTAAAATTAATAAGAATTAAAAAAGCGTTAACAATTAACGAATGCCTTTTTAAAATATATGACATATAGTAACATTTTTTTAAAAATTTTATTTAATGGTTGTATTCAAGTGACGCACAATATTAAGCACGTAGCTTAAAGATTCATATACTTACTATTGTTATTGTATATTTATTTGTCTCGTATTTTAAATAGCAAAGGTAAATATACTGGTCCTATTCATGTAACGCGGTATATAAGTATATATATATATATATATATATACATATATATATATATATATATATATATATATATATGTATATATGTATATATATATATATGTATATATATATATATATATATATATATATATATATATATATATATATATATATATATATATAGTTAATATTTAATATGATAGGAAGTCAAAATTAGTGACTAATTACGATAAGGTTATTTAATTTCAAAACAAGGTACAGAAATCAAACTTGCACTTGGTAGTCATAAATTAAACGTTGATATACAGAGATTGCGTAACCGTAAAGACTTAAACTTTTAGTAATAAATTACATTAATTTTTAGCCTTGTGGTTTTGTAATTACTACCAGTTTATAGCTCCACAATATTAAACCATGTCTTGTGGACTTATTTGTTATTTAAACCTTTATAAATATATACATGCTGAGTTCACGACTAACTGTCGTTGCTTTTAACTTCTATTTGCGCGTACACATTCTGTTGATCCGGGTTGACAAGCGACGCAAACCCCGAGCTTGTGTTTTCTAATTTATTATTTACCAGATACATTTAGTTCATACATCTCAATGACATCATCGCAATAACATTTTCTCATTGAAAACTATTCTTTTTATTTGTTGATACATCTCAATGACATCATCGCAATAACATATTCATTTAGTTCATTCTCAATGACATCATCGCATTAACATATTCATTTAGTTCATACAATAACATATTCATTTAGTTACATTCTAACATTTAGTTATTTTCTATTCTAGCAATAACATATTCATTTAGTTCATACATCTCAATGACATCATCGCAATAACATTTTCTCATTGAAAACTATTCTTTTTATTTGAGACCAAAGTATACTTACTAATGGAGCAAATGCTTTACGTTAACCTTAATACTTCACTTTACCAGTTTGCCTGCCTTTAGTGTAGCATGTAATTCATTTCTGCTTTAAAATATTTCATAATATTCAGGCACTTTGCTCGATACGTAGCACCTCCATTAGCAGGAATGGTCTTAAACGACCCTGGAGTGTCCTCAGATAAGCTCTTTTGGCAGGAAAAGCTCTTTACTTTGTGATTTAAAACTATAAGTGGCGCCGTCTTTTGTTTTATATGTACTTAGTTTTAACAAATCGTGAACTGCTTTAATATATTCTAGTAAATAATCAAATAAAGAAAATTTTGTGACAAAGTTGGCAAAAAATACGACACCACCAGACCATATTTTACTATATATACTATATACATTTATGGGGTATCCATGTCGCGATTGGTATAAATTTGTTTATTAATGTTTAATGTTTACTTCTCGTGATATATATATATATATATATATATATATATATATATATATATATATATATAACATTAAACCCGGTGCCCTCCTATGGGTAGTTTAAATTTTTCAAATAAACGGTAGTCTAAATGTCGTCAAACATTTGCAGAACAAAATGGTTTTACACAAATATATTACACTCCACATATAGTAAATAGGTCGGTTCCGTATTTCTCAATTAGCAAACATTGAAATTAATAGTAACTCACGTAAGATACGCCAATTAAATTCTGCCATCATGAATAACAAGCGACATAACGATCCCATCAAAATTTAAATAATAATAATGATCTTCATGATCATACCCATTTTATTTTATAATTCACCTCAGTAAAAAGGAGGTTCCAAATTCTATTTCACTTTATTATATATTTTTTGTTTATCATATTATATGTGTATGTTTTATCATATTATGGGCTTTTATCAACCCACTTCAAAAATTCTAAATATTTTTCAAAAAGGTTCCCTATACGCCGCCATGAAAATTTGTGGTTATAATTTGACCATAGAAATTGAAGATATAGAATATAATTCCTCAATACTGAGCAGCACAGGCATTGTGTTTGAATATTACAGGTGAAATGATACTCTAATAAGATACGACTAACGGTGATATATAATTTGTTCTTTAGCAAATTAAGGATATAATAATGGAGTTGGAAGGGGATTACAGGAACTCTTCAATGATGAGAAGTAAACTCATCAAGGGTAGATTTTTTTGACTTGTCTTGGTATAGTAAGAAAGTATCAAGGTAAATAGGTAGGTAAGAATTAGTACTATATTTGTACATATATTTGGGTACATAGAATACAATTTCAGAGACTTTTATTGCTAGCAAAACCATCCACCACAAAATAATTTTAAGTTCCTACGACAATCATTTTCTGAAAAAAAAGGTTTTGGCATGCGAACGGACAGATATGTGGTTAAATTTATAATTATTCCGTTATTCATTTTAATTAATATAGAAATTTCCATAATTGTTGAACTTCCTAGGGCACAAATGCTTCATGTAAAATTATGAATTCAGCTAATCACCATCTCAGAGGTAGAATGCCGGAAGCATTTTTTTACATGTCGTCATACACTGTCGAGAAATATTTTTCCATTAACTTGTTTCAGTCCAGTATACGATATTGACTTAGAACTATCGTAAGTACAAATGTGTGTGTCCAATGGCATTGTTTTAAATTTATACATTGTACTCTTTTCATAGATTGTACTCTTATAAGAAAAAAAACTTCTATGTAGCGCTTGTAGGTGGAGACTATAAGGAAATATATAGATAACCAAAAAAGTACCTTTATAAAAGAATTATATTGAAGACTATGTAATTTACTTGTCTTTTGAGAACTTTTATTATGGCTTTGATGACATGTTTTTTTAAAACATTAACATTGAATGGGTCGTATAATGATATACTGTGATATGTCTGTGAGAATCGTTTTTTTCGGAGTATTGCACTGATCAGTTGTACACCCTTCACACTAGATCTTATTATAAAAATACAAAATATAACTACCGCGCTGTACTACGAAAACGGTTAGCTGTACAAATTATTTTCAAATGTACAAATTATTTTCAAAACAATTCAAGATCGAAAATGTTCACAATAAATTGTATTTATGATTGTTTTGTATTGTATTTTTGTAATTTTTACCTCTAATATCTTACAACGTCTATTTACAATGGGGATTTTGTCACATTTTTAGAACGACATAACAAATGTGTGTACCAAATCCAGCCAATCGGGAACTATAAATAATAATTCAACAATGAGTGCAATTAATATAGATTTTCAGCATTAATAAAATGCGTTCAATTCGAATTTTACCAGCACACATGTATGCACATGATGTGTTGCTTGTGACGCGCAAAAAACATATTATGGATATTTTTTTACATATGAACACGGTTTTGGATCTATATGTTTTAGGTTCGTATTATTTTTTATTATATTACAGATACAATAATTTTAAAATCTAGTAACGCAAGTTTTAGATGTTCGTGAAAAGTGAAAAAAATTAAGCGGGCTCGCACTTCGGTGGTTTCTTACTTATGTACATCTAAATAAACCACTGTAACTTAGTATATTATTACAGAGTTTAATAATATAATATTTTATAATTAAGTATTAATTTACAACTTAAACGCCTTAACATTACGACTGTAAACTTGATTTTTTATTTTGGTGTAAATCTTTGAGCTCTATAGCTTATATTGCTATTTGGTTCTTCGATGTTACTGGAGGTCAATTTTCAATTAAACAAACTGTTTCAATTCAGAAATGCTATTCACTCCAGAAATAATTCCTATCAATTTTCCAATAGAATGCTAGTTCTATGTCAAAAACGACAACCATAAACAATTTATCCATCTTTAATTATCTTCTTTCCATTTATTCACAGTACAAACTGTAACGGTGCATCAACAAGAAGTAGAGTTGTCGTTTAAAATACTTCAGACTGACAGAATTACACACATTTGCAATTTAATTTTGTCTAATTTTGTCATAGATTATTTCTGTGGCATTTTTGTGATTCTGCGACCTTTTACGTTTTATAATTTAATTGATGAGAACAACTGTTTAACTATTGTTCCCTTTCTTTCCATTCTATTAGTAAGTGGTTTGCTGCCCGTATAATGAAGTTAATATAAATGAGTAACACAAATTATAAATAAACCCATGATTTTTTTAATCGATCATTATGTATTATAACAGTAATTTCATTAAAACCATAATATTTTTGAAACTGGTTTCTTATATGGTGGTTTACATGATTTACTTATAACGCAGTTATTTTAATTAACATGTTTAATATAACATACATTTCGCGCAATAATGACTGTTCGACCAAAATATTTTAGGCTTAACTATACCACTATTTACTTAAATAGGCCGTGCATTGTAAGTGCAAAAATATAGAGAACACAATAGTAAAAACGAGAAAAGTGAAGAAATACCACATAAAAGATGTTTTGTATGTATGTGTGTGAAAGCACAAAGCAAGGAAAAGATGGATATGACATGTCAATACCTTTATTAAGGGGCATTCCAACTGTTATTTTAGTTTATTCTGTAATTGAGCAGTCTGTATATTGAAGGAGAAGCCTTAAGAAACAATATGTTTCTACATATAAAAATAGTAAAGAGAACTCGTCACTACGAGAATATGTGGGCCAATTAAAGAAAATAATGTATACTAGAAGGTCTTATGGCTAATAAACAAATTTTGCCTCTTACAAACTTCAATTTGATCCAACTTTATGTACATTCCGTAGCCCAACATAAACGGTACATGCTTTTGACATATTTGAATATTAGTTTTAGTTAACATGCATTTTCCAAAACCCTTTAGAACAATTATTCTGGAGAAAACTTCGTAGCCAACAACATACTTGAGGTTACTAACCAAAGTATAGACCGATAGTAGTTCCAGATCCTTGTCTGTAAACGAATGAAGGGATCACACTATCGTTCGATAACAGCTGCGCTAAGTTTGTTACAGATACTTTTCGAAGAAACCTTTAGCTAAACATAACCATGATTAGTTAAAGGATTTCAAAATCAAGATTTACAATGGCTGATTGATCGACCTATTTGTCGTGCACGCAGAACATGAAAGATATTTATTATTTACTTAATCTTTACTTTTTTTGTTATTGCATGATGCTCAGTTTTAGTTGTATTTGTAATGAATATATTTTATCTGAAACAACTTATAATTTGTACGTTTTATATTATAAATAATTCTTATTAAATGTTCGATAATATTCATTCTTATCTAATTCCACCGAATGTTGATATATTTTAGTCAATTAACATCCGTTCCGTGTTTCCATTTTTTGAAAAATCTAATTTAACTATTTGTTCAATTGCTAGATAATATTTAGCAAACCATTTCGTCTCTACAAAAACAATGACTTATCATTTTTCAAAAACAAATACTGATCTAATTATATTTCAAACTTTGGTGACACTAGATTTTGTCTTTGCCAACTATCAGTGTGAAAATTTTAGGAACTAGTATTTTTCCTTACCATTCATAGTTCTTAGTATTCCATAATTACATCTTATATTAATTGACTTCGGCGTGCTTCCAATTTATTGTTACTTTGATTGTTTTATTATTTTGTTAGTTATAATTTATTTATACTAACTTACTTTATCAGTTATAAATTATTTAATAATTTTATAACTTCAAATTTTATTAATAAACCTGCCCTTTTTATATTATTGTAACTAGCTTATTTTTCACAAAATCGCATAGAAATTTTAAGTTGCAAGTCATCCCAATGACAGACGAAAGGCTCCTTCTTACGCATATACACCTTTTCCTGTATTTTTGGCCTGATCAAAAGTACGCCGAGCCTTCGGGATTACTCGCACTCAGAGCGCCATCGAAAGACCATCGTGACGTGTAGTGCTCTCCTTTTTACTTGTCGATAATGTCTTTACACTATCAAGTGGTCAGCCTATTTCCATTTAAGCTTTCCAATATGTTCGATTACATCTTTGACTTTGGCAGTAGCTCTTATTTCTTTATTTGGTATTTTGATGGATAGTATGCGCTGAAAACTTTTGCTAAATCATTTTTAAATATCTATTTTATTTTACAGTAGCATTTTCAAGCACATTTTATCTTTTTGCTGATTCTGCTAATGATCTTGGAGTAGAAATAATATTTTTTCTAGTAAAATTATTCGTAGTTTCCAGAATCTCATCTTCTAGCTTGACGTTGAGTGCTGAATTGGTATGGGGAATGATTTTTTATTGCTTATTCTTGATTCTTGTTTTTTTTCTTATACACAGAACTAACTGATTATATTTAAAAGTAAAGATACTAGAGTAAAGTAATCTAACTAACGATGACTACTTTACTCTAGTATCTTTACTTTCAAAGTTTCTTTATTAAAGATGAAGATGACAATTCCATATAATGAACGGTTGTTGGGAAATTGGACATTTTGTTACAGCTTTTATCGTTCATTTGAGCTACCTGAAACATATTCTAAAAGCAACTTAAATCAATTAGGGGACCATTATTTAACATGTTTTATCCCTCTTCTTAATGGTGAAAGCCGTACAAATATGGCCGGGTTTGATTGTCGATGAGAATATATCAAATTAAACACCGATAAAGTACCCGAAATGACTCAACTACTCGTATACTTTAGTTGTCATATAATATACTAGTATATGTTTAATTTACGTTAAAATTAGGCAAACAGTTTACAAAATTTATTAGACAAACAATTAGGCAAAAATTGTGATGGAAATAGTAGTTTAATTAAATGTTTAGTTATACAGAACATTCAATTATGACAAAGTTATCGCAAATACCTAACAAACTAATTTAGAAAGATACACGAAATACTATAATATTTCACGGAAAAAATACACTGCATACATAAACAATTATGCCACAATGAATCTGTGCTTCGACACCGATATCCAAAAGATGTTAGAGTGATAGCTGCGGTCGGCCTATTGTCGATATCATTGAGAAATATTATGACAGAACATATCATATATATTACGAAACATATTGGCAGAATAGATTCACCATAAATCTATCTATTACATCGTATATCACAATAATAATGTTTGTTCAGAAATGCCGCGGTGCTCATTACATGACATTGCTTCAAGTAGAAATCTTTTGACATCAGTTAATTTAGTAGTAGTGTTTTCTTTGGCCACATATCATTTATTTTGTTCCCACATCATGTTGATTACATTTATTTTACAATCATAGGACGGCAATCTTAATTTTTTCTTAAAAAACAACAAATTAAATTAAATTCAAGTCTTGAGGAAAAAGAAACGATAGAATTAGCCGCTGAAAATTCCGGTCTCGAGATAATATTTTTGATTACGTGGGATGCGGCTAAAATTACTATAGGACTAAAATATATGATCGGTTCCAATTTATTATTATAACTTATAGCTGCATGGAAATTGCACTCCACTCAACAATTCTTGTGGCAAGAAAATGAGGAAAAATGGAAGGTTAAGGAAAACCTTACATGGGAAAAAAGAAGAAGTAAGTATAACGGCAAAGGGAGAGGAAAAATGACCCAGAAATTAAACGGCCAACTTATAACGGATATTAACAATAATTTCTTTTTCTAATGTTTTTGAAATAAATATGTCAAACTCTAAGAATATCAAAAAATACATCAAAATAAGAGTAAAAGCTCAGTTATTATAACAACATTATCCTAAAGTACGTACGTAATTTGTAGGCTACACTGGAAAATATTGTAGTACGAACCCTTATGTTGTTTAATTATCTTTACGCCAAATATAATATAATTATATGTGTATATAATGCAGTCCAATCTAAAAATATAGCAGCAAAAGGTGACATATTGTAGCTATCTCACTCTAACGCCTTATAAAATTAATGAATAGCATACAAGCTCTAGGGTTTTTCAGCGTCGAAATTTCGATTATTTTCACGAAAGGTTAGAAACGCCTGGTTATTTCCCAAAAAATGGAGGGTTGTCCATTTTTGCCGTATAAAATTTCATAATCCCTATCAATAAAATAATGTTTAATACTTGTATTTATAACATTTTTATATAGTGAAACTTTCTAATGTTAATATTTTGATTATGTATATGGTTTAATAATACTCTGGGTATAACACAATGAGTTTTATAAATAGTCGTCAGGTCAATCGAATATATATTTGTACCAGCCATATTTTAACTGTCACATTGGATCATTTACAAAGATTTTCTCTTGAACTTGAATAAAGTATAGATACGTATATGATTTTATTAGATACATATTTTGAAAACTTAAGAATAACGGCTCCATAACTGTGCGTAGTAATAGCGTGTGAAATAAATTTCGTCAAACTCGCAATTAACTGGTTATAATTATAAAAAAATTCTCGCCAATTAAGTAGGACAAGACAGTATTTTTTCATTCAGCACATATGCATACGATAAATCTTGGAGAGGAGAAGTAACAGAGAGGAGAAATAAAATAAAATTGTCAAGACAAAAACCGATTATTGAATGGGAATTAATTTTCTCTCGCCAAAAATAATACATTTTTTGTTACTTTATTTTTAATAAGATTTTATAATAAAAAACTGAAATTTTTAAAATTATCAATTTCATAAATGTGAATAAATTGGTAACTTTTTGCCGAGCGGCATACATGTTACACACGTTTATTTTTCTTAAGACATTACTCAAAAATTTTAACAACTTTAGGAACAAAATTTCTTTAAATTTAACATTTGTATTCATAATTTTTTTATGTTTCTTTTCTCGTTAATATATATTAAACTATATTCACAAGTATATAAAGTAAAATAGTTCCAGACGAGGTAAGATGTAATATCCACCAGATGTCAAGACATCGTGTTTGAAAAGAAATTGAAGAAATATTATCACACAAAAATGAAATATTTACAGACTGATTATTCGGAGATGGCAGTTTGGGCACGAATCGACAATTTGATTGCATACAAAATTGAATTTTCCTAGGAGTAGCTTTAAGAAATGAAGTGAATTCCTTTAGTTAAATAGTCATTTTCCTAGAAAAAATATCGGTAATTAACATAAATTACAAGATATTTTGCTATCGGGATATCCGTTGCGGAAATTAACCCAATATTAACATTGAATAATTATTTCTGCTATCTTTTCTTTTCAAAAACAAATTTTGCAGTACGAGTTTCTCAGTACACTATTTTTAAAAGTATAAGGCTTGTGAAAAGTAGAGGCTGAGGAGGAAGAACCATTCTCCAGGATAACGTTAGAGGAACCAGCCACTAAGCTGTCGAGGATGTTTGAAAATTAGAGGCTGACGTGGACGAACCGTCCGGCGGCCACCACTTTGGCCAGACCTCTGCTTCGTTGATTATTTCCTGTGGGGTTATTATCATGGAATGATGTAAAGCAAAACTACCAATAGAAAATAGGAATTACTTCTGAAATTAAGTACTTGAGCAAATGCGATTAAAAGTAATAACCGTGTTCTCAGCTTTCTACGTTTAGGAATAAAAATTATTGCAAAAATTGTAATATTAACGCAAGAGTTATTTGCTATCTCGCTGCTCTTGAAATTAAGTTGCTTTGAATAATTTTGAACATAATTAAAATTTCTTCTGTTGCTTTAATGTCGCATGTCCATTAGAGCCGATTGCAAGCAGCTTGAAGATTTGTTAGAACAAAACGTAAGAACTTAATTTTTTTAAGAAATTGCTAAAGTTTTTCAAACTTTCATTTCCTTGAAAACAAATATAAAAGAAAAATATATTTACATGAAAATTGGAAGAAAGGGTAATTACTTATAATGAATGTCTTTTTTTATTAAGTATAAATATCTTTTCTTCGTAGTCAAATATGATAAAATTTTATCATTATAATAGTGGTATTATATGCGTCAATCTCTAAAATGGTTTTCCAGTTCTATGTGGTACATTTTTTTTCACCACAAATAGTCAAATTTTGCTTATGAAAATAACAAAATCCTAAAATGTTCGTTTTTTTATTTTTTCTTGAGATGACCGTATTAGTTGCCGTGAAATGTTTTAAGTTATTCATAAGGCTTATTACTCAACTATATTTAACTAAAAAAAACTTAACTATCAGCCCTAATAAAACGATATATACTTAAACTTTTCTGCTGTTTTTTTCTTCTCATTATTTTTTCAATTGCAATATTTAATGTTAGTATGAGTATACATTTTTATACACACATATTATAAAATATAAATATTTTTTTATAATATGAACATCACGTATATAAAATATAAACAGTTTTACTTATTCATCAAAGAACATTAAAGATTTGCTTTAAATGTATGAGAGCTTAGTTCTTTTATTTAAATATAAAATTTATATTTACATGAAAGTAACTCCTAATTTGATGACTTATGTTATAACCATAAATTTGGAGTAGAATATCGTGAGATGGTGATCTAAGACATTATTTAATATTGGTAAGATAAGGATATTTTATCAATGTATGTTCAACAATTTTGAATACTTTATCTTTGTATGTTGACAGTTTGTCCAAAATATACGTAGAGAGAACTACGCAATTTTATACCTCCGTGTACCTTTCATTGCGATAAATGAGTTGCGCACTGTTTAATTTTTATTGTATGTTATATTAATAATTGATAATAAAAATTATTCAATATACTCAAGAAATATTGAGCCACCTTTTTTAGTTACGTAACTATAATCCCTACAAGCAATACCACAAAGCAAATCTTGAGCAGACAATTTAAACTTTAATTAGGTTTTAATGAATTACCAGTTTCTGGGTGAAAGCAGAAGAAATTTCGTTTCAATAAATTACAGATTGCGGCATTTCAGATGAGCAGTATGCTATGATCTGTTGCTGAATTGAACTAAATAATTTATTTATATTTTGTTTTTTGTTTCATAATTCATTTATTCGGCGATCTCATGATAACTTAAAAATTTCCCCGCTTCATTAATTATTTTTCAAGGAAATTCAAAATATTTGTAAACTAAACGATTTGTCATAACTCTGGTAGGTTATTGAAATATAGGCGAGACGTGATATTTTTATTTTTAAAAAATAAATAAAAATAAAACGATTAAAACTATCATATGAACAATGTGAATGTGAATATGAACCATGGAAATGAATTATATTTTTTAAATAATATCATCCAAATGACAAATTAGTTAAAAATTTTAAAAATGTTATCAAAATGGATCATTCTTCCGACGACTCGTCGAGATAGCCAAATATGTCACTCACAAGTCTAACGACTATGACGAGAGATGATAGTCCTAACTATAATAAATACAGTAAATTAAAAAGTGTTTCAACACTACAAAATAAACGTGGCCAAAGATAGATGATATAGTTTAAAAAATATGCAACATTTATTGAAAGCAAATGATATTATATGGGAATATGAGAACTGATCACTTTTTGGATGGATAAGCCTAGTTAATGTTCATCTAATTGAAATTATTGATGAGCATATGGACTATAGTATTTATCATGCTAGATCGATTATGATAAGGAATAAATTTGAATTGATTCTGAAATTTATACAGTTTTCTGAGAACTTTGAACTTCTTCAGATGATTGTATGTTCGAAATACGTTTATTGGAGAAAAAAATTATTGGCAAGTTTACATAAAACGTGTACTAATGAAAGTCTCAAACCCTAGCGAGTATCCCCCATACATCGGCAGTATATACCAAATAAGCGTTTCCAATATTTAGTAAAAGTATTTAATTTATGTTTGAACAAAGGCTAAACATAGAATTAATAGCATATGTTGATAGTTCTAGGGTTTCTGATACTAATTTTGCCAAAGTGTTCTTTTTAGAAATTTATTGACAGATTGGGGTGTCGCAGGGTAGTCGTGTTATAATGGAGGGACAAATTAATTGTAACAGTTATAAAAATAAATCATTCTGGTCTAAAAATTATTTCCGAAAGGTTCCGTACGGGCTAGATATTCATAAAAAATCGATTACTTGATGGGATGGTGTACCAAACGATATCGGGAAATATAAATGTTTGTGTCACTAGCATCAAAAAACTTATCTACTTTGAAACCAAAGAACAAAAAATAAGAAGCTATAAATCATAGGATTCAGAGAAGCGATCATTCGAGGCATGATGCTCACATACAGTTATTAGGATGTCGACCCAGTTGTTCAACCAGAATAACCCTCCAAAACGAACAGACACAAGCATGTTCTTACTTTGAAGAAATGCCTATCAAAGAGATAAAGGACTCTGTGCAGAGCGCTACAAACAATCCGATGTAAAAAGGAATATTTGCTTGATATGGGATGCAAAATTCAATTTTCAAAGATAAACAAGGGAAGATCTCAAATTTGCTTAACAAATACACAGTTGTTTAGTTTGCAAAAAATTATTACACCTGAATTGCTTTAATTTGCTACATTAATGAAGATTTGGTTTTTAAATGCTGCATCAGACTCTTTCAATAAGTTCTACTAACTTTGATTTTATTTTATTGTAAGGAATGTTTTCGGAGAAATATTTTGCGATTAATATATTACTATATTGATATATTAAACTTGATTAATATATTACTTAAAAAAACAAAAATTTTCGTATGGAATGGTAACAAATATATTAAATAATTTAATTAGTTTTAGACGTTTCATGAGTTACTCTATGATATTATTGTATTTGTAAATAAATAAGCATACTTGGTACTTTGAATATGTTGTGTTATACTTTATTCCATCCGAGAAATCCGAGAAAATAAGTAATGAAATTTCTATGGAAGTAGAGATTTCATATTAATCGTTGTATAAATATATAATTTTATTCTTTATTAATATTAATTCATTTAGAATCTCTCATTCACATAGCAAAATCTTGCGTCTTATCTACTGTTAAAGAATAAGCTCATTGTAAATATATTTGCCAGTTTTAGAGGACTTTGAACACTAGTCCGCATTACTTTAATATTTTATCAGAAAAAATCTAGTGAAATAAGTCCCATCAGAAGCTTATAACGAGCTAGGCTTTATAGGGGGTTCAAGCTGTTTACTAAATAATTTACATTCTTAGCATGCAATATAAACGTGAAAAACCATAAATTTTAAATAAAGCAAATAATCGCACAACAAAATGTTTTATTATTTTCATTTCAATTTATTTAATCGTTTCCTAAAATGCATTTCAATGGAATCGTTTATTACTGGAGTATTGAAAAATTTAATTTCTAATCTAGCGCTTTTATTACGGTCGTCACAAGAAAGATAATTACATAATTTTTTTTATTTTACGATTAATTCAATATTGTGAGCATGCATTAAATTAAATACTTACTTATATGATACGTATTTCATGTTTTGTTACATTATTGAAATTTGATCTTTTTACATATCCACATTACACTGGACGAGGCAAGTATTTCTTGCGCTTATATTTTTATATAAGCATAATTTGAAAACGTCCCTAGTTAAAGTGGTAAACTATCATATCTTTATTACATGTTTAAATACACATAATTCTTCCACCTATTCTCTATAAAACAATCTATGCAAAGGCTTATGTGAAATGAAAATCAAATTATTTCTTGCTTAATGTGAAGGATGAATAGTTACATTTTACAATTTACACGTTGCTAAATATCGGTATGCGCTTGATTTGCGAGTAAAATACCAAAAGTTTGCCCAAGTAATTAAATTTATAAATTAGTTAACAACAAAATTTAATTAGATGAAAAATTTACTTTATTAGTTAATAAAATAAACATCTTTCCTGTTAATTAAGGCTGTCAGACAAAGTTAGTAGAGATTGAATCACGCGTCATGGTAGCAACCCATTAACGAAACTAATTTCTTGTTCTGTAACCGAAATAACCACAAATTAGGGTTAGCTGATATTTCGCTGAATGCGAGTGACTTGTATTAATAGTGATTAAAAGTGTAATTCAATTCTAATTTAACAAAACACCACCTACCTCCGCCGTTCTGCCCTAACACGGAGCTTTGCTCGCCGCGCAGTAAGCCGTATCCGGTAACATCGACACTTAAATCGATTAGGAGTAGGGTTGCAAATGTATTTAGTAAGGTGGCAATATGGTTTAACACTGGTTAATTCAACGGTTTATCGCAGAGACCTTCTTCAATCACAGTTCAAATTTATATTCTGCGTAAATCAGGAATCTTATAAAATATAGGCATTTTTGTAATCATCCATTCATATAAAGCCGGATAAAATGTATGTTAGATCACAAGGTATCATCTATCCCTTGTGAAAAAAAATTATTCGATTTTGTGATTTTTCTAAATGACTTGGATCTAACAAATTCGCAAACTTTACCTTTGTTTGTTATAAGTGCAGATGAATCATAAAGAAGAAATATTTATTCATTCTTTTCTATGGAAAATCTGGCAATAATATTTTAATATCTATATTTTTCAGAGAGGTCTAACAAGTATAAAACATGTTCAACTTTCAAATGTACAAAACTTGTAGTGAATATTTAAATATTTTAATTTTTAAAATTAAAAATTAATCCAAATGAAAAATGTTGTCATCTACAAATTTATTAAACATAGTGATTTTTTCTTACAATTAAGGTAAATAAGATCATTTTAACGAATACATCGTCGATAATAGTAATAGCCAAATTAATATATTGTTAAGTACGTACATGCAAACAAATTGAATTAAAGACAATTAAAAGCAATAGTTTTAATCTCTCCTCGTTCAAGGTCATATTAGGCAACGATTCAGCCCAAAAAGATGTGTGTGAATAAGGTAATCAATCTTCGTATATCTGTAACTAACATTTTTCTAAAAAATCCTTTATATGAATTCGTGGAATTAAAAAAAATATTTTGCATATATGAATTTCATATATTGTTTCATCATTTGCATTTTTCATTCAGATAAAGTAACAAAACGAAAAAAAATACTAAATACCTGTTGCCGCCTGGTGGCTTTTACATGGATTACTGCCTTCCCTTTTGTTCCGTCTACCCTTTCCTTCCTTTTTAGAATTCTTCTTCTTCAAGAAACTCTTCTTCTCGAATAACGATATAAACAAATTAAACCAAAATAATGATGAAAATATTGTTTGCCAACTTTTATTTAGTTAACGAAGATTAATTAAACTACTGCTTACTTCTGATGAACTTTAGTCTTAAATTTGATAAGAGGTTCCATAAAATTGAATGAGTAATTTACTGCACATCGGTTTCAGGCGCGTTCAGATAGTAGAACAACAAAAAATTATGCTAACAGATATTACAAGATTATCACATTAGGGTAATTTAGAGACAATAACGGAAAAATTAAATCACGAGTCATACAATTCGAAAGGGAGAAAAGATAATATTAATCAAATATGATAGCACGAATTAGCCCATTCATTCAATTATATCCAAGTGTTTAATTTTACATAGAGTTCTCCTTCACCTAATTCCTCCATCAGAAATCGTTCAAGCTAGAAAAGAACATAAATTAATTTAACGGAAACAATAAACATGATGTGTGGAAATTCATTACATCAGTATTGGGATGGAAAAATCATTCAGTTCCAAATTTAATTTTACTTCTCAATATTAATTTAATATTGAGAGCATAAATATTGAAAGCAGTTCATCAATTTACTCTTATTACTGTGTATAAAATTGTTTTTCTGACGAAAAGAATAATTATTTAACTATTATCGGTAATACATTTCATTTAGAAAATATTACATAGTAAAATAGAAAATAGAGGAAGATTCAAATACAAGACGGCTTAAAGATTATTTAAGATTCTTGTAACGAAAGAAAGACATTTTAGTTATTGTTAGGCGAAATATTTTTAGTTTGCATTTTAATTAGCACATTTTTTATGCAACAAAGACAAGCATATTCAATATCGAAACGACTACGACGAAAAAGTGTGACCGACACTTTAGCCTTATTGGCAAAAGTCAAATTCATCTTTGTCGTTAATTATATATATATATATATATATATATATATATATATATATATACATATATATAAAAACAAATATATATATATACACACATATATATATATATATATATATATATAGATATATATCTATATATATATATATCACCACCGTCAGACAGGATATTCGTTTGAAATAATGAGAAAATATTGGAAAACTGACCGTAGTTTACTCGCTGATACACATATGAGAGAGCGTACTGCAGCCTGCGAAAATGCTTCAGAATAAATTTCATTATATTCAAGTTGAATATTTATTGTTTTTGTTTGACATTATTTATTGTTTTTGTTGAATATTTATTGTTTTTGTTGATAACTAGAATTTGGGACGCAAAATAAAGGCTGGCACAAAATAATTTAAGAATATTGTTGTATGTTTTCATTCATTTCTTTTTTTAATAATTTTACCTGCAGCGGTTTCAGAGAACGGAAGAGGAGATAAATTTCTTACGGACATTTTCAAGAATATTTTCAGATATATCTTATATGAAATCTTGTAAATGAAATAGTTTAGGAACTCTTACAATTTTATCTTTCATTTATTATGCCTGACCTTATAAGATATTACAAAAAAAATTCGATTACCTCATTGGCCTACTCCAAAATTTCCATTCACGTAAATATGCTGTAGTATTATCTTTCGATATAAATATATGCGGATTAATGTGTTTTATCCTTATGCCCATTTTACTGCAATACACAGTATTTGGGAAAAACAGCTTGTACATTTTTAATGTTTCGAATTATTTTACATAAAATTCGGACAAAACCATTGTAACCCTTTCCTTCAAATGATACATATAATATATGAAATAAAAATAATGGTTCACTTTATTCGGAGACCACCGTTTTCTCAGAAAAACTTTGACTTAAAAACTTAATTTGGTATTGTAATAAAACATATTAGCCAGTATATATATTGTGGCTAGCGGACAAACAGTTTTCTGTTTTATAAGAGTTCTGTTTTATCCTTTCGACGTCTCCTTAAAGAGATCTAAATTTTACTTGTCGGAATAAAAACTGAAAAGATACGACATGAATAAAGAGGATGTGAACGGGAGAATGGCGAGTAACGTCAAGAGAGGTACAATTTCTTCAAGTAATTTCTCCCTTGCGTATAGGGCGGTCTTATAGATATAGTTATATTATAGGATTGTTACTTTAAATGTAGTCAAATAATAAAAATGAGACATGGAAAATATATAGCAAAGATAGAAAATGGTATCATTTACATGAAGCTTTAGATAAGTCAAAAAGTTTATAAGTCAAAAACAATACTGAAGTTTATAATTTCAAATTAACAAATAACAATCAATTAAATTTCCACACAATTTCTTTTCATTATTTTATTTATTCTTCCTTTAGGAACAAAAGGTTTTTCCAATATTACTTTATGCTCATATAATTTATATTTTATCACATTCCACGTCAACAAACTTTAACACAAAAGCCTGAAACACGTTCAGAAGGGGAGCATAAATAAAATCCAAGTTACGCGGGAAATCGTCTAAAAACAAAAGCACAAAGGAATGGTTCCCTGCGGGGAAATTAATTTTCATGCTTCGCAACTAGCATAAATTTTTAGGCTTTACTTATAAAAGTAACGACAAATCCTAAACCCAAGCTCTTGAGTTTTTACAACAAAACTTTATTGTGATAAAATATAACTTGATGGAAAATATTATTGAAATCTCTCTTACTTACTTAAAGGTAGGTAAATATAATAGAAAAGGAATGCCGTTATTTATTACAGCATAAAAAGAAATATTATAACGTACCTGTAATTTCAAAATAATTGATTATATCTTTTAACTAATTAAAATTATTTGAAAAATCAGAAACGATTAAAAAACTTATCTCGGAGATTCTCTAAAAACCATAGAATATATTTTTGTATTTCGAAGAAAAGTGCCAAAATTATTCGAAGTACCCATTATCCAGTATTCCTATTAATAATCTTAATGCTTGCTTGCAATATTAAATTGATCTAACATTAGACAAGCTCAACCTGAAAGTAGATTGAAAGAAATCAACGAAGTTTGGCTCTTACTTGAAATTATTTTTATTTCAATTTGTACGTATCAAAGATGATAGGTTTTGAAAGTGTCAAGAAATTTACTTAAGACGAATTCTTCTTGTAGAACATTCCAGGTAATCACACAAATTATTCCAGGTATTCTATTTAAACTAGAATATATCTAAAACACGTTGCAAGAAAACAAAAACAATAAATGTCCTATCCATAATCATAGAAAATTCCTTAGTTTCTTTAATTTCTCTTGGTGATATTAAAATAATTTAAATCTTGCTTTCATTGTTAATCTCTTGAATGTATCAACATATCTTCATTTTTATTCTTCCACTAATATTTTACAGTTCTAATTTATTTAGTTCTTTATGGCGTTTTAATAGCAAAGTATTTTTGTGAGCATAAATATATTCATATATTTATTTATAAACAAGCAAATCCCCGAAAATATTGTTCTACCTAGAAAGTAAGACTTTCTCTAAAGAAAAAGTGTTTTTTTAAAGAAAATAAAGGTAAATATTGAAGAAATAGCATCCATAGAATACCAAATTGCACAAAAGAACTTAGAAGAAATTTACAATTAATAAATAATTATGCTGAAAAATTATAATTCAGAGACCTTTAAAGCCAAAAAGATAGGGCAATAAATTTCTAAACTAACAGCTAGTCAGTTTACGTTTTATGATTACCTCCTTTGAGTAATTTAAACGTTGTTTCTGAATTCCTGCCGAAAAATGTATTTAGAGACATTAACGGATTTCACAATAAAAAATGGACAAGCGACAAAGGAATGGCTATTAAATAGTTTTAAAAATAATAGACGATTATTTTGCTGATGAATTAGCCGAACGTTTCAATATTTCTTACCAAAAGTAAAAGTTCCGAGCAGTGGTTAACTTCGACATTAAAACTAGCATATAAAAAATGCTATATTTATGATATCAATAACTATTAACAAATATCGCTCACAAGTATATAAATTATTTCGAAAGTTTAAATCCAAAATTAACACTGATCCTGGATATCGTCTATCAGCAATCGTCTGCCTGATCAACAATCATCTGCCTAATCGTGGTTTGTGGTTTTCAAAAAAATTTGTTACTTGCAACAGCCTACATGGCATGCAGCAGAATTTAAAATTATTCAACAGTTCAAACAATATATTTATATTACAATTATGAATTTCATAAAAACCTTCGTCTGTGTGGAACAATATTTTCTATAGAAGTGCTTGACAGAAAGATAAAATATATAATAATAAGAAAATTGTTATATAAATATATAAAAATAAAAAGAAATTATACAATCAAATTAAAATCGGAAGAAAGACTTACCAATAAAAAACAACAAACTTCCTTTTATGTTTAAATTCGTTAAGGGAATTACAAACGTGTATATATGCTTGGACTTGTTACATATTAAATAGAACTTAATTGATACTTCTGTCCATCCTTTTCATTTGGACGAAAAGAAAATATTTCAAGACAAAAAGACAAAAATAAAAATGCCAACTTCACACTAAGTTAATGTTAATTCATTTCCTTGCCAAAAAGAAAGTTCTTCCTCTTCTTTGTTATGTTATAACCGCTTCTTTACCTCAAATTAATCTGTTGGAAAGCTTTGCTAATTAATTTGCGAACATGAGATGAAACGAAAGGGTGTAATAATTGAGGCGCTTATAAAACCATTGAATGGGCCTTCAAATCAGATTTATAATACACAATTACATTTAGTGTATTATTATCTCCGCCAATTTTAGTTAACTCTTCGTTTAAGTGGGTAATTTTTTCTATTAAAATTTTAAAAGCTTCTTGGCACATTTTTTTAACACATTATAGCAAACTAGAAAATGATTACTTCATTTTCATTCATCGATAGTATAAAATGATGGAAATGGAAAAGACGATTACGTGTCAATGTGATCGAATCTAGTGTAAATAATTTATTCATATAGGGATATGTATGCAATATGTACATAATTTTTTTTAATATTATTGTAGTTTAAATATATTACACATCCTCGGAATGTTGTTGTTTGTTGGAGACGGGAATATCAATACGAATAAAGATAGCACAAGAAGGTCACAACTAATCACACTACCATACTGAACTGTTCAATTGCGTAGATGTTAGCAAAACTCTCAAAATATATCAGTGTTAATGAAATGGATAAGGCACTAAAATATCTGCATTTATTCTGCAAACACATACGTCAGAATACACTCTCAAACAAATATTTTAATAAGTGTACTTCGGTTTAAAAATTCGTAATAATGCATAACATTTTAATTACAAATTATATTATCAAACTCACATTGTGTTCCCTTATTGATTATAAGTAAGGTGCCCAAAATTAGGACAAAGGTTTTAATTTCTGTTAATATAAAATGGTTATCATCCCAGGACTTTCGAAATATCGAAGTTGATTGGAAATGTGTGAAGACATGCTGGAAATGTCACCGCATGACATAGTATTTTTTAAATGATGAAAATGTATCATACATTTTCATATTTTCTATTTTTATGATTGCATGTTTAATCCAAAGAAGAAACGCGAGGAATCACGTTTTTAATTTTAGTAAGAGATAAAAAAGATATTACAGGTATTTGTAATACTTATCTCAACTGCTAATATCCGTCTAAAACATCTTGCACTACCTTAGAGGGATAAACGTCTTTAAACTGAATTGTAAAATTACCATGGTAGGAATTATTTTTAGAAGGAGATATGTTTATAGATTTGACGTCTTATAAAATGACCATTACCTTCGAAAATTCTAATAGTTTTGCGATAGGTTTACCATAAAATGAAAATGATTTTGCACGATAGAATTAAGTAAGATCATTTCTTGTTTTTTCCTTTTCCATTTTATACTTATGTGTAACTAAACAAAGCCTATTTTGTAAGAAATTTTACCAAAATATTTCGTAACTTTTAAAGACCTTGGGAAGCTATGACAGTTGAACCAGCCGACAGAACAACTACGCAGTGTCTTGTAAAAAATATAACATACAATTTTGACTAGACGAAAAAGTTATTTCCAAGAACGAAAAAGCTATTTCTGAATATTTCATAGGAAATTTTTTTGGAATTTTAAAAGCTAATATTGAATGAGTAATATATACTTACATATTATGTGATTTTTTTTATTATTCCATCTGTAAACAGAAAAATGAGAAATAAAAATTCTCCTTTTGATTGAAAGTGGTTAAATCTATCAATTTCCATGTCTGTATATTTATTCTTTTTAAGAGATAACCTCTTGAATTTTGTCATCTTTTCAATGAACGTATTTTGTAAAATTTTACTTTATATAGTAGTTATAAGCGTATTTTATTAAACATGTTTATTCCATTTTGTGTAACTCCACTTTTTACGAGGTTCCTCATCTGACAACAGTTAAATTTTTCACACAAGTGAACATTTAAAATTCAATAAAAATTATAACAATAATAAGTACTAAGTTTTAAATAGAAATAAATTAGATTTTCTCTATAGTGACCAAATGTTATCCTAACTCCATTACAATTTAGGCACTCAGCTCAATTGAATAGCGCTGATAAAGCCTCGATGTTAAGTTAATTAACGATGAGAACGTATTACAGAAAACTCTGTACGGATAACGTTGATATAATTATAGTCGGTACTAACGATAGTTACCTGGCAAATATTGTACAGGTATCTAACAAGAAACTTCTTCGGACGTGGTTCAACATTACGAATAGGGAATATTATTAGGTGGACATTGGACAACTAACCTTAAATATCCAATATTACATTTCTATGTTCTGTAATGTAACTAACAGACTTTGTTAAAGGCATTAGGATAAATATAAATAACAATCTTTTTTGCTGAAACCGATCGCATTAATGCTTTCAATTTATTTATAATAAATTTTATTTAAGCCATTTGTTCTATTTGTATCGTAGCTTGATTAGGAAGTATTTTCGAAATTCAAAATAGATTTGATGAATATTTATTTCCGTTACACATAGTCAAAATATATTTATTCATGAAGCTATATATTTTTGTATATTAAAGATATAAAAATTCTTTTCTAAGAAGTGAAGATTTGAAATAAAAATCAAAATTAATTAAAATTGTGTATGTATATTTTATGTAGCACTTACTTCACTCATAGAAATAACTCAATAACATTATTAATTTACTCACATTTTTAAATTTCTATTTAAGAATCATTGGTGATATAACTAACAATCTCAACTTGCCTTTGCTCATAGCCAGTCAGTACATCGTTTATTTCATTTTAATAATCAAGGCGATACCGTTCTAACCTAGAACCTATATATTTTTATAAAATAATATAAATAAGAGAAGAAGCTGACACCTTTATTTTTATATTAACTAAGAGTAGGCGTAGATAATATTATAATAGAGCAGATACTCAGATTTTATCTTTAAAACTTCTTAATTAAGTATATTCTCAAATATATTTTCAAACAAGGGTAAGATACATAAAACTCGGAACTGAAAACAACCACACATTTATTAAAGCATACAATCAGGAAAAGTAATATCAACGAGTCATACAATGAAAATTTCGTACATCATTATAATTACGTATGGAAATCTATATATAATCACATAAAGACTTCACTCAAACTAGCTAATTCTCGGGTTAGATTGAAAATATGAAAAATCATTTACCATTATTTTCTTTCGAAAACAATCATAAACGCTTTTCAAGCAAGTGATGATTTTACCACTTTAAGATTATATATGTTGCTTATACTAAGAAATTACTTGTATAATTTTCTGTACGCTGTATATGAGTGGTTCAATATTTTTAGAGCTATCTGTCATAATATAGGGAATAAAAAAATTTACAAATTTCCGTGTTTATTGTCCGCAACCGCAGTTTTAAGTTAACAAGGTAATGTAATATTTTATTTGAATATCACAAGTTTTCATACGGCTGCAGTATATTTATTAGAGTTTACGGTTATGATTATATCCTTAAGAGTCACTAAATTAGACCATTTTTTTTTGTTAATATAAGTTTCCATGTACAAAATTAATGGTCTTGATTTGGATAAAAGTTATTTTTGACACTGTAAAATCTGTAACAATTTTATATTTTGTCTTAGCAAAATAACATTCAGTTGTCGCGGCAAGTCTTCATCATAAATTTTCATAATAAATATATGTACTCTTTGTAATCACGTAGTATTTAAATTCGTTTAATTCAAGAGGAGTGTTTTACACTGCTAGAAAAACTAATTTTACTACTTGTTACTTCAGGGATATTAAAAATATTATATATCTAGAAAAAATCTCATGTGAACAATACTGCATTTACGTACAAAACACGGAAATAAAAACTTAATAGAAGCTTAACAAGAAAAAGTATATCTAATAAAGTTTAGACGTAATGATTGGCGACATTAAGGTTATAAGTGTCATCTAGAGTTAAACTCATAAATTTCAAAATTAACGATTAGAAAGATGAACGACTCATCAGAAACACATGTTCTTGAATAAAAAAAAATGTAGTAGAAAGTTTGAACAAGAACAAAAAATTTTTTATCCATTTAAAATTATAAATATGTTAGAAATTTTTATATTCGATCATTTGACACTGTTAAGTCGATCATTGATTTAATCACATAAAACTTTTTTTAATATATTATATTTTGCTCCCTTAAGTATCGGTTATTTAAATACAGTATATGAGGATTAATATTAATAGTGAAACCATTTTTATTTGCGTTTATTTAATTAATTACCTTATTAATTTTTAGAATGAGTGAATCACTACATTGGTACCTTCTCTATGTTTACATTGCTACCTTCAATATTAACGAAATAATTATTAAAATAAATGTCATTATTTATTTATTTTTTTCATTATATTAAATCGAGGACCAATTTTTGGATTACAAGCCATCTCTAAATCTTTCCACCGGTCTAGGTATTCTGCAAATTTTATTCATTCCTTTCGCGTAGTAACTACATCGTCTGCTAACCTTCACTGCGTACCTAACTCCGCGTAACTTGAGTCCATCTCTGGTCTTTTAACCAAGCTATGCCCATACATTTTCTGTTTATGGTTGATAAATGGTGTAATAAGGCTATGATTTTGACTCTTTTCCTTATTTACATATTTGAGCTTTTCTGTCTCTCAGTTTTATCTTTAGAATTACCAATGCTCTCTGATATCGTTGCAGAATGTATTTATTTCGTTGCTGAAAGTCCATGTTTAGGTATTATGATGAGTTTACAACTTTCAAATTCTAGTTTTATGTGTAACTATGACTAAGGATTTTTCGACTCCAGATTATTTCCAAGAAATATTTATTCATCTGCTAATTTCTCCAGTCAAAGCAAAAACATTAAAAGATGTCGGAACAGACGACGGCGATAGCAAGACATTTGCGACAAATACAAATTTTAAAGGGAGAAATGGTCTTTAGAAAGGATTCCAGTGTCTCAAATGCAACAAATTCGGTCACACAAGAGCCGAATGCAAATCCAAGGAAGAAGAAGAGAATTTAAAGGACAAGAATATGAATATTTAAAGAAAGAGCTTTCACCTCCTAAACCAATGATACCAAGGCATAGTACATAGAGTTAGACACCTTCAGTCTTGTGACAAAGTAAGATTATCTTAATTATGCTAATACGAATAGCTATCGCAACTTAGTAGCAGGGGCGGCGTTGCTTGTAAAGACAACAAAAGTGGCGGATTACAAGCCACTCCTAGGGAAGGGCTCTGGTGAAATGAGCTTTGATAAAGGCCAGTATAACAAAATTATATCAAATGATGTATGTGGCTGATTTAGCAAAAAATCTGTTGTATTTTGCCAAGTTTTTGAAAATGGTGGTTAAGTAAAATTGAACAATGAGTATGACCTCATAATAAACAAGAATAATGAAACTGTAGCTACTGCTACTTGGTCAATAATGTGAATGGATTGAGTATATGTAGTAGTATAGCATACATTTTGGATGTTGAAAAATTGTTATACTAAATCTATATTACTAAATCGTCTATTAGTAAATCATTGGCACAAGCGTCTGGTTTAATTAAATTTTAACGAAAACACCAAAAATATGAATATATCAAAGAAGAATAATGGGTTTTCCAGTGTAAGAGATTGATAAATCAATATAATGGAATAGTTTTTTATATAGAAACACCACAAAACACCACAAAAGTGTACACCTAGGTTGAATTAGTTGCATATCCTTATATACACTTGCAAATGTAAAATGTATTATGTTGGTAACTTATAAACCCGCCATCTCTGTAACTAAACTTTTCAACTTTTTATATGTTAATAAAATTAATCGTTAATTATATAAGCACCGTCGGTATCTAACACCAACGTATAGGCAGACTTAAGTTCCATCCTCGTAGAAATCCTTGGGCCCTTGGCAGAAAAATCAGTGAAGTTCGCTTTTGATATGACATTCGTCTTTAAATTTTCTGTCACGTAAATTATTAGACAGAGAGCGAAACAGATGGTAATCAAATGGCGGAAAAAACATCTGAAGAGTATGGTGGCTGAAGTAGCATACACCTTCCAAGAAGAAAAGAAAAAGTTTTTTTTAAAAAAAAGAAGTAGTTTTTTACGCGTTACTTTCGTTATGTGGAATCAAGCATTGCAAGCAAGCATATAAAATTTAAACTTCATTTTGATTTGAAGGATCAATTGTTCACAGTAAATATTAGCTGTAATTGTACTGTAAGCTTGAAAGAGTTCTAAATTAATAACGCCATTTGTACCTACCATGGACTCAAAAGTATTTTTTGACCAATATTATATTTTGGTCTAAGTACATATTTTTCTCGAGTTCCTAGTCGCCGGCGTTTACACTAAAAACTAACATAAATCACTCACTTTTCATCTTCTGTAATTAGATATTTTAGTTTTTCATTGGTATGATCGGAACTCAGTAACTCCAAGCACACATTGGCTCTCCTCTGAAGTTAAAAAGTTATTATTATTTTAAAGCTGATATGGTAGCCAAATGGAACATTTCCACTTTTCTTAAGCTTTGAAGTTGTTTTTCCATTGCAGTATAAGATTTGAAAACATTCTGCCAAACAACGCGAACTTAATCTGAGATATATTTTAATAAGGCTTTTAAATTGTTGTAAATCAATTGTAGGTTGCTTTGGAAGAGGTTTATCGGACAGGTCGTAATTCCCTTCTTTGAATCTTTGGAATTAGTGATTGGCTGTATCGTGAGAGGGCATACCTTCATACATCGTTGTGTATACATTGCGTGATGCTTCGCTGGTTTTTCTCCCTAAACGACATGAATGAAGAAAGAGTCCTCGAAATACTTCCATTTTTAATTTATTCTTTACTCGGCGATTAGTCAATTGTAAACTGAACAGGAGTTCGAATGCCGCACTCTTTATATACCTTATAAGAAATATTCTAGAAGCTTCTATAACATTCCAGAAATCGGTCGAAAAAAGTGGCGTGTTAATAAGTTGCCAATATAATACATGTAAAGTCTAAACTTAGGTAAAATTGGTTGCTTATGCTTGTATGTTAATTCAGTATAATTATGTCTCTTTAGTGATACGCATAACACAAGAGGTGTGAAATTCTAGTTGAGGAAAATTATAATTAATATAGATATACTTAGAATAAAGTCTACAGAGTAACTATTATAAGACTTTTTCACTTTTCGGCGATGGTCTAATTAAAGGGTATTATCGAATATTTTAGTCTATGGTAATGTCACCCTTTCCTAGATAGTTTATAGTGAAGGCTATATAAACCGCAAATCCGTCACCGCACTCGAGCTTTTCTCTTTTTGGTGCCATCAATAGTAGCGGTGACTATTTGTCCAGATTCCTCAACAAAAAAATATCTCCTCAATCGTCCACGCGATTCTACCAGCTCAAGAATGATTAAAAAAGAAACTCTCAAAAACGAGAGGAAATGTCATCAGTTACGAGGAAAAAAAATGCAAATGTTTTCCTCTTGTCTTTTGTAATTAGTACGTACATTTTTGTATCTGCGAAGTATAGGAAATTTTTAGTTTAGAGCATATTACGAATATAAGGTACTCTTGTAATATATAATTAGATCTTACAAGGTCGTAATACGTATTACGAAATTTTTTAGTTTTACCAAGTTTACTTTAAACTCTAGGCATACATAATATAATGATAATGATATAAAAATAAAACAGACCATACCTTCATCCACATTATACTCATTCCGCATCAAAATAGCCAAAAAGGAACAAATTTAGAGGTTTCTAAACAGCTATATTTTAATTTGAAATACTAAAAGGTAATAATAATTTTGATTCGCGCACTAATTAATATGGAAAAATATTTATTCAAGATGATACAATTCATTCTCTTGTATTTTTGGTCATTCAATGTTTAAATACACATAGGAACCGTTATCTGTGACATCATGAATAATTCTCAATCTCCATTACACTTTTTTTATCCCCGACAATCGGAGGAGGTATATTCGTTTAGGATGAGAGGTTGTTTGTTTGTCGAATATTTCCATTTATCTCCAAAATAGTTTGACAGATTTAGATACGGGTTTCTGTGAAATGTTCGTTATTAATTGGCAATAGTCTTTAGGGAGTTGTTACGGTGATTACTCATCAAGGTCCAACGCAATAAACATTTTGTTGCCAACGAATGTTACCATTTATCTCCCCAACGATTTGACCGATTTATTTATCTACTTTATTTTATTTATCTACTATAATGTATCTAATTGATGTATATGGCTGACTTATTGTTACGACAGCAAACTTTTATAGCCAACCATCGACTAGATATGGTTTTGTTTCAAGATATTTAGGACTGATCGGCAATGGTTCTTAAATAGGTGTTATGGTGGTTATTCACAAGGTGGCGCTGCAATAAACATTTATCTCCAAGTGGTTTGACAGATTTAGACACAGTTTTATGCAAAATATTTTGGACTAATCTGTTATAGTTCTCAGATAGGTGTTGTGTTGTGTTAGTACATCAGGGGTACAGCAAAATTTTGTTGCAAATGATTGTTCCCATCCATCTCCTAAATGTTTTGACCGATTAAGAAAGGGTTTCCTGCAACATATTTGGAACTAATCGGCGATGGTTCGTTAATAGGTTTTATGTTGTTAGTTCACCAAGGGATGCTGCATCATTTTGTTGTAAACGAATGTTCCCATTTACCCCCAAAATGGTTTGACCGATTTAGACACGGTTTTCTGCAAATTATTTGGGATTAATCGGCGATGGTTCTTAGGTAAGTGTTATGGTGTTAGCTCGTGAAGGGACGCTACAACATTTTGTTAGAAACAA
Organism: Druceiella hillmani; assembly: GCA_039881145.1. Classification (NCBI taxonomy): domain Eukaryota; kingdom Metazoa; phylum Arthropoda; class Insecta; order Lepidoptera; family Hepialidae; genus Druceiella; species Druceiella hillmani. The sequence continues at coordinate 15,843,404 of JAYKKI010000007.1, read as the reverse complement.
ATGCTCCCATTTTTCTTCAAAACCCTTTCACCTATTTAGGTACAGTTTTCGGTAAAACATTTAACGGTAAAGGTTATTAGTCAGGTGTTATATTGTTAACTTGTAAGGGGGCGATGTAATAAATATTTTTGATCGATCTAGATTAATTACTCTGTGGCCTTTCTTGGGCTTCGTCGATTTGTGATCCACGTAATATATTCCTGAAGCGCTTTAATTTTTCTAATGCAATGCTATTGTGCGGATTGGTGAAGTATTTTTTTATTTAGATCATAGAGATTAGAGATTATACCTACTACAGATGTAAATATTTACAAATAACAATAAAATAAAAAGCATTTTAAACATTTTTAAAACACCCACGCCGGATGCAGTCGTTGTAATTGAAAAACGAATAATAATTTTTCTGAAAACTCTCCGGCTAAAAGAAAGTAAGAACTTATTAATAAAATTACAAACCCAAGAAAACCCGCCGGGGCTGTCATGTCCTGTTTATGCCTGAAATTTTGCAGTTTTATCAGTTCAAAAATAGAACACTTGAGTATCCTCCGAGTTCTCTCTATACTCTCACAAATTGTGGGCTAATTAATAAATTTATGAAAGCGTGGCTTGTCACTTGAAAAACAATAGCGTACCGACAAGAAATTTGACTCCTTTTGCGCCGTCCGCTCCCTTATTTATTTTGAGTAAACAACGTACCATCATGCTTTCTTTTTATTTTTTATATATCGTAGAATAATGTTTAAATCAATGAATGAACTAAAATAAGTCAAGTTGCAAAATTTTACTTATTTTAATACCGAAAAACTTAAATCAGCTTTATTTAAAAGTACAGTGATATTGCGGAGCAAGTTACTCTAAATCAATTTAAATAATATTACATATGGTAAAAGCTACCATTTTTTCACCAATTTGCCTTATAATTAAATATTTGCCTTCCTTGGTTGAAATCATATTTTAGGCTTCAAGCTTCTATAATATTTTCATTGGACAAATACGCTCCCAGTTAATATCACAGGTACCCTAATTGCTGAAACATTGATACTATCACTCGCTAATAATTAAGATTAGGTATGCGGAATCATCCCACTTTCCGATAAAATTTATGATGATCTAAATGGTTGATTTCTGACATCAGCTATGAGTAATCACAATATAAGATTCAGTTGTTGTGAATCTATTAAAATGGCAAAAAAGTGAAGCTACTGCCGATAAAGGAGCTAAAAATCTGTTCAAAAAATCTATCAACTTTCAGAAAATGAAATTAAAAGACGACGAATGACGACGACGAAACTAACATAATTAAGTAGTTTTCCACAATTTCAAAAGAAACACCTGTCAAGCAAAGATAATAAACGACAACATAATAAACGAGCAACATAATAAACGACGACACTAAATTTGAGTTCTGTCAATATTGCAACGGATAGTATTTAGATAAAATAGATCCATGATTTCCTTCAATATTTAATATTCTTGCGTTTATTGCATAAAAATTTATAATTTCAAACAGCTCTTACACTAAAATGTACAGTGCTTTATTAAAAACATATTTTATATTTTATCCGAATCTTGGATATTACTGCATATTCTTAATGTGTGTACCGACTTGTGCTTCAATATTCTTCTATTTCTCATTTCGTTATATTCGTTTTCGAAGAGAATTGTACGGGAGAGGAAAATTAAATACTTTCACTTTTTATCAAGAAAATATACGAAATTACAAGTATATTTCTCGACTGCTCCCAATAATTAAATAATATTGAGAAAAAAGTTTCTATAGGAGCTGACTTTTTTTTGGACCCAATACTGATATAATGAATTTCGGGCTGTGCACACTTCAAGTGTGTTGTTATCGTTTAATTAATTTCTCTGGCTTTTATAGACTAGACGATTTCTGATGCTTCGTATTCAATAAATTTTATTTGAGGGAGTACTCTGTGTAATATGCAACACATTAATCTTACTGAGTGTGTGGGACTAGCCCAATAAATTACACGTAATATTTTTAGGGTTCATGTAAGGAATGTTCCTAACTGATAACTTTCCTTTCGTGTTGATTGACATTTCATTCATTTTCTCGTCAGTTTTTAAAATCTAGTCTATTATTATAGGAATTTAGTGCCCGCATATCTTTTTGTTATGTTAAAACTTGGTCCTTTATTTTTGAAAACTCCGCCAAAATGCTTTTGCTTGTAACTAATACACAAATCTTGCTCAATAATTTTTAGAAAATCATTCGACAATTTTAAAATTAAAGCCTGCGGGAATTATATTTTCCTCTTTCTTTTGATCTTTTGTTACTTATATATACCAAAATAGTAAGAATAGGAGAATAAAAGCGACAGATTTAACAGAAAAGTACTGAAATGAGATTAGTTAAATAAAGTAAGACATACATAGATTCAACATTTGGCTATAAGATTTTAGTACAATCCTATGAAATCAATATTTTCTTTTCTAATTCCACGAATTTATGTAAAGAATTTTCATGAAAATATGATTTGCACTTATATAGTTTTTGCTTGATATGTGCGCATACTTAAGACCTATTACTTCCAAATGAAATTCGGAAAGATTTCCATGGTGTATATTCGAAAAAAGTTAAAAATAATTATTAATGGAATTAATGTTTTGGATTCGTTCCTTAATCTGACCTTAAACGGTGACAATATAAAACGACTCGTGTTAATTGTCAATAGCTCAGCAATTGGTGCTTATATTTACCTACTAAATTATATACAAATTAAGTTATTACCAATCATCGAAAGAGGCATTCGTCAAAAAGATATAATTTACCGTAAATAGGGCGAAAAATTACTATTTTCAATAAATTTAGAGAAAATTATTTTTTTCATTTTGATCTACTTTTATTTTTAAATATTTGGATTTTTAAACATTCACTTTTTGCACATTTGGATATTGTATACGTTTTGTGCTTATTTCGCTCTTCTACAAATGTAAGTTAACACAATTACAGTTTTTATTTGAAATTGTTTTCAAATATTATTTATTTTTTAATAATTTGCATGTCCAGCCGTACTAATAAATAAAAAAATAAAGCCTGTAAAAATAGATTCTACATTATGTACCCATGTATTCCTCAAAAGAAAAGAAAAAGAAGTAAAGAGTTAAGAGTTACTAGGGAATTGTAAGTACCGTTCGGGACTGACTTTCATATTTATACTGTAAACTATAGTAATGTACCCATTCCCGTCCAGACTGTGTTAACTAGTGAATTTGGGAATTTACCAGAGCCTCTTGAGGTTGAAATAAATTACAGGAGAACTTATCATATCCCTTAAGTATATCTTTAAGAATATTTACAATTCTGCAGTATTTGCAATTTTGCAATATTTACAATTCTGCTGTTTTTGTTATTTGAAGGATATATAGGTACATTCCAAATCCTGATGGTTGTAGAAATCTTAGATAGTCGTTGATCCTAGGTTGTGATTGAAATTATATATTATTTATAATTTTCTGAGAAAATACTATTTAAATATTTTCAATTTTCTACTTTCTTAATCTAAATTTTACATTAAGCAGATGGACTAATTCAATAAGAAATAATAAATATTAATATTCTATATGCAATATATATATATATATATATATATATATATATATATATATGTATATATATATATATATAATATATCCTCCAAAAATATTTCAGACAATTATATGAAAATATCGAACTACAACACATTCAAGATTAGAAAACAAATTAGAAACAAATTTCTCATTTTCGATAATTCTATAATTTTTTCTTCTTGTTTTGTATAGGTATTTTTCAATTCCTTTTTTAAACTTATTTCTTTAATTAAATTAATCGCGCTCTGAAATGAATTCAGATAAATTACTTCATTGAAAATGTTTGTTCTTATTCAATATTTTTACACAAGAAAAATATTTTTACAAAAAAAATATAGGATTTTTTTTAAATCAAAACCAGTTCATTTGTGTATGAGGGAATTAATGATATGATAAACTTACATTTTCGATTTTCTCGAGATTTGTTACGGAATGCTAAATAATTTAATGTCGAAAACGAGATTTTGAATTTGATATTTATTGGTTAACTTAAAGTAAATTCATAATAGTTTTACACATATTTTATTAAATATCGTGATTGTTTATAAAAATATTCCTTTTTTTAATAAATCCGCTCATAGAATCCATTAATTTGATATGCATATTGATGACCATTGATATAATGGTGACTTTCAGCTGACATATAGCATCAATCGAAACGTCACCATCCTAATGGTACCCAGAAGTTTACGAGGACACTAACGATAGCAAATATCCCAAATGCATTACCCTTCGGGTTGTAGAGTGTAACATTTGGACATACTCGTACACAAACATACACACATACACATATGGATAAATACAATATCCTCCTTGGCCAATTATATTCTGGCAAAAACATAGGATATAGCGCTATCAGAAGTCTCATATACAGTTCGCTATTTATGAAAGTAACATTATTCAAATAATGTTTTCTCGATTATCTTTAAATAATATTCTAAAGTTGGCGAAAGTAAGGTGACGGATGAGATGACGGATGTATAGTCGTGATAATAATATTTTACGAGCAATAATAAAATGTAAAGTAGTTTACAGAAGTTGCTACAGGAGTCATATTTATATATTAGAGATAGTTATTAATATGAAGTCAAATAGGATACAATTGAAATAAAGAAATTTAGTTATCAGTTACTGAAGGAACTTCACTCGAAAGAAATTTTCAAGTTTTTTTTCTGTTTCTTCTACCAATTATCAACCTATTGAGGTTTTGAATGGTTTCAGCACTATTTTCTTTTATCCTTTAAGTCATCCAAATTATTTTTACCCCGATAAATGTGCCTTTATTGTGAAAATATATAGAAATACTTTATTTTAATACATAACATTCTTGTTAATTCTAAACATTAATTTCGTGTATTAAAAATATTGTTTGATTACGGGAAAATAAACATTAACAATATAAAAAAAAGCAAAGAAATTTGCTTATGAAACACAATATAATTTGTGTCAAGTAGAAACGTACTGGATGCGATTTCTCCGGCAAACCGTCGAATGAATCAGTGTTGAATCATATAACAACTTTGCGAAGTACATCCGCAGCCTAAACCCTAATTGAGTTAAGTAACGGTGTCTTCGGATTACATTCTGAGTTGCTTAGGGGAGCTCGGCGGTGGGGTGGGGCGGCGAAGCTAGGTGATGTTATGCTAAATGAGAATTGGACTGCAATTTTAATCAGAGTTAGTATAAGTCACTCGCATCGGTCGAAATATCAGATTATCCTAATTCTTGGATATATCGATTTCAGGATAAACAATTTGTTTCGTTGATGCTAATTTTATTAACATACAAGGTAAATTTCTCGTGTACTTCAACATTGTTAATAACTAGTTTTTAAGTTTTCATTATTCCGGTAAACCCCTGGTATTTTACGCGCAATTTAGGCAACTACTCACATGTTGTCTAGTGTACATTTTTTTAAGATGCTTTTACTAATTATTAAGTTACAAATAATTAATTTCATATTACTTTTGATAATATAATATAGTCTTTGCCTCACATTGTTTTGTTGTTATTTTGCAGTACAAAGTATATGCACATTTACATACGTAATGCACATTTACTATGAGATTATATACGAATTAAATTAGATATTTCTGTTTTTATGGAGACGTTCTCGGAATTTACTTACGTTAAAATATAAACGCAAGAAAAACATGTATTTTTCCACTGTATTGCACTTAATGTAGATAAGTTCGTATTATAAAAGTTCCAATCAGAATATGAAACGGGTATTTTATACCTAAATATACATATTAACTTTACTCATAACAATGCATTAATAATAATGTATAAACTTAATAATTAATGCTTTTTATAAACGCCACTTAAAAGCATTAAAAAGAAAATTATATATTCCGATACAACAGTGATAAAACAATTCCAATAAAATATACTTTAGGGACGATTAAAAAATGAATGAAAATTAATTAAACATTTTTTGGTGTGTTTATTGGTATTATTTTTAATTTTACATCTTTAAAGTTTCCGTGGAATGCAAATTAACTGCCAACAGCTTGTGCTTTGGAGAGTTTATTTTTTAATTTTAATTAAATTAAAAAATAAACTCACAAACCTTTAGAAATTGGTGTGTAGAAGATATTTGCAATTGAGTAATTATAAAAATATAGTTAAGCATGGGTAAGAGCTAACGTTTTGCTATATAATTGAGAAATTATAAATTAATATCATTAGCCAAGCATGAAGTAATACTTTTATTTGAATATTTTAATAAAATCTCTATTCCAGTAAGAATTTCATTACCGATTTTGATTACGTTCATGTCTAAAACGAAAATAAGGAAAACAATTAAAATACGCATTGGAGATAAACATTATATTATTTATATAGATGAAAGAAAGATATGGGTGTAAAGAGATGAATATAAACAACATTACTCGATAAGTATAGTTTTCATATATAATAATGAAAAAACAAATCTAAAGTAGCATGGCTAATTGAAGCAATCTGGAGTGGAATTGAAAAACAAATCTAAATTAATAAGTTAAATAATTTTTAAACAAATTTTGTGGGTTTATCATAGAAATTTGGGGTTTCCAGCCATGATTTTCCCTTTTCGACCGTGCTTTTGTAACATACTGTGTACAGTCTTTTTCTCTTCAATAGGTTTTCCTGTCAAATCCAGAACAAACCTGTGTCTGCCTGTTCTTTAGGGTTGTACCGGTTAGTCAAGTGGGCTGACTTTCAAACGATTATATTTGAGCATCACACCAAAAATGATCGCTTCTCTGAATTCTGCGATTTAGAGCTGCTTATTGATTGTATTTTGGTTGTAAAGTAGATGAGCTTTCACGACACCAGTTATCAAAAACAATTTCGAAAATTATTTTTCATTACCAATTTGTACACCGTCTCGACATCGAGCAATACGAAGTCATTTGGTTACTGAGATCTATTGATGATTAAACTTTTTAGACTCATTTACAAAAAAATGTTTCATGGATATTTAACCCATACGAGACCTTGTGGTGACAATTTACAGAGCAGAATATTTTGTTGTTAGGGCGCATACAATCTTTTTGCATCCAACACAATGTTTCTATTGCCAGATTTGTAATTTAACAATGGCCACATCTTTTGATATGTTTCCTAGTCAAGTAAAGCGTGCCGATTTGACTAGTGATTCTTTTCTTCAGTTGGTAAACAAAAGATATATTGGTATACTATTTTTTCGTCTACAACACTCTACTTTTGTCAAGTAATTGGTCAATGAGTTCCATAGGAACAATATCAGAAACATTAGTCAGGACTTCCCAACCAATTCCAATACGAAATTTAAAAATGTTCACCGCATATTTGATTCACTTATTTGGTACATATTGCCAAAGTATAAAGACCCGTCAATACGATTAAAGGATTTATCAATGCTTGTTTTTTTTTAGTTGGTACATAAGAAATTTGAAAATTAAGAATGAATTTTTTCTTCACTAGGCGTATCTTAAACAGACGATTATCTGAAAGAATTCAGAATTCCTAGAAAATATATATGAATTTGAGAATCAATTCAGATCTGTTCTTTGATAATCGATCTAACGAGGGGAAATCCATAGAACTCATATATTTGTCCATAATAATAAACAGACGTATAATGGTCCAGGTCCATTCGTTTAATAAGGGTCTAGAATCTGATTGTTTCAGGTTCATCTACAGATTGCGTAGTTTAGACCCACCTGAAATATCCTTTTTGTTCAAAAAATATTGCACAGCATATGCATTAGTCACTGTTTTAAGAAAATTATTGGCCAAAAGCACCTCTTAAATTCGCAAATTTGCTTGATTATTTCGACTTATTTCTAAATAATGACGCATGTAAGGTGTATCTTCTTTATAAATATGCGTACTTTTATCTTGTCATTTTTATCTTTTGTTTGGATTTATAGACATTAAAACCTAAAAAACTGGAAAAACAATTAAAGTCGGTATGTTTTCAGAAATAAATAATTTTTTAGTCGCTAATTTTTTTTAAAAAGTATGAAGACAAAATGAAAATAATTTTGGAATTCATCTCCTTTGTTTGGAAACGATGTACGCAGCCTTCGAAATCAATTTCAATTTCAACTATAATCGATTGAAAAGTCACATGTATCAAAAATGAAACAGTAAAAAGTTTACAGTTTTAGAGCATAGTTGCAATATTAAAACTTGTTTTACACATTAAGTGACAAATTATGTTTTTTGGGCTTGGAGCTCAACATATTAAAGAATAATCTATAAATATTTGACGCCGTTTTTGTATGATATATTAATTAAATGATTTAAACAAGTGTGAAAGTAGAAATTAATTAAAAAATGATTTATGCCATACAAAAATTAACACTAAATTACCAAGTTTTGCCGAGTTAATGTTGGGCGGTTTCAAAAGCTTTTTGCAGATAAAGTCTATTTACACCTAAACGGACACATTAATTAATAAAAGTGCCCTTGCTAGGGAAGAACCCTCTATTTAAGCATCAAAAGCCTTTGTTCTCGTAATGTTACGGTACGACTATTACGACTCTACGCATAACTCAGATGAGTCTCTTCCAGTGATGAAATATATACTCCGTATAAAGTGATTTCAAAGAGAGAGGATACTATTTGTCCTCCCACAACTCCATGTTTGATCCCCACGAATTTCTTTTTGTGGGGTTATTTGAAGTCTCAAGATTTTACTTGGACGTTGCTATTTTAAAACATAAATTCATATCCATGGTTTAAATTCAACATGGTTCACATAGTAGCTTCAATCATTTTATTTTTATTTACTTTCAAAAGTGGAATATTCAAATAATATCTTTAATATACCTACGTAGTTATGAGGAATTTTTCTGTTTACAAATATTTCGTATTACGTTAAAAAATATAATAAAGCAGATAACTTTAAGAGAATAGGGAATAAAGTAAATTAAATGGAAACAAAACAAATATAAAACATGAATAACGTAAGCAAAAATGAAAAAAAAACAAAATATTAAAATTAAGTCCAAAAAGTTTAATTCATATTCATTTTATTTTAAACTACAGTTTAAGATTTCAGCTACTCAGGTGCTAATTGTTAAAAAATTCAGACACTTACTTCCTGTACTTATAATTTTAAAGTATTTTCGAAGAATGTAAATTGAGTGATTTATTCACTATTTCTCAGAAATCGTTTATTGATTGCAATTTAGACAAAAAATAAAACTTCAGGACTAATGATGAATTAAAGGAGATAAGTTTTAGGGTAAGAAAACCGATAGATAAGTTTATAACAGATCATGAATCTTATTTATAACCTAACGATAATATTGGTCGGTGTAAGACATTGCTCTCGTAACAATAAGTTGACCATTAATCCTGATCATTAAAATTTGTAAATATATAAATAAATTTTATTTATTTATATAATCGGAGTTAATTATGGTAAGGCACAATAAAATGTGTTACAAGATGACGTCTTAGCTCGAGGTTTACATTTATTAGGACATAAGAGAATATCTGTTTAAAAAGCAATATATTGTAGCAATGGTACCAGAGTGTGCAAGAAAAGTGAATATAAAATTTAAATTTTTATTTAATTTAATATTCACTTTCACTGTGCATTCTCGTATTTAATAATTATTATTTTAAGGTATTTTCCAGCTTGTTTTGACCGAATTAAGAGATTTTCCTTGTTTAATTTTTTACAACAATGAAAAAATTGTTAAAAAAATATTTTCTTACTTTTTTTTGCGTGGACATGCAAATTTAAAAATGTTAATTAAAGATACACGGTATTTTAAATTTGACGCGTACTGCGCTACCATGTATTTAATTGTTTACAGAAATCTATTAACGTTTTTTAACATTTTTCGTTAGTTGTATTTTTATAGATTTAAAAATTGAAAAAAATGTAATTGTATAAAACGCAATTATTTTAATGTTTTTAGTTCATTTCTAGCCTTTAATTGTTCATAGCAATTACATAACTCAATTATTGAAATAGCCTCTAATTCTTGTTATTATATAGATATCTAAGAATAAAAAAACTAAACCATGAATACACCTAGATATGTTTTAAATTTCATTTTCGCAGTAAATGATTTTTCTATTTGAATTTTTTGGTAAAGTTTTTAAAACAAATGGGAAATTACTGATTTTAAATTAAAAAAGATGTTCCTGCAAAAAAATCGTAGGAAATTTCTTTATAATTTTCAGATTTCTATAATTTCTTTTATCTTGATAATTTATTGAAACTATAAAAATATAATCAATATAAATTTTACTTAAATAGAATTTCACAACTTTTATTTTCACCTTTTTTCGATATTTTGCTCATTTTTAGGGATGATTTTATTTTTTCAAACACTGGTGTGTGTCATGACCACTCGATTGAAGTAAAAACTAAAATAAAAATATAATAACTCTAACGCCTTTTATTAAATTATTTAAATAAAATATTAAACATTAACTGTATACATTTCAAATGTTATACGGATTATATATAATACGATACGCGTATTATATTAAATTATACGCAAATTAAATATTAATAAAAAATAAAACGTAATTCTCGAGCCGATTAGCTGAATTTAAGTCAGCGCACTAGCTTGGCCGATGCCGAAGGGAGTTGAGTTTACCCGAACACTGAACTTGCTTGGCCAATGCCGAAGAGTCGAGTTTACCTGATTTAACGTCGTTGGCCCGAGCGAGTCAGTTTCGTTCACTGCTTAGAAAATGTGCGCATGGTGTGCCTAAAGTTCCTAAAGCCTTCATTCCAAATTTTGTTTGTGCCCAGGCTTCTAGGTTTTCGATCAATATTTCCGACTTCTAGGTTTTCAATCAATAACTTCTAGGCTTTCAATCGATATTTCAGATTTAATTTCACCGGGCTTCATGTTGTTTCGATTATCATAGATCCATGAATTTGGTTCGCAGCATAAAATATATTTTATTTTATATACTGTAAATTTCTTTTACTTTCTATATAATTATTACAAGTTTTGGGTACCGGTACTTTTTAGGTTTTTTGTCGAACTTAATAATAGTTAGTAATAAAAAATTAAAATTTTTATATACACATTATATTTGAGTTTCAAATGTCGTTTTTATGGGTCAAATGCGGATTTGTGGATATATTTAGTTACTTTTTAGGAAAATTCATAGTAATATTAAATAATCTATAAATACAGTATAATTGCTTTTAATAACACTATATTAGTCTTTATAAAAATATTTTAAGAATTAGTAGATTTATTCATCAGCACTGTTAGTATAAATAATAGTAATAGATTTAAAGGAATTTTACGTATATTAAAAAAGGGGTATTCGAATTAGAGGTTATGAAAATACATCTGGGAGTAAAAAAATGGGAGTAAGAAATATAATTAGCTCTGAATGGAAAAGGGGTGTTGAGGTTAGAGACAAAAATATATCAATAATTAAAAAAATACATATAAGAAATGGAAGATGATCTCGTAATGAAAAAGTAGTTTTTTGATTTGAAGTGTTAGAAATATATCCGATTAATTTTTAATAGGTTGTCAAAATGTATTTTATTAAGTTTAAATTTTCATACATCTTTTAATTTTAATACTATGAGTGAAATATCTAAGTTGGAACAACAGCAACTTAAATGAAATAAGAAGCCAATATGTTCAACTACACAAATTTGTAAATTAAAGGCAGAACTTGAAACCAACAATGGGTTCTATTTTCCAGCAACATTTTTTCAATGCATCTATGAAAAAAAAAGATAATAATATGAGAAAAAATGTAAGAAATGCAGCTTATTGAAATTAATAACATCATTGCATGAGAAAATAGTGAGAACAAAAGCAAGGAAAGTAACCACAAATGCCGTAATATGAAAAATAAATTGAAATAAGTTACAATATTTAAGACAAAAAAAATTAAGAAGGCAAAGAAAAAATTCTTTCGTCGTACTTAATAATTAATAAAGTTTATGTTGCAAAAGTGCTATACGAAATCCGCCACCTTTGTCAAAATTAAATTTTTCATAAGAAACTACTCATGTACAACTATGTACATTGCAAACAAATATAACAAAATTTATATATTTTGTTATCATTGCCGAAACTCTTGGAAATAATTTGCCCTTGTGTAAATAATAAATTCAGACTTCTAAAAAAATATTACTTTATTTGTGATTTTTATCTCCCTCTCTCTCTCTGTCTTTTCAAACAGAATTTACTTTTTACCATTGTGTAAAACTTTACTTGAAAGCTAAAAAAAATATATAGAAATGACAAAGATAATGGCACCTTTTAAATTTAAATAAATTTTGTCCCATGAAAGTAAGAGTGTTCGAAGAAGTGAATAGTTCGAAAAGTGCATAAATACAGCGTGAAGACATATGAAATTAAACATAATGTCACTTTTTGGAGTGAATTTTTGCAACATATATTATTCGTGTTGAATACTTTTGTTTGTGGTAATGTCACCCTTCCTGCATAATCTATGTAGTTTATAGTAGAGAATATATAAACCGCAAATTCGCCATTGTGTTACCTCTTTTCTCTGTACGATACTATGTACAGTAGCGGGTCTCATTAATCAACCACGCGGTTACACTAGTACAAGAATGATTCATAATTTTATGGACCCAAAGGTATTAGCATCAAAATAGTGTAACATTTAAAAAGAAAAGTAAGTAGTCGTAACATTATAACCTACGAACGTGCGAATTGTCAAACTACCAACATCAAAATTAAATAATTCATTAATATTAATTGAACAATTAACGGGTCACAATAAATTTTTAACGTGGAGGTTTGCCGTAAAAACTTATCTTCAACACGACAAATTGTGGAATTTTGTCGAATGTAGTGAAACAGTTAATTTAAGGGATGACTTAAAGACGAGAACAAGAATTATTTTGTTAACTGACACATCGCTTTTCGTTCATAATCAAGAAGTTTAGAGTTCAAGGGAAGTCTGAAATAATATAGCAAGTGCTTTCGACGATGAACAGGCATGTTATCACCCCATCCGATGTTGACAGCCCGTCAAGCTGAATTGGGTTACTCAGAGATCTATTATGATAACTCTTTCGGAATATCAAAATGTAGAAAACTACGTTAACGGAATAATGACCACGGTACACATAACCCGAAATAAACAATTTTTGGTCGATTGGAAATGGCTTGGAACAATTTTGCATTCCGGTCTACCAGAATTGTCTAAGCCAATGATCATGGTGGTCGAGAGCTCGGGCGTGAAAAAAGTGCAGACCAGGTGACAATTCTACAAGTTGTCAGGATAGACAACAGTCGAGTTAAATTCAATAGTAAGGGTTGCCTCATAGTGCATAAAGCTATTAAAACAGTAGCTAATGCTTTTCTAGTCTACTACATGTATGGATTGAATATTTGTAGTAATGTTGCAAATTATAAAAGGTTGGAAAATCATTAGAAAATCTGAGGGGTGTACCTCTTAGGTTTTTTCTACTGATTATCCAAGAAAGAAAACGAGTTAACATGTGTATCATGTAGAGAAAGCAAACAAACGCGGTAGTCTTTTTAAACTAGATTATTTATTCGTAAGTTCAAAATGTTGTCTGAACTTATTTTTTTATTATTTTTGCAAACAGGTGAAATATTTTCATTATACCTGATTTGTCTTTCATGACAACAAATGTTACAATAGCATTACATTAAAGGACAAACGATATAAAACAAGTTAAACATATATCAAACTATATTTTATAGAAAATAGATATTACTATTTAGACGTTAAGAAGTAAAGATTCCTAAGATTATTGGAAACTTATTTAAGAAAATGTTGTCACTTGGTAAAAATAAATTTAGTCATGTTTTCCTTCCATAAAATAATATAGTGATCCAAAATATTTAATTTCATTTCAATGACCTCTATGTGAATCAGATGTTCCAGTTATTAATATCTGTGTACAAGATACATTGACCTTACGTGACAGAGATGGACAAGGAACAAACTTTCTAGTTTAAAAGTTATATTCAACAAATATTGAAATTTGAAGCTGATAAAACTCTGAATTTAATTTTTTTCGTTTTTGCATATTTTATGACAGCAATCACATTATGTCTCAGCCAACGGTACTTTATACGGGTATACCTACAATGGATCCGCTCGACGTAGGACATTGATAATTAAATTAAAATTTTTCTTGGGGCACAATTTCAAATTAAATAAAACTATATTATGATTTATGAAAATAACATTTTAAAATTTAGAATTATTGAACTTTGGATCGACATGACGTACGTGGGATTGTATATAACATTAGACATTAGGCATTACGTGTAAAGATTTGCCCATTACCGTTTAAAATTTTCATATACACCTGTCGTGACCATCGTAGCAGGTAACAATTCCGTATCAGGTTTGTTTCCTGCTGCTCTTCACGTAGATAGTACACAATGATGTTCAACTTTGATGACAAGGCAGTCATAGTTTGAGATTATAAAATGACATGTACGAAAATGTAAAACTTCTGTTATTTTATTTGCCCTTTGTTTATTATTCTTTACGATTCATTACACTTTTTCTATAGATCTAAAAGGTTTTTAAACGTGTATTTTTACTTGCAAAAGATGGAATATGTTGATTCGAGAAGCTTTTGTAATTTCATACAATATATTAATAAAGTTTGTATGTTTTATTTAAAATGCCAGCAACCAGAAACTTTCGCTTTTTGGGTGCGATCTACAAATCATATTCGAAATGTGGGTTTCGCTCCAATACTACAATTTAAACACGTTTAAATTTTTCTAAATATGTTGTGTATATATGCTAAATGTTCAACGTAAGCCACGTGTAATTGTTTATAAGGTAATGGGCGCCACTGGATCTTCAAGTTACACGCATTTGGTAGACAATATCCCTGGAGGACTGAGGAAATCCAACTCTGAGGTCAATGACAATGTTTGTGATTGAGACCTAAAATATCAATTCAAAACAAGCAAATCCTCAAGTCCCACCTTTTCAGCAAGATGCATCCCGGCAGTATCAACGCTAAGTTCAATATCAAAGACTTTGCTTGGGACCCACAATACTAATTTAGAAGGAGCAAATCCTCAATTTTCATAGTATAGGCAGGCAATGCGATTGATAATATTTGGAAAGTGAAGCTAAATAAAATCCTTTAAACTAAATCATTTAACTCTAAAATGAGAGAAGTAAATTTATTTTGCTGAATTTATTTGCATGAAAAATTAAATAATAGTCTCCACTACAATCGACAAACTTGTTTACAATGAAACTTTATGAAATCGAAAATGTTAATAATACCAGATTTTGCGTGTTCGTTTCATGCCTTAAACCAATTTAATTTTTTTCTGTAAGTTCCATATTTCACTTCTGAGTTCCAGTACGAGTAAATAAAATCACTATCCTTGGAGAACCATCAAGTTATAGACATTTTTATATTTCTGTCATTTATTTTTTACTTCAAATGTAGATTTCATGTGCCTGTTCGGATAGTGATCTTTTAGTGATTATGGGATGCAGACATTATTCGATGGAATATATGGAATTTACATGGAAAATAAAAAAACCTGTCGCTAACAAATATTTGATACATGTTCGCTAAAGGCATTATGCAGATGCCAGGATCGTGTTTGATATCTGCGATAGTTACAATGCTCGTATATAATATTAAAAATTAACGCCTCCCCCGCGTACCATTGAGTAGGCAATATTACTCTCAACAACCAATAGTTTTATGATAACACCTTGCCTATTTAAGAAACATTACCTACAATAAATATGATTGTACTATGTATTAACAGAAATATTTAACAAATTTTGATATTCAGTTTTATTTGATATATACTACTCGCAAATATTATTGAACTGCCACATATTTAAAGATAATTTGATAAATAAACAAATGTTCAACCATTAATGCCACAAATTAATAATTTATGTAATTAGCTAAATATGAATCAAAATCAGGTTTACCGTTAAATGATACGATACCATATTCTTAAATGATCTTTTATTTATAATATATAACATAAATTGTTATCTTTTATTTAAAGCTGTGCGTTCGAAGTAATCTACAAGTTAATCGTCGATGCTCCGTCGTTTAAAGCAATTCACTGCAGTTATATAAATATATCTCTGCCATCAGTTTGTTGTGATTGGTGTCATAAAATTTAAAAAAGCGAACAAAGTTAAATCAATCCCAATTCAACTCTCTTTAAACTTTAAAAATAGTTCGATGTTTACTTATGAAGTAAGTTTGACTACATGTTCGTTTCAATCAGGTTTTTTAAAAATTTATTTTGTATCTAGATATTTTAAATCTAATAGGCAGCACGTTGGTTTTGAACACCGGTATCTGATCGATATTGCAGGCATTGAAATTAAAGTAAAATTTTGAAAAATATTATGTGCAATATAATTTTAGGAAATAAAACATCATTCCAAATTTTGTTTACCTAACATATATTAAAAACCATTTAAAGGATGGTTAATTCTTAATGTCGCAATAATGACATATGTTTTGCTACTAAAGACTTGTTTTATTATTTTTAATAGTGTCTTGTCTCTAACTTCATCATCATATAAAATAAATTACAATAACAGGTATTTTTAGTATTGTTAATCCCATAAAAGTTTTGCCTATCGTAAATAAAGAATGAAAGTTAGTGTCAACGGGAATGGATTCTTGCGAATTTAATTACTAATTGAAGGAAGTTTCAAAATACGACGTAATTGAAGGAAATTTCAAAATACTACGTAATTTAAGGAAATTTCAAAATTGAAATTGATTAAAGCAGACACATTTGTAAGATAAAGGATTTCCCTACAATTATTCCATGTACCTCTCCTGCCCAAATTATGGTATTTAAAATATAATTATTGTCCTTCATCCCATAGTAAAAAACCACGTTCACCTACATAACCATTAGAACCCATTGATATTTTATTATTACCGTCCATTTAACAAAGTAAAATATTGTGACAAATTAATATCCTTTACATTGCGTAAAAAGATAACGATTGTTGGAAAACACATAATTATTTTGCTACTCTAGTTACGGATATGTTAATTATTGATTATATAAATTCTGAAAGTATTGAACGAATCAACAAATTTATACGATCAAAGAAAAGAGAATACTACATTATTTACCGACACAGGACTGTAATATTAGCTATGTTAGCAAAAAATCGGTGTCCTTTTAATATTAATGTGTTAGGAATAAATTATCTTTATTCCTCAATAATTACAATCGCTAATTCAAAAATTCTACCTCTAATTAACTACAGTATTTTCTAGATATTTGATACCCAAATCTTAGTTTCCTCGTTAGCGTAGCAGCAAATTTTTGTAACTATGTAAAACAGGCAAAAAAGAGCGTATTGTAATATATTATCTATTCCATATTATATCGTTGTTACTTCTTACGTAAGTTTTAATTTATGCGTTTTTCCGATTCCGTAACACTCGTAATTTCCGACAAGTTCTGAAAGATTCAGAATTGTCTATGTTTAGAAATAAGTTTTACGATAACCAATATGTGCGTATATATTTCCACAAAATCAATTGTTTCATCCACAGTAAACGATTGCAGCATGAGAAACTTTATTGATACCACTGAGCATATAATGCCACATGCTACGGAATCCTTTGATAGGTTTTATTTTCATGGAATTCGTTTGGAAACAATTAATGTTTTAATATATCTGACGTTATGAAATTATGAAGTACCGACAATATTCTCAATGACAAAATTACGGCTTTATGCAATGATCCGAATTCACTGTGCGCCGATTAAAACAGGCAGAAAAATTGAACGTAACGTCGAATATTGGGGAATGGGACGTTTTCATCTGAAGTCTCTGGCAAAATTCTTAAATGCGTCATTCTATAAATAAAGTATAATCAATATAATTAATTGCAATTGTCAATTCTTGGGTTTTCAGTGGAGTTAATATCCTACTATTGATAACTTTCTTTCTTTAAAAACGTATAGATAAATCTGATTTTCATTATTTTACGTAATCTAAATATATTAAAAAAATATCAACTTTATTACTCAGCATATTCAAATAGGTCTCATGCCCAGGTGAATTTATTGAAATACATTGTCTGATTAACACCAATTAAAGATGGATCCTTCTATATACGTCTAAACGCTACACTAATATACGGACGCAATTTAATTACATTTTCACCCCTGTGAACTTAGAAAAGTGCAGCATACGTCGTTGTTCCAAATACGTATTCAGTTATTTATATTGAATTTGATACTGAAATATATCCAAATTCTAATATGACAATGGAAAAGTTACATGAAGACTATAAATTTAATTTTGCTGTGGAATGAATGATGAACTCTTCAGCAATATATAATTAGACTAAGGTTATCAATTTAGGTAGGGTGTTCAAAAACCGTTTTCATTATTATCTACGGATTTTAATCTGTAGGTTATTCAAAATAATCTATACAAACTATGTAAATATCTTCATAGACTTCGAAATGTTTTAATATAACAGTATTTTTTGTTTTATTTATATTTGGCTCAAATGTAGGCCGAATCTCAAACTTTATTTTTATTGCTCAAAGTTCATGTACAATTATTAAAATCAAAGATTTTAGTAATTTCAAAAATATAAGGCGAATGCAATTTCATTGAAATACAACAATTTTCTAGTGAAATTTATAATTGCATTAATTATTTATTACTTAAATAAAGTAAATACTACAGCTATTAAGTAGAAACAACAAACTAAAATTTCTTGTTTTGGCCCTTTAATTTTTGATCCTGTGTCCTTTTTATTCAAATATTAAATTAATTACCCGAGTTCTCTTCTTGGTAACTATTACGTCAAATGGAATAACAATCTTCAAGAAGGCAATATAAATACAAACTACGCCAAATGTCATAATTTTTCATACTTATTTGATTAATTGCCTTGAAAATAAAAAAAAAATTGACAGTATCGGGAACCTCTAATAGCAATTAGCAGAAAATATAAAAAAAGGAGTAAGCATAGACAGGTTTATAACACCATTATCAACGATAAAAGTTGCCTACATCAAGACAAAATTTCAATGTAGAGAAGAGTAATTCAATTTAAATCATTAGAGAATGACTTTATTTGCCAGATATGTTCAATAAGACTGAGATCTTCCATAAATTACCTTATCGCAATGTCAACGGTATTTATGATAACAATGTATACTAGCTAAATTTTAAAAGGTAAGACACTGTATTTTGACAAATGTTAAATTATTTACTCCTAAACTAAAATTCTTATCGACTTTGTCATAACAACCTCAATATACCTATTAGGAATTTAAGTATCACTAACTGTTAAGATCTTTTAAAAGGGGATTCACTTTTGTGACAAAACAGTTCTCTAGTTCAGTAAGGATTTAGTTAGTAGCCTGGACGTATTAATTGATACGGTACTTATGCTACACTTAAAACGTGTTAGATGTGCAATATTCACCAAGACCAGAAAACATTTGTAAAACCATTTATGATCCACAAATCTGGTAAATAAATTGGTTGATTTGAGTAGAACCCATGCAACGAGGATAACTTATAAACTTTATATATGTACATATATATATATATATATATATATATATATATATATATGTATATATATATATATATATATATTTATATTTATATATATGTATATATATATATATATATATATATATATATATAATTATATAAATGTACATGAGATATAACGAAATTTGTGATTGCTATGGAAATCACAATTTCATTTACTCGAGCTGAAACAGTAAAAAATGGCTTGAATTAAAATCTAGGTTAAGTTGATAGATGGACAATTTTAGTCAATTAGTTTTGTAATGGCGGCAGTTGAAAGTATAACAAAATTTGCCAAAATTGCATCCTTTAGTGGAAGTATGCGAATGACATATTAAGAAAGAACTTTTATAATACTGTCATTCTAATTTTTTAAATTTTTTTCCACCACTTATTTCTAGACGTGTCTTCTAAGTAGTATCAGTTTATAGGCCCTCGAAATACATGTCATTTTTATACATATTTCATTGAGTTGCGACATGTTTAATTAAATATTTTAGTGCATTCATTAATGAACATGTAATAAAAAAATAATCTTTTTTCATACAACATAAGTAGTATCTGAACTAAATATAAAATAAAAAACGTCGCACAATATAATTAATCACTGATCAATAAAACAATAAAAAAGAAACTGTTAGAAAATTGCGCGGTAAATTGGATAGCAACGAGCAATATATATATATATATACACATATAACATATAAATAACGTGAGCATATATATCTACGTTATTAATGAAAGTCAACTAAAAGAAATTATATTGTTGTTGTTACAAAATACTGACCCGTTACTATTTCCGATTTATCACATGAAAAATTTATGAAAACTCATATCTCGTCTAGAATATACTTTACTAAAAAATGCATAATTTTTAAATTTTATTTTAAAATATATTTTCTGTGTTACAATAGTTCGGTCCGCGAAGAAACATGTGTCAATCATCGCTACCAATTAATTATTTTAACTGGTCTTATATATTTGCAGATAAAACTGATATATTTAGAAATCAAATAAAAGAATTAATTGACACATTAATCTAATTGATATAATTAATATACCTATTACTAAAAAAATATGTTGGACTTACATTGAAATAATTATGATACTGTGACACAAGGAGGTACAGAAAGGGAACTTGAGGAAATCATAAGGGTTCACATTTTCACTATTTGACTACGAAATTCTGAAAATCTATCGATACATTAAAAAGTTAGGCTAATTTTATATAATTTACAGATTAACACGTTGTATGCTACATATAGAAAATTTCGTGTTTGATTTTTATTAGTTCTTAACAATATGTCTATACAATTATATTAAAACTGCAGACACTAAGCAGGAGCTTGGGACAGTAATGAGGCATCAGCTTGGGTGCATCGTGAAGTTGTTGTAATGTAATAAAATACTTGAAGCAGCGATAACCCACTACAGCCCCGACTGCGGTGCTATATTGAATGCTCGAAAATAAAGAGGAGCGCGGGCGTGACGGTAGTATGGCTATTGTCTTTTATGAGCGAAGCGTGTACATATCGTGCTCAGTGGAACCATATCGGTAGAGGTATTTTTATTTTAACAATAGGAAAATGTGCAATTGCCAACATAAGCAAGTATCCACTTTGCATATTTTATGAGAACAGGTGTAAGTAGACACAGAAAGCAAAGAAATAATGATGAAAATCGAGTGTCTCACATAGTCTTTGAGGAGGTAGCGTATTCTTTACATTTTCTTTACATTTTCTTTTCTGCTTTTTAAGAAATACAATCAAAACAAGGCGTGCTTTAAGTCTCAAATGCATGATTAAAAATAAGAGGAATTATTTCGTAACGAATTATGTTGAGTCCGATGGGTCTTCAGCCTGATATTACCTAGACGACTCGCATGATAGCGTGCTTATAGAGTGACATATACATCGTGCCCACGTGCCGCTATCTTTCCGTCACCGTGCGGTCTCGCCCTACCCATTGTGCGC
Organism: Druceiella hillmani; assembly: GCA_039881145.1. Lineage (NCBI taxonomy): Eukaryota > Metazoa > Arthropoda > Insecta > Lepidoptera > Hepialidae > Druceiella > Druceiella hillmani. Next base: position 15,821,799 of record JAYKKI010000007.1, on the reverse strand, counting down.
CAGTAATATGAAATTCAGTTCTTCAGAGCGAACGATTGGCTCGCTCTGCCACTAGCATTGAAATCTCATTGCATTGGCCGAAAAGTTAGATTCTGGTTTTGTTTAAATTTTAGAGGTGAAACTTAATATCAAATTCAGTAGAACATGAAGATCCAATCTAACACAGAGTATTATTTACATTTCGTCTCAAAAGTACTTCGCGTAGATATTTGAAACAGTTTTGATCATAGAATTTTTCTTTTTATTTTCAAAAATAATATTTATATATTATTTTTGTTTAACGTATAATTTATTTATACTATTTTAATATCATTATGAGAAAGTCATCAAATTTTATCATTTGTCAAATTAAAATTATAGCCATTAACAGTATGTACTGATTGACTATGCGTAACATTCCTGCCGTAGTGGAGTACCAGCATAACAGTTGAAATAAAAAGCTTGGTCATTGATATGTACTGATTTATTTAATGTGATACTTATGTAAACATATCCGATGTCGGTAAACAGCAAAGCGTAACAGTTGAGAGCGTGATTAAATTCTATAGTCACACATAAATATCTATATCGATGAGCAATACGACAGGTTTGTAATATCTATACCTGTAATTGGGAAAAAAGAAATGCACAATGTATTTCGAATACTGAATGGATTTTATAATTTATTGTGAGATCATACATCAATTTTATTTATTTTAAACTGATTTTCTGGGTGTATTTTATATCAATAGCGATAGATAAGTTTTTGCCGGTTCTTGTAATTAATTACAATTGTCAGTTGCCGATCTCACAACATACCGATGTTATAGATAATTATAAAAGTTCATACATATTTACCGTCTGTATCGCATTCGCCACGTATGTCACGTTGGTTGTAAATAGCAAGGTCAATCCAAATTTCATAAAATACCTTTGGAAATGAAATTTAAAAAATAATTCACACAGGTGAATATTTTTTTCCAATTGGTAATTCGGTCATTATTACTACAGGTCTATACCTGAAATACGATAGCCCTGTTGTATTCTATTGTAGCCAAATGTTTGTATAGTTTAGATACTTAAATTTAAAATTAGGTTTATTCATGGAACATTACGTACTGAGAAACATTTGGCACAGAATATTTTACGATTATGTGCCGAAAATAAAAATGTATATTGAGATAGCAACTTTTCTGAAAGGCTGAGAGTTACAACATTGTGTTACATAATTAAATACAAGACACTAAAATTAATTACGAAACATTAAATCGTATTAAACCTGCTGAGATTACAGGGGAAGATTTTAATTAAATGATGATATTTTTGAATAAACAGAATAACATTTTACTGTTAATACGCCTCCCGATTTCAATTAATCTTTCTGGAATAAACATACAATTCTTGTTAATTTATTGAATTATCTCTTTGTTTAAAGAATTGAACTTAATTGACTATCATTCTTAATCCGATGGAGGCCACGATCGAACGATTACACATCACTCGCGCACATTACGCAATTATTGCATGCTTCATACTTACCCCAATATAATATTTCTTTACAATGGAATATTAAATAGAAAACAAATTTAATGAGTGATTAAAAATTATCAAATACATTTTATTTAGGAACTGTTTATAATATTTGAAAACAAAAAAAAATATACTGAGAAGACATAAATTTTACGCATTACATACAATTTAACTGCAAAAATAGCTAATAGGTCGATTTTCCTTTCATTCGCATAACTTATATCTTCGCCAAATCAGTTGATTTTCTTCTCTACGAGAAGTTGTTGCTGAAGTTTGGACGATCAATAATTCTTTCAAACGAAGGAGTAGGAGTGTTGTTAGAAGTTTATTTATAGAAATCTGTCCAAGAAGTTGTTGTTCCCATGATAGCTTTGAAAATTATATAAGAGTTACTTAATATCCAGAATTGAACAAAAATTACCAAAAACCTATCTATATCATTTCATTGAGAGTACCGACTTCATATTTTCTTAAATTATAACATCTGATTGTTTGAGGCTTATTTCTGTAAGTTTCCTTATTTTTGATTGGAAATAATTCGTTTGTATCACTATAGTTCTTTTAAATAAGTTTTATTTTTTCAAGAAGAGTATTTAAATAGTACGCATTATATGATTTTGGATATTAAAATATAATATTCTTAGAACGTATTCATGATTATGGAATTTTACTGGCAAAATAAAATTTAACAAATATTTGTCAAGGTTGTAGCTTAGAGCTATTGTCAAAGGTGTCTTTATCGGCGCATTTGCTGTATAATTTATTTAATATTAATTTGTTTCAGTAAATATAACCAGTGATTTCATAATTATAAAAAATATAAAAACATAACAGAAATTAAGGCTTCTCAGTTAATTAAAAGTTAAAATTGTCTGTTTGTAAATCATTGATGGTTTTCTCATAATATTTTTTTTAAAGTCCGGAAAATGAACGACACGTTACATAAAAATGCCACTTAACTTTCTTAGAAATAAAAATAAGAATTAGTAAAATCCGAATATGAGACGCATTATAAACAATATATTGTAGAAATGTACGAAGCTTTGAGGTCTATTGGATTATACATTTTTGCTTGATTTTAAATTTTGAAACACCACCAACATCACACGTTTAGGCAAATGTTAATAGATCGGGGTGCTTGTTGCAGAATAAGCCGTTGCTCTTAATCTTGAGGAGCTAAGGTTTATACTGCTGGTACCCAATGAGCGGGTCGAAAAGTCGCGATGACGGGAAGTCAGTGTTGCGTGAGCGCGTTGTTTATGCCACACTAGAAGAACGCGTTTGTGACGAATCGCCCACGGATGACACGCTATCGACCCTTTGAAACATTCCTTTAATTTTTTACTACTCGCTCATGAAGTGGCGACCTTGCGTCATCGCTTACTGATACAGCAAATTTAGAATTATTTAATTTTGCTTCCTGTTGACACCCAAACAAAGTAGCTTTTAATGTAATATTTGTCATTAAAAATATGTGGTACTCTATGAGACACCTAATCGTGGACATTATATTATTGTCTGAAGTTTGTTAACAATAAAAATGTTCACTTAGCAGTAGTCTCATCGAACGCGATGTAATTAGTTTTTTTTATGTAATTAGTTTTTTTTTGCATCCGCTTCGCAATTTTACTTATATGTGTTTATATGCGTAAAGCACAAGGTATAGATAAACACAAGGTATGACAATGTATAGATAAGATAAACACCTTCCGAAATCCCGTGCTCGTGGCTTACGCTCCATATTCATGTCCGTAATAGAGGTAACGGCAATAGAATATCACTCTTTAAAGTCTTTTTTACAGTTCAGTACATTACAACATGTCAAAACACATTCACACCCGGTTTATGTTCCGTCGCTGTTCCGAGCCGTTTTCGGTGTGTCGGCAGTTTTAACATAACTGTTAGTCATGTTGTTAAGAACTAATATAAAACAAAATTAAATGCGATATTAAACTCAAGATTTGCTACACACATTACATGTCAAACCCTAAACAATATATAAAAACATAGCTTTATAAGATATCGATCAATTTTTTCGAAGCCAAATGGTAAAAAACGTAATCCCAATAATTTTGATATGTTGGTATATCTTATCGTCATTGCGTCATAAATTTTCAAATTAAAGTCTGATCATAATTTTACAAGATCGCTTTGATTATTTACGACGACTCGACGTCGAAATAAATATTTTATTTTGCATACTTCCTAAAGTGGATTATCATGGAAAATATCTTTTAAAATGCAGCAGTAAGATAATTTATCGAAGATTTCAGTCCTTTTAAACTTATCTCGTAAATATGAGGAGTTGAAATTATTTCAGCTGAATTATTCTAAGCTACATTAAAATTTTGTCATGATGTTGGCAACTTTTATTTTATAGTTATACAAATGCCTTGAATCAGTTTTCTACTTACTCAAAAATGTTATACCGTTTTAGACACTCAATTTAAAAAAAAAAGTGATGCTTATTAATCTGTCTATATATAAATAGTAAGTTAATAGATTGATTTTGTAACAGTTTGTTTAAATACATATCTTAGCTTTCTATAACTATATTCTAGCTTCTTTTGTAATTTATAAAAGATTGATATTTCACCAAATTAACGAATATCTTATTTTTGGGCCACAAATCTAATTTTCTTAGTAATTATTCCTACGGTTCTTTTAGGTTTTAAATCTGAGTGTTTGTCTCCTTTATTTATTTTGTGCTTGAGAATTGCGAAATAGGTTGAGAAAATGGGCAATAATTTTTTAGGTTACCAATTTTTGCAACGAAAACAGCATTAACTTGTTGCTTATATTCGTTAATTGCTTTCTGCTTAAATTAACGTTGTTTTTAATTAAATAATGAATAATCAATTAGGTCAATTTTGAAATACATCGAAAAAATAAATAACTGGCAAATTTTGTGTTTGAAATACCTCTGCTCAAATTTAACTGTTAATTCATTTAATTCCATTTCTACTGGGTAAACAATTAAAATGTGGAATGGTAAGCCTTAATTATAAAAAATAGATGCGAAGAATTAAAAAAAAATAAACGTCGTTTGAAGAGTTCTGGGTAATTCTTTCATTAACTAAAGTAGAACATAAAAAACATAAATAGGCAGATTATAAAGAAACATAAATAGGTAGAACGTAAATGGGCAGATAAATTTACTGTACCTTTGCAACTAAGTAACCATCTTTTTACTTTCTTGTAAAAAGTTAAAAGTTATTTTCGAGTAAAAACTTTATTAATGAAAGCTTACATTCGTATTCAGTTCAAATTTAACTTCTTTTAAATTTTATTCTAACCGTGGTAAGGTCCGTATGCATTAAAGTTTTTTATAATATCAATCTACCTCTGCCACTGAAAACATGATTACGTTTAATTATTTTTCCAGAATCGCGCAAATCAATAGTCGCTTTTTCAATTTGCTAATCCTAAAATTATTTTGACTTAATTTTGTTACTCTTTACATAAAAATAATACTCAACATTCCCGTTAAAACATAGTGGTTATTACAATTTTTGGAGAAAAATATAATAAATTATAATAAGTAGTCTAAATTAACTCGTAATGCTGTTGTTAAAATATTATAAATTAATTCATAAGTAATTTATTTTTTTTTAAATTTAAAATATGATTACTTCATATTTTATATATATATATAATGTAATTACTCTATATTATTAAACTTACTAACTTGCTTACTGTATCTAAGTAATTTTCTGGAATGAAAGAAAATAAGTAATGTATATAAAAATACCTATAATAATAACCTAGTTTTAATGATAATATTTCCCAGATTATAAATAATGTAAAGTCCACTTATGTATTAAAAAGTCAAATATACGAATTTATGAAAAAAATATTTTCCAGGAACAATTTGTTCCAGAATATATTTTAGATGTGTAGTTCACGAAGTTCGAGAAAGTGTACATGCTCCGAACGTACTAAAGAATATATACGGGCCTGATGTTATGAAAATCTAAAATTTATAGTCACCCTGAAACTTCGAATCCATAATTCTAAGTAACTGTACCAAAAAACTTTTTTGATACAGTTACTTCCAATTCTAATTCATGAGAGATGACAACATAAAATATTGTAGATAAAAATATTGGAAACATATTTCTTTTCTTTCCGAATGATCTTGAAAACGAATTTATTATATTGCTTTGTGTACCAATTTATTATATAATACATAACAAATAGAGTTATTACATAATGTTATATAGTGATATCTTTTCCTAGAATATTTAAATATAGTCTTAACGTTCATACGTGTCTAGAACTTCCAATCTACAAATAGGAAAAATACATTAAAAATGATAAAAAAATTTCAAATTTTATAAATTATGTCTCTGAGAAAAAAATATTAACGGAACGAAACAAAATATTACACGTATGTCTTATAGATGAGACATATTTAATGGCATATATATCTCTCCCTACACTATAAAAATTGTTGACAGCCCTAGAAAATTTTTAAAAAAATATTTAAGGAAAAAGTTTTTAATGTTTACAGGAACACAATTTTTATAATTTTAAGAAGAGATGAAAATATTTGTGAACTCTATTTGTATGCACGGTGTACTAAGTAAGATTGTCTACTTTATATATTAAATAAGTTAGATATTAGTTTGCACTGTTTTGACATTAGTAGACAACTATTGATATTAGAGTAGACTTTACCTAGTTTCATTTTATGTAAATAATGTCTTTAATTAGACTTTTAAAACGTTAACCACTTTTATGAAACGTATGCCTCTGTTCAATTTGCAAAATTAACAGATACTTGAAAATTACCAGCTAAAAGGTTTTCAAGTTTTTTGCTAAAATGTTCTATCTTTAGTAACCTTTCATCCTTACCGCTCCCTAATTACATATTTTTCTCTACCGCTACTTAATTTCATCTTTTTATCTACCGCTCCTTAATTTCATCTTTTTCTCTACCGCTCAATGGCAAACAATTAGATAAAAAACAATAAAAAACTGATGTCACCTTTGGCAAAAGCATAAAAGATATTTCCGAGTAAATTATATAAATATATGAAAATGCTCAAAGTAAAAAGTTAAGAGTTTTTAAGCATATAAAAAAAAATATTTTATTCTATTTATAAATAAATCCCTTATATTTTAGTACATTTTCTGTTACGCTGAAATAAATTTTTTTCACACATTTAGGTATCTCAATTGATAATAGAATTTTTGTTAATTTACCATAAAAAGTTTTTTATTTTAAATGGAAGAACTCTCCGTAATTTAATTTTAGATTTTCCCCGTTTAAATATTATATATCGCTAGTACTCTTGCAATAATATTACTCCTAAAATAATACTCTTACTATCTTTTAATCGAATAAAAATAATTTTGCTATGGAACATTTCATAATTCTTTTTAATTTACATAATATTTCTTCTTGTAAATTTCAAGGAAAAAACTGTTTCTTTTACAAGAGACGTAATATATATATAAAATTTGTTTATTATTAAAAAAAAACCTTGCAAAAACACATTTTATAAGTTTTAACATTTTAAAATTTGTTTGTTATTAAAAAAAAACCTTGTAAAAACAGACATTTTATAAGTTTTAACAAAATCGTATCTGTGCCTGTTTTTCGTCAAAATTGAATTTCGAAAACGAAACGTTCATTCACTCGATCAAAAGTATTACTTTAGTACAGAAAGTTATTTACAATTTAGTACGGAAATGTAGGCTTTTTTATGGCTACTTATTGTCGTGTTAAATCTGTACTTTGTCAAAAATTTGCAATTGTCTCAAAATTCAATTTCACCATAAAATAAATGAGATGTAACTCACCACGACCACCGTTTACGTTTTATTTGTGTTTTCCTTTCAATTACATAAAATGTTACTTAACCATTATCATAACCATACGTTGAATCTCCAGTTAAAAACTTTGACTAAAGATTAATAACCAAATATTTATGGTTTATAGTAATCAAACTGAAGTGTGCACCGCAACCCGCTATTAATAAACACACGCATTTTACCAATAGAGCCAAGTATATCGTCTTGTAAAAAAATTATAATTTTAGATATTATAGAATAATTGTGATATTAGATAAAGGTGTACGGATTGAGATTTTTAATATATGTATTTATTTGTTATATTTATCGACGTTAACTTTATATATATATATATATATATGTGTGTGTGTGTGTGTGTATATATATATATATATATATATGTATATATATATATATATATATATATATATATATATATAGCGGATTTACAGCTACGCGAACAATCTCTTACAGCCAACCAGAACACGGGTCCAGCCCCGCTTGGCGAGCGGCCGTGAATCGAACCCTGATTCAGTTCGACGTCGATGACATATACATAACAATCTGAATATAGTAAATGTATATGACATATTTCATGTACCCTTTAAATTTAATAACAAAAATACATGTTGAATATTAAATAAAAAAAATTACGTCATCAGTATAAAAGAACTTTTGCATAATATTCTTCCGATAGTGAAGTTTCAGCTGTAATTTATTATCTAATAAGCTTTAAATGAAATTTTATATTATATTTGTAAAAAGATGTACAGTTTTTTAAAAATATACCTTTGGAAGCAAATTTTCTGAACGTATCGTAACCTTAATAAACATACATAAGTTGTACGGGTCGTATTCCGGTTACCGGAATTATTTGAATTATTTACGATTTTCATTTCCTACCATATAAAACTGCCCATAACGTTGCTAGTAATACGTCCCATAGTTTTTTTTTCATTCCAAATAATATTTTAACAAAAATATCGAGGTCATTAATAGAGCTAATTCCAATGGGGCCCAGATTAACTCGTTTGATCGCTACGGAAACGTAAATTTTAGGAATTTACAACTAAAAATTCAATTGTTCGCAAATCATTAGATCTAGGTAAGCTTCCCAACAAGGAATTTTTCATAGATATGTATATATATATATATATATATATATATATATGTATGTATATATATATATATATATATATATACATATCTATATCTATATATATAAGACGTCAGTATAACTTCCCGGATCAATAACCTATATTTACCACATAATAGAGGTCATCTGGTATCGGGAAGTGGGTGCGTGTGCGCATGCGTGCGTGTGTGTATAAATATGTATACGACATTCCTGTTCGTGCTTATTTTTATACCATACTGCTAAGCAAGTCGTATAGGGTTAGCATAATAACGGCTGTACTTTTTAATTATAACTTGGATAATTTAGTAAACTAATTTAAAATAAAATTATATAGTGACCAAACAATTTTAAAACTATATTCCAACGTGAACTGTTAAAATATATTTCCAGTATACTATAAACATCTTGTGGTACACTACTGATTTACAGCGTTATTTGTTTGTCCATTTGGCGACAATTATAAAATTCAGTTTTAATAAAAATCAACAATAAGAAAAACACATTTGTTGATTTTTATTAAAACGATATGTAAGTTATAAATAATTCATAGTAACTTCGAAAGAAACTTTTTTAAATTTGAAGATCATTCGACATAATTGCCATAAACACACAAAAACAGGAAAACAGAAAATTGCACACTTTACATTTTTCCATTATGCAATTCTAAAAAGAAGTTTCATCTACTTAGTTTGAGGTAAATTGTAGTTAATTAAAACGTTATTTTTCAGATTGATTTCATGAATTTACAATTTCCAAATAACCTATAACATTAGTGGGCATTCCTTTATGCTTCATTCGTAATGAATATAAAATGATTGAGGTAAGCGCAAAAATTACGAGAGGATTACCAAGTTTAATTAATGTATCAATAACGAGAATTGAACAATATTAGATATAATAAAAATCATACGGACAATTTTAGAAGAAAAATTATTAAAAAAGAATGTAGAAATTGAATTTATTATCCAAAAAGTAAATTTATTATAAGGTTGATTAATTAACTTACACGGTTTTTTTTCGGAAAATTAAGAGGTTAAAGTACATAACCAAATATTGTTAAAACGAAGATGAAGAATAATAGTAATTACAAATTTTCATTCACGAATTCAGAGGATATTTCAATAGCTACAAAGTTAACAAAAAAATAATTATTGAAAAACTATTGTACTTAAAGTAGGCAGTAAATTCTTACAAAATATAACATAACACTAATATTTGCATATAAAAAAGGCATCGTGATATCTTATCTGAAAGTTGATATGAAGAAAGGTCCACAAACAAAGAAGATGAAAAATTAAGAGTTGTGAAATCTGTAGGTAATATATTTAAATAGGAAATCCGTTCAGTTATTTTTTTAATATAATTTTTGTCTTCCCCAAGAATTCAAAGGTTTTAATATTTCCTTTTGAAAGCACAATCATTGTCATATTATTTAAATGAATTCACTTTAAAAAATAAAAATAAAACATAGAACAATTACCCAATATTAAGAAAAAAACATATTACTGTCAATCATGCCATCAAATCAACAGTTCGCAGATATTTTGGTAATACGATAACGAATTTGAAGGCAACGAGACAGTAGAACATACGTAAATAAATATTTTTTTTATTTTTTACATAAATTTAAACAATTGAAAGAGATCACCGTATTTTATTTACCTATGAACCCCACGGTCTCCAATTTGGCAATTTTTTAATTCAACACATGTACACAACATAAACTACATTACAAATATTTAAAGTTTAAATTTCAAATACCTTTCACAAAAAAAAATCAGTGAACAATATTTCTTTAAAAATTAAATTTTCGCGGTTTTCCTGAAATGATTGTCAAATTGTAATTTGAGAGGTTTTATTAAAATTAGTTATTAAATTTAAAATAATTGTGACCTGTTCTTTTTTGACCTTTTAGTTAAATTAATCTATAATAAAATAAAGTATAACGAATGAAACATTTGAATTGTCAGAAAAAGTAGAAGAAAAAAACGAAAATTATATGTAATCAATAACAATGAGCAAATTATTTCAATTTTTTGACAATAAATGTTTATATTACAGACGCTAAAGTATTAGAAACATATAAACAAGACAAGGAATGACAAGATTATTTTTAAATTACTCAATAAGTAAACTGGTCTTATTTAGCAAATACAAAGAAAAATGGGCCTCCGATAATATGAAATGGAAATTGTATGCATTTTAGACCCAGTATACTGTAGTTGACATAATACAGATGTTTCACGTCATGAGACATTTGAATTAGCAAAGATAAAGGAAAAATCCATAGTAAAATAGCAAACAATAAGTTTCAAATATGATTAGATTGGAAAGAAGAAAATAGTGAAATAAATAGACGTTTATTGTCATTTTAAATATTAATTTGCATACCTTGTCCCTCCCTTAAGCCAAAAATAGTAACCAGTCACGTTCAGAAATTAAGTAACGGCAACAACCGTATTTTGAATATAACCAAAAATAAAATTGTTTTGGTCAATATGTAATGGCACATATATTATCGGAAATATTATAATATGGTTATTTAAAATTAAAATATATGCAATAAACTTTGAGGGAGAATCATAAATACATTTAAACGGAATGTCCTATTCTTTCATAATACCAACCGAATCGAATCGAATCGATTTGCAAACGATAAGGATATTCTTGCAAATGTTACGTTTCTTTATAGCAAAGTCGTAAAACTTTTGAGCAGATGAAAGGTTCGTTCCAAACCCTAGTTAAAGGAAATCGGGGTGACCCAATGGCGCTGTAAACATTCGACAAAATAAGATGCAAACGTAAAAATTACACAAATTCACTGTCAACACCCGGGGTAAGTTCTGTGAGAGGGAAAAGAGAAAATTGTAAATAAATCCGGAAAACGGAACCTGACATCGACAATTTATAGTATTGTATTGGTGACACATTTTATTCGGAAAACTTGTTTGCAAGTAACGGAAGGCTGTAAACATATATATATCTGCACAGAAATGAAAATTCGGCATGTGGGAGTAAATATTTTTTAAGAGAAAGAAAAATCATGCCGGATGTACGTTGTAAGTAAGACCTTGTAGTGTGTATTCTATAAACAGATAGGTGCTTTTATATAGTCAACTACCTGTGTATCTTGTTTCGCTGGAATGTAAGATATACTATTCACAACGCAGTTTTTAAACACTTAGTTTTAATTTATATTATTCACGGTAAATTTGTCCTCTATCTCATTTATAAAATAAATATCCATCCCGTGTGTATCATTAGGTATAAACTTCCAGTAAGAAAAACTGCTATAATTAGGAGGTATGATGCGAAAGAAACAAAGCTATGTATTATATAAAATTCGTTTATATAAAAACTATAAATTATAAGATGTTATATTTGATTATTCGGAAATGGGAATTGATATATTTTAGGCAATTTTCAAACTATAATTTGGTATAAAATATAATATTTAAAAATTGTTAACGGAAATTCATTTTTAAGTCAAAGTAATTTACATATAAATATTATATATTTTTAATTTAACAGCTAATTTCTCTAGCCTGGTCATTTTATTCTGTTAGTTTATTATTAAACCCGCGACTTCTATATAATAATTAAATAATAATAATGAAACAATACTTCGAACGTTCGAGGTCGAGTCTTATACCTTCTAGCTGTTTTTGACCATTTGGTTTTATTAGCATTATTTTGTTTTATGTACACAGTGAACTAAGCGAGAGAAAGGGTGAAGATTTCCACTTAATTGTATATTTATCATTCGGGACTGCCTCTCTTCTTGATAGGTTTAACAAAAATGATTGAGCAATATACACATGTATTCTAATGCATCTCGCTCATTTCACCCATTTTACAAGTATATAGTACCACACTTCATGTATTGCAAATCGATATATTTAATTACAACAAAACGTGCCAAAGTCACGATGCAATGACATAATCAGCATTCTAACAGTAATATACCTACATAAGTGCCAACATATTGTTTTATTTCAATGTAATAAAATTAAAAAGTTAGCTCAAAGTTCATAACATATTGTTGTTTATAGGACGGTGCAATCTACACAAGTCACACAGCATATTTTTTCTTCTCTTTATATATTACCTGAATTGATTTTTGTTGAATGAATCAGGCTCGTAAATTAATTGTTGCTAGTAAGTATAACACAAAATTCTTTACTATAATATATATGTGAATTATCAGAACGTGAAATCCTTTCCTCCATATCCTATTATATTAAGTCGTAAAATAGCGTATATTAATGGAGACAATTGGAGATTTCTGTCATTTACCTGGTAACTTGGATATTTCCATCAGGTTTTGAAGTAAACATAGAGCACATCGTACTCATAGCAGGAGTATAATTTGACACGAGTAATGCTGCATGAAAAACCTAACAGACTAATTTATTGATCTATAATTAAACCAATATGGCCTCACAGTAATTAAACTAATGTGGACTTTTGGTACCAAGCTATCAAACCAACAGAAAATACAACGTAACCAAAACGAAATTTGTCCTCTGCTAATGCGGTATATATTAAATATACTGCTACGTGACATACGGAGAATTCTACAGTAATTCGAAGTTTAATGTTTCAAAAATTTGCTATAAAACATGAAAAAAAACTATTGAATACTTCTTATGACGAATTCAATAGTTTTTTTTTTTAATTTTTCAAATATTTTTACTCGCCGAAGATTTTTATGTCTATTTTATCTTATTCTATCTTATAGATTTTTATGGATTTGCTCAGTCTTTTATCTAATATAACATTTTCAGTTCAACTTTCCGTCAAAGTGAAGATTGGGGTATATTTTATTGATTCCACTTGGGAAATCTAGCAGCCACCGAGAGTTATTTTTAGCTATCGACGCTGTCGTTTTGCAGTCCCCGGTCCTGTTATGTAAGATATACAACAGGACTGGGGTTTACTGCTGTGTGAAGTTTTTTAATTGACTTTGTGCATTTTTTATTACAAAAATATTGTCGTCAGCAAATATGCTTATTACCATATAATTTGATGTAGGAATATCAAGACATATTTTAGCGGCCCTCTGATATTATGATGTAATATTTATTCCAACATTATTAAAATTTCATTGTAGGATCTAAACTAAAGAATTCTCAAACAATGTATAATCAGTGACAGTTTAACACGCGATTGTAGAACACGTAATCGTTAATATACTCGATTCAGTATATCCGATTGTATAATTGTCAATTTATTTGAATTTGAGATAATATAGTTTTCATGGCTGCCGTCATTTGGTTGGTTTCCTTACAAAACTCTAGTTTGAAACGTTATAAAATATTAGAAATGTTACTTGTTACTTTAATTGAATGCTACTTTCACCAAAATGTTTTGATTAAGTAAACTATGCTAGTTTGGTTTTCTCAATTTTTTAGGTGCGTCTATTTTAACCAATATGGTTTAAGGTTTCATTCTTTGGAATTCTATAAATAAAGAATAGACAGTCGGTTTATTTAAGATATAAATGTTACATAAAAGAAATAATTCGGTATTATTTTTCATACGGTATGGATACATTTATAAAATTGGCTCTCCTAAAAGAATCTACCACCAAAAAAACTTTAAAGTAGGTGACATAAAATGAAACTTGAAAACGGTCTTAAAATGGAAATGATTTATCTAATAATAAACCATTATACATATATTGTAAAACGAGAGACCTGAAAAGTGTTAATCCAGACAAATTTGTACTATCCTTAAATCCAAATAAATCAATCCAAATATATTTTTCTGTTAAACAAACGTAAAATAAACATAAATCCTCACGGTGCTCTTATAGTGAGATATTTATGAAATTTTAAAATTATTTTTTATTGACAATGTACTTATTGTATATAACCTGTAGTCGATAAATACTTGTTTATCTTCAAAAAATCTTTCTTAAGTTATACCGATTTCGTTTCAACAATACTCAAGGCCTAGTTACTTACATTATGTCCAATGACAAACAAAAATATAAAATTAATAACTTTACTTTTAACGGTAAACATTTACTCCACGCCTCTGTGTATCTACAGAGTTGAACGACTTACAAAGATTTATAACTTTATTAGCATAAAATAGTAAATCTAAAATTTATATGATGCGGGTGTGCATATTACAAATATTGTAATGTTTTAAGCGTAAAATGTTGACAGAATTATTAAATATGTTTCGCAATATATAACGAAAAAAATTCAAATTGAAGCAATCAGTGTTATATCTTACGTACCCGTAAAATGCAATACCTAAAAATTATTGTATAAAGTGCTATCACGTCGCTATCTACAATCGCGTGTCACGTTTTTTCAAGTAACGTCGAACAGAAGAAAATGAAGCTATGTTAGTCCGTGATTTTCGCTAGATTTCGTCCGATTATTTACGTGTCATCTGCTTTTCTATATTATAAATCTCTGGGAAGCACTGACATATGTTTCCAAAATACAATGTATGATATTATTTTCTATTTCTCCATAAATTATTATGTATATCTTTCCCAAATCACCGAATTATTTACGATTATTATTTTCACTGTCAGCAAATAAGACACGAGTATGTTGACAATCAAAGTACAATAGTTTATACATCGTATTGCTGAATATTTACAGCGCCGATATCAGCATGTTTTTGACCCAGTCTCTATTCGTAATTTCGGAATGAACTAACTTTTAATTTGCAAATTTTATGACTTTACATAAAATTTACAAATACGTAGTACTTTACGTTTTTATTGTACGCAAGTCGATAGATTCCAGCGCTAGATGTGGCATGTAAAAACACTGTTGAAATAATTTTATTTTAGAAGTTATTTTTAATAATTTCACAATTAACGAGATTGGAAAGAAACATTTTCATAATTAGTCAATAGTTATAAACAAGACAACAGCGTACGTAAATAGCTTTAACATGCCATAGCAGCCACAGATTTTGCGTTTATATACAAATATTCATTTTTTAAGCAACTGAGAAACTAGTTTAGGGTAGCATCTTTCTAAATTTTGGTGCTAAAGCTGTTAGAGACATCCAGTTTGCGTTTAAATATTTTATTTTGTTATTCTACTAAGTTATTACGAATGCGTACATACCAATGTGCGCACGTATGCGTGTGCAAGTTTATGTGTATATTAATCATGATTTTATAAAGATTTTAACGTACATATCAGTGTCAATAATCAAAGAAAATTACATGAATCCTAATAAATTTTAGTTTCTTTACAATTATCGCGACTCGTTTCAGGATACATGTAAATGACAATCAATGATTGGCTAATTCCAGCGTGCTATGCATGTAACCTTACACTTTTTATTCTGATTGGCCACTATAAGTAAATTATTTAGAGTACATGCAACTAAGAAATGATGGAGTAGATTTTTGAGGTTATTTCTTATTACTTTCTTCGATTCGGTCAGATAAAACATAAATATTAAGTTCATTATCTACAAGTTTTAACGTACGTTTGTCTACAAAAATTATCATATACAAATTATTCCATACATTTAATCACAGCGGTTCGTTGCAGGAAGTTACTTAAAAATTCAGAAATTTTACGTAATTGAACACGAAATCGAGGCAAAGTTATGTGAAATTTATTAACTTTTTAAATAATATAACTTGTGTAATATTTAATGTTTGGAAAATATCTATATCTATAAAATTTTAAGTAGAAAATAGAAACATTTTTTTTGCGTGCTTTGTGAACTTGTATATTTTTTTAATGTAGAAATGTAAAATAACACTAAAAAGATATCATTAATATTAAAGTTTATATCATCTTCTGATCAAGTATAATTTTTTTCTGAATACTATTTTCTAGAATTCAAAATCGTGGCAGACCCAACCGGCGCGGCGTCTGGTAGTCCTGATCTATTATGCGGCACGCGAGCTTTAGGAAAACAATCTTGTGTACATTGTGCAGTGAGACAGGCTTGTAGCAGTACGTTGCTTTTAGTACAAGTGGCCCTGCTGCTCGTTACTGCTTTGTGTTATTTAGCGACGCGAATACAAATTTCACTTCGGCCCCAGTCGACGAACGGCCAAGATTCGAATAACGCAATACACCGTGGCGTGGACTAAAAGAGAACGATACATAGAAAATATATAATTTTCTTTTAAATCAATTATTTCAAAGTTTTCGTTCGACTTGATAAATGATTTTATGCTCTAACATTCCATCAATCTATCTCTTAAGCGGAATAAAGTAAGTAGTTTTTTAATGACTCCCAGAACACTTTCTGAAAGAATCCAGATGTCTTTGTTGCAAATGCATTTCTCCTAGAATTTCTTCAATTGTATTTTATATTTTTTTCAAGTTAAAAGACTATCAAGGATACAAGGGCGAAGGTATACAAAGTCTACAAAAAAATTACAAAGACTTTTTCTAAAAGTATATGAAGAATTTTTCTAAAGTTATATAAATATCCGATATATTTATGAAGAGGGGGAATACTATTTTCAACTAACGACTAATTATAAAGTTCCTTTCGACCTTCGTACCGTCAATTGCACCTACCTAAACAGTTGTGTTGGAAAAATCTAGTAGGATAATCTATGTGTATATATATTTATATATATATATATATATATATATATATATATATACAAGCTAAAATTTGTATATTTACACATTCCGAGTGGTGAGATTATTTTAATCCAAACGCGTAAATCATACAAAAAATATATTTTCCCTTCTTATGTTATTATATTAAACAATATCACAAAATTTGTATTATTCTCTCTGCACTAAGACGGATCTCACTGAATTCTAATTTTTCCCCATTATTCGCGGTGTTCCTGGAATTCACCATGATGGGGTCATAATATTAAGAGCAAGACACAAACTAACACAATCTGTGACAATTATAGAAAACAGTCACTTGTGTTATGACGAAGGTTTGGTTGACCACATGTCCAATCTACCGACAGCAGATTCTGACACTGTCTGCTTCAGAAGTGGAATTCATGCTAGGCTATGCAGTCACCAAAGGGATGTCATGGCTGAAGCCGTTATTGTGTGACTTTCATGAGTTCAATCAGAGGCTATAAGTTTGAATATAGGTAACAAAAACATCTTAAATGTAATAAAAAATAGCGAGTTTCACAAAAGATCCAAACATATAGACATTACATAAAAAATTATAGCTGAAAAGCCGTTCAGAAGGAATTGGAACGTCAGAGTAATTGCTAATTGTAACACAATTGTTTATGTCTGAGTGA
This sequence comes from Druceiella hillmani, assembly GCA_039881145.1. Taxonomy (NCBI): domain Eukaryota; kingdom Metazoa; phylum Arthropoda; class Insecta; order Lepidoptera; family Hepialidae; genus Druceiella; species Druceiella hillmani. Next base: position 15,804,121 of record JAYKKI010000007.1, on the reverse strand, counting down.
TGTTATTAGCGCAATATAAGCTAGAATAATAATAATTGTTTGCCAATCTTAATTGCATACTACATAGCTATTCATTTGAACTATATTATAAAAAGGTTCTCAATTCACAGTAAAAACCGATAGAAGCAAGAAATTGTTGAAAAAAAATGTATTTAATTCAATTAAATTCATTGATAATTACTCATACAAATGTAAAAAAAACAGCACTGTGTAACTATATTTTTAATGTAAATCAATACTAGGCATATTAGTGTAAAGTCCAAAATGTAGCTATGTAAAACGGCCATTCTACTTTTGAGGGACAATTTGTAATCTTAAAAATTCAAAAAGTTTATAAAATGAAATCCATCGTATTCTATATTTTGCCTAGTATGTAGTACTGGCTTGGCCCAGCTGATAGTTCCGTTGATCATGATTTAGAAAACAAATCAAGTAGTAGATCATTTTTAGAGTAAAATTCTCGAGCGTAAACAGTATCATTAACAGGCTGCCATGGCTAACTTATTATGTTAGATGTATCCGTCAAAATATTATCTTAAGACATCACTTCATGAATTGTCTTATATTCTTTTGGATTGTGACATAAAAACAAATCTTCTTTTACAAAATGAACTTAAATTTTGATATTTTAATTATCCTGGGATGTTCGTGATAACTTGGTGGACGTTGCTTTTAAAGGATTGTTATCTTTTGGAACAGTTTCGGAAAGCGTAACGATAAGAACTTTACAATGTTTACTTCTTTGAGCTCATTAGAGAAACTTGCAGCTTCCGAAATATCTTTTCCAGTAGCAATTATTCGATCTGCTGCACGTTTCAGAAATCTGCCAACTTCGTCAGCAGCTCCCTTGCGCCGTATCCTGTTTCAAAAAAAATCTTGGTGGTACTAGGAAAACTGCACCTAGAAAAAAATAAAAGTTTTCTTTTTGCCGGTACTGAGTAGCTGGTCCATCCGAAAAAAGTGAAGAGTATTTACGTTGGAGTAAACAGGTCTTATTTTAAAGAGAACTAGATCAAGGTATGCGCAAATTGATGCTGAGTTGTTGAAATTATCATCGGAACCAGTACAAAAAGTTTCCATCAATATTTCTTGCCCAAATTTCATGTAGATGTCGTCAGTATGCAATATTATTTGGTTACGACAACCACTAAAGTGATGGGACTGCACCTCTTCAAAATATTTGCAGTTGGAGTTTTCACTGAAGTCAGCTACCAACACTGCTTCATCCTGTTTCAAATCTTTAAATTATACTCTGTAAGCTTTAAATTGGACTTTTATATTATAAAAGGGCATCTTCAATTGTTTGACTGCAGCTTTAAACAAATTTATTAATTCATTTTTATAATTAATTGTTTCTTCTTTCATTTCCTTTACAGTATTATTAATTTTCATTTCCTTTCTATTTTTTCCATGGTTTTAATTTTTCTTATCTATTGCCACTATTTCATCTTTTTTTTTCTATGTTCTGAAATTCATTGCAGCTTTTTGTTTGGTAAACTTCGCAATTTGATGAAATTGTTGACTTTGTATACGTTTTATTCATGTTGACTTCTTTAATGATTCTATTTTTATGCAAGCCTATTACCAGGAGTTGATTGGTTGTGTGGATTTTACATACATAAGTTTTCCATCTATTTACCGTTGGTTGTTTAATATAAAATGGATGATAACGAGCAAAATTAAAGCACGAGAAATTCACGTCAGCATTTTTTTAATTGAATATCTTTTTTAAATCGACCACCCAATTCCACCACGTAAGAATAATTCATAAATTTGCATACAATTCCCCGCAATTGGAAATTAGTGCAATGTTTATTGCTAATAATTTTAAACCAAAAATGTTAACATAGTTTAATATTCTGTGCCGAATGTTTCAATAATATAATTGTTTATTACATTAATTAATAGTAGCAAACTGCACACATTGATATTGAACATAATTAATATTTTTTTGCTAACGGTATTAATTGGATTGCCAAAAACTACTCAGTTAAATGCGGACCGTAAAATTGGTTAACCGTTGATTCCAAGCGTACATAATGTGAAATTAAATATGCTTGGTGCGAGTAAGTTATTATTATTCAGCAAGAGTAAAATAATATTTTAGTTTTAGTCGGTTATCAACTTTCAATTCTGTTGAAATATTGGTGGCACATGTGTGACGAATTAAACTATATGGAATTGTTTAAATAACTTGACGTTTATACAAAGAGAATGGATAATTCTGTAAGTTCCATTTTAAATCTTTCTCAAAATGGATACAGAAACTTTCACTTTAAAGTTGTTATAAAGGTTTTATTTGATTAAAAACAGTTTAAATTTTCTATTGTAAGTAAATTATTCGGTTATTTTCCATTAACATTCAGTTGTTATTTTGTAATCACGAATATTACAGTAAATTTCTTTAGTATTAACAATTACATTATACTCGAGAATTTAGATCATATATAGAGTTCTTTTTTATTTGAACGCTGATATTTTATTTCTATTTTCATTATATATCAAATGTGAAAAATCAGGCAAATATTTAATTTATGACATAGTAATATCAAGTGATTTAAAAACAATTTGGATAAAATTTTAAACGTTTTTACCGGTAACTTAAATTTTCAAAGGACACAACTTTACAAGAACACTTGGGTATTAAATGGGGTAATTTATGCTATGCTATTAATCCTTTTATTTTTTTTAATTACAAATTTTTTAAGTTTTTCTTTCATTGCAGTGATATTAAATAATTTTTCTATTAATGTATCAGTAGATATATATATATATATATATATATATATATATATATATATATATGATAATATGAGATTTGATTTTAGAAATTTTTAATATTTAGCAATTTATTACATGCTACCCGTGGCTACTCCCGCATGAATTTGTAACTAATTAAATTATTTCTGGTTTTAAACAAGTAGTACAATATAATTTAAGTAAGATAGGCACTCGTAATATTATTTAAATAATATTCTATTTTAATACAGCATTCAGTGTGTTTCTCGTGTTAATGCTTCTCGTTACATCACATTTCCAGATTTCTTATTATGGGTTAAAATATATAGGTTTCTTGGGAACTAATTCTGAATAAGGCGACATATAATTGATCATGACAAAAGCAGGATTGTGTTAAATTAACTCCACCAACCGCTAAAGTTTGGCCTTGTGCTTTATTTATGGTTATAATATAGCAAAGCTGAACTGGAAACTGCAGTCATTTAAGCTGAAACGGCAAATCTGCGTAGATTAATGGTAATCGATTTATCGTACCGGAGCACAATCACTTGTTATATTGGGCTTTATTAGATAATTGAACCATTTCAGCCAATATAAACCAAGAAAATCGTTTATATAATTTAGGGTTGAAATGTGGTTAAATGGTCGTGATCATATTTTTAATGATATTGACTATCAAACACAAATCAGAATCCTCTAACAAAACTTGGACTTTATGTGTTTCGGTATCATTTTCCAACTGGAATGCTATATTACTCCAGTTGGAAAATGACGTTGGCGTGTTCTCTGCACTAGGCGTGTTCCCTGTGGAATCACTGGTAAGGTGTTTCTGAAATGACCGGCAAAAAGAACTGTCACATTCTTTAGTGTATGATCGGTTTCTTCGTTGAAATTTTATGAGACGGTGTGCTTTCATCCTACGCTATGAAATTATACTGTTGTGATAATTTTGCTGGCTAGTCCGTTTAGATATCATACATATTACATAATCATCACGAATAGAGTTGATTGATAGTTAAAACATAGCTTAAGCTCTCCATCCTTCAACAAGGGAGTTACTAATTCCTGTATTCGTTACCTTCAGATGCAGCATTATCATTTTCAGAGTTGGGTTTATCCATACTCCTAATACATTTTTGTAATATGGACCGTACTTATTTTTCAAGCTTGGGCAATGCAATATTAAAAACTTTGCCACTAAAGTCAAGTTTTCACACATTCTGTTCCACCTCTATGTGATGTAAAGTTTTTTTAGCCACATTTTTTTGTGAGAATTCTATGAAAAATAAGGAACTCAACATTTGATAAGATGAGACCATAATTGGGAACAACGTCCTCACCGATTCTGAACTACTATTTATAACTGTTTCTTTAAAAGTTGTTTTCAAGCAACCTTGTAGCTCCGCAAGCTAATTGGCAGGAACTGTAAATGATTCCTTCAATTGTACGCAATCTTTGGAAAAACATTGTATATTTAACTTTACGCAGCAAAAATGTAGGTAATCGCATTCCGCGTTACCAGGATGAAAAGTTTTTTAGTAGTATAGTAAGTCGGAGTGCACTGATTTTTGATCCCGGGATAAACTTCGACTGAATTACTTTTTTCGACGCAAAAATTTATTATTGAGAAGTAATGAGTAAGCATTTCACAATACATTAACGTTTTTGCGAATGTATGCTTGGCATATAACTTGAAGAAAGCTGTTAGAGTCGTTCTCGGGGATTGGCTACAATATCGGAAACATTTTTAGGCGTAACACACACACACGGTCCATTATTGGTGATCTTTCGTGACATTTCGTACTTTATGGTGAATAAAAAAGTTCGATCGATACAGGAATGTAAGGAAGATCTATTAGTTATCAATTTCAGTTAGATTCCGTCTAATGTTATTTTATGCAATATAATCAGACTCAGTAGGTGAACGTCTACTATATTTCGGATACCCATCGTCCACTGTTATGTTCTCTTTATAATTTTTTTTGATGGCGCTTATTACAAGGGTTTATTTTGTTTTCGAGCCAAATTAACAAATGAACATGATACAGATCATTTCTTTGCTATTTCATTATATACATTAAATATACGCACGTTTCAACAATTCACATTTTTTATGAATAATATAAGTTCTTGAACTTTAAGTCAAATATTCTATCTATCAAATCATGGTGATGTAAAGAGGGATGTTAATATACAAATTTGATTTTATTTCTAGCCATTGCGGGTTGCAAGTAAACGTATTAAAGATATTAGGGCGTCCATGATAATAATCATAGGTCATGGCGTCTTTTGTATGCTCGTGTATGTAACGCACTCGCTTCGTAAATAATGAAGTTAACATTACAAATTGGCCAACATCATTTGCATTTTTGTCAGTACTCAACGAGTCTTCTAGGAGAATATGATTTTCAGCGCGTGATTTATTTTGAATTCACCTAATGAAGGACGATCTTTCTACTTCTGTTTTGGTGTACATGCCCATGATTCATTGACATACCATAACGCACAATCGAGTTTCAACTCGATTGTGCCTTCACTTCTTAACTTCAAAGCCTTCAGGCTTCACTTCGTGTTACCATTTGATATGCATAAAAGTTCATTCACAAACCATTTTACGTAGATTGGGTTAATTTGCGAATGGGTATTGTATATCCAAATTTGCTCTTGTAAAACATTAAAAGATAATATAGAGCATCATACGCTTGATTATGAAAAGAAATTTTTATTTTTTGTTATACGAGATAACATAATACAAAGATAAATCATGGTACAGGTTCATGTTGGCGTTGCACAGCGTGTCTGTCTCAGTCAAATACCTTACGTAAGTAAGATATGTTAATTAGAGGTCACTTTATTTCTACGGAAATATATTTAAATTTTCTATGCTTCAAATCTTATTCAGATTCGGATTCATTTTGTATACTTAAACGCTATCATTTTGAATCACTTGTACAACTTCTTAAAAGTGACTTTTGAATTTGGGGTATTTAAAATCAATCGATATTTACCTATGTAAAGAACTGTTATGATATTTACCTATGTAAGGAAATGTTTATTGACACCTAACTACAAAAATTCAAAGAGCTATATTTAGAAAAAAATATTATCACCTGCCAAACCAAATATGAGTAATAAATAAAAATTACTATCTAATTAACTACCTACTACTAAAGACTTTCAATTTATTTATTCTGTTGATTTACTATTGGCACCACTGACTAATTTCATATTGTTTACAGTCAAACTACTACCGTTCGCTTATGTAATTGCGTAAAGTAGTGGGTTACGGTGAATTTTTAAATTTTCTCAAATTTTACCTCATATTTACGAATGTTCCCCAATGATGTGAGGCTTATTCTAAACTGGTATGTTTCGGGGTGAAATAGTTTGTTGTTGAATTATAGAGAACTTTCTGGAATTTTCTATCAAATTCAAAAATTTACCTTAATATTGCGTAGTAACTATTTTACTCCAATCTGGTATGTTTCGGGGAGAGATAAATTTATTGTTGAGTATTCTCAAATTTTGTAGGACTTTACCTCACATTTCAAAATGATCGGTAACCTTGTGTCGCAATTCTCTTGATTTAAACTGTTCTGTCTCAACTTGAATTATACCATATACTATTTTAAACTAGTACGTCTTAGGGGAAATAATCTGATGTTGAATTTCATAGAATTTTCTCTCATTTTCCTGATCCATTCAAATCTTCTCTGTGCAACAGACATTAGCATCGAAATCGGAAATTAAGATTTTTCATGCTTATTAATTATAACAATGTTAAAATTTATATTAATATAAATTTTAACATTGTTTCATATAGCAGAGTTTTCAGTAATTTTAAAAACTTCCTAAAAATATCAAATCATTGTTTATAGAATCTCATTACAGAAATTTGTCAGTTTTTATCAGCTATTCACTGTTGAACTCCCTAAAGAGCGGCATTTATTAGTGAGTTCATACATTAGGGATATTCCGTTTTGATGAAGTTGGGGTATTTTGATTGAAATACAGTTGAAATTAGACTTCGAAACAAACCTAATCCAGCTGCTGCATACTCAGTAATAAGTTTTTATTGTATGATATTTAGAAGTTAGAGTCGTATGTGCGAATAAATCTTAAATCTTTCGTATATTATACGGAATTTTGCTTAATATTTTCTTTATTTAGATTAAATTGTACCAATAATGTTGATAAATTTATTTAGTCCAATTTGTGGTTGAAACGAGTCAAATGCGTGTTAAATGGTTCACGTCAGTTTCTTGCCTACCTACGTAGGTAACGTACCGGTCGATATTTTGAGTGCCTTTTCGCTCGATAAATATACATATTTAATGCAATTATTTATTCCAAATATTTTTAATATTTATCAGTTTTCGGTGCTTCATTGCAATAATAAATATGCAAATATATAAGTATAAATACAAATCATTAATCACATTAGTTAAATAATTGAAAACTGCGCACTAACCATCACACTTAGCAAATGGTCTCCGCTAAATTAATGACAGAGCTGCTTACTCGATTGGACGTATCACAATCAAGTTCGTTAAAATTTAATAATTTATTATGAATATTAAAAACACAAATAACAAATATTAATTTAAACTCAAGTCAAGTAGTTCAGAAAAAATTATCACCGTAGGAAGCGCAACAAAATTGCAATATTCAAAGTTCAATTTACGTATATGTTTAATTTAAATATATTTTGGAAATACAAATCATTGAAAATTAAGGTAATTATAGACGCCAATCGTATGACGATTTATAGACGCCAATCGATCGACAGCCAACTATTTTATTCATCAGATAAGATTATAACTGGACTACTCATCGGCGCCATCTATTAACAAAGATATCTGTCATGATCGATACGATTTTTCAGACATTGCGAGCCAACTGTAATTTGTTAACTGTACTGTGGTTACACAGCTTATACTAATGCCAACATTTACGCGCCTCTATGCAGCCTTTGCGTCGATATTTCGTCGTTTTCGCAAGTTCGTCATCCATTCCATCGATATTTCGTCGTTTTCGCAAGTTCGTCATCCCAATACAAACTTTCTATTTGTTGAATTTGTGGTTAATCCATTAATTTAAAACCAATTATCGTTAACATTAAATATCTATATTCTCCAACAATTATCAAAATTGTTATTTAAATAATTATAATTTGTGTTACCATATTCTTATCATGATTATTTTTAATTTTTTATTAAGACACTTCCTCGCGCGAATTCTTTATGTTTTGCATTCTTGCAATTTTTGAAATTTTATCCTATTTTAAATTTTTTTTTAATTGAAATCAGTTCCTCTATACTTTATATATTGTAATCCAGTTCCTTTATCCTTTATATTTTGTAATAACAAAATTTACTCGTTTTCTTCAGTTTTAACTATGCACCACATGATATAAATTTGCCTTTGCGAAAAGAACTTTAACTGTAACCGCTGAAAGCGAATTGGGCATCAGTCGAATTCCTTGGCATAACCACAATATCTACTTTTCCAGGTCTGCAAAATTGCTATTATAATCGTGATTGAATAGATGTGATTATCAGTATAACGTGGCGTGCATAGTGCAAATTGAAATGTGTGTTTGGGAAGTGAGTTAATTTTTATATGAAAAAAACTGAAGAATCGTTTTAGTTTACGCTAAAGAGAGTTATTTTTTGAGACGCTCCACTATTAAGTTACATAATAAAGAGCTTATTACTTTCTAAGAAATTAAACTTTTCCTATTAAAATTTCTCCTAAACTTAAAACAAGGATGAAATCATTTGTTTTACCTTTTTGGTCAAGTTGCCTCTAAAAATTACTGAAAATCTCAACTTACTTTTCAAGTTTATTGCGTAAAACTTGACAAAATGTAATCAATATTAGAATCCTGAGTATCATACGTACATCCATGAAATTTTAAAATTTATTAGATGTCTTCTTAAATTTTCTTTAACTAAATACTCGCCAATTTTTTTTTTCCTTTTTTATACTAAGTATAGATTACTAGGACCATATTTCTTTATTTTAAATTATCGAAATAATTTAAATATTATTGAATTAATTATGATCATTTTCATATCATTTCAAAATAAGAAGAAGTGAAATCATTAATCAATGAAGCAATAATATCACCTTAAACTGATTATTTGTACCATTATCAATTTATACATAGTGTCTTACCCTAGTTAAAGTAAGGACTGGTAAATAAAATGTTAATAAAACATTTGTTACTTACTCCACATTTACAAAAAAAATTATATGTTCTAATGTCTAACTATACCAAATCAAGTAATAATCGAACAACAAACGTTTATTTAACAAGTCGATCAGAATTATAAGTATGTTAAACAAAAGGAAGGCTGTTTATGAGATTTACTTCAAGATCCAATAATCGCGTCCAATGTGTTATCAAATATTTGACTTGAACTATCATTAGCATCTCTACCAATGAAAATGTCAAAACCCTGTTAGGGTTTGGAATAATTACGATTGATTAACATGACTTCAGCAATTTCAGTAGTGACAAAAATTATATAAACAATGGAAATTGAAAAGTCCATTTTAGAAAAAATATATTTCCCAGCTGTCGAATTCCTATTTGGATATAGTTACAAGGAAATATTTCAAACCCAGGCAAGCTCACAATTTTGTTCTTGTCAAACATTGAACATTTTTTAATGGTATGCAGTGTGCACCTTTAAATGAATTTATAGATACAGTCATGACCCATCCTAACCAATTCTTCCTAGTATGTAGCATATATAATAACACAACTGACTGTCGTATCGACATTAATGTACTTAACCAGCTAATAGGGCGCGTATTGCAATTAGTGAATTGAAATATTCTTAAGACTGTTAAAGTCAAATTTATTAAAAGGAAATTTGCTAGTACCTTAGAATCAATTACACTCACTGACAATTATTGTGTAATTTCAAATGAAATGTCGACAAATATCAGCGGTCAAATTACCAGAAAGAGTGTACACCCTTATTAAAATCTGTGCTTTAAATTTTTACTTAATAATTAGAAGATATAATTTTATACTCTTATTTTTAAGAGTTGATGAAATATACGAGAATAATTTTAAAAATATCGTTCAAGAGAATTAGTCAAACAACTACTACAAATTATTGCAGAAAATGCTGTAAAAGGAGAAAATGTAATGTATAAACCATAGCAGAATTTCATTGCAAAAACACTTGGCTATATAATTTTCAAATTATGTTGGAATGCACGGAATTTCATTGTTGGAATGACAGATGTAGATATATGAAAATAGAGTATGTACGAAATATTAAGGGAAATATAAAATAAAGTTGAGAGGAAAATGAACCTCTGAGAAAATAAAGGAATACTATGCTTGTACATACCACAAAGAAAATTAGAAAAAATGAAAAACTGTTTCCAACGTTTTGGAGGAGTATATATAATTTTTAGTTGTTTTACATAATATTTGCCAAAAAGAAAAGTATTACGGAATGAATTTTTAATAATTTACCAATATTTTTGAAATTAAATGGAACATTTTACGTTTTGACAGAGTATATTTAAAATAAAAAAATAATTGGTTTTGATATAAAAATAAATATGTAATGCGAATAAAATCATGAATGTGAAAATTCGTTACACTCATTCCTCTAAAAATAAACTATAATCTAACCCGGGCATATACTAATTGAGATGCCAAATAAAAACTAGTAAAAAAGCAACAATTCGATATCATAAAAGTGATTATAATTCGATAATTTAAAGAAGATTAGTTAATATTTTAAGTTAATATTTTGTAAAATAAATTGACGTACAAAACGTAGCTGTTGGAGTAATAAATATGAAATTACTGAGAAGGTGTAACCGCAAAATTATTCCTTCTGTATGTATCACCATGAAGATAATTGAAAATTATACTTATCATGACATATTAATTTTAATTTAATTAAATATTTTCCCTAACCTTATCGGAGCTATTGCGAAAGAATTATGTGCAATCATAAGAAAAAACAAAATAAAAAATAAAAATTAACAATATGTATTGTGTAAAATCAGTTAGTTTATTTTTCATTACCCAAAGTTGACATCAAGATTATGTTTTATTTGTGTATGGACTATAAAAAAATAGAGTGATATTTAATGTATGTTCTAATGAAAGAAAATGAAAGGCAAAAAAATAAGGAATAGTTTTACTTACAAATTATAAAAATGGTTTTTAATTTGTTTTTTACAATCAATTGATTGATATTATTTGCAGGCAGTCTTGGCTTACGTAAACAAAAAGTTAAAATATAATAAAAGTTTACAGGTGAAAACATATTGAGAAAGTTGCTATCGAACCCTTCACAAGACAAAGCCAATTCTATAATGACAATAAAGAAAGCAAAGACCATTTAAACAAGTAGTACGAGTGATTTTATTACAATTCAAATCATATAATTTAAAAATGAGAAGCGATCAAGATGCCCTTAAATGTAAAGAAGCACTGTAAATCGCGAACGAGTAAGATAAATGATCCGATTAAATAGACCACTTAATTCAGTTAAGAAACAACACGAGAAAATTAACAAAAAAAATAATCACTTTTTCTCAACTTTTAGCACGTCAATACCCCGCGTCGGGCATTGTATCTGACCTGAGAATTTAAAAGCAAAATGTCGAAACTTTGACACTGTCTTTTAATCCAACTTATTTGCAGGTTCCATCACCTTACGACTTTTGACACATCGTTAAATGAAAAGTGTCTTAAAAGGCAAAAGTTTTAAATCGATTGAGGATAATAAATTTCGAAGCGCATGGGGGAGTGTGTAGGAGTCTGAGGTACATACTATAAAAGGAATTTTATAGCAATGTGTTTTCTGTTATATTTTTTTTCTCTGGAAAATTATATAGGATGATTTAAGAGGAAAAACAAAAAAAACTAACATTGCATTCAATCGTAAAAATCCCATTCAATAACTAAAACAATAATAATTCTTTGATCGTTTCTTCATGAGCAATTTGGCTGAACTTTAAAAAAATTATAGTCTGTGCCTTATATAAACGCATATAAAAATACCAGTGTATTTGTTATTAGTATATATCTTTCCGTTTCTATTGGAATGAAGTCTGAATTTTATATTATTTTAATTTCTACAATTTATCGTCCAAAATTATATAAGAATTAGTGGACATCAAATAAAAATATACACTCAAGTTTACTAATTAATGAATAAAGGTGCGCCTTAATATAGAAATAGTGTTGGTTTTTAGATTACGCATTCAAATAATTCAATGTATTTAATATTGTACTTTATTTTGTCGAATCAAACAACAAACATTTTCTTACGCTAATTATTTAATGCACTTACGTATGTTAAAATTGACAAAGTTTCGATAAATATTAGTCAAGATTTACAGAAAGTGAGATATAACTAAGATTTCATAATATGTATCAGCAGTATTCTCGCTTTGTACATAATGAATTTGTTTCCTTCGAACAATTCTGTATCTCTATTGTTCCGGACATTACATGGAAAAATCAATCATTACAAGATCACTAACATTTTCATCTGCCCCTCATAATCATTTTTCTAAGGCACTGTTTTACGTAAAATTTTGAAATTTGACAAAATTATGCAGAATATTAATTCAAATTAATTTTAATAGTAACACTCAAACGTACTCATAAAAATGTGAGAGGGGGGAAATAAATATTTATTTTTGGTTTGATGTGCTAAGTGGGATATTACATAAAAGAAAAAGTTGCAAACATTCCGAAACAAAGAGATTTTTTTTAAATTTTCTTTAAGGTAGCTTTAGAGATATTGTTAAAAAAGTACACAAATAGTATGTTAAACCTCACTATACCCGAAACCGCTGAAATCATAATAATGAAGTAGTCAACTTTATTAGAAAATTACCGAAAGTTTAATTTTTTTAACACACACAACTCACTACTTTAATGCTTGTATACCAGACAATATATTTTCAAAAAATAATATAAATATTAGCGAACAATTTAATAGTAATACATCCTCAAATATATGTATATATGTATTTGTACTCCATTCCACTTCCAAAGAGGAAGTTTGTGAAAAGATCAACGTAACAATTAAGTCTGGTTGAAAATTTATTTAGATACAGACTATTTATAAAATTAATTGTGCGATAGGTATCGATTGATTATTTATTTACGTACTATAATTACTAACTACTTACATTAAAAATCTGCCACAATAAATAAAATTATAAAAACCATAATTTTACTAATATGAATTGTGAAATTTAGAGGGGAAAAATGGACAAGTTTTATTATGATTATGCTGAAGTTATTTTTTTTTAAATATTTCGGAATATCCTTGAAATTTTGGCACGGAAAAGGCTGGACCATATAGGATATGCATTAATATTACAAGATGTTAAAGTGAGGTAGCTACAATGAGTTAGCTTACATATATGCTAATTTGGTAAAAGTATTTAACAAACCTTGTTACTTGTTATTTTCTTCTCCAATAAGTGTTGGTATTATTTTGCAGTACATAATACACATTTTATATTCACTTTAGGGCAATGTTTCTTTATACTAGCTAAACTTTTCCTCTTTTGATGTATATTTTTGATGACTATTTTTAATGTTAAATATATTTGTATAAAAAAAACTGAAGAAGTTTTATAGTTAACATTCGCGTATTTGAACCTTTATAAATTATTTATCTAATTGTAAATGATTTAATAAACGTTGTGTTTACCTGACAGGTTAAGTTAACCACACCGCAATAACGTCGGCAGGTCTTCACATTTAGTCTCATAAAAATGCACTAGTGGGGACAACTTTTTTTATAAAAGGAATTCTTCGCTGATTAAAATGGATCCGCGATGTGTGTCGTGAGCCAAAATGGATCCGCGATGGTATATATATATATATATATATATATATATATATATATATATATATATATATATAATATGGGCATTAAATATAGTGCATTCGCAGTGATTCGTTGTTACGCATTTTAATGGTTTGGGGAAAAAAGGCATTACAAGCGACATAGTACTAAATGGAATATAATGTAGCAATTTTAAGCCTCATACAAAAGTATTATAAAACGAAATATAATGTCCATTCTTATGGTTAATATAGGTTAAGACTTAATTCATAATATTATTTGAATACCCTACTTTCGTCGGATTCATAAAATTATCAGGATATCAGATAAACATATTTACGCTTATGAGTTTTTTTGGGATAATTGGCTAAAAAAATTAAAAAAATATTTTTTTGCCGGCGGATAGCTGTAATTGATTTCATTTTAAGATAACGCGTTAAAAAACAAAGGTAACAGTCATACTTGGTATACACTAGTAATACAATACGATTGCACATGCACGCATCGAGCATTATAATTGAGACATATATGCGTTATATTCACATTCTTTGATGTGGATAAAACAATGTCAGAAGGGGACAGTCAAAAGAAAACGTAATTAATATATAGAATTGCATAGGAAGTCGAAGCATTGTAAGAATATTTTATTGCACATTATACTATTGCCCCTTATTCTTCATTCGGATATGTATGTTTCGATAAAACTAATTTTTTTGTTTTGAAAATTACCAATGGGGTTATCTCTGTTTGACTGTTGGATGGACTTAAAACCTAATAATCGTATTGAAGCCATATATAAATGTACATGGGTGTAACAATGTTTGCCTACGTAGTGACAATTGGAATTAATCCAAGCGCGCATAATTATTATTATCGCACTAGCATAATTATTTGTGACACTTGTTGTTTATACAGGATTAAATTTTGATAAATGACCAAATCTTAAGGGGCAATTAATAATAATCAACAACTAAATTATAAAATAAAAAATCATAATTTTAATTTTTCCATACAATCCCGCTTTAACGAGAGCTTAATTGCACGGAAATGTTAAAAAATTAGGTTTTTTTCCTTCTCTCATTTTGTGACTTATTTACCAACCCTTAATCGCTTCTTAAAATTCAGTCACTTACCAAAATGTATTCCAGTATGTTCATAAGGGTTTACAAGGGTCACACCAATTACGTGGTTATGTATATAGATTCAAGAGATTGATTATATTTTTTCGTTAACTGTTTGCGCACGGATATGAACTTAGTGTTTGGCTAAATGAAGCCAACGCCGCATGCGTTGACTTATCTTACGGAATACTCTTAACTTTTATTGTTTTCAAATATTGCTCTCTCATTTTTTCGCGTTTCATAGAATTATTTTGTATTATTTTCAGTTGATTATGTTATTATGTGTTCCAGTGTGTTGCCATGATATTATGTGTTTTCAATATATTGTATAATTTTTTTGCATTATTTTTGAATTTGTTATTATTGTGTAATTAAAATGGCGAATGTAATTAGAATAATGACAAATGTTTAAGAAGACCACTTTTACCTTAACGGAGAAGCATAACTCGATAAACGTAGTTACGTATATACCGAAGGAAACGCATATTTATAAAAATATATGGTGGAGCAAATCGCTGAAATTACCGAAGTTGTTCTAAATACAGAATACGGAGAGTTCCAGAACACAGACATTAAGATTTCCACCATATCACTATAAACACAATTGGAATTATATGCGCAAAAAAAAGGATATAAATAAATAAAAAATTAAAGGATGGAGATTAAACGATATCAAAAGATGTTAACATAAAGCCCTTTTATCAATAAACCCCGTAGCATGGCAACAATTTATAAGTAGATCATGTGCTCAAAGAAGAGAAATTAATGGTAGAGAATAATGGATGAAACAAACATTAATGTTGCTAGATGATGTAATAGGAAATTCATATTTGATATCGTAGAATCAACATTGAGCTCTGCGGCTGCAGATTTGGATACTTCTCATTAATATAGATGTGATAATAAGTGTCAAGGCGCAGGTTCATTGTGATATAATTGTTTTGATGTATGCAGTATATTTTTCGTGTTATATTAGTGTTTTAAGTTTATGATGAGGTGATTTTTGCATCATGGTGAATTATTCTCTATTTAGTATTAATGTATTTTGCGTTTATTTTATTAATTAACATGTATTCTGTGTTTTAAGTTCATTTTGATATATTTTTTCACGTAATATATTTATTTCCGTGATATAATATTTTATTTCATGTACTTTTATATTGGTGCATTTTACTTTTTAAAAAAATATTGTAACAATTTAATGTTTTGTTATCTAATTAACATTTAATTAAACTATTAATTCTATTTCTATTTCTACTATTTACATTTGTATTTCTAGTATTTTCTCTTAGCATGCTAGAAGAGTACTTATTAGATACGTTGATAAAGGTTTGCCAAGCGTGATTTTGCAGTAATTGTTTCGCCGCCGACATCTCTTTAAATTATTTTTGGTAATGCAATTTGCATTTGATTTCCAACGCTTTGGATTAACATGTAACATGGGTTTGTCTTTTTTCTTTAAATAGATCTTAACTAATATTATAAATGTCAAAATAAGTTGGATTGTATACATATTTATCGGACCTCAACTATTTAACCGATTCGCGTGGAATTCTGCAAAGAAATAATATGTAGAATAAAAATTTAATAAATGAAAATACCTTATCTTCCGGAATTTAATTGCTTTTTAAGAAAAGATTTAGCTTTTATATTCGTTATTTTAATAAATAAATAAATTAATTAATACCAACAAGCCAACTTATTTTGAAATGAGGGAGATTAAAAGCATTTATATATTGTAGTGCTAGAATATAAGCTCTACAATATCTCTGCATATCCTTATCTTCTCATATTTCCATTTATAAAGTAATTATAGTTTAACCACGCGTTAAAATAAAGGTTTTACTTCTGTAGCAATGTCTATTTTCAGTTGCGGTTTCACCGTCATAATTTAAATTCTGTACGTAAAAAGGGAAAAAATACACTTATAAATTTATTCAAATGACGGTCCATTTACCTGTTCATTGCAGTCAGTTTTTCAAAAATTTGTTTGGCACAAGTCATGAAAATTGACATAATAAATAAAAATATTAATCCACTTGTAAGGTTGACCAATAAAAATATTTATATGCCAATTTTAGAGGGATGAAAGATGTAATAGACTTTTTTATTTTGTATCTAACGGCGAGTACTAAATCTCAAACACGTTTTCTGACCATTCAAAAATCTTAACAGCCCTATATAAACATAATACACAACAAAAGCCCCCCTACATTTCAAAAATATATGATGTGACAGTTTAGTCATATAGACTATTTAAGACCGCATAGTCCACAGATAACTCAGAATTAAATAGTGCTTTCAATAATGATGATAAATTTATATCATGTCAATATGTAAATGATAAGTATACGGATGCACTATTGGACTAGATGAATTCTGTTTATAAAATACTTTTAAATAATAGATAAATCTGTTTATATTAATACCAGCATCTTTTCAACATCACGTTTCAGTATCACTTCATATAGAAAATACCCGTGGACAGTGTTTTTATGTTTTGTTGTTCAACTCGTCGAAAAGTACGGTGTTACTCAATCCACGTTTTATTATTTCTTAATGGTGGCGCTTTAAAATATAAGAAATTTCATCTGCAGGTTTCAGTTTTTCATATTTTAATCCTATGAAAGCAGATGGTAAAGTAAAATAAATAAATTATTTTACATATTAATTATCAGTAGAAAAATATTTCCATACACAGATATTCTCTATATGATCAGATTTAAGCATTTTCTCAAGGATATGAATTTAAAATCATATTTAAGTAATAATTCCTTCAAATTTGGCTTTTATGGCAAATACAAGAAAATTAAACCTGTTTATTATTGGATCCTGTATGAATCATCATTTAGACATACGTCCATTAAAAATCTAACCCCACTCGACAGTGATATATTACAAATATAAAGTTAATTCTAATACAAGAAAGTTTCTATTCATTTCCATAGTTTCTTTTTATATAGCAAACTTAAAGGCTATAAAAATTAACAGTGAACCTAAGCCAATGAACATAGTAATGGAAGAAGTTAAATTAAGGAATATGTGAATAGGCCTTTCATTTCCCTAACTTCAAATGGAAAATATATTTTTTCATTAAATTCACTATTCGACGAGCAATGAAACAATTTAGGATGAAATGTATTTGTAAAAAAAATAATTAATAGGTTCATACCGCTTGGATTTTTTTCTCTTTCTATTAAATGTTAATTATGGCCTTTCGGAAAAGCTATTTCGTTGCCTATGCCAATTGAAGTAAAAATGAGCCATCGGAGTTCGTAAAGCAACCGACACAAAAAACTTGGTTCGATTGTTTTGTATAATACATTGTAAATTTTGTTTTTATAACGTGGCGTTGACAATGAAATAGATGACAAATTATGCAGCTCAGGTTATTGAATAATAAAATATAAGTACTAATTTAGATTACAAGAACAGGTCTTATGAGCGATGAAGACACATGTTACTAGACAGTAAAACGGTGTGTTATGTGTTTTTATTTTGTTATTTCCTAATATTTAGTTTCCTGCATTTAAAGATATATTATACATGGTATAATAGAGCATATTATTTTATCAGTGACCGTTACACGTACGTATCTCTAATTTATATTAATTATATATATATATATATATATATATATATATATATATATATATATATATATTTTAACTAAAAACTGTATCTGTTACAATAAACATTTTCATGATATAATAAATCGCTTACCGCGTTTTTGTAATTATATTTGTATGTGTTCAAATAATCACTCGCAGAAATTGATAAAACGATTTACCAAAAAATATGTATTTTAAGTCGTGAAATGGACGACAGTTTCAAAAGATTGGATTTTTTTAAAATTTAATGGGAATACATATACTTTTTAAGACATTTCATTTATACATATCTCCGTGTCAAAATGTTTCGCATATATATTAACAACAATAAACTTGCCACTCAAAGTTCATTGTTCACTGCTACAGTTTTTGGGTAATTGTTCAGACCCTAAAACACCACATTAAATCTGTATAAATGGATTGTCCCAGAAATAAACAACAGAATAAAAAAAATTACGAAATCAGTATAGAAATTCTGAAAAATTAGAATATATAATTTTCCTATATAATTTTCAATTTTCGTCAATTTGCACAATCAAATGACAAATTAAGAAAAGTTCCTCAGTGAAGTGCTAAATAGTTTGATTTTTGAAATTTTAATTTATTAATCTATTTTAAATATCCAATGTTAAGTATTTTCAGTACGACACGAATAATTATTATAGAAATTTAAAGACCTCTCATTTTGTAAAATTGATTTAGTAAATCATATGTTCATCACGAATTTGTAAATAAAAACATAACTTTTTAATTTCATATATTAAGGGTTTTTCCTTTTCACCTAAGTGCAATTATCATAATTAGATAACCCTCTCCCTTGGTGACTGAACACCTCCGCTCTCTTCACTAAACAACACCATTCGTCGGGATTGTAGGTATATCGGTGGGAATACTCTTGTTGATTAATCATTTAATATGCCAGTCTTTCTATCTTACGCCATATAGGCAATGTTCCCCGAATTCTCTTCGCCTTTTATCGCTGCTGTGCCCACGTACATCATAGGTGATAAAATATAGCTTATAATTTTCCTTGATATATGTGCTTTCAAAAATATCTGAAAAAAAAATTGTAAGAAAGTAAATTAATTTACAACAAAAACACCGCGTTAAAGTCATTTCAATTCCGTCATTTCTATACTTCAGCTAATGGAAATGTTCCACTTTCTACGATGATAACAAAATTCAAACAGAGACTATTTTCTGGGACACAAAATAAATGTTGTTCTATGGTAAGTCGGTGAAGAATTGTATCGCATAATTTAGCATAGAATAATTTATTTTACTCAATTGTACCTATAGAAAATTACATTAAAAAAATATTAATATTTTTACATGTATAGCTTGTATTGACCTTGTCGTGCCTACTCTTACAAATAAGCGGCATTATAAAGGCACATACTTTATTATGTGTAAACACAGGTATACGCGGTTACATTTATTGATCATGCTAATAATTTTATGGCTTTAATGTACATAATTTAATACATATATATTATTCCTTACATATAAAGTACATACAAACGTAAAATAACATTTGGTGAAACGAGTCGTATACTCATCATTTCTTCAAAAGCATTAACTCTAATAATATTAATGTACATAATGTCTTGTGAATATTTTGTGGTCAATATTTTTTGAAGTTCAACGATAACAAATCTACCGATTATAGTGTTTCATTAAAAATAACTACTAATAGACTTATATTATTTGTTATTTATCTTGACTCCTTCAAAACAATAATAATGAACTAATTTTATTTTTAATACATCAACACAAAATTAGTTTTAGTAAGATCCTGATAAAATAGATAAAACAGGATTCTGGTGATAATTTGTGTCACGTAGGGCGAAAGTAATAAATATTTCTCGGGCCGTTAAAAATGATAGGTGTGGGGAATAAAAACGGATGTAAGAAACATTATGTTATTAACGTTATTTCACACAATACGGTACCAAAACTAGACGCATCAAACATCTACGTATCCTATACAAACATAACTTTTCTTTAGTGTAAGCATGTACATATGTGTGGTAGTTACGACGTCACTTTAATTACATGAAAAAATTTGAAATTAGTTTCCCTGAAATCATATTTATAACATGGATACGTTACAATATTCAACTTTTTAAAAGAAGGGCAGTAGGCTACGAAATAAGAAACAAGTAATTTTTTGATGATGCAAACATAAACACGAACACATTTTTTTTCTTTGTATAAGTAGCGTAAGTTTCAATAACAAGAAAGTAAAAATTTGGACTTATTGTACTTTTAGTAGAAATATTTTTATTTCATCGTATAACATGTTTCTATAACCCTATATATATGTATATATATATGTATATATCTGAAGTTACGATTATCTACTCGTGGATACGGGAATAGGTTGGCTATATGGTATAATCCTCAATAGTACCTCAAAATTAAAAAGTTATAAAAATACATTTTCAATACAATCTCTTAATGTACTAAAATACATGTAAATAAATACATTTTAAAAATTGTACTCCACCTGAATTTTTCAAAAATAAGTCGAATAAATATTATAAAGTCTCATCAGAAATTAAGTTTCTATGGGAAGTCCAGTTGACGCTATTTTGTTTAGAAAATAAAACCGATTTTATTTTCAAGAAATTTGTTTCATAGTTTGAATTCGCATTCCCAATTCAAAAGTATATTTTTGGATAACTTAAATACAAATTCCTCGTACTTTAGTTAATTTTATGAAAAAAATTTTTTTCTGATTCATCTGTTATATTTTAAATCTTTCAATTCTTACAAAGCAATATGAGGTGGGAAGAAATTAATATTATTGTATAGCGTTCTACTTAATTACAAAATAAACAAATTTTATTGGATAAATAATTTTACCTAATTAAATTTATATTCCTCAGGTGATCGTTATTTTATATAAAACAATAAGGCAAAAGTTATCAAAAGAAATGTTATTTTAGTATTTAAGCTTAGGTCCGTAATTGCCATTTCCAAATTAGTTTTAAAAGTGAACTCATACATTTTATACGTTCCAATTGTAAAAAAGATTTTTCACTATAATGAGTTTATATATCATTTCCAAAAAGAAACGACCTTAAAATATATCGTGTTTATTTGAATATGTGCGGAAGTAACTAATGGGCAGCTTACGTTTTGACATCTACTAAAATGACACGTATTATTTGAATACGTTCATAATTGATAATAAACTCAGAAGGAGTTTCGAGGTTTGTGAAACTGGATACACAAATAGCCAAGTTACACCTAATAATAAGAGTGCAAACATTGTACAATTACGGAAAAGTAATCTTATAACATTATAGTCGAACCTTTTTCATCACTTTGCTATAAATATCCCTAATTTATTGCGGTGGGTTGTTATTGAGGTGATCCACTGGTTTCTTTCAATTTAGCAGCCGATAAAAGAAGAAATAAAAATATACAGGGAATTCCATTATATCTATACGTTAAACTGATATGTTAAATTCACTTTGAAGTTTTGTAATTTCAGCATTAACAAAGGAAAATTGGGGAAATAATGAAATTGAATGAATAATTTTACGAGAAAGCTGTCAAGCGCAGTGAGTGGCTAAGTATTTACTCGCGGCATGTATTTTTCTTTGAAAGAAAAGAAACGTTTCCTTAATCTCTCTTTTATTTTCGTTGTATCCATCTGTCCATTAAATTTCACAACCTTTGTACTCTCAGACTATTAGTGTGATAAAGCTAAAATTTGACATGTGTACAAGATATGGAATAAAATCTTTGAAAACTTTATAGGTTTTTTTATAAAGATCGAAAATGTTATACTCACTCCCAATACTAAACCCTTAATAGCTAAACCGTTATTTTTACATAACTAATAATTATTCTCAATAGTATTACATAAAATTAAATTAATAGGAAAGTTATCAAAGACAAGTTAGTTCTACTAGTTTATGAGTAATAGTCGACCTACTTGTCTTATGTACAGTGCATAAGTTACTCTGTAAAAGTGCATAAGATACTCCACACAAATGACGTTTTATTTTTATTATGAGCTGGACATCATATTTAAATAAAATCTGTGGAAAGTTTACTAGACATTATACTTATATACTACATGATAAATACTACGAACATCGTAAATATTTTAACAGAAATACTATGCACCTACTACGACATACACACACAGACACAGGCACACACGCACACACACACAAAGGTGCGCGCGCCGCGCATTTGCGTGTGTTTAAATGTAAATGTGATATTTATACTCGTGAACAGCTTTATTATGCGGTGAAAAACAATTTGAACAATTCCTTAAAATAAAAGGAGGTAATTAAAATTAATTGAAACGATTCACAGATTTAATCAAACACAAAGCTTGCTATTCAATCGGGTGCCTATTGTCTCTGCTTTAAGCGCAAACCTCTTTGTAGGATGATAGATGACCATGTTGCCAAAGTATTCTCTGGGAAATTTTAATATAATCAAATTTAGTTATTCACTTGTTCACCAAGTGATATTTTAATAAAGATATCGTTATTTCGGTTGAAAAGTTAGTAAAGAATTCTTCGATTTTCTTGCATAATAGATATTGATTTGAACCGTATATAAATAAAATTTATAAGAGTTTCTGTTGCGGTCACTTTGAAATTTTTACGTCTGTAAATTAATGTGATTTACAGTTATATAAGTAAATGTTGTTTAAAATTATAATTAATTACTGACTTAACTAATTATACTGGTCACGTACGAGTCGAACTCCCAAATTAAAAGCTTAGTACGATAATTAAAATTATTTAAAAACATACGCTGTACAGTAAATATAGAATTTATCAAGTGTCTTCCAATACGTTCTTCATAAGTATCTTAATATTGTTTCATAGTACTTAGAGGTGCACATAAAAGAATGAGTTTTTAATTCTTGACAGGTTTGTTTACGAATATTTTCGATTATCTAACGTAAAAACTTCTTCATATATCAGCTTTCATTTGATGATACTGTATGCAATGAAATTTGACCCTAGGTTATTTCTAATGTTAGGAATTTTGATATAAGTATGTGAAATTAAATTTGTTTTATTCGGTGTTTATTTTATTATTAAGTATATGTATGTATATTCAAGTCCATCCATATTACGTAATTTCTCAGTTTTGATGGACAGATTCACATATACCGAGTTGATTTCTTAAGTGTTAAATTTCTAAGTGAAGTTATTAAAGCAAGTTCAAATATTATTCTTTATGACGAAAACGTAGAAAATTCTCTCCTTGAAACAAGACGGTTAGAAATTTAAAAACTTTTTTGCTATTTAGGAAGCAAACCAACTCACATTTATTGAAATTTTACCACCGAAAAATATTAAATTATGTATTTCAATCATCTTTCTAAAATTTACTATTAAAATAAATAATGTTTACGTTGGCTTCATATATTTTGCTTCCAAAGTAAAAAAAAAATGAAGTGGAATCGATAGAATTGATGAAATAGATCCTTTAAAATAAAATGGAGAGATTTTTATATGAAAATCTCAGTTAAATGAAAATGACGTTAGTTCGAATAGTTCTGCTGTCACAAGTTTCACGGTCCATTTGAGTAATGGCGGACGTTTTTACCTGCATTCTGATATTGGTTGACGTTCTTGGAGCAACTCCATTTGAATTTCTACGAATTGTCAATGGTAAGCTGTACGAAACATATCGAGAAGCCTGTCAGTATTTACATTTGCTCGAGGATAACATTCCGTGTGATCACACACTCACTGATGTTCCTATTTCATCTACTGCATATCAAATTCGATCACTTTTGCCATCATAATTTCACCTCGTTTGTGGGACTAATATAAAGACCATATGGCTGAAGACGTTTTGCATTGGGTGCAAAATGTCTTTAGTCATAGTCTAGAAAAATGTTGCATGAATTAGGAATGCCAACGACAAATCGTAGTATGTACGATGCATTCAACCGAGTATTTGAACGAGAACAGCAATGTGATCGAGATGCTTTGAGACAATTAATACGAACATAGGTCCCGATTTTGAATTAGCAGCAAATAACAGCGTACGAAACATTGATGATAGCAGTCAACGATGGCTACGGAAGAATATTCTTCCTTGAAGCCTTGCGAGACCGAGAAAAAGTTCCTAATTTCATTGACTTTAGCTTCGATTCGGGCATAAAATCAAAAAGCACTGGCCGTAGCATCACCTGGGATTGCTGCCATGTTGTTAGATGAACAGCTTATTCAGTGCTCAAACTACTAGTGAATTTCTAAGCGATAGATAGCGACGTGCAATATTGCCAAAAAATCAGCAATGGCGAAAGTAATACAGAGTTTTAAAATAATCATCAAATATCAGTCATTCCAAGATCAACAGTTGCTGATAAAATAAACGCTTGCTTGAAGTTATTAAATATGTGGAGATATGTAAAAACTATCAAGGTAATAACAATATCCGAGTCGCATTACAAAACCACGAATCGTTGGAGGAGTTTTCCAAATAATTATTAGACATTGATAATGGAAAAATTGCGGTTCAGGCTTCCGATAGCCTGATTTCGTTTCCGCATATTTTTTGTCAATTTATAACGTTGAAAGAAGAATTGACCATAAAGTTTTTCTGAATAATGGTGCAAATTACAAAAACTACATTTTGGTAGCAAAATAAAGATGTAGACGATTGGACCATAAAAATACAAAGTCAAATCGGTGGTCAATTGCATTAATTTAAGTTGATCGATTCAATTACCGATCCAGATGAAGTCGTTAATTATCGTTGAGTCATTTTTCCATAGGAAGTTACGTAGACGTGGTGTACTCAAGAGTCGGTAAATCATTGACGTTATTTGTTTTCTCTTTGAACGGATAGAAAAAAAATATCGTTCATCATTGCGATGAAAAATTAAAAACAACAACAAATGATTATCAAAACAATGAATTCTGATTAATTTCATTTTAATACACTCATAATCATATCGAAATTGCTTTGTTTCAATTCACACAAATTCAATGAAAAATTTGCTTGAACTAATTCTTTCTTGACGAACTAATAGACTGACAGACAATGTACACCCTAAACCATCAGAAATACAAGCATAAAAACACACTTAAAATTTGTTTCCTAAGCGCACTTTTCATTTTTTTCATTAGTAAATTACACCCATCCGAAGCCGGGAGCTACTAGTTGTAAATAAAGTTACTTCGGTTAATTTGGATTGATAGTTTCAAGAGGTTAGGTAGTTTTTATTAAAATCCATGTCTATTTTAATTAATCTTAAGCTAACATAATTAGCTGGAAGAGAAAAAAGATCATGATAATTTAGTAACTTGTCTGCTTTTTACTATCATTGTTATCATTTTTCATTATAATATTAAAAGTGAGAAGTGTTAAACTTCTCACTTTTAATACGTTTTGTAATCAATGTGCTTTACATTGATTACAAAAAGGTTAAAATTGGCTAAAGATAGAACAGATAATTATAATAAATTAGTGATTACGATACACGATATAACACATGTTTTCAACGAGTTTGCAAAAAAGGAAGAGCTAAATAATTTCACTGTTATTCAAACTTTTATTCAAAGCAGGTCGCTGCAAAAATTTAGCATTATATTGTAACATGATTTTCTACTATATTCACTAGACAAAAAATAAAGTTTGAGATGGAGTATAATAAATATTGATATTCGTGAATAAATTTAATTAAAAACGTTATTTTGACCAAAATTTAAAGCACTGAACCTTGTTTAAATTTATAAAATAGTAAACTGATTGAAGCAGGTACAGAGGTTAACTAGTTATTATTCTAGTAATGCCACTTATGAAAACTTAAACATCGTTTTTAGAAAAAAAACGTTCATACACCTATTAAATCTGAGGCATCGTGATTGATACTACTTAATCAATATATCAGAATATTTTACTTGCTAATTTGTAACTGGATGTATTTTAGCTGCCTGCATGCCTTTTAAAGTAAAAAAAGAAAATTTCTTACATTAAAGTTATTTTCTTTTGTCATCAGAGACATCATTTCGCTTTCGACTGAAATATTTATATTTAAAAAGTATTTCTTATTTTTTCGTTCTTATTGCTACAAAAGCGAGTTTTTTAGTTTTTTAAGCTATAATTTAATTTTGTTTAATCTTAAAACCAAATTTAAGTTATACGTAATGATAAAACGTGACAATGAACCCAATAATTTTTTTTTATATATGTTCACCTGAACTAGCCATTACAGCTAAAACGTCACTATTATATGGAACTCTCCCTGTTAGCCTGGAGCAACCAAGTTATATTTACTGACGAGGAACAATATTGTCGGCTTGATATTTTGGGTTGAACACCAGGCATACGGTTTTTGGCAGCGCCCACCGCGGTGACCCAGATTCGATTCCCGGCCGCTCGCAGAGCGGAGCTAGACTGCTGTTCTGTTCGGCTGTATGAGATTGCTCTCGTAGCAATATAATTAGATAAATTAAAGTAGATAAATAAGTAAATAAATAATTATTTAGTGTCAATCTAGTTCACATAAGCTGTAATAACAATTTAGGTAGTTTTATGAGTTAATCTTGGTAAGAATACAAACAATAACCAGTACAAAATTATTGTATTGTCACCGGTTTTTGATAGATTTCATTTACTTAAGTTCCGATCTTTCAAATAATTTATTAGTGGTCTAAATTTGTTTCATTTCAAAAGAAGTTTAGCCTTCGTGATTTAACTAAAAGTGTTAAAAATAGTTCTTGTATATATATTACAAAACCGTTTTCTTGGATGATGTATACAACAAGCAAGATTTACATAAAAGAGCAATGTATGAACCAGATTGCATCACAAAGCCATTCTAAAACAAAATAAAAGGAAAAGCGGAACATATCTGGGGAATTGTATAAAAATATAGAAATAAGAAATATGGTACGTAGCTCTCGATAGTAACTAACTTAACTTGCGTTGCGTGTTCGTTAACTTGCAAGCGAAAGTAACTGGTGGTTAACTTGTTAGGGAAAATTTTAAGAACAGTTTTGAATCTTTCCCAGTAAAGAACTTGTTTTGAAAGAAAGTAAAAATATCGTAAATCAGTCTAACAAAGAGGGCGCAATAGACTATGATAATTGTCACTAGCGTGGAATGAGAGAATTAACTAATATCTATTTTTATTTGTCATTTATAGGTGCATAGAGAGAATATCAGGAGGCTATCGGATGATTTGAGGTATGAATTATCATTGGATACAGTGATTGAATTATTGAGTCGCTTGTTTCAGATTAATAAGTGTTTATATTTTAAAAATGATTACTGATACATGCCTATAATATTAGGATATATTTTTTATACTCTTAAAAAAAATTCCGCATTAAAAAAACGGTTGTATATCTTTAAATATCGATATTGAATTATTAATGTTAATATAGGTTCATCTTCTCTTCTTCTAAAGAGTCCTATGTTAATAATTATTGTATTTCGATTGAACATGATAAACTACCTTCGAAATAATTTAGTTTCTTATTTTTCTAACGAAACCAAAAGTTTTTTCAGACGTTTTCCTTTCAATTGTTTTTCCTCTCCTGCATCGTTTCTTTCAGTGATTTTGTTATTTATCTTCAGAATATTATTTTACTTTGTACAAATAATTCTTGAATAAGACATTTCTACGTAATATACGTCATTGTTGGTTAAGCGTCACATATTCATAACGCAACGTAAATTCAGTCCAACATTATATCATAGTATACTGGACGAGCAATATAGAGATATTAGTGCCAAGTTGATATGTGATAATTATGTATGAAAAATGAACGGTCTAATCCGAGTCGAACTACCTGACAAGCCAGGCATTAAATATAATTATATATTTTGGCGCCTTAATTTGAAGACGGTATAATTAATTAATTACTGTTGCATTAATCAATATGATATCATACAAAAACTGAATTATTCTTTACGTATATTTAAATGTACAAAAAACATCGAAAATTTGTTTTTGTTCCATGTTTGTTCTGTGAAAGTTTTACTATTTTATTTTTTATGGAAATATGTGTATTTTTATTATCATAGATTTTTCCTAATAATTTTAAATTAACTCACAAAACTTTAATACTGTAGTTCTAAAAAAACAAATCAATTTCCATTCTTTCAATGTGAGAAATAATGGAAAAGTGATATGTAAATAATTTTATAACTTTATAAGTCCCCTGAGGGTGTAAGTCATCTTATAATCAAAAGGAAAAAAGTGTAGTTCCGTTTCACTCAATACCCCAACTCATGTCAAAACGCGTGACAAACTCGGCAACTAACCGCACACCACAACTATTACCTGCAGCGAATGTTCTGCTTTCTTGAACAGTCTTGGTCAGTAACCGTCGGGATGCACGCAGTCTGTGTAATAGAAAATTTTGCTCATTGCCCAGATAATTCAAACCCCAGTAAATATAACTAATTATTATAATAATGTTCTTTTTTATTTTAGGAATATTAAGAAACTTCAATGCATACTTTTTTTCAAATTCATATGATTGGTTTCGCCCTTATAAATAAATTTTCCATTGATTTCAATTCCTCTCCATTGACTTATGACGAAAATGAAAATATATTCTAAATGACAAGTAAACCAATACAAATATATTTTATTTAAAGAGAAATCTATGAAAAATCTACGAAAAATGTTTGCTCATATCATATAATTATTTAGGACAACGTTGTATTAGATAATGATATACTAACTAAATAAACGTTGTATGAAAATATAAATTGCCCAGCTTAACTGTCCGTATTTGTTATACATAAAAATTGGAGTAATATCAAACCGGTCCATCTGAAATGAAATATTTCTTTTTAAACTTTTTTCAATGCATTTTTGCATTTTAAGAAATTTAAAAAAAAGTAGAAAGATATTTTGAAATGAAAAGCAGAATTAAATAAAAATATCAGAGAAAGAAATGATTAGATGTAACCAAAAAGTTCAACGTACAAAACGAAGATAAAATTCAAATAAATGTTTTAAGAGGAAAAAACAGGAAAGAGAAACGATGCAAGTTTTTGTTGACAAAAAAGAAAAAAACCTCTACTACAGGTAAAGATACTGATTCTTTTTACCTCCTACTTCACGCAAATATTAATGTAAACCTAAAATAAAAAAAATTCGATATTAAGTGAATAAAAAAAGATAGGAATTAGGCAAACTTTTCAAGAAACAAAACTTTTAAATACAGAAACCTAATAATTTTTTACAAGAACCACAAAAATAGAAACGAAAAATAAATTTTCAATGAAGGTAAACAAAATAAAGCAATTTAGTAGGAAGGATCTGATAAAAGAGACTGCTAGTTGATTAAGAATATTTTTGGAATCTGGTTCAATTAATTAAAGGTCACCTGATAAGAATAAGTACATAAAGAAGTCTGGTGTAAGAAATGCAAAGAAGTATCCATCAGGTAAATTAAATAATCTTTTTAAAATTTGAAAGATTTTTGAAAATTTTAGAACGTTATAAATTTATTTTTTCCAACATTTTCTAGCTGAGACCGTTTTGGGTGTGTACATACAAATATTAACTTATTTGTGCCTGCCTTGCGTAGAGTTAGGATAATATCGGGAAAATAATTCAAGTCCACTGATTACATCTTTGTGCTGTAGTTAATATGAAATAAATGGGCAAGGTCGCTTATACGAGTCTTGTAATGTGAAGAGAGTTACATATCTCGAATTCGAGAATCCAAAGGGAGTAGTCTATTAGCAGTGGGCCACTAATGAGCAAATTCTTCCTCAAATATATTTAAAATGAAATTTATTGAATTTGCTAAAGTGACCAAAATAAGTGGAAGAATCTATTGAAAAATATCTTTCACATATTCAAATATTTTTGCGCAATACGATAGCTTTAAGGAAAAATCTAAACATATTAGGAGCAATCATTCATTGAGACTTAAATGAAAATTGTGCCATAAAATACCCTCAAGAGATGAAATTACTTTATTTTGGTGGTAACCGACGTCATGGTAACCTACATACATCAGTCGAGTGATCATCAACTTGTGATCTACTAATAGGAATCATAACACTCCGATTATTTTGTATTGTTAGAGAATCTTTAAATCATAGTAGTTATGCTATATGAGCACACTAACGGTCTTTCTGCATCTCATTATACATAACAATCCTCATGTAAACAACATTCATTTCATGTCTGATGGCGCAACTAGTCAGCGCAACTAGTCAGTAGATGATTTCTAAATTACATGAAAGGGAGGACCGGACATGGCATATCGTTAGCCACGTTTGTGACATAGGTATTTTTGCAAATTGTATGATAGCCATGAGACAGTGCAATAGCAACATCCAACATTGAAGTTATTGACGAAGCAGTTACAACAAAATTTCAATTGTCATTTTCTCCAAAAATTCCGGCCTTAAAAAGTGCATCAGGTATACATCAAGTTTTATGGGTTTCTAATACACGCATCATGGTTTCAACAAACTTTAGTTGCTTGAAAATATACATCCAAGGAAAATATTAAGTTTTACATTGTAAAAGATTAGTTTTTGTCTTCAAACCCAGAAAAACCTTTCTGATTATAACTAAAAGCAACATATATCATCTATAGACCAATACAAATAACCTGTATTTTTTCCGATTTCAATGAAATTAGGTTTTCTCTTGAGGGACATGAGTTTGGAATTTCGGGTGACGTAACTCAATTACAGAATATATTTCTGAGCTTTAAAACTATTAAATTTTTTCGTCCAGTTAAATACTATCAAATAAAAAAGTACCAATATATATGAAGCTTAAAAATGCTTTATGTATATTATTTTTCTTTTTACAGAGCATTATGTAAATACACATCAGTCTGGATAATAATTTTAAATTACAAGTATGTTATAACATACTAAAAAGAAAAATAATCCAAAAGAAAAGTGATGTTATCATAAATAAACAGAAACATGGAAATTTTCGCTTCCAAAATCCATTTCCATAAAACTTTTATAATTGTCGCCTCAGATTTGCGTTTGTACTTAGACATCTCATGTAAGTTTTAATGCGTTTTCGAATATTTTATTTTTCAATTTCAATTCATAAGAATGAAAAAATGTGAATATAAAATTTTTTGTAAAAACATTCATAAAAAATTAAATTGAAAATTATTTAAAATGTATGAAATGTTACACTTCTCTTGCATTTATTCGGCATTCATTTTTATGTATTCTTAAGAACTCTAAGATTTAAAAAATGGCGTAAAACATATTATTCCAGTGGTTTATATATATGTATAATTTAAAGAAAAAAATGTGGATCCATTTCATTGCAGTGCTCTTAATGATTATCAATTCCGTGGTTATAATTTATTCGATATGATTGTATAGTTTTTTATCCTCACATTAAATTAAAAATATATGTCGACATAGAATTAATATTTTATTTAATTTTAGATGTAGGTAGGATTTAAACTATCCTATTTCTATCATTAAGAACAGTCATTTTAATATTTATAGCAAATGAACTACCAATATGTTGTAAACAACGACTATGTTTTCAATATTGGAGTATTACTAAAGTACCGATCGATTCCTAAAAATATTTGAATGAGTTACATATGTCATTTACCGGATCACAAAGTCTAGAATCTGGTATCTAAAAACGGTTGAAATTATCTTTCTCGGAAAAAAGGAGTTTTTTTTCTTCTGCATCTATTTCGATGTCGCTGGTGGGCAATTAACTTATGGATAAGTAATGCTTATTTAAAGCCTTTGAAAGTTCAGGGATTAATAATCTTCAACATATTAATGACAAACTCAAATTACTGTAAAACAACTCGATCCAAGGAGAAAATAAAAAAATAGTCGAACATTGGTAATTTAATACTTGGTTCTGATTTTCAGTATTTAATATCAAATTATTTCCTTCCAGGTATTTATAATTACTTAGAGAAATAGAAATCATTTTTTTCTATATATCAGCAACCATAACGACATCGGGGTTCTGCACGCCAGAAACTAGATTTTTGGACATAAAAAATACAAGTATTGGAATTAAAGAATGGGAATAAATAAGCACTAACGTGACCCGTGCGAAGTCTTCGCATTATAAATTATTCAACTCAATTTAATAAATCAAAATTGATTGCAGGTATTCAATTCATTTCTAATTTTGCACACTGCTTATTATGTTTTTATTCCATTATGAAGCTCAGATGACAGATCAAACAAATATTTTACTAAAATTGACATATAGAAGCGCAAGTATCAAAAGCATTGAGCTAAAGCGCCACTTTATTTATACGTGAGTGGATTTGAAATTAAACAAAAATTTTACCGACCGTCAATCATATTGACGTTGAGCCGTTAGATGGCAGCATTGCTGTTTTGTGTATATAATTTTAATAATTAATTAATTTGCAAAAACAATAGCAATAATAAATTGTTTAGTTGTGGATGCCGGTAGAGCAAGCAATTATCTATAAAATGATATATAATTTATGTGGATTAGTTGTGAGGTTTCTTCTAAAAAGGGAGAGTAACATCTTAACCTTAGCGTATTAATATATATGATGATGATGATGATGATGATGATGATGATGATGATTAAATATTTACTTATGTGAAAGTGAGGTTTATTGTTCACATTTCGTTGCGAAAGATAGTGGTATCTCTTATAAGTATCTTGCAAACGTTATCGATATTAATTCCGAAAAAAAATTGGCGTGTGGCTATGTCGAGAACACGGTCGTGTGTTTTATATGAATATTTATACGTTAACGGGTAATATTTTTTAGTTTCCCGCCACCATTCCCACTCTATCATAGAGTTTTTTATCATATCATTGGATTGCTCTTGAAAAAATATTTCCAACCTTTTACGATCTTTCACGGCTGAAGGCCGATATTGTATTAAGTTTTCTTAATTACTAAATTTAACACCATACATATTTACTAGAACTATTCCACACTGATGTTTTATAGATGAAATCGGTAAATATTTCGTCGGTAACTAACTTCGTGGTTTCTTTTAGTCACAATTTATATTAAACGAAATTTATGTGACACGGCGAAATGACTTCAAAATGGCGGCGCGTCTCCCTTCACTGAGCGCCATGCATCATTGATCCCCATTAAATGTAACGAATCTTTTGATCCTTAAACTATCGACCGGTCTAAATAGATTTTCGATGTATATAAAAGTTACTTAGCTGCAATGCCAAACTCTATCCCCAGGTTTTGTTACCATAAATTTTCTTAATTGCCTCCCACAATGGAAGTCAATTAAAAAATATATTCACCTCAAAGCAGCTTCAAATCACCGAAAAACGATTGACAATACAAAGCAAACAACTAAAGATGAGTTTATAACAGAAAAGGGGAAAATACTAATTTACTAGCCTCAATACTTTACTTTGATGAGAATAAAATAAATTATGCCGTGAAATATATGTATTTCTTAATTTAAGAATAAAGGTGTTAAATAGTTAACCGTAAAGGTGTTAAAAAAATTTTTACGAGCGGAATTACGTATTATACATTTATTAATTTTTTCCATCCAATAATGTGAAGTTGCGGTTTATAGTTATGACTATTTCGCGTGCCTAAACGCGTTATGCCCAAGTAAAACGATAAATAAAGATTGGAAAGTTTACTGGCCAAAAGTAATTACTAATAGTCTGCTTGTCGATAATTATTACTGTGATAAAGTACCTATCGTTCAACCGACTTAATTACATAAGTGTAAATATTGCTCACAAAGATGAATATTAGTTTTAAAAAGTTAGGGCGAAACAAAGAATATTCGATCAAATAGGTTTATACACATCTCAGAAAAGCCTAGAAAGATGAATGGGCAAGAACGATAGTTATTTTCAGACTGCCCGAATAATTTTTTTTAATGATATTTTTCTCTCTTCCTTATATTTACTTCTGTTTATGATCAGTATTTGTGAGCATATTCCGCACCATTATGCTTTCTCTGTTTCAAAAGTTATTAATTCCATTCTATTCAGAATCAAGGTTTCTGTGAAATGTATTTTTTTTTTAATTTAAAGTATTTTTATCTTAAAAAACTTGGATAACTTGGATATCTTAAAAAACTTGGATACTTTGGAAACTTGGATATATATAATTTTTATAGATTAGCATACAACAGTGGCTCTATTTTTAATTAATCGATCCTTTTTGTGATTTATTTACGCATTTACTTATAAACTTCATTTCAAAAAAAGGTATTTAAAATGGGTTAATAAAAATATTTATAGCTGCTTTTTTATAAAAAAATCATTAAATTTTTTACTTTGTTTTTTGCTTGGTTTTTTTTTAATTTTTTTATCTACTTATTGCTTACCTTCCTTCCTTTTGAAGTAGGATGGAACTTGAAGTTGGAACGACATATTGCAATTGCGAATCTACAAGGTGCCGTATCATCTTACAATGGTTCGACTTTTGTGAGCATGATGCCCTTCCGCTACCAAATTGTAAAAACAATTATTTATTAAACATTATATAAATTAATTTATAAAAAACAAACAACAAAATTAAGAGACATTATTTGCTTATATATATACATATATATATATATATATATATATATATATATATATATATATATATAAATATATATATATGAAAATATATTAAGAACTTTATTTTTATCACAAAAGTAACTACCCCATGATACAAACATTATAATTAACTAGAAATTATATGCATTTACTTTTGAGACTGTGATTAAGTTATCGCAACAGAAGCCTCAAAAATAATATTACTAACAATTCTATAAATAAGTACAGGTTGTATTAATTATTCTTGAATATACACTGAGGATATTTTAATTCAAGTTAATCGGTATCGCGTGCTTAAAATATATGTATTAACTAAGTATTGAAATATTTTTCAAATAATGTTGTGCCGGTAGTCGATTCCAATTTCTAGTTCCTACTCTTTTAAATATATTTTTCTAGTAAAAATCATTTTAAACATCGAATCACTCGTCGGATCACACGTCAAAAGTCGTGAAACTCACTAGTTTTTTTATGGCGTACTGCATAGTGTATACAGTATTTGATTTGATTCTTATTTATTAGTATTTTCTTAAACAGAATAAGAATTTTTATGAAATAAATATGACTTATGACACTTGAATTATCCTATTGGCACGTATCATTAAGTGATTCTTATGTCAATAGTATTTTTTTATTATAAACACTTATTTTTTTTATTTGAAAAATTAATCAATTGCTGACTAAAATATTAAATACCATTTAATAAAACCAAAGTAATACTTTAAGTATTTCAAACCGAACGATATATCTTCAATTTTTCAACGATTTCCATGAAAAAATTCGTTTCTTTTTTAAACCAAAATGTTAATTTTTCAGATTAAATCAGATCAAATCGCTGTCGCGATAAAATCTAATATTTTGAAAGAGCGATGGTAAGATAAATTATCTTAAAATAATAAGAAACTTGACATTTAAGTAATAAATTAATAGTTAAAAAAATAACAAAAAATGTACTAAAAACCAAAATAATAATAATACAACCTGTTGTCTTAGTCCGCTCTGTAAGAACTTCAATGTAAATCGTAAGTTGGTTTTGAATATAACATTTGAGTCTAAAAGCTTTGGGCGTTTTTTTCTCGAAATTACATAATAATAATTTGAGAAAAAAAATCATTTACTTTTCAGAAAAAGCAATCCACGCTTTTACACTCAAATATTATACCCAATAACAAACATGGCTTATAGTAAAGTCCTGGCAGAATAGACAGAGAAAATAGGTTCAATAATTATATTTTGCTTTTTAGTGCTTTGTTCATATAATCGTGATCTTCCTAGTTTTTAAAATATTAAATTATGTTTATCTTTTTAATCTTACTTTGAAGGAGAGTAAGTTGTTCTGAATTTGCTTTATATTAAATTTAGAAGTAATTTTACATATATAAACATTAATAAAAAAAACTTCTACAGAATCCAAATTAGCAGAACAAGATCATAATAAGTTGGGCTGGGATGTCTTCTTGATTCTATGGGCGACTTAGTGCGCATTCTCTCCATTTCTACTAATGCATCAGTATCCCAAGGCATTTTTTTGGTAAGCTTGGAACAATCCAGTTCTTTGATCTGGCTTTTCTTTCTTTTTCATTGAATCAGTCCATTGATACACCTTCTAGCAATATTCTTTGACATGATTTTTCAGAACACATATTAAAATAAAGCTACGAATTATAATAGGTAATAATCCTATGAGGTAAGTCATTTATACGGCCAAAGTTCCTACCTTAGCTAACTTTAGATTAAGTAATATAAGACAATAATTTGAAATATCCAAACTGGATGTTTGTTTTTTAGTTAAAAATTAATTGGCAAAGAACTCCACTAGAGCGATAGGCATACTCCTCTGATAATTTTACTGGGTAAATATTATGGCCGAATGAACCTAATACAATTTTAAAATCACAAGAAGCTAAACCTATGGGTCGTGAATTTACCTTCCTAGTCACATAAACCACAAAATTTGGGAAATTAGTGACGATAGAACACATAGGATAAAATTTGCGCCGACAGTCCACCAGTTGGCAATGGACTTGGAATTAAATGTAAAACGGTTTCAAATATTTTGGTAAATGTAGACAGCACTGCTTTAATATTTTACAATTGATGTGAAACCATATTTTAAATTAAGAAGCGCCTGGAAAATCTTCCAAACGAGTGGATAAATGTAGAAACTAAGGAAAATATTTATTATATGTATAATCGGTATAACAACGATAAAAAATTACTATATGAATGTACTTTAAATTTATATAGTTCACTTTGAATTGCATTAAATTTCAACAACAATAATAACCTTATTATAAACCAATTTAACCTTATTAACCACCATAATTTAATAAAAAAATATTGCAATTAAGGTTGTTTAATTATATGTAATCTGTCAAAAGTTATAATAAAATAGTAAAAAAAGAGGAACACTGTAAATTATGTTGAAGTAGCTTTCCTTCATTTGAATATAACCAATGGCTACAAGCGCTTTTAATAGTCAAATAGGTGTCATCTGATTTTGGCAATGAACTAATAATATTGCAGGAAAATTTTTCCACCAATGTTATATATTGAGTTAAGAGGTCGGTTGAACTCTTTGTTTCTGGTTTTTTTATTTATTGGGATTACAAAATGGAATAAAATTATGTAAACAATGTAAAGAATATTTTAGCCATTAAAAAAGCTATGTAAATAGAGTACTCTTAAGTGTATTATTATAACTTTATTAAGGTTATGAAGTAGTTGAAAGCAATTATAAATATGTAAAAATGGGGATCGTGATGGTGATATGATCCAATATCCAATTGTAAATATGGTCCAATATACAATTTTTTGAAAATTTGCAACAAATTCAGTCACTGCAAAATCGCACTGTTAAATAAATAAAAAAGGTGCGGTATGCGAAGTTTGACAGAAGAATCAAGACTGTGCAAAGTTAATAGAAGAAAATCAAATAGGTATATGCAAGATGAAATAGCGCAATACATATGAAGTTAATTGCTAAGACTGTTCGGTGTAGATTGCCCGAATTTAGTGATTAGCGAATATTCTACACATTATTATATGCCACGGATATTCGCACATCGAAGGATATTCACAATAATTCTCCGAATTATTATCATGAAACTTCATACTATGTTTGTATTCTCACGCAGAAAGCAGCACACCAAACACGACTGCTCTCAAATAGACCCAGCCTCTTTATACTCACAACCATCTGTGACATTTCAAATAGACGTATTCACTTTCTTCCAACTTAAATTCAAGAGAGTTTCGTCTATTTATCTTTCTATAAATTTTCAGAAATCTCAACCTTAAATTTTGAAAGTACTGTTCGTACATTTTGTCATTTTTACTAAAAGAAATTTACCAAACTGTTAAAGTGTAAACGAATTTAAGAAAAAAATATTTATAAAAACATGTAGCAGCATTTCATAAGCCAAATAAATTACTTCTATTACCAAGTTTCGAAATCATAAAAATTACCAAGTCCCCAAATAACTGAATATTAGTTGTAAAATTATGCTCACCTTTGGCAGTATACCTTAAAGGGATGTACCGTAAAATTGATATAGATCATCGATGTAAATCAGCTAATTGAGGCATGTTTATAATGACCATTTCTTTAATTTAAAAAATTTAATTTTAAGCCACTTAAATTAATTAAAGTTTATCGATACTATAATTTTTTTGTACTCTTTTTGGACAGTATTTTTTGGATTTTGCCATCTGGTCCCAATGTTTTCAGATTTTTGTTACAGAATCAATGATAATTATTAACCGTCTGTGTACGATAGTGTAAAATATGAAAGGTAAAACCGATCACGACGTTTTTTAATGGTGAAAAATAGCATTACTATGTTTTAACAGAAATTGTTTCTTACCAGCGGCTTCCCGCGACTTCGCGTGAATTGGTTTTTTATTCGTTTTATTAAAATTAACTGTGTTAATTACTTAGAGCTTTTATGTATACTACGTTTATTATTTTATTATATATTTTTAAGAAACCAGATTTATTCCTAAAACAAGGATTAAACAAATAAACTCATTTAAAATCCAAAGTTAACTGAACAATGTAACAATGGGTCTTTGTTTGAGGAGACTTAAAATTGTGATATAAAACACATATAACAATTTGCATCCTTAGTGAAATACACCTATCGTGAAGCATCCAATTAGTATCACAATATAGCGTTGAATATCATCAAAAGTTATGGGGAGAATTGGCGTGGTTAAAAAGATTGCGTGGCGTGGTTAAGAAGGTTAGAGAATTGGCGTGGGGAGAATTGGCGTGGTAATTAGTTCATATTACATAAACACTTTTTAGATGGAGTATTTTATAAATGGATATTTTTACACTAAACGATTACTGAAAAATAGATAAACTAAATTGTAGCCCACATTTTTTAAAGTAGGCATTTTTTGCCCCACGTATTCATGTCTTTTGTTTTATGGCTATATATAAATAACAAAATATTTTCAATAAACGTTTTAAGCACAATAAAAGTACTCTAATAAATATGACAACAAATATATACCGATGAACATAATATAAAATATTTTGGACACACGTTAAACACTTTCAAAATGAACCGTCCTGGACATATACTAGATATATCAGTCATATATGCAAGTTCGGTCCTGTACGCAAGTTCAAGTTCACACTTATAGTTTTGTTTGCGGTGTTGTATTCTATTAGTCGATGATTACAGTCAGAACAGAAGAAAATTAAGATGAATCTGTATATGTAATAGTAAAACTGTGGTCATTATAAATAAATCACCAAGGTTGATAAAGTAAGTGCGTGTAATGTCTATTGTGTTTTTTTTACCAAAATGTTAATAGAAACTGTTTCCTAGTATAGAAGCGCGAATAAAGCTTTTATCTGGCATTAAGATCATCAAATTTATTCCGATGTACCGAATTAGTCTAATAATGACTAACAACATTTTGGAAGAATGGTTATGGAACAGAGTGGAATGTCACTGAATCTGACATATTTAGTATCATAATGACTTTCATATTTGGCGTCAAAAGTTGGACACAATGTCATAATTTTTCTTTAAATTCAATGTCGTAAGTACAAGTCTCGTGGACTCTTCCATACAGATTGTTCTTTGCTTTATTGCATGATAAAACAACCGCGGGGAAGCAATTTTGTGCACTAAAACGAATTTCATTGTTTTTTTAAATTTACTCTAGCCTATTTCAATGGATGAGAACATTAATGGCATTATGCACAGGAAATTTGTTATGCGTGTATCGAGTATGCGATCAAGAATTACTAGCGACAATGTTTCATATTGTAAACTATGCAGAGAGATATTGTGATAAATTTACGATAGTGTAAAATATGAAAAAAATCAATTCTCGTCTTTATTACATGCTTACATGGCATTTTTAATTAACTTTTTAATTTTTGCCTAAAAATAAATTTTTAATCCAATTTAGTTGACAAAATATAACACAACAAAATTTTGAAGAAATATGCGTGAATAAAAATAACTCTGAAATAAGCTGTAACTAGATAACTTTCTTGTAACGATATATGGGAATACTAAATTGAGTCTAGCTGCTTCATACGAAGGTTATAATTTGAATTATATTCATGTTTAGATTAAACTATGTATTAAAGAGACTTTTCTCAATTTTTAGATCTTTTCTCTTTATATATAAGATTTCACTTTTATGGGGGGGGGGGATCTAAATCTATCGTTATTGCATGAAGATGTTTATAAAACTATTATGGATAACCAAGATTTTCTAAAAGATTCATAAATTTATTAAGCGCTATCTATGATATGGATCGTACAAAATTTGGAAGATTCCTAAAATTAAATGGCATTTATTTCCTGTTAATCCACTGCACTTGCATCATAGAATTTCATATTGGAAATATTTGCACCAGATAAAAATAATTCTGATAATGTACATATCTTTATAAAAGTGTTTGTGGAAATATAAATATAATAAAACAGTAGTATGTGCCTCACTCGCAAATAAGTCACTTGGTAACATAATAGGTTTAGTGACAGGAAGTTTTTTAATCGATAACAAAATAATATAAAAAGATGAAATTCATAAAATGTTAGAAAACATAGACAATGTTGATGAATACAACACTCTCCATAAAATATCTTTTATAATTGAAGATTATATAACATTTATATTTGTGGTTGTTAAAGTTTTATATCTAGGTGAACAGCTGTAATTTTTATAGTGATGGGGTGAAAAGATTTAAATGAAAGGATCAGCATTAAATTCGCAATGATAAATATAGTTTATTTCACATCTACATATTTCTTTTATTTTCATACCACTACAAATATCTCTTAATCTAGAACGAACACCTCATAACTTTTATTTAAATATTTATGAAATCTCGACGAAAAGGTTTCTATTTAATAGCCGTAGTTTGTATATGATTTTTTCTGTTCCACCATTCAGGATAATAATGAAAGAATAAATGATATTTGCTTTACAATTTACCAAATTAAAAAAAGAACTTTTTGCCAAAGAAAATATGGAAGGCCGCGAATGATGCTATTAAACAACTTTAAGAAGTTTTTATATTTTTTATCATAGATTTAACCGATGATTATTATAATTTTAACCAGAGCTTTTCGCAAAATGTGTAATATTCAATATCAATATAGTTCGTGAAACAGAATGTTAATGTATAGTATCTCTGGACGGTCATGCACATTTAAATTTTATTAAATGTTGTAATGATATTATTCTTATAAATTACTTATTAATATCTCTAGAAATTTGTAGTGATACTAAAAGTATGGAAAACTAAAAGAGCCGTTTGATTGCAAACACGTAGCATTTAATCTTTGGTATTGTAATAATAATATAAACGGGAGCATTAATTATACAACAAACTATACTTAACATATAAAATTTTATTTACTTAAATTGGATATAATATGATAAAAGAGCTATATAATATGCAAAAAATGCAAAGTGATAATTCAATTAAATTGATAATTTAAAAAAATTTTTGATATTGCGTTTCGACGATTAGAATTTTTACACAGTTAAATACAAGTAAATTTTTAGAACTGACAAGTCCCCACCTACAATGGGAGAGAATTATATGTTATGTAACAGTAAATTGTAATTATTTTATAAGTTAATTAAAAACTGATTAAAAAAAGTTTTTTTTAAGTTAACCGCACTTAAATACGTTATGGTTTGAGTTGATCGCTCTTAAAACAATATTGAAAATGTGAGTTAATATTCAGTTAAGTACAATATTTATCTAAATAAGATATTTTATATAAATCAAATGAAGGAATGCTTTTTACACCTGGAATCAATATAGAGTTGTACAATTTTCTATATGGGTAAATTAATTCTAGCAGTGTTTTCAGAAATGAGATTATTAGCACCATAGATCAGTTTTAGCACCATAGAGCAGTATTAGCACCATCTAAATGTTAAATACCAGTAAAATATGTTTTATTGATTCTGACAAAAATTATAAATTTAACTATTATTAATATAATTATTATGTTACTTATTTTTAAATTAAGTGACATGTCTACCAAAGCATTTCATAAAAACATATTCTTTAATTACAGTAACAAAAATATAATCTTCAATCTAATGAGAGGAATTAAATAAATTGCAATAAAACCAACGGTAACCAGCTGAAAAGGTGAATTTCGCGGAATTTTTTTTACTTAAATTATTCATATTGATAAGGAAAACATAATGATAAAAAAACAGTACACGAGGGAAAAAATATTGTGCATTTAAGCTATCTAAAGGATTCATTACTGAATTGGCACTTAGTAAAATAAAATACACAGTCACATAGTTCACTTCCAACAAAAATTAATTTTGTTCATTCAAGTAACAAAACACAGGGCGGCTTTCTGCTAGAGATTTGACGAGAGTATGTATTAAGACTATGATATTTTATTTATTTACATCATATGAGAAAAATAAATAATAATTATTTCTTCAACTAAGACAAAAAGACATAAGTCGAAATATATCTCTTTTCAAGTAAATATTTATGAAAATGAAATAACTTCTTGGAGATGCCGTAAGGAAGATGGGCGCAAAGATTGGAACAGAACTTGAGTTGTCCTTTTTCCACCAAGTAAAGAAAAAAATTCAGTCAAAATTTACATCTTTCAAACTTCCCCTTGTTATGTAATTAACGTATAATTTTTGTACTTTAGTAGTAAAATGAATTTTCAACTACTTTCTATCTTTTCGAATGTCGCCATTTTCCAATATTGGGCAAATTTTGTCCATCCATCTAAGATTTAGAATAGATTTTGTTATAAGCTATTATTTTATATAAACTTTCAAGGCGACCTTACATTTGGTACCTGGCATGTATGATCGATATCGGTTAACATGTGTAAAATATTATCGATCAAATTATATATATATATATATGTATATATATATATATATATATATATATATACATATATATATATTTATTTAAAACCGATTGTTATGAACTTTAATGGGAAGACGTAGGTAGTACCTCAATAAATCGAACTGTATAAAGAATTATTTCTCTTACGGACTCCACCAAATGCAATGTCTTTCAAGAAAGATTTTAAAATAATCTTTTGACAGCATATGTTGAAATTTAAAAAAAAATAGGGTAATGACATTTAACATTTGTATTTTGATGCCTTATCAAAGAGTGTCTGAAATGCGCGTAGTGATTTAATTTGGTTAATTTCTAAAAACGACATGAAACAATTGTTACTTTTGAAAAATTCCTATAGCAATGGGGCATTTGATTATATTAAGATTTGCTTTGTAATATTGATTAATAGGTACCATCTGTAAAATGTTTTATAAACATTTATTAAGGTTAAGCAT
The DNA here is from genome assembly GCA_039881145.1 of Druceiella hillmani. Taxonomy (NCBI): domain Eukaryota; kingdom Metazoa; phylum Arthropoda; class Insecta; order Lepidoptera; family Hepialidae; genus Druceiella; species Druceiella hillmani. The sequence continues at coordinate 15,760,428 of JAYKKI010000007.1, read as the reverse complement.
CATTTCCACTTTTTTCCACTGATTATTTTCATACTACATAATAAAGAGGAGTAATTTAAAATTACTAGTGTTAAGGTTAAGTATAACATTATTGAAGATATATTACGTATTTCAATTCTTAGGCCTAATTTGTACACTTATTGTAATTTTAGTTTATTAAGTGATAAAAATCAAAACAGAGGCAAAAGACTAATAACTTTTATGGGGAAGGAAAGGAACCATCCTTTCTTTCTCATATACGTTATTTACATAAAACAATTTATTCAACATTTATTGATACTTTTCTAATTGTCAATATTTGAGGAATGCATTATCACAGTGTACTCATAAAAAAATCGATCAGAGCGCTTGAAAACCTAATGTCCTTAATGAACTGTATCAATATGTGAAAAGTAATTTGATTGCTTTAGGAGAATGAGGTGCGGCCATTTAAACCCCTATTTAATATTCATCTGTATGATAAGACATCATTTTATGCTCTAACACTGACGAAACTTAAGTTGAATCGATCATATTTGAATTTTTTAAAATCTGTAATAATTATATATCATAAAAACAGTTCTTTAAATTTACTTATATTAATCTTTATGATATATATTTTCAATATTTTTTTTACAAAAAACAACGCATTTGGGCGTATTTTTTCTGAAAATTTTGGTTTCATCATCGAGCTCATGATAACTTAAATACTAACCTTTAAGAATATGTTTATCTTAATATATAAAGTTTACAATTATGATACATTACGTCAGGTTAAAATAAGGGCAGCATTTGGATCAAATCGATCGTATAAAAGAGTTCGCAAAACATGTATGAACACTGTATGAGCACTAGAATTACACTGGTGTACCTCCATTGAATTGCCATAAAAATGTTACACTTAATTTTATACAATAATCAAATAAAAACTCGGCCATCTCAAAAATAATATTTTTTTGTTTTGGCTTTATTCAATACAGTTTCTTATAAACTGACACGATCATTACAACGGAGGTTATTCTTCTTCACTTCAAATATCACTGGCAGAATGTCCATAGCCATCTATTGATATGATGTAATACATTTCTTTATTAATGAAAATAGAACACCGTGATAAATAAGTAGGTTATATATTAAATTGAATCACACAATATAAGGCAACCAAGTTTTATAAAAATATGACCAATCGTTAACGCGTAACTGAATTATAAATATTCAAACTTTCGCGTTTATATATTAGTGGAACAATACTAAATGATTTATCATATCGTCTTAAGATACGTGAGTAATAGATTTTATCTACAACTTCTGCCATTTACTGATGTTTAGGCTTAATCGAATAATAATCATCCAAACTTTCGTGTTTGTAACACCAGTGGGAAATATGGGAATAAAGAGTACCATTAAACGTGCACCAATAAAAAGTATATTAATAAACGCTTATAAAAAATATAAAAGTATATTAATACGCTTATAAAAGTATAATAATATTCGTGTTTATCGTTTTTAAAACACCTTGTTTAGTTTAGTAAAAATAAGAAAGTTTATATAATATTGTTCAATGAAATCAACTGCTCTCAAAAGAACATGGTGATAAATGGGGTTTTCCTTTCTCCATTTATCACAAACTGCTAGCTTTACCATTATAGGGAGTACGTTAAATATACTTTTTATCTACTTCATAGTTTAGTGCTCCCGGCAATTCATAAGCAAGTTATGAAAAGTTGAAAATAATTCTATAGTACAGTAATTTTATAATGTAATTGTATAATAAATATTTAAAATTTTACGTTATTTTTCTTTAAAATTTCTCACAAAAACTCAGATATGTGGCGTTGCTAGTTGGTTTAATATCAATTTCTTTGGTTCATTTAATTGTAGCGGACATTCAACAGTTTGAATTTTTATTTTCCACACAGGTGTTAATTTCAGTTGCTTTATACAATTTATGCATATTTATTTTTATAAGAATTGATAGTGTTAAATATATAAAGTACTAATCCACAAATACCTTAATCCAAATTTTTGTTATCTATATTCTAGAATATTTCCAATACTACACATAGTTCTGTATTTTGTATTTGAGTGGACAGAAACTGAATGCCACATATATTATGTAGAGAGATCCACCCTTTCAGAGAGGTTATTTACTCTCCTATTATTCATAACTGTTTTATGATATTGGGCCTTGACTTGGTGATAGAACACAGTGTCAAAATTTATTTTTTTAAAGGCGATGCCCTTTGTTTTTGAAAAATTAATTTATCTACAAATCAACGTCATATTTACAACTATATTGAATATAGCTCTAAATGTGGCAGCTGTTAACACTTATAAAATATACATACCGGCTGTATTTTGTAAAATTTTCCTGAGAAACGCATTAGCGTTGAAATAAGGCATTAGTATTAAAATGCAATGTTTTAAATTACTAAATATTTGCAATTTTACAATATTTTTCGAAAAATATTTAGAAAATCTGTGCTTGAGAGTAATTACTTTTTTTCAGAATAGTAAAACCTATAAGACATGTGGAAATATAACTGAATATTTAAAAAATGGAAAATATATATAAATTTTGACAACTGCTTCCAATCTTACTTGATTCGAAAGGACATTCGCTTCGTATTGATTTACGAAATGGGTATAAACGTGTCAAGTAGATATAATGCGATGAGGGTTCGTTGCCCTTTTCCCTATCGACCTATTTTCCCACTTTTCCTCTTAAAGTCTAATCGTTCACGATTTTATAAATAAGGTCAAGTACCAAAGTTTGACAGAGGAATTGTCAGTTACGAACCATTAAATCTCTGTCTCATTAAATATAATATTTGGTACAAGACTGCTTTATCTTCAGTAGTTTAATAGATCCAATATTTCGCTAAAATATTAAACTATGTTTTACTAAAAGATAAATATTTGAAATCAGAAATGTGAAATAAATAAATATAATTAAAATGATAGTTTTATGAGGTATCTTTGGTCATCTTACAACGAATGTACAATAAAAATCTGCAAGCATAGTTTTGCCTGAAATATTATCCCGAAATATCATGGTGCGTAAAAGTTGATGATAAAACAATGTAATTATTTATATCTTATTGCTTTAATTACAATGTGATATGAGGATTAGCATGATATATATTTTAAATCGATGCTTGTTACCTTAAAATAAATCACGGCATTTAAAACAGTTTGGACATGTTACTATTTCAACTTTTGTCACAATCTGTTTTGGTTTCTTTAAAATTAAACAGATTGTCTTGAACTCATTTTGAATAGTTTTTTTTCTCTGCCACCTTGAAAAAATTCTTTCATTCTGCTTTATTTCTATAGGCAATTCATATTATAAATGAAGTAGACATTAAATAACAAGTATCCATCCATGTAGTACAGAAATAGCAAATTCTGTTTTTTTTAATTGATCTCTCAGTAATTTTTTCCCATGGAATTTCAATTATAATAATAATAATAGTAATAATTATTAGATAAATAAAACTTTTAAGTGGAAGATATACTGAAGAGTATATAGTGTGAAGAAACTGCAATATTCTTCCTAATAAATATTATTTGCCGGCATAAAAAATATCCAGTTTATCCTGTTCTACAATTTTCTGAATTATTATAAACAAAAGGGTAAAATATTCGTGATGACAACTGATGCACCAAGGCAATAAAAAGTCATTTTGTTTGCTACCACTGAAAACTTAACTTAACTCCATTTAAAAATTTAACGCATACTTTTCGGTTTTCTCTTACTTCTCTTCGAAAAATAGCCAAACATTTATTTGAAAAATCCAGCATAATGTGCAAATGAAAATTTACTAAACTCTCGATGAAAATAAAGCTGTTTCGATCTGGATAACACTATTTTTTCTATAATCATGTAATTATGTAGGATGGGTGTGTATTGAATCCTTTAACTTTATTTAGTTTACTTAATTATGAAGTAAGCGTGCTTATACTATGAGCGCCTTCAGCATCCTCTCTGAAATTTTCCCGTAATTTTGTGTAAGTTTTTAATTTTATTGACTGAAACTCGGATACAAATTCTTTACTAATTTAGGCGCACTAGTTTATCCCGTAGCTTTTATTGTGATACATTAATATTTAAATCAATTCACTCTTTGTAAAATATCTCAACCCAATTTATTTCCGTCCGTATTTATGCCCATTTTGTGCTTAAACAAAAACAATAAAAAACTCTTGGTTACAAACCTTTTTTCTTTTAAAGAGCTAAAAGAATGATAAATTGAAACAAAAACATTAACTCTTATGTCAATTCTTTCCATTTATATACAAATTCAAACACGAGTATTCTGGGGACCTCACAATATATCATTTATTTCTTTTTTAAAAATATATTTATACATCTCATAACAACTTTTATGCTGATCCTAATAAATTAATTTAAAATTAGTAATGTTTAAAAACGACAAATATATTTGAGCTTAATACTTCTATAACAACTTTTGAGTTATAAGTCAAAATAATTTCGCTACGTTTGTCGAGAGAGCGATTAGATACAGGAATACTGTACATTATAATCGTCTTACTTTGTACTCAGAAACCTTTAGAAATTAATTTCCTATACAAATTTAATATTAAATTAAAGGAAAACATAAAATTAAAGGCACTAAATTAGGTTCTTCCGAATATTCAACTTATAGGCCGGGGTTTTCATTGAATATTGAGTATACGGTATGGTCTTTTGACTGAGATTAAACCGCAATCTGGTACCGATATACTCAGACTGACATGTGGAGATTTATTTGTTCTTGAACGCCCACCATCCTAACGTATCACCGTCCACTGCCTTGAAGCTGTGAGCATGAAGACATTCAAAGTAAGGAAATCTTATTTTTGAGAACTTTAGAGATCGGTGGAGGAACTAGGTAATCAGAGTTAGCTTAGCGGTCAAAAATCGAACAGCAAAGCCGAAATCAGGCAAAAACTGCCACTCCAAACCGGAGAAGAGAACGATCAACTGGGCGGCCAATTAGCAACCAGATAACGATTTTCTCTAATTGACCTGCGGGAATTAATAATTTTGGATTACACTCTTTCACTCCTTACCCAACTAAGCTGCATTTGAAAGTAGACAACGAAAGAATTGACTATCTGGTAAATGTATGGAACATGGCGTTGCTTTTCTCTTCAGAAGAGAGCCTACCGCGGGACAGGCCCCGAGGCGAGATGGACAAGGGTTAAAAGCCAAGAAGTGTGTCGCCCTCTCTAGATGAAAAGATCATAAGGTTATCACCTTCAGGATATAAGATGAGATATTAGAAGATCTGACTAAAAAGGATATGTATAACGGAAATTCTGACCAAAAAGGACCGGCTGTCTCGAATAGATTCTGCAATGCGTTGTTGGTGGACAAGGTCAACGCTAAGATGAAGTTTGACCTGGAGTAAATGCATGCATTTCTCATCACACACATTGGAAAAATGCGAACGCTATCAATACTTTCGTGTAACTATGCCTCATGCTTCACTTAAATGTAGGGGATTATAATGTGTGTGCATATATATATATATATATATATATATATATATATATATATATATATATATATATATATATATATATATATATATATATATATATATATATATATATATACATATATATTTACATATATTATAATCTCCTACATTTTGTGAATACTACATTGGTGTGAATAGTACTAGTACTCAACAAATATAAGTCCCTTTAATATATATTATTAATCTGTCGTTGGAATATTTTTTTCTTTCCTTATTAATTTGTTATAAGTTTGCTTTTTTGTAACTACTTTTTCTGCAATTCGTAACTTGCGACCTATTTAATAATAGAATATCAGCAGAATATTTTAATTAATATCAATTCATTGGGTAAACAATTTTGAAAATGACCTGGATGTATAAAGGCCTATCGGCTATAAATATTTAAGTCTACAATTGTATTGTTTTCAGAGTTAAAGAAAAAGAGTAAAACGAATGTATATTCAAAAATTTGTTGAAAAAAAAGTACTATAAATATGTGTGTGGTAAAAACATAATACTATAAATGTTTAAGCCCCAAAAAAGTAACTAAATAAAACTAAATTTTTTGAAACTTCGTTCGTAATATACGATTTTGTTTGATATGTGACCCTTTTAATACGCTTTTTAATTTTTTTTTATAAATTTTATTAACAGTAATTACGTAACTGTCTTAACCAAGATAATTCCGTATAATTACTTAGTATTCTAATATCTAGCAGGTTCAAATAGTTTTATAGTTTTGAGTCGTCTATTGATATTTTGCTAATTTGAGAATTTGGACCCTTCCATGTTGATGCGATTTGGTATCTCTTTCGGTAAGAACCAGCAAATCTACCAATAATGTAATCTACCATCTCAGTTACGAGGTTACAGTTACGAATGTACCAAGATTTGTGAATTAACAATTAAGCACTTTATTTTGCATTTAGAATTCTTTGCACTGAAGTTCTTATTAATTAATCAACAACTTCCTTAGCAGTAACTAATGGAATTCTCTCAGGATAAATATTAGAATCAAGACCTAACAGAAAAGCATCTCTCTCATTTGGATGAAATCTTGCTTCATGGTTTTGAATAAATACTTTTGTTGTCCTAAATTATTAACACACTTTCCATTAGTTGTTTTGATAGGGGGCAGCTGAGCTAATTGATGTTTAAGAAATTTATTAGCTTTCATAAAGAGTACTCAGTAATAATATCTGCAGTAAGTTCTTTCTTCTTCTTGATTAATAATTATTTTATCTTTTAAACTTCTGTAGTTACTTGTCTAGCAGCTCTGTTAAGAAAAGTTTTATCGATTGATGCCAATTTTTTCTAAGCTTTCTTTTTTTCTAATCATAGTTCCTTTTGTGTAATTAAGATCTTTTAATATCCGGCATACTATTCACGGCAACTTCCTGCGTAGCTGTTGTAAATGCATTTAATTATGTTTCCAATTGATCAGCAGTCTTAATCGGCACCATCAGGCTAATGTCGTTTTCTGGTAAATAAATAAAATAATTCCAATCCTAGTATTGATTACTTAAAGTTAGTTCTTTTTTCTTTCACTGTGATTTTGTCAATAACTTTTTGGTCAATTGGAGAATGACCAGAGTTAATGTCAAGTTTCTTTTCCATTTTCTTATAATTTTTAACAAAAATAAGTATAGTAGGTGTAGAGTTTTATTAGGATCTGCGAGTCAATACAATTGATATGAACCTGCTTCGCCAATTGATATGAACTTGCATCCATAACTATTAGCAGTCTGTAACTCTCGTCCCTAAAAATGATATCATGTGTATACTTATAGCATTGTTGTTTAGCATTAAATTCACCGCTAATGATGAAGGGACAATTTAATTTGTTAAAAAGCGTGATGTATTCATTTACATAAATGTTATGTTTAGAGAGACAATAGATTGCACATAATCTGAGTTTTTCTTTAGTGGTCTCAAACGTTATAATTGTAGCTTCAAAAGTCACATATTTTTTTATTCAAAGTTTTTGATACTGTCTTTGAAAACAAAGCATTATCTCTACGAGTTGTGGTAGCAGTTGAATTGAATGAGACATGTTGAGTTGTTTTAGAATCTGATAAACGACTTTTCATATAAAAATAATTAAAATTTGTCTCTGATATAAGACATATGTCAATTTTTCTGTGCAAATGGTTGTTTTCAGTTCATATTAGTGCTGCAGCAATTAATTTGGCGTTTCATTTTTCATAAGGAAATTATTTGCAATTTCCAGACATTTTATTGCTATTCTTGACTTTTTTGAATCGTAGGTTTTAATATTTTAGCATGTGGCCATTATTAATCGGTTTTCGCTTAGTTACAGGGATATTATTAGCGACAGCTTGGCTATATGTTCTTCTAGATCTTTGTAGTTTTGTGGCCTCCTTTTGAGTGACTCTTATCTGTTGCTTAATTTTGTTTTTGCTATCCTTCATCTCTTCAAGTTCATTAGCGGATTTACGTCCTCAAGAGTTTATTGTAGGATTTTTCCCATGGAGATATCATTTTGGTTACATGGCTCTTGATTTATTACATAAGATGAATTTACTAGTGAATTTAAAACATCGAAGCGCCTTATTGAAATCATTTTTAGTAAGGCCAAATTATTGGCAGGTTTTATACTGCGGTATCAATGTATTGTTTTTAATTCATTCAAGAGTAGTGACTGCATTACAAACTTTTTTAATACCGTGTACTTTAATTATGACCACATTTTTATTAACGCAACTATAAATGTATTTAATGGTCCCTTGCTTTTCTATTTCATTATTTTTTATTTAGAATTTAGAATTTTGCTTTTCTTTTTCAATGCTTTGAACCTCTGATCTTTCAGTTTATTTATAAAAATTCAAAAATAATGGAGTAAAAAATATGATATAATTTTATATAAAAACATTTAAATCTAAATAACATAGCATATAAAATTTATAACGATCTTTAATAGCGAAAATATATATCTGTAAGCCTGAAAGTCCGCAATTTACCTGCAAGGTTTTGAGTATGACGTGCCCTTTGTAGGCATAGCCCAAAATTTAAACCAGTAAATATAATTCCACCTAGACAGTTCAGTGAGTATTGATCTATGTAATTGTATATTTCTGAGTTCCTTCGACCGATACGGGCAAAAGATGGCTTCTTTAGTTATGGTACAATTTAGAAGAGGTTTACAAATCAGTCACTTATGTGAAATTCAGATGAGGTACAATGATGACACTAAGACATTGTAGAAGAGTACATTTTTCATTAGTAAATAAAATAAATTTATTGTTTTTCTTTAAATGCACCGATCGATTTAAGATTTATTTCAAATAACACCTTAAGAAGTAATGAAGCAGTACTTCAGTTGAGTAAATTATGCTACGTAATTAAAAGTAGTGTACTTCACATTACATCTTTTGTTCAGTGTTTAAAATATTTGATACAAAGTTACGTTCATGTTGAATTTTTGATATATTCAAACAGGCGTTAATTATTTACCAGCCTAAACAATTTATATTGTTGAAATATCTGAAAAGAATTAAAAATTTATAAAGTACCTATCGACTTAATCGTGAGTCGATCTATCTACCAGTTTATGTCTTCTGAATAAAGTTGGTTGTGAAACAAATTTTACGTGTATACAATTAAGGATAAAAGTGATCATAAAATGTATTTCGACGTATATTATTTATTTCAAGAAAAGTGGAAGCCTTGAGAAATTGGTATGTGTTTGAAGTAAAATTTAGTTTTCTGAAATTGAACAACGGTTTCTAATATATTTCAGAGTAACGAAAAACATAAAAATTAGGCTAACTCTCATTGTTATTATTTAATTCAAGAATAGTGAACTCGCAGAATTGAACAAAAGCATTGTCATTAGAAATAATATTTAATATTTAAACGTTTTAAACAATTTTTAAGTCGGAAAATTACTGTATTTTCAAGAAAAAATAACGAGTCACTTTTTAAGGTTTATTATATACGTAAAGAATTCACAGAAATAATAATAATGAACGTAATAAGCTTTGTTAGATATATCTGTGGTGCTTATTTTGGGACTAGCAAGGCTAATCAAGATAAATTAGGGATCAGGATTGTTGTAGGATCAGAACTGTTTACAAACTGTTACTGGATGTTGAAGCAGAAAGCTGTGAATAGCAAACACAAAGAAAAAAATATCAAATAAAAAGATGCTTCCTGCAAATTCAAAGGAAAAACTATAAGTTTTTTAATACATCTATTTAGTTCATTAGATTTTTGTAATATTTCAAAATCACTTTATGTAAATTAGTTAGGTAGATTTATTATTATTGTAATAATATTTATTTTACAAATATATTGCATCATAGAAAAAACAAAAAGCGTATCAGAATTCAGCGCTACCAAATGTCCTATAATAAGGTCTTTTCAAGATGACAACTTTGAGAAAAGTAAATTTTGCAGTTATTTCATTCTAACAACTATTAAAATATAATTTTCTAGTACCTACAAATGTGAATGCCAACGTTTCAAAATATTTACCTCAAATAAACCCGAACTCACTTTTCTACACATTTCTGAGTATAAAATACGCCAATTGTTCTAAATGGAGAGTCTATTTATTAATATTTACTACTATCATTAATATGAAGAGTGTACAATTAAGTTTAATTGTTAAGTCATAAATTACAAACACCCATTCGATACATTTATTCATGTGTATTTTAACAAACCCTCATAGTTTGGACATTGTTTTTCATGAAAAATTTAAAATAGTTAATTTTATCTAGTTTGCATACCAATATTTGTCTCTTTGTTCTCGTGTTTAAAATATAATTTTTAATTAAAATAGGCTGCTAAAGATTGTCAAAATTAGTTGCATTAAATTTCAATACACTGGGAAGTGACACATGTCAACAAGCGAAATGCAGCAAATTATTTTATACAAGGTGCATTGTTTTGACTTCTCAAAAAATGATAAGGATTTATATCTTTATACGTAGAAGTGTGTCCGTTACAACCCTATTTTCTCAAAAACCGTTTTAAGAAGATACTTGAAATTTGACACTGTAATATAATTTAAAACATAACATACACTAAAACATCTTTACAATAAATAAAATTAAAAATTTTCATTTGAACATTTTAGTGAAGGCAAATCTCGACTCGATTTTTTATAAGTGTCGTTTGAAAGGGTTAGTTATAAGGGTGTCTGAGATATATTTTTCATGACTTCAAATATTATATATTCAGACATATACTAAAAATATGCAAAAAATATATTTTCCTCTTCATTTCCACAACTATTCAATCCAAAATTATGAAAGAATATGTGTCTAGAAGTCCAGGCAAAGGTTATGAAAAAACTACGGCAATGATTTTAGATGTCATAATTTTTTTACATAATCCCATGTTTTTACGCCTAATAAATATATAGTCTAATAAGTATCTAGCAAAATATTTAAATTTTCAAAGCCAATTTTCTATGAAACCGAGCGACATAAAAATTTGAATATTAGTATATAATACATCTTATAAACCAACATATTTTACATTACAAATTTGTTCGAGATATTGGCATAATGATTAAAGAGGAGGTAAATAAAGGTCTTAAAAGATATTGTCCTAATTTTATAAAGAATACAAAAATATTTTTGTCAAAATTTTAAATTATATGTTCTAAAAGTCTTTCTAAAAAACTAAAAAAAAATGTAGCATTCCGCCCGCTAATTTCCAAAACTATTGAGCCAAAAACCATGAAAAAATACTTTTGGTAAAATATAACTAGAAAATTATAAGAAAATTATAGCGATAATTTTTTTAAGAATGAACCATATATTTAGCCTGTGGAAAAAATATAATATATTGAAATACATTTACATTGTTAAAAAATTTTTATTTGTTTATAGTTTAATGGAAATACTATGTACGCTCAAAGGTCCGTAAGTGCCTTCTTATATAATATTATTTAGTGAAGTGATGATTATTGATAAGTTCTATCCAAAAAATGCACATTGTAGGGTCCAGCTTCAATGGCTTAAGTCATTATTACTTATTATCCATATGTTCTAAAAATTTGTTTCACACCCTATATCCATATAGTTACAATGGTGAAAGTATCGAATAGTCAGTTTTTCTGTGAAACACCAAAAAAGAAACAAACTAATTTCTTGCATTTCGGGGTGTGCAAACTTTGTATGACATATACGATTAATAACATACGAGTATGTTAATTACGAATAGGACTCGTACTATGAATATTTCATAAATATTTTGAGGTACATCTAAGTATTTTGTGGATTCTAAATACGAAAATATAATAGTATATATTTAGCCCTAATGAGATAATGAAGTGCTAAATCAAAAATGTTATTATTATTTCTTACCATGTAAATGTATTGCCCAGTATATATTTCAAGAGCCTAAAAATATCGTGAACAAAACTGGAATTTATAATGATTGATATAAGTTTACAGTAAACAGGAATAAGTAAACTTCTAGATACTGAGATTGTTTAGTAGTTAGTAGCTCAGATCATCTTTACTTCAGAAAACTCTACAACTTTAAAAACATGAGGTTTGTAATGTTTATGCTCTTTCAGTTGAAACTATACAAAATGTAAGAAATTAATTTTTCTTGTGAAAATTTCGTTTACTCCTCTATAAATTCTATGTATATATTTTTGAGTGTCATCTATTAAAATAAATGTAACTTAAAATGCCATACAATCTACTAATTTTAAAGTTTTTACATCGGTTCCTAAAAAAAATGTCTATAATGGGCAATAGCAGGGAGTGAGTTATTCAATAATTTTTTCTTTTTCTTTTCGATGCGCAAAACCAAAAAAAAATACCGTGATATATTTATTTGTAGACTAACAGAGAATAGAGTTAAACATTTTCATTTTCATTCTTTTTTAATATAATATATATGTTTTTTAATTTTCGATATATTTCAAATAGAATAATAATTTTCAGTTTTATCAAGATATATAAATATAGCCAAGAGGATATTTATTATTTTGAGTAGTTGAGAAATTCTATGATGTTACAGGTGGCTATAGCTTTGCTTGGCTGGTCATTTGAAGATGAAACCTCATAAAAAATCAATCTTTGAAGACATAATATAAGGTAATGGTGCCAACTAGTTTACAACTTGATCGATGCATTCATATACGATTTATATTTGACTATCAATATCATTACTTAATAGCGCCACAGTGCATGAAGAACCTTGGTTTAATCCGCAATACGTTTCCACACAGGTAGATTCACCCCACAACGACGCCTGTTTTGGATCGCCAATTCTCTTTACTCCTCGTCCAGATCCTCGAACCATTTCTTTGTCGGACAAACTACATCGACCATCTCCGGATTCGTTTCGTAAAACTTGGCAAGCAGATATAATTTTTGGCGTAAGCTTTATATGTCTCGATTATTTCTGACACATTTTCTATGCCTTCGCAATATTCTTTACCCTGTAATAAACAACAATAGCCTCCCCACTTAGGTTGTAGATTTCGCTGTAATTTTGTATTTTCTTTGCCCTATTATTGAAAAATATGTCATATGTTTTTGATTGATTAATTTTACTCCTAACTGCTTCAAATATTTATTATTTTAAAAAATAAAACTTTGATAATTACTGGTTTTCATACAAATTTGGTACATTTAAAACTATTTAAAAAAAAAACCTTGAGGTTCAGCATAATCCAAAGATGCAACAATATGTATAGTTGTGCTGTTTTATTAAATGAAATTTTGGGATATGTGAAGGTATTATTTTATAATATTGTATGAAATCGTTTACGGTTATTATAAAATTAACTCGTGCAATAAATCCTTTTACACATTTTAATTACAACACAAATCAATAAGTTTTCAATAACTACGACATGAATTGCTTATTATTTATTTATTTATGAAACTTTGGTGTGGAAAACTAAGTACATAGAACTAAGTACATACAGGACGTCTGTGCAATGGCGATTTAAATTTCAAATTAACCGCATACTCCATGTATGCGGTTATCCTCATGAAACCTCTTGTCGCAGTTTAAAAATATTGTTTATGGAGACAAAACAATTTTTGGTCGTATTATTTTGATTGTCGGTTAGAATAGTGTTCTTCGTATTTTATATAAAATATAAATCTGGGCCATAACTTTTCATACGAAGCGAGCCTAAAGTTAGTGAAACTTCTCCCCACCATTAAGAAGATTCTGTTACTACCTTTTTGCTACAGTACCAGATCCTGGTCGTCATATATAACTAATGACCTGCCTAATGAATTTGGGTTCACTACCAGAATAGAAAACACTCAATGACCAAATTAGACGGCGAATCTTAAAAAAGTATGTAGCACTACACGGGCGTATCCTATCATAATTAAAAAAAAAATATTTTAAAAATGAATTTATATATATACACACACACACATATATATATATATATATATATATATATATTTGCATATATATATATATATATATATATATATATATATATATATATACGTAAACATACATGAACACACACAACCCTGCTCCACTCACTTATATGAATACATATCGAAATGAGAACTCCTCCTTTACGAAGTCATACAATAAACAAACTTTGAGATCATTAAAATATATATTAGGCCTTTAGCTGTGTGAAACTTTCTAATATTATTCATTACGATGTGATTTTCTATAGGTACAAAACGATTTGATGAAATATAGAATTAAGGATATAAGGAATATATACACTTTGCCTGTAGATTTATTGTTAACTTCGACAAAGTTTTTTTAGCAACGCACGTCTCTTCTATTCATATTTCTACGTCAGTCGAGTTTACACAGAAAGTTTCCCCTTAGTAAATATTTTTATTTTCGTTGGAAAATGATCATATGTTCCGTCACAAAGTGCAAGAAAAGATATATGAACTTGAAAATAACATCACTTATCCTAAATAAGTCCATTTTTATTTAGTTTTTTTTGTATTTATTATTCATAAATAATTAACCGCTATTTCAAATTAATGAAACTTCAAGGCAAGTATCCTGCATTGATAATTGCATACTAAATTTACGATGTTAGTTAGTATTCTGTATTGAATATTTAATAATTTAATTTGTTTACGACATAATTTCAAGGCAATAATTTTACCGGTACATGTAACCAAACTTGCAAACTTTGATATTGCTATTTATTCAACGTATTAAATATTTTTTTATAATTGTAATTATTTACTTGCTGAGAACCACTCAGTCAATCTCGATAAAATATTTTCGCAAGAATTATTATTATTACACGGTAATAAATAACATTTTGAATAAATATGTGTCTCAAAAGCGATGTTTTGATATCTAAGAACGTAATTTATGATAAATATTTCTTAAAATATATAAAATATCTCCCGTTATACCATGATGTGAATGTTTTTATTCTGTTTTAATTTTTAGTTTCGTTTTTTTTAATTTCGGTGCATTTTCTTTTTTTTTTAATAGTTCATCGGCTTTGTTGACGTTTTTACATTTTCTAAGCTACTTTCTAGTATGACATTTTCTAACTCCTTTATTTGTAAGACTTTTGATACTCCAAGTATAAATTAACATTTGAATGACTTAATAGTTTTATTTAACATTTTCAAAAAGATAAAATACTTCAAGATAAATATATTAAAGAGTAACAATAATAACTAGTGACCAACAAGAAACAGTATCGTTCATGTGAAAAGGCTACAAATTAATTTCTAAATGTGCAATTTCTTCGCTTAATTTTTACTTTAACATGTGTAAGAGAAAACTTAAGTTTATATACCATGAAACATGTGCTACATGTTATAAGAATTAATTATCTTTATCATTGGTTACTTGATTGGTGATTGGATTATTTCACATCCAAAATTATATTTGTTTCCTTGAATATCTAATAAAATATTTTACTACTTTTTACGAAATTACATTAATTCTACCAATAGTGATAACTTGAATTTAATATCAAATATTTATATGCAGGATACCCTGAATATGAATATGACCTCTGTTAACACAGAGGCTTCATTGCCCATATAACCTAAAGTCGATATAACACCACAAAAATGCAAATTAAGAACTCAATCGAGGCGGTTAAAATATATGGCTGAAGAGAAAGAAAAAATTAAATTAAGGTAGGGTCGGTGAATCTTCTAAAAGAACTGCATAAAAAGTTGTAAGATTTATCGGGGTCGACAAGATATAAATTTTCTGTAAACGAAAATGAAAAAGCAATTTTCAAATCTATTTATGTTCCTCCATTTGACTTGCTGAAACACGGACTATATGATCAAATAGACCACGCGTGAGCGACCTGGGGCAAGCGATGCATCACATATGTACAGCGCGCTGATGTGTTTTGCGTCATCACGATGGCGCAAGGATAGCGTCTAGAGCATGCTCTCGCACCAGCGCGTTGTATGTATGCGTTTGACGTTACTAGTCTAGAACATGTTCTCCGAGTGTGCACGTCTCTATTTTTTTTATTTAAAATTATTTGTAATCCCATCGAGTTCAGTAAAAACTTATATGAAAAACAGCAGTACACCCAGCTTTGTTCATCAAGGAAGAATTTCGTTTCGTAGGTATAAATTTGTATCAATTTAACTAAATTGAATATTACAACTTTGCCGTAGAAATTGGCATGTCACCATGTGCCGTACATCAGCAATATTATTGATGTGTGCACAGGCTTAATAAAGTTTTCTTCCATATAACGTTATTAAAATATATTATTTTGAGGATGGTAGTATTCCTTCTTTTTTATAGCCTTAAAGAGTTTTTAGATAAAATCATTGTGCCTCAACTCCTTTAAAATTGGTGAATCCCAAATATGATTCGAACGAATTTTGTAATAGTTCAGCATTTGCAGGAATAGACAAAAATGGCTATTTCATTATTATAATTATTCATAAGAAATATTATATTATTCGTTAATGTATTTTCAAAACATAACTAATGTTATTACGTGAATTTTGCACCCTTGTCTTAGATAAATTTTTAGTTAATTTAATATTGTATAGAAAGTTCATATCTCAACAAAAATGTTTTTGTCATTTAATTGTTTTGCTACTATTTAAAATAAAAATATAAGTAAATCCACTAATTTTGTTCAAAATTGTAATAGGTAAAAGAATGAATTGTGATTCAAATTAATTTCTGTTTTTTTTTAGATTAATGTTTTTTTATAAAAATGAATACCAAATTATTATCAGCTGATCACTAATCGTAACTCTACTATTCCTGTTTTTCCTTATTTGGATAGTTGAAATATCTATTTATTACTTGTATTAGCGTGAAATTGCCCATGTTGAAAGTTCTGAACTCGATTCATTCTGCTTTTACTCCTCATAAGACATAGGTATATTTGAAACTAACTAACGGCCATACAAATATTTTGCGTAACAATTACCGATTTGAAATAATTTAGGGATTTTACAATATATATTGTCCTTTTGCCCAATTTTTTCCTCCATCGAATATATACTTGTTTCAGATAAAAGCAAAGTTTTAACAATATCGATAGACATGTGGTCACGGAATAAGTTACAAATGAATGCATACGTCGTTACACAAAATACGAACGTTGGCTACAAGATAGTAACTGCATTACTCGTACCTCGCTAACGTGCACACTACTGAATAATGACACATGGTTTCATATATCTCGCTTTACATGCATAGTCTACTTGGTTATGTAGTCTGTGCACTGAAACAGCGGTTACAAAAAGAAGTAACGTTTTAAAATGTCTTATTCTAGAATTTAGAGCATTCGCTTTGACTTTCACTTTTATTTTTCTAAAACCTACAGATCTATCAGGTATATAATTCCTCTCTATTACATCCTCAAACTTTATCCAATCGGTATGGAATTATTGATAGGACCCCTATTTTTAAAAGATAATCATTGAGAGGTTTGAAATTACTAACAGAAAAAAATTAGGCGCAAAATTTTTTGCAGCCTTATGTTAGATGAGATAACAATGGAACACCTGGAATGGAATAGTTAAAAAGTCGTGGATATATTAATGTGGGCAATTTTTTTATTATTAGTTTATATTATAAGTTTATTGTATAGAAATTTCTCAGTTGAGATTAAGAAAGCATTGTTATTTTACAGGTAAATATCAATACAAATTGGAAGCTGCCAGGTGCGTACTTTTCAGTAGGTAATGTGACCAGTGGATAAAGATCCTCTTAAGTGTTAAAGTGTTTAGAAATTTGCCATAATTTTGGTGTTGATAGTGACACTTATCTTTAACAGGTGTAGAGCAAATATGTCAATAATGGCGAAATTATATTTTTTCAAGACACGTTCTACATATTTCTAAACTCGAGTAAATGAATTTACTATATTATGCAGAAACTACGTAAAATGCACAGAAATAAATAGACGTGTTATAAAAATTAATAAAAAAGTTAGGTTTATCATGTTTGTAATTTGTATAGAAAGTTACAAAATAATATCTAATAGACAAATTTTTAAGTACATATCCTCATATAAAATAAACTAAAACCATTTTTAATTACTTTTTTTTCTAATATTTGATTACACAGGACACTATTAAGAATTTGACAGAACGACAAATGAGGACTTAAACTTAAATATCTTATTTCTATGTCGTTTTACTAACAATCTCTATTGCATTCATCGGTTTACGATTTTTATGAAGAATACTAACAATAACTTATAACCATCACGCTGCTGTCTAAGAGAGACGAGGTTATCTTAAACAGTTAAAACGTTTCTATTGCAATTTAAATGCTTTTTTGAGTTTAATTATTCGCAAAGAATCTTGGTATGAAATTGCTAAATTCTGTACATGAACAGATCATGTACAGAATTTAGCAATTTCATTACTTTCGAAAAAGATTAACTTTATAACTGTGATCTTCTTGTTCCGCCCCAATATTTTGTTAAATTTTTAGTTATATCGTATATATAATGTGTACGTTTATGTTGTATCTTTTAATCACGGATATCATTTACACATTTATATTGAACTTTATTACGGCTATTACAAATAAAATAATATTTTTCCTATCTATCATTAAATGAGTGGTTTTCATCGTTTATATTACTGTTTTTAAAAAAAAAAACCATTTTGAACTATGAAATAATTCATGAGGATATTTATTTTAACTTTACGATAACACTAATCAAAAACCAAAAAACAAAAGAGTAATAACTTTTTCTCATTCTTTATTCATAAAACGTTTGTGAAAAAACTACATCGTATTTAGTGTACATATGCACATGGTTACATATAATATTAAATAAATCTCATTAGTGCCCACACAAAAGGTTGACTAAATTTTTTCGTATTTTATTTAACGGCTTTTAAGTTTTTGTACTGCTTTGTGGAGAAACAAATGTTTTATTTAAGTAAATGCGTACACCGCATAAAAAATAAAGACAGCTCAGACATCGTATTAAGGATAGAATTAGTATAAAAAATAGTAACCCGTTTTAATCGCAATACGTCATTTATTATCTTCACTAAAATTAGCAATTGCGTTACATGTGCAGAACATAACAGAATATTAGGAAGAACTTCGTTATAACATACCGTTACGTGAATTCATTTCATTATATATTTGCATAGTCTGGATTATGAAACGATCTCGTTAGAACATTGAAAATGTTAATGGTGTCGGAACGTGCACGGCGGTTCCGAGTACTTCTCAAGTACGTGCTCGGCGTGCGCAAACCAAGATTACCTGAACGTGATGTCAGGCATCTGCACTTAATGTTCTCACCCAGGGAACTAGGTCATCTATGCCCGCGGTAACGCGTAGACAAGTTCTTGCTAGCCTTGTGCTCGCTGTGTGTATATTTACACGAAATATTTGTAGCCTGTTTTGGTACCCCCCTAACATACGATCAATTTCGTGTTCGAGATTAAAAAGCTACGTAAACAACCAGATGACAAAGAACAAACTGCGTTAGAGATCACATGAATAAAGATTTTATAGTTCCTGAGACTTAAACCGCCTGATCATCAAAACCTCTCGTCCAATTCCAGTCAACTTAGAAATTCGAAATTAGGCATTGACGAGGCATATATAGAAGAATGATGTAGTAAAAACGGAATTTTACAGACGGAAGAAATGGTTAGAAAATAATCAAGCATGAGGTTAATTATTTGGCAAAATTGGTAGTTAATAGCAGTTAACAGTCCATTCGAATAATTTATTGAAATATCGATTTTATTTCCTTGATATTTGGAGGATTTTTTTTCATATTGGAGTGTAAAGTCGATCTAGTCGTCACTCTAAGAGGATACGATCCTCTTAGATTTATCTTTTTTATCTCGTTCTAGATTTAGCTTTTTCAAATAGGAGTAAAAATTAAAATTGTGGCCAGAACACTTAAAAGATTTGGGTAAAAAAACGAACGAAATATTTTGTTATTTATTTTTATTTTTGTAAGAGGTACAGCATTTCAACGAGGCAAGAATTGAAGGTAAGTAATGAAAATTTGTTGGTTATTTGATTTTCACTGATTTATAATTTTAAATCTATGGCTATGAGCGCAAAACCAAGTTTTCGAAGGGTCAACTCTACCACTTTGGCTGCCATTTTAAAAATAAAATATTTTTTTTATTATATCCAGGTAAAAGTAAGTCTAATGAAAAATAATATAAAGTTTTTGGTAGGAAACCAAATTCACTAAAAGTGTAG
Organism: Druceiella hillmani; assembly: GCA_039881145.1. Lineage (NCBI taxonomy): Eukaryota > Metazoa > Arthropoda > Insecta > Lepidoptera > Hepialidae > Druceiella > Druceiella hillmani. The sequence continues at coordinate 15,740,266 of JAYKKI010000007.1, read as the reverse complement.
TTAATGAGTGTTAATAATTAAGATATTACGAGTTTTACAAGGTAAACAATTTGAAAAAAAAACAGCGTAAACATTTTGTGATGAAAATATTTTAGTACTTGTTATAGAGTATTTCAAACCGAACATTGTGACTTACAAATTTTTGTAAATTATCATGTTTTATGAGTGATATAACACTTGAAGAAGGAAAAATTAAATATGTGAAGTACATATTTGTCTTAAAAATGTCTTCATTTAATTTTAATTTTTTTTTCGATGTAAACAGTGTCGATATGTCGAATATATACGGAATATTTGTCACTTTCGTTGTAATATATTTATCCATACTGTTATATTTTATCCTTACTTTTTTCACAAATAAGCGGAACAGGTATAAGAGAACAATTAATTATGTTACTTAAATAGTCGATCTTGTAAATAAGTGTTATGTAATAGCGTATATGTAAATTATACAAACAATTTAATTGTTATAAAATCGTAAATGTTCACTAATTCAATTAATATAAATGAAAATATTGAATGTATAGTGCCACTTTAGTTATTTGACTTTAAATAAACACAAATTTGTATCACTAAAAATCGTTCATATTGATAAAGTTCTTTGATAATAATTTTGAATAATACATGTCTTACTATTTTTTTTATTCAAAATAGAGATCACCAATATAAGAGGAATAATATTTGTCTTTTTATAATTTGTAGCAAAATTGTTATTAAATAGAATTTAATTTGTTTACTGTACTACCGAAAGATTGGATAAAATATTACTGAATTTTGATGTTGCGTAGCACACAAAAAAATTTTAAAAATTGAACAAAAATTAAATTGGGTTACATAAAAAAGAACGATAGTAACATAATATAATACTAAGAGAATCAATGAGTGCTTTGAAAATTAATTAAAAACATGAGATATATGTATGTTGGTCCCATAAACAACTTAAATAAATGTAAATTGAAATGTGTGGTTAACACAATATTATTAATGATTCTTTCTAAGCTTAAACCTCTATTGCATGAATTCTGACGGACATGTGGATAAAAGTTAGACTGTTGACATAAATTTTATTTGACTTATCACAAAAGAATTGAAGGTTAAGAACAGTGACTGTGATTCCACATTGTTTACAGTAATAGAGAAAAAAAAATTAAAATAATATCCTAAAATTCTTTTAAGTGATTTAACAGTTTGGTATTATCATAAAATTACTTTTATACTACAAGCGCTATTACTACTACTACTATAATGGTTACTCCATTAATAATTGTTTCAAGAAACAAAATGGAATTTTTAAATTTTTGCTGGTTTTATTTATTATATCCCTTAACTTTATAAACATGATAAATTGGTTTAAAAAGTTTAGAATTTTATTATATTGTAATCAATGCAACCGTTCAGAAGTTACGAAATATTCTTTAAATTTGTATTACTAACCCTAATTGTTGTGAGTTGTTACGGGTATACTTCAAGAAAAATTTTTTTTTATTATTACAATTTGAAGTACCAAAAATTATAAGGATGACCCACGGATGACTGTCTTTCTTTTTCGACTTCAGCCTTCACGATAATAAAATGTTTATATTTGATAAAATGTTTATTGATAGTATTTTTATTTCGGAAAAAAGTTAGAAATGGTATAATCTATGTAATATATAAATGATATTTCAAATTTGAGCAAATGACACTTAGCACTTTTCATAATTGAAGAACTCAATAAAAAATTCAAATAAAGACTATAGCAAGGAAATCTAGGTCATACAAAAATCAGTAAGACAACCCCTATTGTTGATGTGGCAACATATTTTTCCCAAGGAATAAATTATCTAAACTTTTGACATTTTTGGGATAATTGTTTACTTTCATGTTTACGTCCATAGAATAGCTATCGTGAAAAAGATTATTCATTCCATTTATGGAAACAATTCAAGAATTGTACTTATATATACCAACCATATTTGAAGACACAACATTTTGTTCAACCCATCCGAAGTCATATTAGATTTCTAAACAAAATGCTGCGAAACACAAATAAGCTACATAAATTTACTAATAAAATAAAGTCATCGTATGCAACAAACGTAAATACAACAAACACCGTTCTACAAGAATGAAAGACCGGAAAATGTTAATGATTGATAATTTATTGCTGAAGTTTCAATGAATCGATCCTGGAAGAAATCGTAGTTAGCAAAAGTTATTAAAAATAATCTATATTTGTCTATTGAAATAAAGCATTAAATGTGACGGGTAGTCATTAGTCTTTCATAAAAGTAAAAATAAAACAATGAATTCCCCAACAAAATTACTGCAAGAAGAGGACAATTTCCTATATAAAACGTTAGCCAAGAAAAGCAGTAAGATATAAATGACCAAGTTCGGAAAGAAATCTGGTATGGAAGTATGATTAATGAGTAAGGTGGAGCCATATAATTAAAATTAATTGACAGCAGCTACATTAATTGTGAAATTGGTTTTGTTGATTTCGCTAATTAGCTGGATTAATAAGAAGAACTTCAAAATGAGATACTATTTCTTTTGGATGTCAAATATAGAAAAGAAATTAACATGGCCAATTTCAAAACTGTATCTATATTAAATTTCAATCATAAAATTTCAACTTACTCATAACTATGTTTTCGTTCCCAAAGCTTTCTGCGAACTGGATTGCTTTATTGAATAATTTGTAATGATTAATGTTTAAATAAAAATTAGGATTCTTTTTACAACTATTTCTACAATGGGTCTTTTTACTTTCAGTAGACGTACAAACCAGAAAACATGAAAATAACTTACTACATTGTCTATCAATAGGGTATAATAAAAATGTTAAAATTACGAAACCCAATATTCATAGTAGCCCCACAGAATGAATCGTAATGACAATATTTAATTTCGGAAAGGAAGTTAATATGAAAAACGGATGAATACCTAACTCAAAAATTATGGTATTTAAAGTGAACGAGACGTAAACGGAAAGGTAAATTTAGATAAAGTATATCAATTGTAATTCATTAACGTAAAGATGAAAGAAGAAATAAATAATATTATATTTATTACTCTATTGCGTAGACTTAATTAATTTTTAATTTTTTGAATTGGTTCGATGACATTTTACAAAGTAATATATATCGCAACAATCTATAACGATTGTATTCTATAGTTTATTATTAAGAATCGCTAAAACATTACACTCTTCCAGAAATTTTTGAAATATAGGAAGTTTCTAAATATCTTCGAGTAGGTGTACAAAAAATACAAAGTTCTATTTTCGGTTCAATTAGAAACTAAGTTTTGGCCTGAAAAGAAGAAACAAAGCTTTGGCTTACGAATTCCGCTTAAGGCAAGAAGTAAGCAAAGCGACAGGTAATATATACACAAAAATGGGCTAAGGTGCAGGTGTGACATAGCCAATGGCTGCACAGATTTAAATCTTGACCTCTTATATAACCTTTATCCAGAGTGACCTTCTATATCAAAATTTAAGTATGGTAAAAAGCCTTATTGAAATAGATAAAGTTTATTAGTAGTTATCTTTAAGAGCTACTTTCCCGTTCTTGTACTACAATATAAAAACCACTTCTTGATTTTAAGAAGAAGTGGAGATGTTCTGTTTTTTATGATGTGAGTTATGATGAAAAACCTTTCAACTAGATGGTAGCTTTATTAATTGCTAATGTAGTAGATGTATAGCAATTTTTTTGATACAGGTATATAAATGTATTAATTGCAGGACTTTACCAAGTTATTCTTATTTTCAACTTCATTTTAAAGAAAATTTCCTTTTATTTTTCACTTCATTGTAAAAGAGAAAGAAGAGAAAAATGAAACACTTATAAATAACGACTAGGTTATCCTATATTCAACAAAATATATCTACATCGAAGAAAAAAAACTATCTCTTTTTATTTATCAAAGACAAGGATATTGAAAAAAAAAATTAAAGGCAACACTTATATCCAAGCGATTTAAAATACATTACAATATATTTACTACATAATTTCGACCAGCGTTTGATGGTTTTTTGTTTCTATTTTTGTCAACAGCCATAACACATTAAGATATGGGTATACTAAATATTAAATTTGTTGCTAGTAAAAGAGGACACATTTAAATATCGTAGATGTTCCTATGAATTATATTGAAGAACATTAAAAAACATAAAATAATTTACAATTTAATATTTTACTTAATATTTTTTTTATCTGGAATACATTCCACAATATAGGGACCATAATTCCTATCGGCCATATTTTCATAGAAAATCGAATGGAAGGCCTGTCACCTGCGTTTTGTTCATTAATATGAAAGCGTCTTTATAGAATCTGGCAATTTATATAAGATGCGAAGGAACCCTCCTTCGTGTCTTGCAATGATGGGTCGTGTTAACTAGGTGGTCGCTAATTTATTTTCTTTATTTTTCAGTATACAACATTTACCAGCATTTTAATCTCGGCAAAAATAAATTTCAATTCAAATAGCCATATCATTTCAAATCACTATGTTTAAATCAATTACAAAACCATGTCATAAACCAATCATAAATTAAAGTGTTATTTGGCCACTTGGGCCCGTTTGCAGCCACAGGTTGCTGCAAGCGTCATGATGATTTATCTGTCTATTTTAGGTTATTTCAAATGAGTACTTATATAGAAAAGGAAAATTTGAGTAAATAGATAAGGGACCCAGACGTCTTCAAGCATATTATTATAAATCATATAATACTACCGATGTACACTAAAGCATAAATACAGAAAATTCTTTTACCTTTGGGTATATGATTGCAAATCGTAATAATTGCCTGAGTATGCTAATTTCTGTCGAAGTAACTTTCAGAGAAGATCTGATTTCAATTGCTTAACAAAATTTAACATCTCGAACTTTTATGCTTTTTATAGTGTTCATTGAATTAGATATTAATACGTTATTGTTAATGTATCGTACATCGGAATGAACAAAGGAATCCTTTCGAAATAACTCATGTATAGATCCGTTTGTCTTTCACAGTCATTTTCTCAAGAACTCTTTTAATCGATTATTTTTATTGACTTCTAGCGTATGCATATCAATTAAAGGAACAAATTATAATGATTTTAAAGTATTTATTGGCAAGGTAAGGTAACTCTAAAGATACTGAGACAAAACATCTTGGAACGGTGACCTCTACAATTGCTAAAGCCTAAATTATCAAAAATAACGTTTCTAGATCGTTTAACCAATATTCACTAAAGATTATGGCATTTAAATATTTGAGAATCCAGTATAATTTTAGGTCAAAAAAAGATATATTAGGCAATGTACTTATATGCCGAAAATTACTATGAATATATGTAAATAGTTTAATATATGTACCATAAATATTTACTTGTGCCTACGTGTATATCGAACTCTAGTAGATTGAGTTTTACAGATTTTATTAAATTCTACCTTAAACTCATCTAGTTGATGCTCTTCTCATTCACAATTGCAAGCAAAATTTGTTGCTTTTGTATAAAATAATTGAAAACGAGTTTAAAGCTTTTAAGGATTTTTTTTAAAGTTCAATAATTTTTCATTTTATGGAGAGAAACTATAGATTTTATTCCTGTTTTATGATTTATCCCTGATTAAAGTAATTAAACTGCTAATCGCATAATAAACAACAAAACACATTTATAATGGAAATAAAGACTTGGACACACTAATTAGGAATAAATTATTCAGCCCGAAACGTTGCGGGAGTATGTTGCAGGCTACGATTCTTTCACACCGTAGATTTATATATTATTATGGTATCAAAATATAATAAAACGTTGCGCCAACGATGCGACATTTGTTCAGCGATAACATTTTTGACGTGCTTTTAACACTTGCTATATGCTGTTTAAACATATGACTAAATTCTTACATAATATACTCTGTAACACAAAAAAATATTAATTCAAACTGAAATCTCTCAAGTGGAAAATGGAAAATCTTCCTCAAAAAACTTTAAAATAAATGTACAAATGTAAGCACGGAAAGCACAGATTCCAGAGAACTGAATGATAATAAACTACACTTAACTCTCTACTCTTGCATCGTAGAAAATGCAATTACAGAAATGTCAAGCCACCTTGAAACACTTGCAAAGATTCCAGTCTATTGAGAATGAGTTTCTTTATTGTAACGACTTCTTGACAACTGCGTACATAAGAATATAATCACGTTAAGGGTGTTTTTAAAATTAACAAACTATAAGGATGGTTATAAGAAGAATAAAATGGCTAAAGACATTACGACAATTATTTGTTTCTCAAATAATTCATTTGTTATACAGATTTTTAGTTTTTCATTTTACTCAATTGTATCAAAAATTAATGCAACGAAATCACTACGTTTCTTCAAGGTATTAAATAAACAATGTGAAAAAATATGAATATATTAGGATAGCTAGTGTTTTAAAAAGAAAAAATGAACTCCTACCAGTACTTTCAAAACCTAGATGCATTTCATGTCAATCTTAAAAAAATTTATATTTATAATTCCCTGTGATAAATTATATTCAATTTTTTATGTAATCATAGGAATTTCAGAAAAACGATTCCCAATCGTTTTTAAATTTATAGCAATTTGATTTTTCTGTGTATATAATATGTATAAAGGTGGACACAAAATTCGACTTGAATATAAGAGTACATTTTATATACTGCATTATAGTAAAAAATAAACACATACAACCTTTACCGTGGATATATTTATGCCAGTCAAATTGAAAGAAGAAAAATAATCTAAACCATAGGTTGATTAATTCTTAATTTAAAAAAATGTCAAGATATTTACAGATTTAATAATGCAGATAGAAGGAAGTTATGTTTAAAAAAATACTTATATGTACGAGTATGTATTTTGAGTAATACGGTTAGGACGGGATCTTGCTACGTGGCATTTTTTTACATAAATGAGGTTACTGTAGACATATAGCAGTGAAAATATAAATATAAAGCCATCAACATTTACTTTTAGAACTAGTCGTTTTATATTTTAAGCCTTCCGATTTTGTTACATTTTTCATACGTTGAAAATTGGCATTACGTTTTAATATGAACTCTATCGAAATAATAATGCAATTCAAAGAAAATTAAATGTTCACAAGGATATATATCAAACAACAAAGAGACGCGTGGTATCTTACGAAACGCGGGTTTTTAAAATCCTAATTTTAAGAATTTATCCTGTGAAACATGGGCACGATAGCAGTCTGCCTTCAAATACCGAAGACTTTGATGTCTGCATGAAAATATTATTAAGTCCTTCCTATAAAATAGATGGTTATATAAATAGATGGCTATAAAATAGATGGTTGGTTAATTGTCATACCAAGACTTTTTCCAATCGAATTTGAAAAAAAAACAGGATGCAAATACATTTATAAAAAATATAAATAAACATATATTTATGAAAAAAACAACTTAAGTAAAACACCGAACTACCCCACAATAATTTTTTTTTCGCCCAACTAATACAAGGTTAGTCAGTATTCATAGCCGACTAAGGCATCATTAGTACTGTTGTTTGCCATAACTAGAGTGCGTACACTGCAGGCTACTTACACTTGCATGGTTTTTTGGAAAAATTTGCATCCGGAGAGCGGTAAAAAATCAAAATTTCATAATTTATCTTATTTTGTGCTTAGAGACTCGTACAAACTAGCTTGGGTACCCGTAGAAATCCATAGAAGCCAGTAAGTCACTAATTTAAAAACATTTTTTTATAAATGGATATTCATTCTATTCCTAACTTTGAGAGTATTCGTTTAGATTCTTTACATCTTTGGTAATTTTGAGGGTAATGTAAAGGGACTGTTTTGAGTAAAAAATGAGCAACTAATAATAAAGTGAACAAAATTTTGATAGTGTGGGACCACCCAACGACTTTAAAAAACAATAATTAAAAAGATTTAATAATATTTGTTATTAATATACACGTATCATCTACTTTACTTAATAATATCATCAAATTTCAAAAAGTGTCTTGCAAAACCATTCAAATTAAATAATTTCACTTATGAAACATAATCTCTTTTTGTTTTGAGCCTAAAAGCTTAAAAAGAGGCATTGTTTAAATTGTCACTAATTTTGAAAACATTGATAAAAGAAAAGTATTAAATGAAAATTAAATGAAAATAAAACAAATAATAGAAACAGTAAAAATAATAAAATACGCGAAAATCAAAGCTGTTTATAAAAAAAGGAAATTCAATTTCACAAAATGATAACTGTATGGTTCAAATATATTAAACAAATATTACGATTCGTTAATCATATTCTTATAAAGCTAAAAACAACAAAAATATTTAGTTTTAACTGTGACAAAAGCAATGTGTTTTATATTTTACTTAATGATCTTAACCACATTTCTTCAATCACTATCTACTTCCATAGCTAAAATCACAAGCCATAGCTAAGTAGATAAAAGTCATCTATTTCATAAAGTTAACTCTCTAGATTTCCTTGAAGAAGTCGCTAAAGCTCAGAAATTCTCCGTAACTGTTCCATAAACTAGGCTCCCTTCGGCATCGGTAAAGCAAGTTTACTGTCTAACAAGAAATGCATTGATTTAAGAATTATGTTTCATATTTCATTAATATTTTATTTTAGTTTAATTGAATATAATATGCGTATGTTGTTATGTTTTTTATTTTATTTTTGACTTCTGTTATGTAGCCATAGACACACGTCAGTGTTTTTTTTCACATTTGAATTAAACTTTTGAACGAACATTTTTGGAAGTTTATGATGTCAAAACTTGCATTGTAGATTAAAATAAAAATTTTTGGATTGGAAAAGATTGTAAAAAGGATTTAGAATTTGACAAAGACTATATTCACCCCGCGGGATTATTCAAGGAAAGGTTGTCATCAACGGTACACAAATACACAGATCTTGCTGAAATGTGTAATAATAAATAATATATGACTTTATCACATTAATCCATATTTTACCCTATCATATCTCCCGATAAAAATATTTAACACTAAAGTAATTATAGATAAAAAGGTTCGTTTGTAGAACTGTTTAAATTACATCTCCATACATCTTCATCTGATTATAATATTAGTACTTTCAAGTGTCAGTCGACTGAATCATAACATCATTCATATCAGGCTGCCAGAGTAAGTTTGTTTTATATATTGTTTTACACAATAATCATTACCGACAAGAATACTCTTATAAACACTTAGCCAGCAAGCTATAAATTAATATTGTATTTGTTGGAATACAGGCTGGCACGCAAAATCCCCATAAAATATTTCGATTTTAACTGCACGGATATAAACAATGAGCTTTTGCTCACGGCATGCCATGCGTAATAGTTTGGGAGTAATAGTCATAGTATGCGTATAAGTTTTAATTCAAATCTCGTTTCTACCGTGAGAAATTATCCGTAAGGAATTTAGAATATTCCTAGGGAATTTCATATCTCCTGAAGTTCATTTTTCTGAGCCGGAAAGTTGACGCTAGAGTTATATTTGAGGCCTTGCAATGTCATGAGTGAAAATTAAATTTTTCCAGTTTTCATGATTTTGCGAATTTTTATGTGGATGTCTGCGACCTAAAAGGATATCCTATGCAAATCTTAAATTGTTTATACGCTTTCAATGGCTTGGAGTATATCCGTATACATATATCAGTCTCTCATTTACCACGTTTTTGTAGTTATCATGGCCTACGGATGCCTATATATTTAGTTTAATAAAGCGGGTTTAACAACCGTTTTCTAGATATGGCTTATGGACAGCATGTTAGCTTTCTTCGATCTCCTTGAGTTTAAAAAAAACGTGTAAGCCATTCATCTTGATTATTGTAATACAGTAGTCAGTAAGCCGATTTAGATAGCTTACGGGAAGTTTGAAACAAACTATTACAGATAAGGTATTTTCAAAATTTTGGCTACTCTACAAGTTGGTCACTAACCAATATGAATTTTGTTAGGTTTAGTGTTTGCAAAGTGACCTAGCGACCTCTGCAGAGCAGTAGTTGGGATCAATTCAACGTGTATTTAGAAGTGCGGCAGAGATCAATGTAAAGTGGTTCTGCAAATTTTCAGGTTAATAAGCGTGTTTCATATTGTTTTCATACATGCATGACTCATATGGTTTTAATCCCAACAATGAGTGAAATGGGTGTTAAATAATTTAGTTGATTATTCAGATCGTATTCTAGGTTAATGCATTTCGAATTGACAACATATAATTTTTTTCCATTCAAACGTAAACTTCAGACGTATTTTCACTTCCTTAGGGGTTGAATTTCAAGCATCGGTGAATTGGTTATTTAAGCCGTGTTTAAATTTAATAGATATTTTATATTATTTATTCCATACAAATTTCTAATACCTTTCTTAACTCACTTTTTACTGAGTTAACACATTTGGAAAAATCCTTCTTAGCAAAACTTTATGACACATAAAATTCAATAATACTAAATTCTTGAAGCAACTAAAGTGTGAAATTTTGGTATATTTCAATAGTTTTGGTTTGAAGTAGATGAATCAGTTACAACACTTCTATTTACATACGAATGTAGAAATACTATTTTAAGCAAATATTTAACGAAACATGGTTGTCGATAATGCAGTTGGTAATAAATGTGTTGTACATTTACATAAAGCAATATTTTATATTCAAAATAACAACAACGTGAAAAATATTGACCAAACAATTATTAAGTAAGTAAAGTATTGAGTGAATAAAAATACTAGAGGATGATAATAGTTTCTAGTGACACCAATTAGATGCTCAAATATTGTCTGAAATATAGTATTGAAAACAATACTTTAACTACAAAAGTTACGAGTTATTGTATCAAGAGAAAAATTTAGCTTCGTGTTGTTCTCATAAACAGAGGCAGTGGGAAATGCAAAAGGTATAAAAAAGATTGAAATTTAGAGACATATTAGCTTATTATACCTAAAAACCAAAATGTGTAGAAACATTTCGTTCATACAGTAGAAAAAACTTTTAGCCTATTATGGGATTATTTTTTATTTTATCATGTTTTTTTCATTTACATATCAAAAGTTGAGTGAAGCGTTCGGTTTTCGATGGATTAGTGAGAGACCTATAATATCGGTAGACTTTCTTATATCCACCCACGCTTTGTGTTATAGATGGCAATGAGCGCATTGCTTGAATTTATGATCATGGCTGAATGAGGATTAGGGATTTGAATATTAAGGGAGTGGGCAGTGGGAGTATATAGCACAGCGTCAAGGAGTGTCCTTGGAATTTGCAAAGGAGTACTGGATATCCGGTCGAATCATTGTATCAAGACTGCCCTCTTGTTAATTCGCTGCACATAATAAAACTTTCTTTATGGTTTTTTGTATTCTTATTTTCACGATGATTTAATATTTATGTAATATAAGTCCTAAAATCAAGGAGTTTATAAAAATAACTTCTGAATTGAGGCTTGAAATATTAATCTGAAATTAAATTCACTTTGAAAAATTCAATTTTTGCACTGATCATGAATAATAAAGTTTAAAAACTTGCCTCACTTTACGTTAGTTATATTCTAATACTCTCAAGTCAACAAAATGACTCATTATTATATCAGGTATTACATCTGTGCTTTAAAATAATATTTGCAATATTTTGACTAGGATAGACAAATCTGAAACCAAATAGTTCGGTATATTTGAATTCTGAATCTAGATATCGCTAAAAATTCAACATAATTAGTTGATATTTTATGTAGAGATATTTTATATTACAATGAACAATAAAACATATTTACTACTGGGTAACACAATATAACTAATAATGATTAAATGAAACTACGTGATGTAGTATTATTTCTACTTTCTTTAAGTTCTTTACCACGACCTAGGTTTCGTTTCGGCAATGATAGGATCTTTGCTAACAGGCCACCTGAAGATCTTATAATACAATAAAACCTAGGCCGTGGTAAAGAACTTAAAGAAAGTAGAAATAATACTACATCACGTAGTTTCATTTAATTATCAATAATGAATTTCTACAAAATTAACGCCAAATATATTCAACAATATAACTATTTAAAAAAATGTAAATTCATATTTAATGCCATATTCTTTAAAGTTATCTACGATTAAACAATTTATTTTAAGGTTCTTTACACTTCAATTTGTGCACTGGACATTTAATGTGTCAAAGTGAAGTGAGTGAGGCAATATGGAAAGTTTGCGAAATATTAACTGAAACTATTTTCTGATATTTAGATTTTTTCAGTAAGGTCAATAAAAAATTTAAACTAATTTTACTGTTTTATCTGTATTACTACGCTGTCTTACTAGTATAGACACCGTGGTGATAGAGATGATTATTTTTCTCTATTAAAGTATTAGTCACCTGCTGATATCGGAAACAGAAGTCTCGTATCATCGCCATGCCTAGTACAGGATATTTGTCGGTATAAGATTTTATGGTTTGGTTTACAACTTAAACTTTCTTTACTTCAAAATAACAGTATGGCATGCAAGCACATACGCAGGTAATGTGACTGTATGTGTGTATGTATTTACAAATATATACATATATATATATATATATATATATATATATATATACGTGTGTGTGTGTGTGTGTGTGTATATATATATATATATATACAATACAATATTCAACTGTGCTAGGCTTTAGGGTAGGTTATAAATTAAGTGACTTAAATTTTCATGAAAAGGTCTTCTAGATTTGGAACGTATAGTGTTAATACGGTCTGACGGCCCCCGACGGTGAATCAAAAACAAGATACACATCAAATAAACCGGCGCTCGAATCATGCCAAGACCCCACTACCCTTCACCGACATCCGCGCTACCCGCCGCAATCCCCGCACTACCCCTCGCCCACCCTTCAATAGATAAAGAGTTACGGGTACATCAATTAGTACGAGACGGATACGCATCGTGGTTGAATATATATTAATATCATATGCGCTCGCGCTTCTTTTCCTGAAAAATGACGAAATTTACTAATCAAAATTGTGAGAATTATGGCCATTTATAAGGTACTAAATGCTAGAATATACGGCAAACGTGCCTAAATTGACAAATACCATGGTTTGAAAATTGATTAGCTACACAACGATTACTGGCTCTATATAATACACAACGCTTACTGGATTATGGGTCTTCCAAGTGCCAAATATTTATTGTGTGCTTCTCGAATATTGTGTCCAGAATGAAACGGTGAAAATTTTGAAGATCTGTTCAATTGTAGAATATGAAGAAACAAAATTAGCGCGAACTTAAGTACATAGGTATTTTTATTTTTAATTTAATTATTAAAAAGAATTTTTATAAATTAAAAATAAAATCACCTACTACTTACTATTTTATGAGTTTATTTTCTAGAGTAAATTTTTATGTTTTATTTGAAAACCTTTACTGTAGTTAAGATTAAGTCCATCTAAGTGAGGAATTAAAAGAAATAAAAAAAAATAATTTCACAGAAGGTAAGGTATCCATTATGACCAAGCCAGACTTGCTCATTGCCAATTTCATTAAACATTGAATTTGTGCATATCTAAGAAATACGTTTTTTTTTTAAATTAATAGTCTAAAATTATTTTTATTTTCCGAAATTCTTTAAAACTATATAAAGGATATAACGCATCTTAACATTTATTACATTTTCATGATATTTTTAAAATTTCGTATAGAAAATAATACATAAGCTTTTATTACCACAGCTGATTTTAAACTCCATATAATTACGTATGCATGTGTTATTTAAATATCATCGTTACAAAAGTCTGCCCATTGTGGATATTCGTACAGGCTATTTCGTACAGGTTATATCTGTGGTATAGGATTTATTTCTACCCTGTAACACATCATATATAAATACCAAAATATGTCAGTGTAAAAAAGATCTCCCAATCGTGCGTACGTTGTTCTTCTGCTATAGACGTAGGATTTATTCAAAGACCCGAGAAGTGGGTTGTGGTAACGAGCCGTGCAAATGTTTCATTTTTTGCAAATCACACTCTAATACAATGAGTACACATGTCAAAACATGTTACTGTGAGAAAGTTCTGCCAATAGTAAACATGAGTGTGACTATTATAGACATACGATTTACTCAAAGAAGTGAGAAATGAGTTGTGTTAACGAGCAGTTCGAACATTTCTTTTCATGTAAACCCTTCTGCAATACTACACGTATACACATCAAAATGTTTCTGGGATAAAATTGTTTCTGGGATAAAGATACAATTTGCTCAAAGGATTCCGGAATGGGTTGCAGTAATGAGTCGTTTTAAAATTTCTTTTTATTCCAATTGCCGCTATTTGCGGCCTGTTTACTATTGCCAATTTGTTTGCCCTGTGTGTGTTAATTTGTTTACGGATATATCTTTAGTGAATAAGTATACAGCTTAGAACTATATGCCTTATTTTTCAAGAAAATAAGTTATCTTGAAGGATTATTTGGTAATATAATCTAAGTACATATATGTTCAAAGGAAGTTCTTTTGAATATTAGCTAATAGCATCTTTTGTCTTTTCAATATTTTTATATAACAAGAAACTAACTATGAAAATTACGAACAGTTTGCTTCATTTATTATGTTGTAACCTCACATTGGTCGATCAGCTAGAAAATGTTGAGTAATCACATATATCTTTACTTGCTTTGTTTCTAATAGTATTTATCAAGTATATAGTGAATATAAAATATTCTTATGTATGTAAAAAATTCGGTCAGGATACAAAGGAAAATTTTGTTCATTTTCCTTTTCAAATTCATGTACAATTTTGTTGTATTGTTATATGTGTATTGTTATGTGTAAAATATTCTTCACAAATATAATTTACTAGTTTTCTAATGGCCTTTGTGATACCGAAATATGAATATTTGATCTACACCTTGTGAAAGACAGACTTTTGAGAAAATACTTTTCTCTGCTGAACATTCGAATGACACGAGTTATTTTCAAAATTTATTTTCAACCTTCGCCTCTAGATTAGAATACTCAATTTCTATTTGAATAGATGATCGCTGACAGAGCGTTTAATAACGCCGAAATTTTGTAAAAATACTTTACCAGAATATAACATTAAAATGTAGTATAAATTTACTTCATTATTCGGCGTATTCTTGATATAAAAACATTTAATTTTTTTAAAAATACAATACGCTCTTTTTTCCTGTTTTAAATATACTAATAGCTACGATGTTATATTGTCCATTATACTATAAACCAGACCTCCAAAAATAAACAAAAATTCGCTTGGTCTTTAATTTAAAATATGGTTTAGAATTACACAAGGGGAGAACTGGTCAATATGGCCGTAGTTATAATTCAATGTTTAGTAAAACCTATTATTCCGACAAGAGGAAAAATATTTTTCATTTACTTGAACGTTTTAATCAGTCTTTAAAATATTTGAAAGATTATGCGTTTTTGTAATTAATTACAACAAATGACTTGTTTTGGAAGAAATAAGTCTTTTATTCTTATTTTTCCCTATAGGTTCGGTAAAACAGCCTTTGTCTAAAAGACCAAAAGAAAGGCATACCCTATTGCCTTTCTTTTGGTGATCGAAGTATCTATTTTGAGCTTACATATTTAGCCATATTCAGCGCAGACCTGGAAAACACTGAGATCTTTATGTTGGGTTTTTTTTCCAATACGATGAATTGCTGTACTTCCCTAAATGCAGTGTCAGCTGATTTTTAGGATTTCGTATATCAAAAGGATAAAAGGAGGGACATATGGGCATACATAAGGCCACTTCCGTGTCCGTGTATCATACGTCATAGATGTTTGCTCTGAAATCGTTTGGTATAAAACTTGAAATTTGGCGAAATTATATAGTATATTAGTTCGCAAATGTATCAGAAAGTAACACTACAAAATAGTTAAGAAAGAATATTAGAAGAGACAAATAAAATAATCGAAAAAAATATGTTATTTATTATTGAAATGGCAAGTTCGAAGGATTTTAAATTATTTTCCTTGAGTTTTATGCAATTATCATATTGTCTAAGTGTGTAATGTTTAAGTGTCACGTCTAAGTGTGTAAACAACCCTCGCAATGTGAATTCTGTTTTTACTTAATAGATTTCATGATTGTGAAATTAAAATTTTCAATTTCCGTAGTAGACATATTCATAACCTAAGAATTTATTTTTAACCTAATTTGCTATCGTCCTTCTAGAGTGTGACTTAATTTGTGCGGCAATAAAGATAACGTTTAAACGAAGTATCATGTCAGAAAACCATTTAATTATAAGCCTAACACTATATTACGCCAATCTTTTAATAATATACTCAAATTAATGGGCCGTCTAAATACGTGGCCATATAATTTCATTTATTAATTGATTGATACTATTATACTCTGATTATACTAATGAACTAACTAGTTGGTGATAAAAAGTGTTTAAAAACTTCATAAAGATCATATTAAGTAGCAAAAGAATTGTACATCTTGCGGTTAAATCGTGTTATTTGAAGAAAACGATATGAATTCTATTTTTTCTTCCCATATTTATCAGTCCAATAATTTTTGGAATGAGCATAATCGTAACACTGGACATTATTTAATGTCTTCGAACTCTTCCTAGAACAATCATATTATTATCGGTTTGTTTGACATTGTATGTTTGTTATGGAGCATTCGTTTCATTCACTGTCAGGTAAATATTATCATAAGTGGTACGAAAAATCATACCAGCTATTTTATCAAAATCATATGCATTGAGGCGCACCCCATTAATACTAAGGCGCAAACATTGATTATTGTTGAATACAACCAATGAAAAAAGACCAACTGAATGGGTCCAAATTTTTTGAATTTTAAATCTACCACCACATTAAACTTAATCGCGGTGGATAGTTATTTATTCCAGATATTTATTGCTTTAACGACAATCATTGTAAAATAAATGATAGGAAGAAATAAAGTTCAAAATCCTTACACAGGAGAAATAAGGTACAGCTTGCCTCCTACTGCTTTTTTGGGTATTTATTATAAATACAAAACATCAAAACGTAAAGTGAAATCTGTGAAAAATATTTTCGCTGACATTATCTCCTCGATCCATAATTTTTACTATTCCAATGATATATATGTCAAAATGATTGGACAAGGGAAATGTGGGGTAGAGTGCACGGTATTTTATAGTAAATCGACGTCTCTATCGCTTTGACTAATTGCTACATACAAATAAAACATAGCTAAATCGGGCGGTCTAATTGTTTTTCGTCCTGCCCGCCAGTGACCGACATCTAGTGTGAAAGGACGCGCTAGTGACATTACGTACGCTGTAAGTACTAAATCTAATTTATTAAATACGTTAATTGAATGTGTTGTTTTAAAACTCACTTTATATTGTGTTAATATTATTATGCTCTCTAAATAATGATTTAATTTTATCTCTACATTAAAACAGTAGCTTTTTATATATGTCATTTTAATCTTAAAAAAGTTAAATTATTTAAAAAAGTTAAATTTAGTCATTACCACACTAACCTAGTGTGGATTATGTTCCACTCTAATCCAACTGATGAATATTACTCCAATGAAAGGGTAAAATAAAGACTAATGTTGGTCTCGTCAGTAATAAATAAATGAGGGAGGCGGTCGATCTTATTTTTGAAGGGAACAAAATCATAAACATTTAAAAATTTAAAAAAAATTCATATCCTAGTGCCTGAACACGTTAAAAAAGGATATTGAGAAACGGATGGCAATCAGATATTAATACCCAATTTCATGGTTCTCAGTGAACTAGCAGAAGTAGTATGGTAATTCAATGTTCAACGTGTTCCACTATGATTCATATTCCTTTTGAATCAGTGTGGTCCCTTAAGAGGCGCAGAGAATCATTTCCCATTATTAAACAATATTTGTAACTAAAAAACCGCTTACGTTTTTGTCAATATTTTCGTTTATTCAATAACTCAGTAAACGAGAGGAACGTAATTATAATTTTTTTTAAGTAAGAATGGATGGAATATCTATAATATATATATCTGATACTCTGCCTTACCCTCACTATGCTATCCTGCTCACTAATTCAAATATTGCAAGATCAATATAAATATAATATAATTTCCCGAGGTTTGAAGTGTCAAAATGCTGCAATGAAGTATATTGAAAAAATTAAATGCCCAGTTTCTTTAAATTTATTAAGAATTTATTTAAAACCATGGATATTTTTAAATTAAGAAATAATTTTAAACTATTTAAAGTTTCAAAGCTTTTATTTATTTTCTTCAATATTTCACAAAAACAATAAAATATCAAAAATAATATAAAAAGTTTTCACTAGTATCGAAAACAACTTTATGTAAATACTTAAAAGTATTTGTGGGTTTTAATAATAAAGAAGTTTGCTTTGAATAGAGTCAATTTATATTAATGTTCGTTGTTATCTAAAAAGTTGTAGCACGCCATAATTATATGGGAACTTATCCACGCCCGGTAATGATATGATACATATCAATCAAAAGAATCATTAAGAGAATAATTTGTTATCATAACAATTCATCTTAATTATTAGTTCGTTCTAAGTCACATCATTCTAAATGTGACTAATTTTGTGACATCTCAGTGTTTATGTTTTGTTAACTAAATAATTTGCTAATAGTTATTGCAGAAAAGTAATAGTAATTTTTATGTGCGTATTATTTAACGATTATAAATTTTTTTTCATCATTTTATTTGTTTGCGGATGAGAATAAAAAAGAAAAATTGTCATTACGCAAAAGTTAGAATATATAATATAGAGAAGAAAAGTTAGAATGTAAAGAAGTAGGTCAATAGTCTAACAAAAAGCCGGAGTCAACGATAAATCAGATAATACTGTCTGAATAATGCCATCAATCATATAAATACGAAATATTTTTTAACTGAGTGTACCTTTTATTGAAATACCATACCATATTATTTTAATTTGATAGATTGTGACAAAATATAGCTTATATATTAACCGAGGCTTAACAGAATCCACAAGTGATAACTTCGTCGAAATGTCTTTAGCTGCTATTGAGTGGTGCTCGAACAGATAAACAGATTCGGAAAAAAAAATTTACTTTCTCCTTAATTGTTTATATGAATGCATTCAAATTATAGAAGGGCAAATTTTACAGGTTGGTTTTATATATATATATATATATATATATATATATATATATATATATATATATATATATAAATATATATACAAGGAAATACCTAGCTACTAATCTCATACAACCTGATTACGCCGACGAAATTTTACAGAGAAACGACTGAGGTAAACCTAATGACCTAAAGTCGTTAATTCCACTTCTTCGAAATAATTTGATGGAAATGGATGGTATTGATATCGAGCTAATTGTATTTGTATTTAGTATTATCATGTGAATATTCATTACTCTAAAAAATTTAGACACCAGGAAAAGAAGGTGGTGGATGACAGCTATTGATCAAAAAGAACGAGTAAGAAATTAATTGTTTAAGTAATATAATATAATAATTAAGCAATTGATAATAAAAATGAGTAATTAATTATTATTATTTGTCCTTTCAAAATGTCATGCCGTGAACTTAATTTTTTACACTTTCTAATTTATCCGACTAATTGGATAGTTACAGATGCCCGAAATTTTTCTTCGTCAAAATCTGTTGCAATTCATTGTACCGATAGCCATTTTTTTGTGTCCACACTGTCAATACTTTGTTAGTCCTGGAAATAAAAAAAAATGTTACAACTTCTAAAGAGAAATAAAATATTAGAAGGGATATAATCGCTATCGTTATAAGATGAATTTTCTGAAAGATAATTGTTGACACGTTTTTAAACATTCATTTTGGTTGGTACCGAACTATAACGTGAACCAGACATCTAAATAATATTTTGAACATTCTGAAAGATTTATTACTCAAGCGAATCGGAAGGAAATTAAGTTTGACGATTGTTTATTTGCTTGCGAGTCTATACTAAAAGGTGCCATTAAATTTTTTTTGTTCCGACATTAAAATAAATTATTAAAAATATAAGATATAATGTCGGAAATGATGAAGCTTTTAATTTTTTTTTTATTCTGTTATCGGGATAAATTTTGTTATGCGAAAAGTATTTCATTCATATTTCTAATATCCTGTATCTATTCTACAAACTGTTTTTGACAGTTTTTCTTAAAAGTTTATATCGACCAATTTCTAATTGATCGAATTTTAATCTATTTAACCGATTACCGTTTTCAACATACACAGAGTATTATATTTTTAATTCGTGCTCTTTCCTATTTTTGTCAATAATTTCTTAATATAGTTATGTAATTTTATATTATTTTCCAGTGCAATTTTTGTATTTTGTCTTAAATCATTATGTCTTTTCTCTTCTGTCAATTCATCTGGTATAATATCAATACTTTTGCCATCTAATAAATATTTTGGGGAAAATATTTTTTTTCTTTTTTATGTCTTCATTCCTGTTGTCATCATTTTGAATAACTTCTAGTTTAATTAAATTAACAATTTTTAAATTTTCTTCTTAATAGGTTTCTAATACAGAACCTCTGCTCAAACTATCTGCTTCTAAATGACATTTTCCTGCTCAATAAATTACTTCATAATTAAATTGTGATAAATAATACGTGAGGTGTCCCATTTTTCCATCCCTTTTAGCCTTAATATTCATATCCTATGGAGGTTTGTGATCAGAGAAAACCTAATTTTGTCTTTATAAGCCAATATTTTACTGTTTAAATGCTAGGCATTCTAGATATATGGTTTTTCTATTCATTTTCTTGAAAAATCTGCACACAGTTTTTATTCTCCATTATAGTGTAGTTGCTTGAAGACCGCACCTAGGTCCCGTATACTGGCATCTGTATAAATAAATATTGGTAAATCGAGATAAAAGATTGCTAATATTAATTTTAAACAAAATAGTTTTTCATTGTTTGAAAAGATTCTTAAAATTTTTCGACTAAATGAATTTTTGTCCTTGTCTTATCAAATTATGTAAAGTACCTAAAGTGACTCATATTTTCCATAAAAATGATTTTTTCCTAGAAACTCTCGGATGTTTTTTTGTGTTTTTGGAACAAGGAAATTCTTCATAGCAATTAAATTGTCCTTTAAGGGAATAACTGTATTATTTTTTTCATAATAAGACCTAAATACTTTATCGAGTTTTGTGCAATGTTATATTCTGAAAATTTTAATCTAAAGCCTTCCTTTGAAATTTCTTCTAATAAAAGTGATAACTGTTCGATGTGTTCATCAAATATTTTAGAAAATATCATCTTTAGAATTCACAGTAAAATCTTATAGTTTATATTTTCTTACAATTCTGCTTAATGTTCCCTGAAAAACAGCGTGAGAAATTTTAAATAAGTCCATTGAAAATGCCCCTCTTGAGTAGCAAACGGTACTTTTCATCGATTCTCAATTTTTAGAGGAATTGACCAGAATTCTGAGTTTATATAATTGACCAGAATTCAGTGTTAAGAAGTAATTACAGTTTCTTGTTTTCACCATAAAATCCTCAATTAATGGAAAAGGTTATGATTGAGGAATCAAAATCTTATTAATGTCACGAAAATCGATACCTAATCTTAATTTTCTTCCTACTCCTTTCTTCAAAGTCAATATTATTGGAGCTGTAAAAGGGCTCTAGGATTCATTGATTGAATTTCTTTTTATTACTTTTGATATTTATTGTTCTATTTCTTTTTTATCCTCATATGATCTTTTATATATTAATAAATCAATAATAGCTTTAACAGTGCCTATGTCATATTTATCTTTAGCAAAGAATATTGTACATTTATTTATCAATTAATATATTACTGACTGCTTTTGAAAGCCCAAATGATTTACAGAATTAGTTTACTTTTTCCATGTGTCCATTAAAATTTTCTTTGTATTTATAATTTGTTCCATTTATTGTTTTTTTAGGACCTCCACATATTCATATTTTAATATAATTTTTCTTCTTCTTCATCTGGTTATTTAAATAGTGAGATTAAATTGACTCCTCATCTTTCTTTTTTTCCTTGTTGTTGATTGTGGCGACTTTGTGTAATTTGTAATTTTTCATTTTATACTAGTTGTCATGATAAAAATTCTTTTCATCTATCACACAAACATGAACATTCTTTTCAATATAAAAACTTTTCATTTTTTTAAATTATCGTTCCTATAGCTTTTTCACTCCATTAAACTTTTTGAAGTTTTTATTGTTAATATTATTTTTGCTGGGTTAGTTTCAAAGAAAAAAACCTTGCATTTATTAAGGACACGTTCGATCCTGCATCATAAATCCCCAAAATTACCAAAGTGTACTTTAATAATAACTTAAGTTGGTCTAATGACAACATTACTAACGTTTTATTTGAATCATTTTATTCCGTTTCTAATTCAGAATTATTCACATTTTTCATCTGATCGACGAAATCTCAGTGATGATTTTGTTTCCATTTTGAATTTATTGTACATGTTTTATGAACATGAAACTATACTAGTCAAGAGCGGACTCCTCCAAATACAACCTGAATATTTTTGTATTATATTCTTTTATGCCAATTCGAGTACATTCTGTTTAGGAAACAGTCATATACTGGCAAACATTGTTATATTTTTGTTAAATTGTCCATTACAAATTTTTCTGACAAACATCTTACGTTTTTTGTAATGTATGTATTTTTTACTACATGAAATGTTTGAGTTTTTATTAGTGCATCATGCAATATTACCCGGTGGTGTTGTTCTGGAATTATATAGATATGTTGATTTACGTAAGTTATTGAGGTTGTACAAATTAAATTTGTTTTTGAGTTTTTACTCATCTTTACTGTAAACTCAAACCTTAACGTCTCTATTTTAGTATATAACAGCTGCAGAAATATTGTTTTATAATGTGTTTATCATAAACAGATAATACAATATCGTAAATGGTGAAATAAAACTGTATCCCGTTGCTCTGAAAAGAGTTGGAGGTTTTCTTTAACTACTATTCACTGGTCTTTTACATTATATAATAAACCTTGTAATAGAAACCTTATCTGAAAATAAAAACCATATTTAAGACATTATTTCACAAACCCTTTTAATTCTTGTATTTAGTTTTCACATGCCTCTTATCAAACGACTTTACGAAATAAAAATCATTATTTATATTTCGTCTATTCTATCACAGAGTCGCGCGCATATATCTAACGTTTATAATAAAGTGCGCCAAACTTCATTTACATGTAGGTATTTAAATTATTATACATAATATGAGAATATTTTTTCTCGACTTAAAGGATCAGTTTACAGAATCTTTGTTATCAGATAATTTTTATAGCCACCTTCATACGTTAGTAAAACAAAGTATCCCAAAAAATATATGAATATCCTTTGGACGAAAATGAAAATTTAAGCTCTATATATAAAACGTGTGTAAATTTATGAGGCTTACGCGCCACTATAAACGAGGCGAAGAGATTTTTGACTCGGATCAAAAATACCGACTTCGCACCAAGAGTTAATGAAGTGAGGCGAGATAGATCGAGACAAATACAATATATTCATAACGCTTTTGCACTCGATTACTCTTAACTCGTTTTGGCGATGCTGGCTATACGCTTTCCGGGGTAGCCCGAGACAGGCCGAAAACAAATTTGTATACGACACTCTAGTTCATTTAGTTTTCCATTAACACGTTTGCATGACGATGCAACTTCAGCTAATATGTAGTCAAAAAAGCTCCAGTTTTTTGGATTCTCTTGAAAATAATTATTAACATGAGATTCATCAATTGCAAAAAATAACAACCTGTCAACAATTTTTAAGTTTGGATAAATGAACAAAATAATTTAATAAATATTCACTGCGATTCATCTTCAAAATTATTTCCCGGATAAAGTTGCATTCTATATGTATTATCATTGCTAATGATATGTTTCTGGGGAAAGTATTGGAATATACTTATTACGTTCTGGAAGTGGGTGTGGGATTGGTAAATACCGATCATTTGAGCATATTTGTAGCCATAGTGAGCTCTTCCAAAAGTGGCCATCTCATCATTATTTTTGCCTTGACTAGCCATATCTGCATATAATAAAATATTTTTGACTAAAGCCAAAAACATAATATAAAAAGTTTTTAATAATTGTAGTATGTGCTCATGCAGTCTCCTGTAAACTACAACAAATGCGATTTCTGTTGCTTTGACAGGCATTCTGCCTGCAGACCTTGCGATCTCAGAAAGTGTGGATAATTTTGAGTTAATGCGAGGAAAGAATTATGCAGCAGGATTATTACATTTCCAGTTTCAAGTAGATAAACCCCCTTGTACACGAAAGAGACGCATTTGAGATTTTTTGTTTTCGCTGGCAAAATAGATTTTCCTCGCCAAATTCAAAGGACGAAGCGACTGTTAAATTTTCCCCTACTATTTTTGAGTGAAACAAGAAGACCTGCTACGTTACAATACCTTACGGGACGTGGCGTCTCCCATGCAAACTTAAACGCAGGACATGAAACACATCTTTTTTAATTGCAGTGAACATGATGATAAGTGTAGAGTTTTACTGGAGAATATGCGTCGTAATAGTAACAAAGAAGCTCACGGTTTCTTAGAATGTGGCTCATTTATACATCGTGACTTGGTTGCGTGTGGACCGGGGTTAGATTCATTTAGAAAGTTTGCTAAATGCGTTGTAGAAAAAATGGAGGCTATATATGGCTCTTTGTGTGGCGACATTCTCTAACACTATTCAGTGGAAACATTTGATGACGGACACGGAATATTATTAAGGGACCTTCGAAGGTCCTCTCTTTTGTATGGAGGAGGAGGTTACGAGTCTCTGGAGAGGCCCCGGGAAGGAAGATGGGAATAGTCATCTGTATAGGAGGTATATGCTTTCAGTTAATAGTTCCAATACACCATACGATAATTATGGGATCAATAGCGTTTATAAAAAAAGTCAACATTTTCATCACTTTTAAAATCAATTAGAATCTCAGTTTCTCTCTCCTTTCCCGACTCTAACACAGCGACGCCGAAAGAATCCTATGTAACTACAGGATGCTAGCCAGTACATGAAGGAGCTAAAAGTACCAATATACTTGTAGCTTAGATTATGAAGAGGAAGGATGTGCTAGACGATATTTACGTTCGTTATAAAATTCTCGTTCGTGGTAAAATTCTAGCTAATAAGCTTTGTAAATTGACTAAAACCAAAAGATCAAGAACTATGTGTAAAATAGATAGTATTGAGAATCAACCAGATAGGAATACACTGTCATCAACTCTGTCTATAGATAAATACATATGGTGGACTTATTCCTACTAAAGCAATTTCTTACAGCCGACAATAACAATAGTCCAGCCCCGCGCGATGAGCGCAGCGTACCTGGATCCCCGCTGTACGCTGCGCCGTCAAAGGTCGTATCACTTGTGATAAACCCAACACACCACGACGTCAACAAATTCTCCACTAGATCTACTTAGCGGTTTTCCATGCTTCTTATGAAATAACAAAACTTCGAATTCAGTTGTAATTAACCTTATACGATGTTTTATAGCAGGCACAAAATTGTATCATTCCAAACAGAGCCTATTTTTACTATTTCATTCCCTGTAAATATTAAAACAACTTCTTTATTTTGCGGTACATTGTAGCCTTCCGACATCTTGATCTTCCCAGGATTTAATATTTTTTTGTATGCTTTATGTACCAACAATTTAAGTAGCTAATAGCAGATAAATGAAGGGCAGCAGTAGTTTCTGACTTGTCTGTGTGTATACATATTTAAATAAATCAGCAAGTGTGTACTTACCTCGTGAATGTTTGCCAAGGCCATCAGCGATAGGTTCGTGTACGTACAGCTTGCATGAGAATATAAAATAGACATTAAGAGTCTGGTGGAGGCCAAATATTTTACATTTCTCACATATTCCTTTTTCACAGATCCTGTTCCAAACTGACACACACAAAATCTTCTTATAACTTTATATAGTCAATTTAAAAAAAAGAATAATCGAAGCATATGCTAGTAATGCGCGGTGTATATCGTGCATACGAATGTCACTTTTATTCGTGACCATTATAATGTGAAATAAAAAAACAGTTATGGAACTAGTTAATACTTTTCAATTTTAAGGTGGGCGCTATGCGGTGTATCTCTAGATATTTTGAACATATTTTAGTTTGCTTCTTGATATTTTAAAGCGATTTACGTGCTAACACTTTGAGATATTAATCACAACGCATTTCTTTATGGATAACCATCAAAGTTCTTCGCAATATAATACTTCGAATGTACCAACTGAATATATGACTAAAATAAGTGAAATACGATTTCTTAACTTCATTATTAAAATCTCATAGGTCAATTTATGGCATATTAAAAATTGAGATAGATTTTTGAGAAAAGTTATTTAGTAATTAAAATCAGATTTTGATTTATTTGGCACTGTCACTTCAATAATTATTTATAAAGCTATATTTTAAGATTTAGAATGGGAAACACGTGTTTAATGCGTATTATTTAGTTTCAAAATTATTAACGACGTGGATCGACATCTGAATGTCTTATCATTGTATTGGTGCCAGTTTACATATATACTAGTGATTGAACCGGACAAATTTGTTTAAAAAATCGTCCTTCTGACTCTCATTTTGATTTAGGATTCTCTTATATGTATTATTTTTCTATTCCATTCCTTTTGTTTCAGAAAAGTAGTGAAGAAGGTTTTATGAAAAAAGGCAAAAGTTTATATTTACCTTTTATATCAAGACATATTTTTGACAAAGAGTCACAACTCCCTATTGAATATACATTTTACGAATTATTCTTTTCACAATAAAAAGTGAACTGGACTGAAATCAACTTTTTTAATTATTTTCAGTAGCACTTCGCTCATCAATGCATAGAGTGAACATAAATCAGCACATATACACGTACGCTATGATATTACCTCTGTTTTAGCACATGATAATTTTGTTTCTTTTTAACTAGACTTATATTGAAACCTTGTTGTAAAAAATTCAGGAGCATTTAATGATTATTCGTATTTTTCTTGTACCATCAGTACTCTATCCTTTTTGGTATACAATAGACTAACTGAGAATATTCTCAAACATTTGAGAACATTCTCAATCGTTCGAGCCAGTTCATTTCGTTACATTCCAGCATATTCTAGTACTTTCTCATTCATTATAGAACACATAAAGCTTCGTGCTAATTCCAGAATATTCTCAAATCTTCCAGTCTAATTATTTCTTGTATAATTGAGGGTATTCCGGTATTACTTATTATTCCAGTACATTCCATGACGGAATATTGCTGGTTGTTGGACGATAGTAGAAAATGCCCAAGGTCGACCACTCTTATTCATCATTACCCCTGCACCCCCATCTACCCATACCCGACCCCATAGTGCACGATGGGACACTTGAGAGGATGCTATTATACACAATAGCTGTTTATGGTGTGTAGTTTCGGCTATATGGTAAAATATAGAGACACACGTGTGTGCATATATATGTGTACATATGTATATATATATATATATGTGTTTTTGACCAGAGATATATTTTAATAGGAAATTTCAAATATTTAATATAGCAACTAACGTTTGACATGAAAAGGAAAAAGCACAGCCTCAACGATTATATTTACACAGTTCTCGAGATAAAATATTCTGAAATATCATCATATTTTCACAATTAATTTTTTGAAACAACGTTCTTCCTAAAAATATGTTGCTACTAGTTCTAATTTACTGGTTTCTTATGCTGATTAAGAGAATAATAATATTAATAAATAAATAAAAACACCATCAAGGCTGCCTTCCAATTTTCCTTTACCTCACCATGTTTGCAGTAATCTACGAGCAGCCTAATATTACAAGTATGCCTATTATAATAGGCATCATCCTCGCAAGCGCAGAAAAAATCGTGGTGGATGGCGATCTTGGATTTCGCCTGTTGCGTTTGCCTAATTTAGCATATCAGCTGAAGCGAAGGTTTGATAAATCACTCCAAATGAAATAATATATTTTTGAATAAAGAAAGCGGCTTCCTTTAGTAAGGAACAAGCACTTTACCTACTGCGCTATAGGCAGTACCAAATTATCTCTACAAATATGATGAAAGTGAAACCCTGTTTGTTTATTTCTTGGTTTGTCTAGCATTCACGTTTAAACAACTCGACACATTTCAATTTAATTATGGACATAGATATCAGGATTAAAAATTAACTACTTATAATTTTTTTCACTGTAAAAAAATTAAGCATTTTTTGTTCTATGGTGTACGAATATCTTACTTTCACCTTGGAACACCTTCACAGACATCAATAAAATTTTGCAGGCTGATATTAAATTAAAAGATAGAACACATATATTTGCGCTATTATTTATAGGAGAAGAGCAGTAAATATGTTTACTTCTCTTACTACTTAGCTTTACTGCTTTTATTCCTCTTGCTGTTTTTTACTACGATTATACAAAGGCCAAAAAATTATTCCTATCCACGCAAAACTAAATACTTTACTAATTTAATTTCAAATATCGAGAACATGTTTCGTTTAACATGACAAATTTGTTAATTAATTGCACGGCATTTTAGGCCAGGCTACCATTTTATAAAACACGCGGCACGCCCCACTTCACCACGGCAAATTTTAACTCAGATTTGATAAACTATGTCAAAAAAAAATACCTCGTTATTACATCACGCTTGAAAATTGTGCATATTTCTTAAAAAAAAGTTGTTTGCTAACATCACGCCAGCAAAACTGTGGGGAAAAGCTATTTGACCTAATCCCCAATATATTTTCTTATGTTATTCTGAGTTCCATTGTCCTATAAATTGTCAACTGAAATTAAAATATTTCATTACTTCAGGAGATCATCTTTATGAGTGATATATTTGGTGAATACTAGATTTACAATAAATGATTCAAGCCAACATTTGGCGCACGTCATTTGTTATTATCTTTTGGCATTTAAGGTCGATTTTAATGACGTTACGAATGATTTCGTGTCATCTATTGGCGGAATTTCCGTTGTATTTAACTACACTAAACCCGTAATAGATCCTTAATGTATAAACGATGTGTACATATCGAAAAATATGGCTATACCATAAATTTCACGTGTCAATTTGACATTGTCACCTATTACACTTTTTAAGCTATCTGTGCTTCCTTTATTAGTCGGCGGTAGGCTTTTTTACAAATAATTACTGAAGGTTCCAAAATGGAAACCCATTAATAACGACAAACATTGAATAAAACAGATTCGCGGCGTAATTTAAACAAGACACTTCCTGACACTAGCAAAATATATATAATGAACTGAAGCCTTATAACACAATAGTCTATTTGCATAGCCCTGGTTTCGTCAAATGTTCATAATTTCGTTTCGTAGTTCCATTTAAGGGAACAAAAGCATTGCAAGATTGTATAATTCCTTATATGAATAACAGATTTTGTGAGTAGAGTAAGGAGCAGTGTCATTATTTATTATAGTGCCTTAGTTTGGGGTTGAAAATGAATTTGATAACTCAAGTGTAATTTTTCATTATTTTAGTCAGATTACTATATTTTGTTGTTAAAAAACTAAATAGATTATTTAATAAAAGTGAATTGTTGACAAGAAGTGTTACATTTGTGTCAGAACCGATACTTTTGTTAATTTGTACATTTTGTTACGTAAGAAATCATTCTATTAGACACTCTAAAAACATTTACCTTGAGAAATTAGAAATACGCCTAGTTTCTGTAACCGAGTAAAAAATGTTTGAACTTTTTTTTCTTTCAACAATTATTTACTTCTCTGCTTATATTTAGATAGTATTCATAGTGTCTCACTTATTTACCATCTAGTAATATTAAAAAATACAGCCATTTTTTCAAAGTAAATTGTATTATTCCTTTTTCAAATATGTTACTTAATATACTTTAATTAAAAGAGAGAGTTTAGTTAGATCTCTTTTAAACGAATATAAATATTATTTTGAAAAATAATATCATTTATTTTTAATTGAAACTTATAAAAAATGAGTATAATTTGCATTAAAGAATAATTATATAACAGGTAATAGCGTTACCGTTATTTTATAATTCGTTTTTAGTTTTAAAAAATATGAAATTTTGAGATATAAGAAGTTTGCCAAATATTTTTAAGATTTATATTATAAATATGTTAAAACCTTATTTTTTTTGCAAATAAAACATTGTTATCAAACATTTTTAAAACAAAATTTAGCAGGATTTTATTTTTGCGATTGGCTTTTTGTCAGAAAAAAATTATGAATATTGATTTTTAAGTTTTCTGTTTCATTTATAACGAGGAAATTAATATCATAATGTAAAAGCTGAATTAAAATATGAAAAATTCCTACGAATTCCTTCCATATTCTAAATCCACATACATCCAGCGATTGAATCTTACCAATAGTTTCTGTGAGAAAAATTATCACTTAAAAACTTTCACTACAATTTATTGTATTGTAAAGAATTCTAAAAGATCATAAAGTATTTTATAAGATTTGGAGGCTAAAAATATAACCAAATTATTCATTTGCTTCTTTGAGAACCAAAATTAAAAGTGATCTATGTTTTCCATCCATAGATATAGTATAGCCAAGAATTGTGAAGAATGAATGACGATTTCAATCGGCTGTTCTCTACTAATTGCAAATGTTCTTTTATTATGTATGGCCATATTTATTTTATCTATAATAATTTTGGGCTCTTTTCTTTCATAAATTTCTCAAATTTCGTGATTAAGTAAGCAATGCAGATAATAGTAGCAAGTGCAATAATCTTTTTCACTTTTTGTGACAAAACATAAGTTGTATTGTTTTAATATTCACTGTGAAGATAATAATATTTTTCCTTGATCTAAAATTTCACACCATATAGTGTGGCAATCAAGGCTATTTGATACTGCTTTATCTTGCAAAGCTCACTTTTGAGTTTGTTAATATTGTATGAGTATTTGTTATCCCGGCAATTAAGTTGTAATAGTATGTTACGATACTTATGAATTATTATAATTTGTAAGTATTTAATATCTGCTTCTAAACATGACTAGAACTAAATTAAAAAGAAAATGGATTCGGTTTTTTTATCCTCAATAAGTTTCAAATAAAACGTTCACGTGTATAATTTATATTAATATGGTCATTCTTTTACAAAAAGACGTGGAGCAAGAAAATTTACTTACAGAATTTAGGATAATAGTAAGCGATGCATTTTTTAAATTCTTCCTTTGCACCAGCATTCTCGTTCGAATTATAATATAACATATAATCAGTTCCTAATAATCTTCGTGAACCATATACCTTTTTGACGTTTCTTGCCCATTTATCTCGCTCTTCATAATATTTAGTTTTTTATCGGAATGCATTTTTTGTGACAAGTCCTATCCCATTGTCTATTACAGTGCCAATTAAAAACAATTTCATTTCGGATTAAATAATTTGTGACTGTGTATTTGCAAAACACAATCAGAGATAATCGTGCAACATAGCGGTTGAAAAATATCAGTCCTCAACCCAAAATTAGTCATAGTTAGATCTATTATTAGGTCAATGTTAATTTTAATATCGAGAACTAGATATTTCTCGCTATTAAAACAACATTTCTCAAACTAAATAGACTGAGTTTTGATGGCATCAGGTATGAGTGGAATTCGTATCATCCAGGAAATTGCAGCATTTGTTCATTAATCGATATATGTTTTGATTAAGGTAAAATTTGACATTTTTCTTACCGTACACGAAAAATATGATATATAGATATACATATATATATATATATATATATATATATATATATATACTTATAATATTTTTAACATATATATTTTTCTAAGTTGCAATTAGTGCCCCTAGTTTTCTTGTAGAGCTTTGAGATTGTAAAATTTGCCAAGTATTATTCAGTAAATCCCGTAAAGTTAGCAACCTTCATTGATTAGATGAGTCTAAGTTAAATACTGCTGTGGTGTATTGAATAGGTACGAACTTATGTGCCTTTTATTTGTTTTCAATAAAATTGTAAAGATTTTCTTCTTTCTTTTGAGAATGGACACGTATTAAGAAATTCCGTTTGATAGATTTCATAGAAGACATTTTATATAGGAATGATGAACTCGCTAATATGTATGTATGGAATGGACAGACAGGCACAAACGTTCCATTTGCAGGTAAAGATGTTTCTTAAATCGTTATTTTCCCTTTAGCAACAGTCTTGAAACGAATTTCGTCAGAAGAGTGACCGACATACGTTTATCGGAGAATTTACTATTACTGTGAATATCTCGATCAGGTCAAAACACGGTGTATCAATTATCAAAGAATTCAGTTTCGTATTGTTGGGGCCATGTTTTAATGTATATAATTACTTCGTAATTTGGTTTATTATATTCAAGTGCAGTTTCCTAGGTTTTATCTTGACCCGGCTATAATTATGATAATAAATTTAGATGCTAGATGACAGGTTCATATTGAGTAAAAGAAATATTTTAACTGAAAATAATAAAGTGATAAATTCATAGTAAAAGTAGCTAAAACATCATAATAAACAAAAGTTCACTCCCAATATATACAATTCGAGGCACATGCAGTTGTGGAAGATGTGGAAAGTAATGAAAATGTATACGAATACGAATGTTGTGCATATTCTCTATATTGTTTAATTATATTTTGGTACTATGTCTGCGATTCAGTTTAATTATACCATAATAATTGAAAATATTTTTATTTTTGAAAATTGTTAGGTGGTAATTAAGACTGAAGCATAAATATTAAATTTTCATGTGTTGTTGTTAAACAACGAACGTATGTAGAAATAAATATATAGTTTTTATACTTAATATTACCTCAATAAATATGCAGTAAATTGATAGTCATATTTCAGATTATTACTTCCACATCGGTAGAAGGAACCTGTCGCTAAAGTGAATACTTACATATCTTTTGCCATTACTGATCCCTACTAATGTATAAAAAATATCGCACTTTTGACATAGTGTGCTGCATCAAGAGTTGAAGGGATTGCGCCATCGCGATCACATCGACACGCAGGTGCCACATAGACGCACCACGACGTTGCGCAGACGGTCCGACTTGCTGTTGGCAACGCGATGTACACCGCGTATTCTTTCTGGTGGTATTGACACATTTAAAGTTGTTGCGAAATTTGCCACTATATCCAAAATGTTTTGCATTGTTCATTTTAGGAATGATTTGTCTATTGTATATTGCATGAATAATGTTTTGGATGTTCTGTACATTGCTAATTAGTTTTTATCCAATATTTCAATTTCTTAAAATTTTTACTTTGATGTAGATAGCATTCTTTGAAGCACCTAGTTAGAAGTGTTTGGACTTTTAACGGATATATTATTGCCTGCTCTTATTGTGGATTTTAATATTATTATGCCATTATATTTTAAGCTACATTGCATCATCTACCCAAGACGTAGTAATTTTAATATGGTTCATCACTTTAGGGTAGTCGTGAAATGTAGATGGCACAATTGGGGCGCAATTTGATGGCACAATTACACATTTAATTTTAATAATATAGTGCAATGACGACATAAACATAAACTGGAAATTAAATATTGCAATTGTGTTACGTTTTCTTCGATATTAATTCTCAATAAATAGTTTTCAATGAGTATTACATTTTGTTCTTAACAAATTATTGAATTTTAGTGAATTTGCTACTTTATTCTGCAAAAGTAAATAGCTAATTCATAAATTAAGTAGATGGTAGTTTGTTGAAAGCCAAGAGTCATGGGTTTTTTTACTGTCTTGCATTATATCATTTTTTCACATTAACAACGAAAAATGTTATGCACTACATTATTAAAAAGTGAAATATATATTGCTATTAAATATTTAAATTTTCCAAGTAATCGCTCACACAAAAAATAAAATGTAACAGTTTTTATAGTAGCGCGTGGCTCGTTCTTCTAAAAATTTTCGTAAAACATATTTGTTTGCATGTCGTTTTATGGATTAGGTATTCAAAAATATAAACGTCTAAAATATTCTGTGTGCTTACATGCATACACACACAACTATATGTGTGGCTATGCAAGTGTATATATATATATATATATATACATATATATAAATATATATGTATATATATATATATATATATTTATATATATATATATATATATATATATATAATATACATGCAAGTGTTAAGTTGCTAAGTGTGTTCATTAAAAGAACTACTAGATCATCTTATGGCAATATTAAAACAATATGTTTTAGCAAGTGATTTTATTTCATTCAATCAATAAACTCAGTAATTTTTGTGTTGAAACTATGAGGTCGATCATACTTTTAAAAAATGGTATTGTTTCTTATTTTTTATATAGTTATAGCAATTCAAATTAAAAAAAAGAGGCCCATTTAAAATTTAAAAAAAACTAAATGATAAGAAAAGTAACAAACTAAATGATAAAAACTACCCGGACTCGATGATAAAACAATTTAAAGGGAAAAATATATAAAACTTGAATAAAACATTTACTACGAACGTTTCTATAATTTTTGAAATTATTTTGACATTTGTCAAAATATGTTCCACTGGTTCTAAAATAATAATAGAAACCTTTTCATAGCAAACAATTTACATAACTTCTCGCGCACCATATTTGTAGCCTCCGACATTTTTTTGCACCAACTCTTGTAATAATTTATTGCATGCACACGATTTCTTTTTTTTACCCCATAAAATAATATCCACTGGTACGTCGGACGATTTTATGGCCCATGAAAATGACCATATATGCCTATGAATCGCCGACAAAACATTTTATTTAAAATTGTTTGCATTCTAACATGTAGCACAATCATGTTGATAAAACATGTCCATCCTATCCGCCAGTAACAAGTCTTATAATCAATCGTACCCAGCCGCAAAATGTGCTCCTTAAATGTTATTTGATATATTTGTTAATCTCACGATCAGTCATTAAATCTGAATTTTCTAACCATTACCGTAGTACTTCTTTCGGACTTATATCCAAACGAGTAGCTATTACTCATACAAACGTCCTGACGAAACCCTGTCTTATATTAAATATATGGGATACACACACACACGAAGAAATAATCTGCATCTTATAAATTGTGTTTCGTCATTTTTTTAAATCTTAACATCGAAATATGGAAGTTTATATGAAAAGGTACTTACATTTTACGCACGATATGTGCTCTGAGATCCATCCCAAATGTTAATATTCGAGAATCTCGTATAAATGGTTTGAGCCTACTTTTGGTTGATCGTCCACTTGACCGGTGCGGTTTATTATTCAACGGCTCTGTATAATTGGCCGACGCTTGTTAGCTCTGATAGATTCGTCGTTCCCGCTTGTCATCAAATTCATGCCGTCCCTTCACGGTTGTCATCTCTTGGCGTCCCTCGTTATCCGGCGCTATTGTTGCTGATGATTTAATATTATCTGCTGGATAAATATATTTTGCAAGTGAATGTTTTTATTTGTGATTATATTGTACCCATAAAATTATAAGCTAATTAGGTTATTCATATTTTTAAGTGGTGATTTTTATTTCGATGTAGGTAAGAATTTATATTTCTGTATTTAATACGAGGAATTTATTAATCTATTTACCACAATATGGTATGCGTTGTATAATAACAT
Organism: Druceiella hillmani; assembly: GCA_039881145.1. Lineage (NCBI taxonomy): Eukaryota > Metazoa > Arthropoda > Insecta > Lepidoptera > Hepialidae > Druceiella > Druceiella hillmani. The sequence goes on along the minus strand of JAYKKI010000007.1, from coordinate 15,704,626 downwards.
TCCGTTTTGAAAAAAGCTCTTGGACTTTAGTTAAACTTAAAAAAATTTTAGCTTCCATTCGTGTTGTAATCAAAATTATTACAGCCTTATATTTCATTACTTTCATTTCTTATGTGGAAATTTAATAATAAGTTTTAATTTATTTTCACGCAATCAAATCTTTATAATAGCAAGGGACTATATGTTATACTTATATTATTAATTTATAATATATATTACTTAAAGTTAATCTCAGTTTTATTAACTTATTCACTAGGGACTAGTAATTCTATTTGGCCCTGGTTACATATTTCTCATGTTTGTAACCTCTTTCTTCCTTCTTTATTTATAATAAATACAATTTGTTACCTTTAACAAAGGAATAGTCTAATTATCATCACGCTATAACAAAAATATAAATAATTTTTTATCAACAGCAACTTTCTTTACTTGCAACTCCAAAAAGACGTTTTTTTCGTAATATTTTCAATAGCAATGAAGTAGTTTCCGATAGCAAGATCGCCGTTGTACCAACGAAAAATTTATTAATGGCAAATTATTATTTTTGTAAGCGATATACTAACTTTAGTTGACTACCCAATTTCATAGTCAAATGAGTCGACCAATGGACAATTTCTCATAGTGCAGATGTTCTTATTAAATATATACACTAAATAGACACGACTAGGAGATAAGTTGGATGTCACATAATAAATTTCACTCAATAATTACTTTTAACCTGATTTGGATCAAATCATTTTTCATCTAGAATGAATACAATTTTTCAATTTCGAATAAATTACGTTAACATTTTTGCGTCTTTCCAAGAAACTTTATCAAACTTTTCCAAAATTTTAGTTTTTACGAAAATATGTGGTAAAAGTTAAGGAAAACACAGCTACATTATTTAAAATAAAATTATTAAAACTAAATTCAAATATAAGGAATTAAATTATGTCAAATTTTTTTTTAGTACAAACAATATTATAAATAGCTTAAGCCAAAAAATATGATTGCAATTTCGTTGATGATATAATATGCTACCAGGAATAAGTATTTCATATATCACACAATGCCTAAATTCATATCATAGAAGCTGCTTATTGAGTTTTTTGGTAATAAAATTTACTACTTCGAACCTTCTATAAACTTTATATTAACATTTGTGATGTAACGGTCTTCACACGTCTGGTTTTTTTATCTTATGCACAGATTTCACTAGATGTGATGTCATTCATTTTGTTCTTACGAAGATACAAAGTAAGCAAAATAATTTGATTTTTCTTCATATCAATTTATTTCTGATTATCTCTTCATATTTTTAACTGTTTTCAACTATTTTTCAAATTATTGTCACCCTCCTTCAATACATATAACTAAATCTGTAGTTGCCTGACAACCTAGGAACCGTATTATATAAAACATTTAGATGACTTTCCTGAAAGAAACCGGCTGCTCCTATCCCTTTGAAAATACATCTTAGAGTGAATAAAAAATATAGATAAAACGAATTACAACAAAGTACATATGTAAGCACAACAAAAATGTACTGTAAATAGTATTTATGCAATATTCACCTTATCATATTTAGAGAAACACATTTCGGACACGTCATGGGTGTGTTTATTATAAGAGCGAATTGATGAAATTGCTTAATTATTTCGCAATTTATTTGAAAAATTTCTCTATTTCTTTACATACACGTGCCATACACCAAAGTATTTATACTTCATCATATTGTGTAAGTTGTTTGTATATCGTGTAAGTCAGTTTGCCAATTTAATATTTTTACAGAATTTGGATCGAGAGCGAATTAAAGATCGAATACAAACCCAATATTTTTAAGAACTCTTTGCTGCCCATTTTCTAGAAAATCGTAATAAAATCACTGAATATGAACGAAATATCGATATCAATGAAACTTTGAGTAAAGTTATACACACATTTTGGAATTAAATTTAGATTAATTTTATGTCAAATTCTGTGTGACTTTTTGTTTTAATTAATATTTCTTAAGGGGCTGGAAATTCAAATTGAATTATTATTTAATTATTTAATTTACTTGAATTTAAGTCAATGTGCAAAAAACTGCATCTAAGATATTATTTTCTCTTATTCTGGTCAAGGGTGATAATAATGTATATAATATAAATATAACTTATGGGCGATGACCCTTTTAAAAAAATGTGGTCGCGAAATTGGAGTTCACTCCAATACATGCACTCTGTTTCCGTGCAGATTCTTTTCCTTCTATGAATTCTACAACTTTTATTAAACGCAATACTTTAAGACAAAACAAACAACGCTTACAGCTGTTAATAAACAACTCGATATGTCAATTAACTATTGATGTGCAGTAGGTGCAGCATTATAATATAAGTAGGTAGAAATATTGTCGGTAGAAATATTGCGCGGAGAGGTAAATTTTTTTAACGCTCTGAACTTCGATATTACTCCTCATACAATTTCACACTGGACGCCATATATGGAAATTGATTCTCAAGGAGTAAACTCCAAAAACATAAATAGGAAAATTAAAAATATCATTTAAAAATAAATTCTTCCATAGTAAATTCAGTATTTTTTTCATTCTTTCTGTTTATACAAATAACAACATGCGTTCCAATATTTAGAGCTGCATTGCATTTTTTAATTAAAACTCCAAACTATTACAGCTACATAAAAATAATCGTAGTATCGTTGATCGTGTAATCGTTGATCTGTCAGAGTTGAACAATTTATATCGCCAATTATTGCAGGTTCATTCATTTTTGTTCATAATTATAATTAATTGCTATAGTTCATTAATTTTTGAGTCAAATACCATAAATCGTTATAAAAAACAATGTATTAATACAGTATTTCAAAGAATTAGACGTCGTAATACAAGTTATTTGGACAAATATTTCAGATTGTCTGTTATAGTACATTTACCTTTGAGTTAAATACGTTAAATCATAATAAAAACAATATGTAAAATACAGAGTTTGAAAAAATTTAATATAATAATGCAATCAACATAGATAATTATTGTAGATTAATTTCTTTATGTACATTTTCCATTTTAAAAAATACATGTTAGTAAATACATATGTACTAGATTACAGGAAGTATATGCTTGCCACTATGTGTAAAACCTTACTTCGCCATCTCTTCATGCATTAAACACAACGATTTATTTATTTTAGTATAGATTTGTACCTTTTAAAGTAACATGTACATTAGTAAATGGAAAATGTAATCTGGAATACATCGACAAATATGAAATGAGCAAATAAATTAAGAGAATCTTGAGGTTATTAATTACATTTCACATACAACACTGTTAAAATAAATAAAAAATATTTTTATTGATTGTAATAAAACCATATATTTTGTGTCTATAAAGTTAAAAATTATTAGGATTTATAATTGTCCCTACCTTAATTTTACTTTTTCACTTTTACTCTCATCATAATAAATCAGAAATATTGCTATTGCCATCTCTAATTTGTACAGTTTTTAAACAACGAAATTACTTTAACGCTGATTAAAAAGGTTGTAAATGATATAGTCAAAATATTGATATTTCGCTATTTTTTCGCATTTTAAAATGAGACATTTACCAATATAACCAAAAATATATTCCTTTTTACTTTAACAGACCTACATAATTATGCGATTACGGTATTCGTTACTTTGGCGTTCATTTTATTTAATTAATAAGTTCTAGGAGAATATTAAAAAAAATGTATTATTTCAATACGGAACATTATGTAATAATATAATACGGAACATTATGTCTAATTAATAAATAAATATTGCGAGAAATTTATCTCTACCAGAGTCTTATATGTTCAAACAATTCTTTTGAATTAAATTTTTTTTAAACTTGTTTGGATATCTCAGTTGCATTACTAGACAAGTTTATACATAAGATTAATGAAATTACTTGTAATTCTTGCATGTCTCTCAAAGTTAAAAATGAGACATTTATTGTAATATAATTTGAGATATATAAAAGACGTAAATTTATGTAAAATTCTTCTTTACTTAAAGAAGTACAAAAAGTCATACATCCATTTTACTCGCAAAGTGAACAATTAGAAGGAATCGTAACACATCTGGAGACTGTAAAGGGATAATAATAAAGAGTTGGTTTTAGCCACCTATATAGTATAACTGATCATAAGGAAATAGATAACATTTTGTGTTTTAGAATCACTCTCAATCTATCGATCAGTCTTTATAATTATACATCCATGTTAAAATTGGAAAGACAGACACTTCCTCCAAAACAGTGTGTACTGTACATCAATAATAAATCACTTCTTTCCTTACACTTTTACGATAACCATACATTTTTAATACTTTAATTTTCTAATCAACTAATATTGCTTTTCCTTGAAAATGGTTTCTTTAAATAAATATCATTTTTCTTATTAATTTTTAATTTCGCCTTTTCTAAAAATATTTATATTTACTTGATGTAAGTTGTGGATGTAAATCAGCTGATGCCAACAAGAGGGCGACGTAAGATGTATATTCTTATATCTAACACGAAACTATACACGAACATGAAATATACACTATATTTCCAATTTACGTATTGCAATAACATTACACTCACAGATTAATTTTACTTATAATGTCTGAAAGAAAATATATGAACACATAAAATTCCATACAAAATTTTGATGTCAATTTACCATTATTTATTTTACTTTGTAAGGACCAATATCTATATCACTTAATCAGTTTTGGTAATAGGTAAATGAGTTGATAAAAAAAACATGTGGTTCAAAAACATTTTTTATTGGAATTTTTTAAACTATTATTAAAAAAAGTTATACATTAAACCAAGCTTACTTTACAAATATTAGTAAAATTTGTTAAGACTATAAGTGTATTTTTGTAATGATCTACTAGTCATGCATGCAATCAGACAATTTATGAAGTTGAGGCGTGTCGCTAATTAGGTATATATTAAGTATATACATATATATTTCAAAACTCCACTCCTGTCTTTTTCTTTGTATTATATATACAGTTTAATAACATGTATCTTTCTTTGTATTATATATACAGTTTAATAACATGCATTATTTTTATTAGTATTCGATTTTATTCCTTAACCACCTACGATCAATTATTTCTTCTGAATTAAAGACTTTGCCTGCGGAAAAGGGTCTTCAGAAATTACTAATTATTTCATGCTGTCAGTATTTGGCTTTCGAATTGAATTTTATATTAATTGATTGGAATGTAGAGTTTGCTCTTCATTAAGAAAAGGAAATTCGTCGGAATCTTCAGTGGAAAATTGTCGCTTCTCGGTTATATGAAAAGAAAAGTTAAATTATCTTATTTTATATTGTTATACTAATGGCCCTGACATTGTATTTTTACAGTGATAAAATATTAAATGAACTGTTATGGCACTATAAAATAAATTATAGATTACTTTCTATAGAAAGAGAAGATTGAAAATTGTTAAGAAAATAATATCGTTTAAAAATTTTATGATCGTTAAAATTCATGATAAAATTGAACGAAAAAAACTCCGATTATAAGAAATATTTTTCTTAATTTGATTTTATTTATAATAATTAAAAACTTCGCAACTTTAAAGCAATATCTAATATTAAATTTGTATCCGTTATGTAATTGGCCTCAAATCCTGTTCCTGCATTTATATTGCACCCCAAATGGGTGGCAATTTACCATCGGCATGATCATCATATCCTTTCATTACTTTGTAACATTTTAAATAATTCAAACATACCTTTTTACCTCGGTGCTAGATTGATGTACTTATCGGATCATTGCCTGGGTTTACATTCAATGAAGCTAGGCATGGTTCGCATTTTTAACAGTTTTCGTTGTTTTAGAATATTTCTTCACGCTCCATCATATTAAATTGTTGAATTCATCGTGTCCTACAGTAAGTAACTTTCCGTCCATAGAAGTTTTTTAAACTTTTAAATTTTCTTACATTTTCCTTCCGGCGTGTTAAGTCTAGACCTCATTTTATTAATATTTATTGTTTATATTGTTTTTTTATTCCATTTAAAAAACAAAATCAATTAATTCCGATGTAAATTGCAAAGATTATTGTAAGTTCAAAAATCCTTTTTTTTAATTTACAGTAATTGTAAATTAAAAAAAAAGGATTTATGCAATCTTTAAAAAATATTGCAGTTTACATCGGAATTAATGAATTTTCTTGATTACAGTTTATGGAAAGAGATTGCACTGGCAGCATTAGGTTTACCGTGAGTACAAATGTTGCAATAAAGGCGAAATAAAAAAAAATGTCACGATATTATTATTATGCTCTCAATATGAGATTGGTAAATTAGGCAAGTTCACCTTTGCCGTTATCGTATAATACATTTGATAATAATTTCAAGATAATGACAAGAAATTTGAAATACACTTTCCAGAAAATTAAAAAACATAAAAGTAGATTTTGTCGAGAAGGAAGACCAAGAAATGAAGGCGCTCCAAATTTATTTTGCAAAAATAAATGCCAATAAACTATAATTCTCCATTTTTGTATCCAAAATTATTTAATAAAAACTATGCAAAATAAGATTTTTTTTATATATGCCTATCTATCTTAGAATAAAATAGAATTATACGTTATGACCAAAAGTTAGTACGATTATATAAGTAAAAGTTTCACCGTGAATCTAAATAAATATAAGTTATTTCTGAACGACAATAGTGTTAATGGGTCAAAACTGCTATTTGTTTCTAAAAAAAACTTTTAATAACATTTAAAATGATCAATGTCTTCCCGGCACAGCGGTGAAAGCAAGTATTTATCTTTAGCTAAGTCGGTGATTGGAAATTTTAAGAAAGTGCCGAACACGTAAGCTGTTTGCTTATTTATTGACGCCCCCTTGTTTACATCCGCGCGCCAAACCGCCAACCGCCGCACAGTGGGTCATATAGAATAAGCTCGCTTGAAAAATATTTCTGACTTAGTTATTTATCATTTTGACAGTATAGGGTTAAATGTTTCGTTCTGTAATATTTGCTCCATGACATAGTATTTTATGTACGGTAAAAGATATTGGGACATCAGTTGTATTTATCTAATATATAAATTTCTTATCATTTTAGTAAATCCCTCAACTTTATTGACAGCTATTTTCCATCCATAAGACAGAGTTTTAAGTACAGTGTGATTTTTTTAACTAATCTGCAACTAAATCAAATATATTGACTTGTTTCTTCATAATCATAAAAAATCAGCGAGCGAAGTTATACCAAATATTTAATATTTTTAGACATTTTTTGTTTTTCTTTAAGTGCATTGTACACTTTTATATCGACTACGCTCAATACGAAATATTTCATCGTTATTCATTGATATTTCATCGTTATTCTCTCGTTATTGGTTACAAATTTTGCTCTTGATAGGCTTGTGATTTGTTAAACAATTTTTAAAATTAGTTTCTATTAAATCTGCTGTTTATTTTTTAAACAATATTTCAATAGAATAGCAATAAAAGCGTATTCTTTTTAAATTAAAGTTCTTTTATCGTTTTGTACATAAAGGTCATACATAACCAACAAATTCAAAGAGGTTAAACTTACTCATTTGTGGATTGGGAATCATCAAAGTTTTATGTATAAACCCTGACATATCTATCCATCACAATCCATTTGCAATATAGAAGGAAACGAGTTTCATAAACTTTTTTTATGTAGAACCATAATTCTTATAGAACCATACAAAGTCGTAATAATGTACGATCAAGAAAATATTGAAGCCCGACTTCCACTGAAATGTTCGTTACTGTGATTGAGTTCAGTACCAGATACTACAACTTTTTGTGCTGGCTACTTTATTGTAAGTTGGGTATATGTTAAACACTCTTTTTGCAGCCTCACACTGTTCTCAGGTTTAAACTGTGAAATAGTAAACTTTTTATCAATGAGAATGCCAAGATTCATCGAGAATGAAAGGTGTTTGGGTAGGTGCATTTATAATATGCATGTTTTTTACATATAGAGAGCCACTATGGAATGCATTTTCTATTTCTTTGATTAAATCTGTAGCTAATCTCTTTGCTTTTCCATTGAAATTGCTGCTTTTCCATTAAAACTGCTGCTTTTCTATTAAAATTACTGCTTTAAAAAGCTGATGTGCGATGCTGATATCATAATAATATAATAAAGACTTAATTGTAGAATTAGCCGTTCCGTGACTCCTTTTAACAAACATTTTGATAGATGTTTTCATTTTAGTAAAGAAACAAGGAATGTGGTTTTTTAAGGAGGTAGAGCCAAGTGTTTTACGAATCTGTCTACTTCTTTTTGTTTGGGTACCCATCTCGACCGAAATTGTTCATGATATCTTTCCAAAAATAAATTGTAGTTAAAATTTAACCATCACTAAACCTAATACCTAATACGATCAATATATAATCTATTAACATGTTTACTTTTAGAGTCCTCCTCCTGTTTATCTTTAGAGGCAATCCTCCAGAAAAAAGAGGTATTTGGTCTTTTAAGGTAAATGTTACTTATGTGGAATATATACATATTAACCGAACAGAAATAAATAAAACTTTTACCCCACCCCATCCTGCAGCACAATTTAAAACTTAGAAAATATCATTTTAATAGTGATATTATTCATGGAATATTACAGTCAAAAATAAAACAAATGAAAGGAGAAATAAAGTGTCAAGACAGTTACTTGGCAGAACGGTAACCGTAGTTAAATAAAGAAAACCATATTAACGACTAAAATGTTAACGACAACTGACTTATACAAATATTAGCTTCACACTGGTCGCAGGTCATTGGTTGGGTATGTTCCTATTTAAAAATATATTTTATTTATTTATTTATCTATTTTAATTTATTCATATGACGGACTTATTGCTATGAGAGCAATCTCTATCGGCCAACCAGAACACTAGTCTAGCCCCACCCGATGTGCAGCAGGGAATCGAATTTGGGTTGCCACGGTGCACCGTGCCGTCAAAGGCCGTATGTTTTTTAACCAATCCAACACACAATGGCGACGATTTTGTTTACAATTTATATGATTTCAATTATCGTCGTACTCACATGTTCTTGTAAACCTTTTGTACCTCGTTTCACTGCTCCGCTCGTTACAAAGTGCATTTTTTGACTAGTTTAGGCGAGAAAAAATCAAGCCTAGGAACCGCTTATTTCCTTAAGTCTATGTAGGGTAACAGATATTCAACCTTGTGAATATAAAACTCATTTATATAATCACCTGCCATCCAATTGCAGTGGGTTATAAATAGTGTGTAGGAAAATATGCGTTTCTCGCATTACCTATTTGAATTCTGCTCTCATGCAACCAAAATTTATTTGTCAAATAGTGTATTTGTCAATGTTTGAGTAAATGAATGATAATGGATTAAACCCACTCAAGTTGGCAATTTGGTTGCTGGCAGTTAAGCCTGAGAAAAGGTCTCTGATGCAATCAATATAGATATGTAATTATACCAAGCTACTAAGCTTCCATTTCATAAATCTTTATGTACCCATGATACATTTTCAAAGCATTATTTGAATAATATATTTTATGCTAATAGTTTTTTTTTCATTTTTTTGACGATTTTGAACATGGTTTGCGAAATGTTTTTACATCTTTATACATTATATTTACAATGACAATTTGTTAATAAACGTCAAAATCAACCGAAAATGAAATACCTGGTATTTCATTTTCCAGTACCAGGTGGCCCATAAAATCAATTGAGGAATTGTGGTGATTCAGCTAACTGGAAGAAATTCCATGAGTTGACCGCTGAATAATCTTTCGCTGCACGAATGGTTACGTCAGCAAGTGGTCATCGTATAGCCGTAAATGTGAAGAATGTTCTGGTAGACTCCTGGGGATGATGTAGATATAAAAACCCAGTTCATGAAGGTAAAAAAGGCTAATCCTGGTTTAAAAATATTACACAGATTAGGAAGGACATATTAATTATATTGGCAATGATGGTTATTGAACATTACGTATACGGCTTATTTTCCTTTCTATATATTGCTTAGGGAAATAAAATAAAGACTGCTTTCCTACCGCTATAGCCTTATTTTCCTAGTGCTAAAGCGACTTGGAGATTCTTTAGATCTAAAAAATTGTTAGCTACATATCTTTCTTAGCGTTTATTCAAAGCATAAGTACCTGTAGTCACCAGTAATGTGCAGAATAATAGTTTTATGATTAATACCATGAAAATATTGTTTGCAAATTGCGTAGCGATGGTAGTTCTTTTCATAGGACATAAATATAAAGTTAGAGTGTGTGGAAGATTGAATGAAATATTGTTTACGCCAATACAACTACGAATGACAATAATTAAAAATTTATATAATATAAAATATTAATACATGAATTATTGGACAGAAATCAGCAATGTGCAAATATTGTGACCATTCGAATTGCAAGCCGCGCTCAATGGCGAGCGAATATAGATTTTTTTAGAATGGTTTACCGTCCTTTTAGAAGACGTACTGCTTCTACTTAAAACCACGATGTTGCAGAACTATGTGTGGCTTTACGATCCTGAAACATAAATCCATTGGACATTATTTATTGAGATTGTTTAAAGGAAAAAGTACAAAGGAATCCGATTACAACCGAAGAGGATATGTGTGATCATATTATAAAAGCTCTGCAATCAACAAATAAAGCAGGATATTGCAAAGTGGGTCGAAAGTTCGTTTTTGTGTATTATCGTAGGAGGCATTAATTTTTAAAATTTAAATTACAATACAAATATTGTATTTTGAAAGGCTTTCGTTTACTACATTTCTTTTGTTTCTTTTACACCTATACAAACCTATACTTGTTTAATATATCTTACAAAAGATCTCATATTTTTATAGTCTGTAGAAATAAATTTAAAATTACCATGGGGAGGACCTTTGCAAAGATAACGTTTCATATATGTGCTCGTAAATCTCATACATATAAACAGTTAACTAAACAATTTTCTGTATTCTTTATAAAAGTAACTGATGTAATGATAAATCTACATATTTACATATTCACAATGATATTACACTTAATACAAGCATTATACCCATACAAAAGACAAGCCCGTCAATAGTGTCATGTTAGAAAGTCTACGATATCATCTATATAAAACCTTTCAGATATGAGTAGAAGTCGCACTATGAATGTTCCGTATATATTAGAGGACTTATAAATATTTAATATATAAAACATTTAGTATTTTTCACAACCTAAGTATATTGCCGACTGTACTTTACTCACAGACTTAAAAATGTAGCGTATATTTATGTAATAATATTTCTAATTATAAAAGTTTTTAATATACATAATAAATATATGATTTAAAAACAAAGCAGTTTTTGCAGTTAATTGAAATCACTGATATGAAGTTTCTACGGACGTTTACAGACCCAGATAAATATCATACGTTGATTCTTTTGTTAATGTCGTTAGTACTCTCATAGCGAATACTTTTTAAATCCTCAAAAATGAATATTTAGCTGATTGGAGCTTGAGGCACGTAACGTTAACAAAAATTACCAATTTATAGCTTAATATTTCTTACACGGATCCCGGTAATGAGAACTCATACCTTACACCAATATTTTGGAAGGACATTCTGCTGAACCGGACATAATTGAGGATGCGAAAAAAAAATTATCCCCAATTTATATGTAGGAAAAAAACCCTTAAATTTTTGAAGAGTATCTGCAAAAGGCAAGGTTTTACGTAGTAAGCAGACGAACATGACTGAATATTATGTGACAACGGAAACCTACAATGGAATAGTCGTATAGAAAACGAGATAAATTTTAAATTTTTTGGAGGCCACTTTTAGGGCTTTTGATTAAAATGATGTAACATGATATAATCTTCTTGGATCTACACCTCCCTGTTAAGAAACCCAGTGATTCGTACCTAACAAGTTCTTTTATGGATTGTATATAAATTTTATTCAAAGCAGCATACGCACCGGGCATATAAAAACATTCTTTACAGTTTTGCCGTATTCGTCTAACTACACTGAAAACATCCATTTGCAACTGTTCTAGATATAACATAGTTTTTTAATTATACCTGCAAATGTTTTATTCTAACGTAAGAAAAAAATTACAAATTAAATATGCTACTTCTGATCGTTGGTATCACCGCTGCATTTTACTTTCTGTCACAGTGACTGCGTCATTTTTTTGTTTGTTTTGTTGTGACTATCAAGCGAGAATATTCATGAAGTTTGTTGGCTACGTTAGCCAACGGCTATTCACTTGTGATGCCAATTAATAAGTATCTTGGTTAGGTTTAGTATCAGCCCAATGCCATAATCTATGCTTTGTAATTCTTAAATAGTGCTTTAGTTTTAATAGTCTACTTGGGATATGTGAATTTCATAAGTGGAACAAACTATTTGGTTATACTGGCTGTAGATGATGTGATAGAAATAAAAGTATGTTTAGACAGTCAAAAATGTCATTCTGTGATCTCTAACAAAGAAAAAAAAATGCGAGTTAAAGAGAATTCCGTTAGAAAAGAAATTATAATTATTTTTGAATTTGATAAAATATATCAAGCTTTACAATAACGTATGTCTATTTCTAATGCAAGTCGATTGGATTCCATCTGGTCTAACGCAAAACTCTGCGTATTGATGTTTTCAAAAGAGGTTTCGCTGACCATTTTTATATTAAAAAATAAGCGGTTACATATGTTATTTCTGGTATTACCAGAAGCTATAAGGAGACTTAGAAGTGTTAGAAATTAAATAAAATTTTGAAATTGTTTCGTCTTCTTAATGAATCGAAGAAAAACTCAGTTAAATAAATTTGATCAAGGGGTTATAAAAGGTACCGCATATAACTTTATTCGTGTTTAAAAGCCAATTCCAATTGTATGAAATTTTCTTTCATCAAAACTTTTTTCTAATAATGTGAACTGTGTATTTCACTATGTTTAATTTTTCGTGGATTGGAATTATATAAAAAAAATGTGCAAGATAATAGAAAAATGTCAATTAGGAAATATATTTCATATTAGATTTTAATGAGAGGTAACACCGACGATCAACCTGCCCTTTACTCTGATGAGGTTTCCATTAGTTGCCTAACACCACAGTCAAGGGCTGATAATTCAAATCACGGCTTTAAAATCCCTATTCCAAACATCTCATTTAAAAATAAAAGTCAAAGTAAACGACCCTCTTTTGTGTATTCCAATCCTCTGAAACTAAATACGATATAATTGAATTTTTCTTTTAAATATTTCTCACAGAAACGGGGATATCACTACGATGTGGATCCCAGTTTATGTGAGAAATACTTAAAAGAAAAATTCAATTATAAATGAAGTAAAAGCGATTTTTACGATGCCTGCTACTCGCATCGTAAAAAAAACAATTAAATTTAGATCTCGTTACAGAAGCTGAAATTCAATGTATAAACAACGGTATTAAACCACAATAAAAACAATTTTATGTTGACAAATATTATATTCGTTCTTGCTGGGCAAGAATATTTTTATGTAATTACTATATAAACACCCGTTTCAGACGGTGTCTTTCATTAATTAACGGACATTGTTTCTTAATTTTCCGCATATAGCAGTCGAATTTATGCAACCCATGTGTGATGACATCTTTGGTTTTTGGTATATTAACTTGCGCGATACTTATTATCGCAAAATCATTGCTTTGATCATTAACTTACTTTTTTCCCCTTTTTTTTTGTTTGTGTTTGAATTTATTTAATTTTTTTAAATTTCTTCTTTTGTTAAAATGTTTGGAAATAATTTTAGTAATACTAAAAATTTATATGCGAAACTGGTATACGAGCAATTTTATTACGCGCAAACTGCTTTACAAATTTACCGCTAACCATTTCTTAATCGACATCGGCACTTTAGCTACAAGATCATTGTAAGAGCAGCGCAGTCCTTGTGAGATATGTTATTTTTTGACAACCTAATGTCGATGTCGGCATTGCACATGTACCTGTTCGGGTACAGGGATAGGTTTTAAATTACTACTGCACATGAATTCCTGAATAACGATAAAAGGAAGTTCATTTTACGAAGCTTCAGCATCTACAGACTGCAGTTTCAGCACCTAGAAATCACCCTTTACGCATTGATTACTGCCAACGGACACTCAGCCAATATCGGATTGATAGATCGTTCTGCAGTATAATTTTATGGTCTATTGAAAGCACATTTACTTGTAATGCAATGCATAATAATCCACTACTAATATGTAAGGCATATATCGTTCCAGCATTGTGGGCCTATAAGCGTTTGGGTTGTCGTCCTGGATGTCTTTTTTCCCGAGTCTCGTTTAAATACCGAACGCTATTTACAGTTTATCTAGAATGATCTCGATTACTTTCTCGGTGTCATTCCGTTTAATAAATTACGAGGCATATAATATCGGCATGATTGAGCAACTGCGTGCTCCTCGGCTACCGTACGTGAAGCTATCCAAGTAGAATTTAACGATCTGTCGATTGGTCGATATGGACCACACCCGTGGTCTACTAGGTTTAAAATTTTAACGGCAATGGACTTGTTCTTGTGGAGCTACATAATGTGATAATGAAGACGAAATGCGTAGTTTCAATATAAGGGCTTTCGTCGTACGGAACGTAGAATGGTTTTGCCTAGGGTTCATAACTCTACGATTAGGTGAGAACGTAAGTATTATTACCGCAATGCCAAAACTTTTAAACAGTTTCTATAGTGAAATAAAAAACAGATATAATGATCCTGTTTTCACTTGAGCATTGATATAAGCATCTAATATTTATTTTTATTATTGTGTACTTTATGCATTTTTTATACTAGTTAATTTATTTGTATAATTATTTCTAAATAATTTTTCCCATGAATTATAAAAAAAACAATAATAAAAATTGTAAATATATTTAAGCGTTTCAGTGCGTTGGTGCGGCGAAGAGTATCGGTGCGCATTTTGATCTTTGAGGGCGTATTTTTTAAATCAAAAATACTTTAATTAAATATTGATAAAGATATTTATTGTTTTTAAAAAAAATGTGATCCAGATTTTCTAATACTTTTTTCCTTTTTCTGTTGTAAATAAATTTTAATAATACGCGACATGCAGACCAACTTTTAATTAACATTGAAATTACTGATATTTTTTGTCAGAATATACGAGATACGCCAATAACAACAATGGAAGAAAATTCGTTTGCGTAACAATCATTTAGTGAACATAGAGAAATATAGGTAATTAAGTTACCGAACAGCGCGAGGAAATTCTATTGAGGTCGAAAATTATGGTCCCACAAAAGACACATGAGGGATTTAACCCTTAAAGGATGAATTTGTACACAAACAAGATTAAAATGGGTGTACAAACAACCAGGTTTTAATTAATGAATTAAACGTTACAATGAATTTGTATAAAATCAAGACTACAATGGATGTACAAACAACGGGTTTTAACAAATGAATTAATTAATATAATTAGAGTCGTCAAATCAATCTTTCTAGTATGTACCTATAGTTTAAACTTTTATTATAAGAAATGTAGCATTGCATTCATTTTATTTTATAAAATGTATATTTTAATTACCGACAAAACAGAGCTTGCCAAATCATAATGATTTTGATTGACTCTGGGAAAAATATTAATAAAATAAAAAAAAATGGTTTTATATGTTATACTCTGAGCAATTTGAACATGTAGTTGTAAAGTTTTTGTCACCTTTTGGTTTATATCGTCCACATCTTCCTTGTTTAGCTTTCCTTTCCACTGAAACTTTTTGCGTGTGTTCTATCTTGTGTTACTATCTTTATTTATATTAAGGAGCGTATGTACGTTTATTCCAGTTAAATTCAACATGCTATAAAAAGTAGCTAACCGCCATCTTTTTGTTCTTCTTAAATAACAGCAGCTATAACACATTTGGTCTATAGCATCTACTCCTGCTTTAGTTAAATTAAAATATTCAATGACCTCTGGATATTCGTTAAGCTCTGATATTGCTGACTCATAATGCATATTGGACGAAAATATCAAACATCTTCCCTTTTTTGGACAATAAGCAGATATTGACAAATGTAATAGGTATTTTCAGATGAATATTGTCAAATGTATTGTATAGAAACAGTGAACTTCCGACGGGGCATTTTCTTGTTAGAAGAGTGTTTGGTGGTATTTTCACTTTGTTTTTGCGCATGGTTTCAAATGTAGTAAATTTATACTTTTTCAGCATGTTTTTTGCTAAAGAGACTGATGTAAGTCAGTTGTCGTAAGTTAAGTTTATATTTGTACCATGAACAGGCTTGGTTAAATTTTTCACAAATATTCAGCAAGAGATGTGCTTATATTTGAAGTTACTTTTTCTAGTCATATAGATACGGCATCCAGGATATTACGTATCAATTATTAAGATCACACAGGAGGACCGATTTCACATCGACCTCTATATTTATCATGTTTGCTGGGGATATAAATTCTAAATTTGCATTATTTAAATACATAGATAAAAAAACTATTTAAATGCTTCTAATTGAGTTTTTACTTCTTTGGAAATACCTGCAGGACTTGATAAGTGAGGGATTATGTTTCTACTAGGGATCCTATGTGGAGGAGATGGTGCAGTACTCCATTTATACGTAAAGCGGCCTTGCTTTCTCCTGTATTTCAATCTTTTTTTTTTGGGGCATCAGCATTTGTTCAACACAAGTAAAAAGTGTATTACCTGTTTGCACTGGTTATTCATTTGACTGACCAAAGTTACTAAGAATGTAAAACACCGGGTTGCGAATGTATCTCTGAACCTGCGCTTACGCACAAACTCTCTCCCTATATGTTTGAGAGCTACTGCCGACTTAGAACAATACAAAGAATCTAAAATTGTTGCGTTGGAAGAAAAAACAAATTATAGACATAAAATTAAGTGAACTGGGTATGTAAACACCGTACCCTTTTGGGGCTTAATAGATGGGACGATATTATAAGTATGTTGGTAGAATTTAAAAGTATACATTTAAAAATAAAATATGTGAAAAACCAGGAATGCTATCCAACTTCGCAACGTTCCTAAGTACTAAGCTACACCTGCGAAGGAAGTCTTAAGGAAAACAGAGTCTCATGTCGGAGGTGTCAGCATTATTTTTATGAATAATTAAATATCTATGTGGAATGGATGGATTAGTGGCAACTTATACTCATCATGTGAAATGTTTATATAACGATAAAAAAAAATTAAATTGAAAATGAGACTTCCTCCTTGAAATCATCTAATTTCATATTTTTTCATAATAGTTTAATGCATCCGTATCGATTTCATTATTAGTCATTTTTAAAAAGGTATATATATATATATATATATATATATACATATATATATATATATATATGTATATATATATATATATATATATATATATATATATATATATATATATATATTAACCATAATATCCTTTACCAATATCAACAAATCTCTCATCTTCTCATTTTTAAACTTATTTAAACGTGTTTTTTTATATATTATATTTCACTAAACACGTTACGTTATAAGACCCTCAAGTACTTTTTGTGGATGACATAGAAAATTATAATAGGCCATTCTTTCTCTAAGAATAGTTCAAAGCGTCACATAGGTTCTATTAATATATATTTAATTTCTCATCATCCCCCATGCTCTCTTGTTGAGCTACTATTTTAGTGTAAAGTCGTATCTCTATAAATTAAAATATTCTTGTACTAACTAGAAAAAACTACACCTCCATAGTATTTAATTATATAGAATGTATATTATGGTATATATATTAGAGTAGTCGTTTGTACTTAGTAAATTATTTAATTATTCACATAGTTTCGGGTAATTTTACACACACTTTTAAAATAATACTTACGTTTAAAGTCTAGTACTAACGCTTTTAATACTTCTGAGAAATCCCTGCTATGTTTTTCCTCTAGTCAGAATAGTTCACAAGGTCCAGAGCAAAAATAATTTTTATTTTATTACTTTTAATAGTATTTATCCTTCAGATTTTACATAATTTCCTGTAATTATTACCTATATTTTCTTACCTTTATATTATTTGACAATAATTTGTTATAAAATTTCTTGTCACGCTACATTTCCAGTCGGAAGTACCGTTGTCTTTCATTGTTTTGTCATATCTTCCTTATAAATCCCACATTTGCATATAAACATTAATATTATACGATGTAAAATATATTACTACTAGTTTTTGCTCGCGCAGAAGTCGATATTACAATACATTCCAATAAATCTTACAGCTCTATTTTTACCCTGTATTTATATTTGAAGAAAATCTATAAAGGAAAGAAAAAGTTGAACAAATTTTGATTTTTTATTTTACCCGCTTAGAGTTTGTATTTTCAAAAATCGTTTTCTTGTTATACGGAAATGTACATAAGCCTGCGGTGAAGAGTATCGGTGCGCATTTTGATCTTTGAGGGTGTATTTTTTAAATCAAAAATACTTTAATTAAATATTGATAAAGATATTTATTGTTTTTAAAAAAAATGTGATCCAGATTTTCTAATACTTTTTTCCTTTTTTTTGTTGTAAATTTTAATAATACGCGACATGCAGGCCAACTTTTAAATAACATTGAAATTACTGATATTTTTTGTCAGAACATATGAGATACGCCAATATCAACAATGGAAGAAAATTTGCGGTGAAGAGTAACTACAGTACTTCCTTGCAACCCACATCTTTTACGAATTTGGTGGTCGATGCCTGTAAGACCAAGCTAGTCGGAGCACTGACACACATAAAATTGACATTGGGAAAACAGCTCCCCTCCCTTAAATCAACCCCAGCGAATTTAAGACTCTGGCCCTGCGATTTATAAATTGTCATAGCAAAGCAGACATTCACTGTAAATTGAACTCTTTTAAATTTGAATGGTAGGTCGTTGGGTCTCATAGAGATTCGGGGTTCTGTCTCTACCCTAGCGCATCCAGTCAATATAGTAGCTTTTAATAATTTCCGTTGATTTGAAGCCTGATTCCATTATAAAGTTTTGGTGGCTTTAAATTCCTTAGCAACATATCGGGTGTGAATATTTAATCGTTAATATCCGTACTTATATCCACTTACGAAAAATTTACTTATCGCATACGACTGTCAATGACGTCGGCCCACACCCGCTTCCTGGCCCCGGCCTCGCGCGCTCTTTCCGCTTACCTTTCTGTGCATGCAATGCACTGTGATAGACATACACAAAACCAGATTTTATTTTTCCAAATCGATATATTTATTTATTATGGGTTTAGTCTAAAATTATCATATTACTGCATGTCTGAAATTATCCTTGTAATAATTAAATGTAATTATATTAGCGCACACCTTCTGCTTTACGGGCTTCCATGCAAACTTTTGTACCCATTTCACACCCCCAATAAGCGCATTAATTTATTTATTAACCAAGAACAAAAATCTAAAATTTTACATATCTAACTTACAAACCGAGGAAATTTCATACAAAGTTTTAACTTCTATTTTACCCCTTTAAGGGTACAATTTAAAAAAAAAACCAATAAACACATTAATTCCTTTTATTAAACAATAGTGAACCGAGGAAATTTCATATAAATTGTCAATCTCTATTTTACAAAGGTAGAATTTCCAAAATAAGTTCTTATTATTCACTTAAGCTATATAAAAAACCTATCTACAAAATTTTAGGATTTTAGATTCAGCGGTTTCAGTTGTGAATTGATCTCTATATCAGTCAGCCACTAACCTTCCTCTTTTATATATGAAGTTACCTATGTAATATAATAATCGTTTTATGTTTATCACTGTTTTACTAATCGACAGAATTTCATTTTTCATCTCTACTTTATATATATATATATATATATATATATATATATATATATATATATATATATATATCCAAAGTAGTCCAAAATAATTTTATTAGCAGTCTCGTACATTTATTTTACTAGTTATTTTATTCGGCGTGGTATCAGCAATATCATTAAAGATTCATAGGTAGCATGTGGTTCTGTCATCGCAGTGACGTGCTTTGTAGCTACTAATTATCTTGTTTGGCGTGAGGTTAACGGCATAATTACGAATTCCAATTACCAATGCAAACTATTTTCATGAGAATCGAAATCAATAAAACTAATTAAATTTTTACCGAATGTATTTATGAGATACGTAAATAACATTTGCAAATAATGAAAGATAAAATAATTCAAAAAGTTTTCCATTTAAGCAAGGAGCTACCAAAAGAAAGGGGAGGATAAAATAACCTATTACACGTCATCAGTCACTTCAAAAACATTAATAACTAAAGAAATCATTAGAAATGAAAAATGAAGAGTAGAATAATGACAATGTTTTTCATATATCAGGCCATTATACGGTAGATCTGCGGACTAAACGGATATCGTTTTGGATAATTTCACACATAACTCAACACTTCGTTTCAAATATATTTATTCCTGTTTTCGATTAATGGAGAGGATGGTGAACACCATAGGGTTTATATTACTTGTTCAAAAGATGTGAAAGGAAATTGTAGAATCAAATATTGTTCAATCCTTAAGATTATTATTATTAAAAAAAACAAAATGAGCTCAACATACTCCAATTCCCTACTGTTATTCGCCAAGTAAATTTCGCAATTTCGAATTGAGTTATTTTCTGGACAGTGCCATAAAATTTTGTTGCTTGTTCTTTACAAGCTGCATTAGTCAAACATTTATGTTATTTTTTATAATCTTATAATAAGATTTGCAGACAAAAGCAGACTGCCTATTTTTATTAGCAATTCGTGTAAAAATGACAAATAAACTAGGCTCAATCAAAACTTTACTTTTAATTGAATGGTAACTCTCAAACTTACAGTGTCCTGTAATATCACAATAATTCAGTAAAGAATATATAATCACCGTAAACTTAATGGTTTCAAGAAGGACACTCATATAAATTGTATTTACTTATCGTTGTCAGCAAAAATATCCAAACAACTACTGGACATCAAATAGAAAAGATGGAGAATAAAAGTAGAGTGCAATAATTGAAAATTTATGTAAGGTACGGTGGCAAGAGACTATTAATAATAAAGTGATATATATATATATATATATATATATATATATATATATATATATACAAAACATTTATTTTGACAAAAGTAATTTCAACGACAGTTGTTTTCAGAATGTTTTCAGATAGCCAAGGAAAAACATTTTTAAAGCGAAATGAGGGGTAAAAAATTAGTTATCAATATCAGATAATCCTTATTTACAATTTTTATTATTTTTTTTAAATATTTAAAACAACTCTCTTTCTGCAAAACTTTTTGATCATGTTTTCATCATATCGCACATGTAACTAACATAATATAAGAACCCGATTCTCATCCGTATAAACCTTTTTCCACTTTAAGTGGAAAATCACCGTCAACAAAAACATACTTTTAATGTTCTCACTGTTCCCCGCAGGGAAATTAATTTTCTCACGTCAGCTGAGGCGGCTTTCATATACCTCGGCTGAGCCCTTAAATATGAAAACATCATATGTAACAATTTCTTCTCTCTTGTTTAAAATAATAACTCCAAAATATATTAAAATAATACTGATGACAATGTAATATAAAAAGAAAAGTTTCACGTAATTTCAGATCAGGCTATGTTAATAACCTCCAGTTAAATTAAACTTATTGTAGTTACGTATATAAAAAAGTAATGAAACTGAACCGAAAAGCTTGAATAACTGATTGAATCAAAGATCTTGCATTAATCTGTTGCAAAAAATTTAGTTATATTCCTTAGTAATAAACGATAGTGGAAAGACTCGGAAAAAAAAGTGTGTAATATTAATTCGAATCTCTTCTCTATCTTATATTAAACATCTCATCTATCAAAAACGGGAGCTATTTTTATGTTAGCTATAAATGTTTCCCGGTGTTTCCTTTAGAACAATCATTCATTAACATGTCATTTATAGAAATAAACGCATCAAAAAATAAGATATTAAATTACGCACTCTGGTTATGTTACGTCCAAGAATAAAAAAAAGGTAATCGGTAATTATAGGGTAAAACGAGATAGATTATCTTAACAAATTGTTACAAATATTTAATTACGGCTCACGTTAGCTTATTTATACGGGTCACGTTAGCTTATTATTACGGGTCACGTTAGCTTATTATTACGGGTCACGTTAGCTTAGATATACTAGTTAGATTAATCACAAAAAGCTGTAAATTGTCGTGGGTAATACTTTTGTACATGTCGTGTGTGAAAACTACTGACAATTAAGACTTATGGATATTACATATATACATATGATTTATATGATATACGAGATTATTTACAGAAAATCTTATTAATCCTAATTGATATTCACTTATATTTTTTATTTTGTGTATTAATTTCTTTTATTAAGACAAATTCTTATATTAAAACAAAAGTTAGGGGATGGTAAGATTTATGATAGTTTCGCCATCGAATAATTTATAGTTGTAGAATTCACGTACCATGATTATGTCAATACTTGCAGGTACCATAAAAAGAAGAAAATAAACTAATAAATACGAGTAGAAACCCTACTACGAGGGTTGGTCATGTACATTACATTTATGAGTATATAGTATTTCTATTAAACTATTTACAGACATTAATATTATTTTTCATTATAAACTCCGCCATTGCTGGTCCCAAGTCCGGATGAGAAAGGAGGAGGGTTGGCTGAGAACTTGACCGTACCAGCCGCAGAAAGTCAACGCCGAGCCTCGGGCGGCGGTTAATAAACCCGAATGATCTCTCCAGTGGGCGATAGGAAATGATCCCCACGACTCGCTACTCCTGTTTATGGAATCGGGGGCACTGGCTTAACAGCCCGTGTCATGAGGTAGAAAGCCTCATTAAAAATTCACCCTAATCCTACGGTGGAGACCGCGCCAAAAGGATGCATGGCTGGGAGGGCGCCCAGTCTCTAGCGCCAACCTTGGTGAACTTGGCGAACACCTTTGTATATAGCCTTCTCACAGGAAAGGCGTCACCCTGTGAGTGACCACAAATTCGTCCAAACTCGCGGGAACAATATGAGTCTAAATAAAACCAAAAATAAATTACAAAACATAAAGCAACATAAAACCAACCTAACGCAAGTCTTATCCAAAGATCTTTGCGAGACTAGGCAGAAATCATTGTCCTTTAGTGGTAGCTCAAACTCCACTACCGTCCTCCAACCGACCCTATGGCAATATATTAAAAGCAGTAAACCGGATCCTATTGCTAGTCAGAAAAACCCTTCTGAAATACAAAGTGCAGAACAAACTTAGGAAAATTGGCAACAGGACCATGTCAAAAGCAAAAGAAAAAGAAACGAAAGCCCAGCTGAAATAGAAAACAAACAACCAGCGTCTAAGCGTACCAACTTTTCGGTAACTGTACATAATAGCTTTGATATTCTCAGCAACAAAGATCACGAAACTGTAAAGCAGGTCAAAGAATATGTACCTAAACCGGAGCCTATTTTTGTCACAGGTGTAATAAACATCTCACCTTTAAGAGACGCAATTAACAAGGTCGTGGGCACAGAAAAATACACATTGACCACGCTCAGATCAGGGCATATTGTCAAGCTAATACCTAAGGACATCGAAACTTATAAAATTATAAGAGACACTCCCATCGAAAAAAATGTAAATCATTATACTTACAAACTAAAGAGTGAGAGAGCTTATCGAGTGGTAATTAGAGGTTTGCATGCATCGGAAGATTTATCACTGATCAAATCTGAACTTGAAACTACAGGCCACGAAGTAAGACAAGTTGTCAACGTACTACATCGGATAACCAAAGGAAAACTTCCTCTATATTTTGTAGACCTAGAACAGAGACCTAATAATAAAGATGTATTTAATATCAAACATATCAGCCAAGTTAAAGTTACAATTGAGGCACCATACAAAAAAAGGAAGTTTTGCAATGCAAACGGTGCCAAAGATTTGGGCACTCCAAAAATCAATGTTTCCGCCCCTTCAGATGTGTGAAATGCGGAAACGACCATCCGACGACCTCATGCACTAAACCTCCAGGGATAAACGCCCTATGTGTAAACTATCAAGATAACCATCCGGCAAGTTACAGAGGATGTCAGAAATATAAAGAATACAAAGAGCGTATTTTCAAAATCAAAGCAAAACCAGACAAGGGTAAACCAACACCCTCAAAAGATGTCCTAATACCATCGCAAACCATTACAAATGACACCAAAGTACAGCACTCGAGAAGTTATTCAGATGCACTAAAAACTAAATTCAAAGACCGTATGGACCAAACAACTAATCTCCAGTCAAGTAACACTCCACACAACAACAGACAACAGCCAAATCAGCAATTTATTGGACGTAATGTTTAATAGATTTCAAGAAATCATGTAAAACATGATGGACAGCATGATGGACCGGATGGTTCAACTAATCACAGGTCTGACCACACAGAGGGCTTAAATATGCGTATACTCACTTGGAACGCCAACGGAATTACTGCAAAACGTCAGGAACTTGAGCTATTTATGATATCGGAGAATATAGATGATATCCGAAACAAGACTAACCCAGCGTTCCCTCGTGAAAATGAAATACTATACGATCTATAGGACCGATCACCATTCTGGCAGATCTCACGGTTGCACTGCAGTTATACTAAAGAACAACATTAAACATTATACTCTTAACCCTTACAAAACCGATAAGATACAAGCAAGCATAATAAAAGTCATCCTTAAAAACTCGGAGACAACCTTAGCCGCTGTGTACTGTCCACCAAGACACTCAATTACTGCTGATGAATTTAAGCAATTCTTGGAAGAGCTTGGTCCAACATTTATCTGTGGAGGGGATTGAAACTCCAAGCATACGTCCTGGGGCTCAAGACTGATCAATCCAAAGGGTAGACAACTCTATAAAGCTACAACAGATCTTAATTTAGAATGTATTTCGCATGGAGAGCCAACCTATTGGCCTGCGGATTTCCATAAAACACTTGATTTAGTAGATTTTTATATAACAAAAAACATCGGTCAAAATTATACAAATGTTGAGAAGTGTGACGATCTATCGTCAGATCGCTCTCCAGTCATCCTTACTTTGAGCAAAGTAGCTATTTACTCGAAAACACCTACCGGAATTTACAATAAAAAAACAAATTACGACACATTCAAAGAAATTGTTTCCTCCAACATTGACCTCAATGTCAAATTAAAAACAGAAGAAGAAAGAAAAAGTATAGAAAAATCCAACTCCATAATCCACCTAGCAGCCAAAGAATCAACCTCCACAAGCAAAATAAATAAAATGACAAACAAAGAATATCCTAAGAACATAATGAAGAAAGTATTGGAACGACGTAGATTGAGGAAAGAATGGCATAGATCTAGGTATCCTTTAGATAAAACAATCCTGAACAGAGCGACTGAGGAACTCAAGAAAATGATTAATGAGCATGAAAACTTAAACTTTCAAAATTATCTAGCCCACCTCACGCCTTACCAGGATAGTAATTACTCGCTTTGGCGTGCTACTAAGAATCTTAAGCGACCGAAAGAACACATGCCATCTATAAGAGGAGATAACTGTTGGGCCAGATCGGACCACGAGAAGGCAACAACTTTTGCAGAATACCTCAAAGACGTCTTTACGCCTTTACCGAGCAGCAATCTGGAAAAAGACAAAGAAATAACAAACTTCTTATACTCTCCAGATCAATTATATCTTCCATTAAAACTACTGAGCCCCAGAGAAGTTAATAAACAAATTAAATCTCTCCCGGTCAGAAAAGCTCCCGGTTATGACCAAATAGATACTACTCTCTTAACTAACCTACCAAAAAAGGGATTAATGTACCTGGTAGTACTATTCAACGCAAGTCTAACACTCTGTCATGTCCCCTGCCAATGGAAGCTTGCCCAGGTCGTAATGATCTTGAAACCTGGTAAAGAAACAGCTGAAGTTGTATCATACAGGCCAATCAGCTTACTCCCTCTGGTCGGCAAACTTTTCGAAAAAATAATCCTCAGTCGATTGCAACCCAAACTGAATGAAATAATTCCCGACCATCAATTTGGCTTCAGGCAAAAACATGGCACAATCGAACAAGTTCATAGATTAACAAACACAATTAATGAAGCCTTAGAGAACAAAGACTACTGCTCCCCTGTTTTTCTTGATATAAGTCAGGCCTTCGATAAGGTCTGGCACATGGGCCTCTTATACAAAATAAAGAAGCACCTACCGTACTCATTTTATCTACTTCTAAAAAGGTACTTAAATAAAAGATGCTTTGAAGTAAAAGTGAAACAACACTGAAACGTCAGAACTCTACGAAATCCACTCGGATGTCCCTCAGGGCAGTATCCTCGGGCCCGTATTGTATCTGATCTACACTGCGGATATTCTTAAAAATGTTGACACAGTAATGGCCACCTGTGCAGATGATACTGCTATACTGTCCGTACATTCTGAAGCAATAATCGCGTCTATATTTCTTCAAAAACACCTTACTGAAGTAGAAGCGTGGCTTACAGAATGGAGAATAAAAGCGAATAACAGTAAATTCGTTCACGTAACATTCAGTCTCAGAAAAGGAGATTGCATAGCAATTACTTTAAACGGGCAACAGATACCGCACTCAGATACTGCTAGATACCTCGGCATGCACTTAGATAGACGATTGATGTGGCAAAAATAAATCTGGAATAAACGTAAACAATTAGAAGCAAAATTGCGAAGCTTGTCCTGGCTCATCGGGAAAAAATCACAACTATCTAATGAAAGCAAAATGGCTGTCTACAAAACAATATTAAAGCCAGTGTGGACATACGGGATCGAGCTGTAGGGTACAGCATCTAACAGTAACATCGAGATGTTGGAAAGATTTCAAACCAAGACAATGAGATATATGTTCCAAATCCCAAACTGCATAAGTAACAAATACATACTCCAAGATTTGAACCTAACAACTGTGAAACAGGAAATAGCCACCAGAAGTCTTAAATACCAGACCAAGCTATCTGAAGATGTGAATGTGCTGGCTACCAAACTATCAGGAGATGGCAGTGTTAAACACTCACGACTAAGAAGGAACAGTATTCCAACCCTTCATAGCAGATTTCTAAACCCAAAGTGAGAGAGATCGATGGATTCTCCTCATAGCTAAATTACATACGTAGACTGTAGTTACCAATAATAACAGCTAAATGTGAAAAACAGTATGCTGTGTTAAGCAGAATACAAAAAAAAATTTTTTTTTCATTATGTAAATATATTACTTATTAATCCTTTCATTGACGCAAAAATAACGTGAATATCTAAAAAATTATGAAATTTATAATCACCACTGTGGGTTTTCGATAAAATTTAGGTATATTTTTAGTAACTGGTTGAAAATATCAATTTGAGTATTTTTGTGTGCTGACTTTTGAGATAACGATTTAATATCTTATAATATTATATTCATTTTCAAACGGCTTCAAAAAGTAATTTTGCAGATATTTTTAATAATATATCTGAAACTTGAAAATATTTGGTGTTAATTTTGTGGAAATTGATTACCAAGTAATTTTTATGTACAATTAAATGAAATTACGTAATGTAGTATTAATACTAGGTAACAAAATTTCATTTAGTTGTGAATGAACATTAAGTGATCTAAAACTATCTTGCTTAAAATTCTAAACAGAATATTTAGAGTCTATTATGAGTCTGTCTTTCAATTTATATTGCACGCAACACAAGGAATATAAAAAAAATTGGAAATAATAACTTTCATTCTATAAAATATCCATATGAATATTATGTTTGAGTACTATTTCTGAGTTTTAACAATTAAGTTATACGTGGGTTAATATGCTTGATTAGTGCGACAAATTTAAATTTTCTATCTGGCATGCATCACACACATAATTACTTGCTAGGGTTGTTAATATAGATTAATGTTTAGCCATAATAAAGTAGAACAAAAGGCTACCGTGGTTTAGACTGGACTTCAGATATTGACAGATTGGAGATCCTGTTCTGGCCACATTTTTAGTTTCAGTGTGCTAGGTTATCATGGTGTTCCAAGTCCCAAAACACTATTGCCTTATTGATCATGGACGTATATGGCATTAGTTACTGTGGTACAAGAAGTGATACGATACTTGGAACATGAATTGGATCGAAACATCAAATTATCATCTTGTCCCGTGTATTATTATAATCAAAGTGGGATCAAATTCAAAGTTACTGATGCTCATCGTGCACGCAGCTAACATACTGAGATAAGATACCATTCTTGAGGAGCGAAAATTACGAATAAGTAAATTGAAGTTAATTATGATGTGATGCAGAATATGGTTGCTGACATTCTGACGAAAACCAACTCAAAGTAGAAGATTAATGACTATTCCAGGTTAATAAATTAGCACTTAAAGGGAGGATGAAAAAATATAATGTGCAACCTAACACCGCCAGCACACCTGTTTCACTAATTAAATTATCTATGATTTATTACTGGTGTGTAAACCAAAAGAGAAAAATAAAAGACACTAGTCACAGTTTCTTATTCTTCGGCATTTCACTGTTAATTTGTAATTATTAATACATTTAATCTTTATTTATCGCCAAAATAATTACTAGAATAACAGTTATAAAATACAATTTTCTTTTAACCTACGAAGCAATACAAACTTCGACTTTCCTTGTCGTTAAGGTCAGGTTTGCTAATTTTCCCAAGATAAAGTAAGGTGAGGCATCGACGACCACCGATTTAAAATATTAGAAGTAGATGAAATGTAACTGCTTGAAAACCGTAACCAAAAGGTGGAGTCCAATATTTAGGGGTGTGGCTTAATACAGTGGCCACACGTATTTGATTAAATATTAATATATAGATATTTAAGTAAACATTGTTTAAAGCTAAACTTTTAATTGAACCTAAACCAATTCCAAATTAGTCAACTTAATCACACAATACTGACGGGCTCATTGTCAGATAAACTATTCCATTTGCCATATCAATTACTAATACCTTTTGTTAAATTTTTGAACGTGATATTTTGTAGTTTGGTTTCATTTAAATAAATGCATATTTGTTTATAATTCAAATATTAGAAAACTGCACATAGATACTTTAATTTTTTTACCCGTTTTTTTCTACAGAACTGTAAGTCTTTGTGAAGGGAGGAAGTGACATTGAAAATTAATGATTTATATACTTCCATTTATATTTATTTATTTAAAATCATTTTAACATTTTCTTATCAAATTTAATTGCTAACACAAAATAGATGGTTAGATCTTTAATAAGATCACACATAAAAATAATTACGTATTTATTACAATTTTAATATTTATATCTCTTCATGCTTGAACTTTAACTTGAAAATGACCATAAAATATAAATAATTTAGCTGATGTTAAAAGAGTAGCTAGCTAAAATAAATTGTAGAGATGGGAAGCCTGAAATATGGTAAAATGAAACAACTTTATATATGACATGGTGCTTTTGTAGTAAGGTATTCGGAATTTTTTTCAGAATCAAAAAAATTTTTTTATTATTAAATCTCTAACTTATATAAATGCATTTTCAATAAACTAAAAGCCGAGTGAGTATTCCCACATTATATTAAATTGCAAGCAAAAGTGTAAAATAAATAATTTTATTTGTATAGTAAAGATTCACTCCTCACTTCTAACATATTTAAACGATTAATGACTAACAAATATTAAACACCTTATTAGATAAAACAGTAAGGTATAAATGTAGCTATGACTCCAGAATATATTAATAATTAGATAGTTTTAAACCTAAAATGCGTAAATAGTTACAATATACATTTCAAAATAAATCGTGAGAAAATTGTAAACTGGAACAATCAACATCATATGTTACATACCTTTGTAATGTAATACGTGGCTATTTTATATGTGAAGCACTATCACATTTATGAGCCCTGTAATTAACCACTATGAAGTATAATTCTTCATGAAATAATTTAAGTAAATGTTAGAATTACATATAAAACATCAAACTCAATGAAATTGACAATTCAGCTTTTCAATGCAGTATTCTGGCCACACCAAAAATAAGGCGTGGTGAGAGTTTCTAGTTAAGAAAACATATGAAACAACAATTACAACACAAGTACTAAATGTGACGACAAATAGAAAGAAATGAAAGTATATCGGTCATTGTGATTTTAGCTAAATATTGTCCAATTATTTATGTCTTTTGCTTTTTAACATTATAAATTTGTGCCAAAGACAAATCCATGAATGTTTGAGCATATGGTGTATTAATTCTTGTATCATTTAATTTTTTTAAATACTGAAATAATAGGAGTTGTAACAGAAATAATAACAGTTTTAACGGATAATACGGTGTTAGCACACAAAAGAAGTTGAGTATCGCAATTTTAATTTTATTCCAATATCTCTACATATCTCAGTTCAAAAAAAAAGGAAAGGAGGGATATATATATAAGTAGATAATGCCATGTGATATCTTATTATTTTATAAAAATGAAGCCCAAAAACCATGGCATCTATTATGAAGAATAGCTATAAATATTTAAAGTGTAAATTTTTGAAGTTAATACCAAAAGCAAGTGTTATAATTGAAATTGCTTTTACAAATAAGGAATAAAAATAACAAGATGACTTTCCAATCTTGCAACGGAATTATGTGGCACATTTTTAGATTTGTCATTTTTCTAATTAACGGATCGAATACAATTTTTTATGTTTTGATTACCTATTTTACGCACCTTACGAAATGTCACTTTTGTCTGTTTTTTTTCCACACGAAACTTAAAAAAAACACAACTTTCAAAACTAATTTTTATAAATATTTTATTTGTTTATAAAAGTTTATAAAAATACGATTTCGCGCTTTGACTGCTTAAAATGCAGAACTACCGAGATTGCGACTTTTGTGACAATATAATATTTGATTACGCTGCGTTTGGAACTTAAAGACGTATTTAGGTTAAAAGTTAGAACATTGATAAATCATAAATATATTTTATAGCAAGGAGTAACGAGTTCTATAGTTTAAAATGAACATAATTTCACTGTTGTAGGTAGCAAATAAAGATACCGGGTCCATGATAAAACATTAAAAACACGCTATCTAAAATATTAATGAAAATAAAAACTGTGGAGTAGGTGGGCACAAGATGGAGCGGGCAATAAGTTTAGCGTCGGGTAATAAGTTTTTTGGCGCTTGGCTAGCTCTGGTGTGACGTACGCATTTAACTTCAGCCGTGTTTTGTTGACTATTTCTGTCGGTACGTGTTGACAAAAAATGTTCAATTTAAATCAAAACGACCTGGTTGCAGGTAAGTTTAACATTTTTTATCACTTTTTATCTAATTTTACTATTATTTTAAAGTAATGTGTTCAAAAATTTGTAGAAATTCAGGGTTTCAACTGGTTTGTTGATCAAAAAACATTTTAACTTAGCTCAACAAACAAATATTTATGACATATCGTAAAGATGGCGCTATTGGTTTCTGCAAGAAGGTAAAGTAAGTAAGATGGCGCCCTGAATGGGTGTACAAGATGGCTCGCACCAACTTACAAAATGTTATTTGAAAGTTTTGGATTTCTACTTTTTTTCAATAACAAGGTTTTAATTTATTCAAGCGCAGAATCATAAAGCGTGAAAGGAAAAGTAAAATACAAACATGGGAACTTTCTCTTATTGAAGAAGCGTGCAAACCCATCGATCAAGGAAAAAGCAAAATATCTGTGGAAAAATGTTTATAAATGCCAGAATCTATATTAAGAAGGTTATTGTAAAAATTGTACGTTTGACTAAATTTAGTAGATACGGTAATATCTTCCCAACAAAGATCGAAAAAGGCTTCTTCGATTATTTGAAGGGTGTAAATGCAATGTTTCTTCTAATTTCACTTGCTTCCAAATTCGCGAAAGAAGGACGAAATACACATGATTATGAATTCATCGACAAAAAAACAAGATTCTACACTAGTTTAATCGAGAAACAAATACTGCACCTAAAAATGGCTACATGGTTTTTTTTAAATAACATCCGGATTGGTCAATTACATAAAATGGGCACATTTTTTGATCAATATAACATTCTTCCACATCATATATACGATATGAATGAAACTAGTTTATTCACAGTACCCAAGAGACTACCCAAATTTCTTACAACGAAGGGAAAAGAGCAATCAACCAAACTTCAACCATCGAGGACCCACTAATGTAACTGATGTAAATGCTGTGATGTAATTGGTTAAATCATTTCAAATATGCGTACTAAAAATGACCCCATTCTTCTGGTGCTAGACAATGACTCCTAATACAGTTCAATTAAAGAAGCAAATTTAGAGAACTCACAGATACAGTCAATCTCTGATAAACATTTAATTACTTAACCTTTCCTTTAATTCTAGACGAAAAGACGCGTGAACAGAAAAACCGTGAAATCTGAAATAATTAGTAGCCCATCTTATAAATCCCGATCAGAAAACGCAAATAAGCAGAAAACTTTATCAAAACTCAAAATACCTAAAAAATATTTCAAAGCACTGAAAAAAAAAGTAAAGCGAAGAAGGTTTAGACATGTGCTGGATGTCAAAAAATGTATAACGAACCTATTATAGAAAACTGGATTGAAGCTTGGTTTGTCAAGAATGATGGCATGTGAAGTACGCAGGATATCTTTGATTTGGTGTATTTAAATGCGACATGGGTATTCAACAACTGATGTAAAATGACAACGCGTAACTAGTGCCATTTTATCGACTTTGCTGTGCCATCTTAATCAATGGGCTATGTAGAAGTAACCATTTACCATTTTTGATGTGAAACATCTATAGGCGCAGGTATAAACCGGATCGTTGGCGTGGCGACGCTTGACGTGGCAGATCGCCACGCTATACTAGGGTATTTATATAGTCTATACGTAGTAGAGTGTACGGTATGGCGACGTGTCGCCATGCGCAACCGACTACGCGACCCCCTCCTTACTCAGTTCGACGCTGTTGTTTACTACGGTACACATACACCTGTGCTTTATTATTTTTGTATTAATTGTAAATAAATGTTTATTAAATAAAGTCACCATTTTCTGTAAGAAATTCATAATAATTTATTTTTTCATTAGTGTATATGTAGTTCCTGCAATAATCTTGTCTTTTATGCATATTACTTGTACGAACACGATGTTTCACATCTGCCAGGCGTCCCGTGACGACTCATTTCTTTTTTTTAGTTTTTGGTTTACCAAAGAAATAATCGTGATTCCAATTTATTTTGTTTTTGTTAACAATTAGTCCAAGCCGTAAAATAATGAAACTTGATTTTGATGCTGTTGATCTATATTTGTTATGGCCATTTGTTTAAAAAAATGTCATCTTACATCAATTTAGCCTATAGTAGAAAACACTGGTGACATTATTATGACAATTACATCTAAATAAAAACACGTTAAACACGAATAGAAGTCGTACACATTGTGTTAATATACATTTAAGAGTATATAGTATTTGCAATTAAACTTAATTAAATTGCCTAAAATTCTTTTACTGGCGTAGAAACAAATTGATTACAAAAATAAATAATTTTACATAGAATAAGAAATCAATGATTTTTGGATAATTACATTTACTTGTGCTATCATTAAGCGGATTTCAAGATTGCATGTCGATCGAAAATACTCTATACGTTTTGGTGATCAGTGTGTAAGACTATTGTAACCCAATAAAAGGGTCATTTATTTTTGTTGCTTGAACAAAAGAACTTTAAGTGTTAATAGCAATATCAGTTCATAGATCTGAGTATACGGTGTTAATCATACGATATTATCTACTTGATACCTCAAACCATTTCTGAAAAAAGGGGTTTAACAGATATATGGATAAATGAAGGAACGGTTAACCAAATGATCCTATAAGTGACGGAACCCTAATTCCACTACTTTCCACTTTTTTGTATTCTATTACTCCATAATTATATGACATTAATAATTTGTTCCTTTTCGAAAAATATAAGAACTTTATAAGCTAAGGTATAAGTGATATTTTTTCAGCTTGAAACTTTTAATTTATAAGAAGAAAATGTTCATAAATGTATGAGATTAATTCGTATTTAATATTAACGAAAATTAACTCGCAACCGTACAAAAAATAACGGCTATTTGCGTCCTGAAACATATTTCTTCCAAAATGTAACTGAAATATTTCTTGTGATTCATTTTAATCTTCATATCATTAATTGAAATAAATAACCTTTCATGAATAGCCAATAAAAATTTGGCGTATATTTTAGGGGTGAACTCAATTTTATTGAACAGAGTCAAATTGAGATCATGATCCCGATACATTTGAATTTTTTATTTAACTGAAAAACAAATTTGAATAAATGTTCTCTTATTTGTTCAGGGTCTATTTACCATATTTCATACTTGTTTCTACATGTATCCATATTTTCCCCATATACTCGTGTGTATTTTTCAGTAATATCATTTCTGTTTCACCATTACATGTTATTATAAAAGTCTAATTATGTAAACTATTCGTGTAATTATGTACAATAGTCTAATTATGTACACTACAAGTATTTTTAAAAAGAGATATTTATTATGAAGTCTTCTAAATGCCACCATTAATTCTTTTTAACGTTTCTTATCGTGAAAAGAAAAAAAAGGCAACCCCTACTAGATCACTTGCATGTTCACTTATCATTTCGTCTATCAAAATAACCGTTAAACCCAGAAACTTTTTTTTTATTTACAACCCAGATATACCTCAGTAGCTAACACATAGCAATATTTATAAGAGTATTTTTAATGGCAGTATAAAATACTCAAACTTTTTTCTCACTAATTTAAAAAATTTTAAATTTTAATACCAATAAAGTATTGAATATTTTTGGCATTAATTTTGTAGAAATTCATTATTCACAATTAAATTAAACTACGTGATGTAGTATTATTTCTAATTTCTTTAATTTCTTTACCACGACCTAGGTTTCGTTGTTTTACATCTTCAGGTGGGCTATTAGCAAAGATTCGATTCTATCTTTATTAATAGCCCACCTGAAAATGTTGTAAAACAATGAAACCTAGGTTGTGGTAAAGAACTTAAAGAAAGTAGAAATAATGCTACATCACGTAGTTTCATTTTATTCTGACCGATAAACTATATCAACCTGTATATATCTTGATATAAAAGGAGTCAATTATAATACTTAAAAAATTTGCGTTTTAATTACAAGGATTCTAGGACTATTTCCTTAGAACTTTATACGAGATATTCCTAGAGGTATTGCCGGAAATGGCTAAAAACATAATATGTCTCTTTCTTACCCTCTATATTCAAAATAACTAAGGGCATAATTATGAAAAAATAATTTACTGGAAATTCGTATGAAGGTTACCAGAAAGTTACAGCATTGATAATTAATTTCATGATTTTTGGCATGTGAATATATTTTTGTTGGACAGTTAGTTTAAATTATGCGGAATAAGTTAAGTAACATGGTAAAAAATAATGTAATTTTTAAAAATATTTTAATAGAAATACTATACACCATTAAATATTCATGTTGGTCCAAACATGTACGAAAATCGAAAAACAAATGTAGAAAACATGATATCTCTTCCAAACAACTGAATGGAAAGCATCCATAATACTGTAGAACAGTTTTATACCATTCATTAATAATATGACAAATTCAAATTTAAATGAAATAAATTTTAATTTAAATAAATCCTAGACAACAAATATATGCATATTATAAATGTTTAAATTAATCCCAACAGTTTTAAATTTAACTGAAATACTAAATTCTAGAAAATAAACTTATGCATATTCTAAATATTTAAATCTTTGCTCTTTACGTCCCACGTGATTTTAGGATACAGTAGATAAATTAGGGTGAATGGCACTTGAAACCAAGCATCATAAAAACAGTCATACCATTATTAATCTTACTTTTTTCTGAATTTCTCACTTCTTGTAGACAACTGAAAATTGACGACTAAATTTAGTCATTAAAATTGACATTTAACTATAGTTTTTATTATTTTTTGGATATATTATATTGAGTAACCTTTAGAACCTCTGTCAACCTGATGGAGCAGGCCAACTATAGTGCCTAACAACTAATGAAGCCCCCAAAATATAAAACATCTCACACAGCTCTGATCCATTTACTTAATTTGCGGTAAACTATTGTCGAAAGATTATTATGTATCTGATGTGTGCTTACCATAAATTTTACTACAGTACCATAATTTTTACCATAAAATTTACAATAAGTAGAACATACTACACTCAACACTATCATCATATTTTTGACAAATGTGTATAGTATTCGTATAATATCGATTTCCTTCTGTAATAAAAAATACTGACAATGTATTGGACAAATTTAAAATAAAATTCTGAAGCAAAAAGGTAGTTACATGAAAAATATCGGAATATTGTAACGCAGGTTGCGTTACAATAGTCAAAGTACAATATCATTATATAAACTAAAACTATTACAGCTACCTTGTGCTGAGCGCACACATTTTTATTTATACTTTGTAGTCTTTTAATAAATTTCATATATATGAAGTGTGATCAAATACAGTAAATAATATAAAACCCGTCAAAAACGAGTAGAACTTTTACTACGAGGGTTTCGTACTCATTTAGACGGTTTTAACATTTACGGATGCACAGTATTTCTGCTAAATCATTAACAAATACTAATTTTTGACAAAGTAAACGTTTTGTTTATTATATCTTCACGGGTGTAAAAACGAAGTGTGTTTTTCAAAAATGTTGATAAGGTTTAGGAGATTTATTATGTTTTTTCTCTGATTTATCTCCTAGTCAGATTTTTTAACTCTGATTTTTCACAATTTTTAGTTCAGTGGCTTTGGAGATAAAAGCAAAAGGAGGGCGTGCTCTGTTTTCGCATATTTTTCGAAACATTTTTTTCAATATGCAATATATAATGATAAAAAATATGTTTGTATTTCTAAAGACAGTCCTTTCAAATAATATCCCCCGTAATGTGAAAGTAAAAAAACGTATTTAAGAACGTTATTTACCTCTCTTTATATTCTAATATGAATATTTTAACAAGTGCATGATATGTATGTTAATAAGATTTATGTATCATATATAAATGCTATGCCAAATTTCTGGTTTCTACGTCGCATGGTTACATGATTACAGAAAAAAGGAAAATATGTTACCTACTATATATTTCTAACATGTAAACACGTGGTGCACAATTAAAAAATAGTCGCTATAGTTTTCCTATAAACTTTGTGTGGATTTCTAAAAAACTAAATTTTGTTCATATTATGTTGAATAGTTTCGGTAACAAGGAGAAGTGCAAACATGTTTTTTGCTTATTTTTGGTGTATTTAGTTAAAATATCTACAATTATAAATAAAATATTTTTAAGACCCTTTGAAACGCACACTGTAAAAAATAAATTTTTTTCCGTTTCAGTATTTGTCCCTCCCTCCCTTCGAAGAATTTCCAATTTAATATTTTTGAATTTTAGTTGATTTTTTGAATTTTATATATTTTTAGTTTACTACGATTTACAGCTACGCCATATTTCAAATTTCTATGTCAGTTTTTGAAAGAAAAGTATAACGTTTTACCCTTTGAAATACGAAACAATAAAAGCAAATTTTTGGCATCTATTAGATGAAGGCACATGTTATAAATAACTAATACTACTGGTGAGTATTCTTACTTGACCTTTTCATGAATAGCGTTGAGATAAAAATCGTAGTGCACATATATGTATTCATTATATGCATTTTATGTGCAACATATACGCCCAGAATAAAAATATTAACTTTTTTAATTCTAACTTTTTTCATAAGTATGCTTGAATTATAAATATGTACATTTTGCAAAATAAACAGTAAGATGTGATTAACTCAATTCCAAAATTCGGTTCCGCAAACTTCGAAAAATAATTGTTATTCCAAAGGTTCTTTACTTTCCTACTATTATAATAGCTCACGAGTAAGACAAAACTCTCTTTCCATAAAGTTTTTTGAAACTTTCCTTCTAATGTTTATATGTTTGATAAATAATATCTTTATATTTTTAAATTTATTCTAGAATTGAGCACATATTAATTGTATAATATGTCTGCAAAGTAAGGATTTTTTTTTACTACATTGCTTCAACGGAAAAAAGAAAAATAACATTAAAGTTTTAATATTTATTGCATAAGTTTAACAAATTAAAAAAAAACCATTTTGGTATATAAATATTTTCACATTTTTAATTTTTTAAAAATTGCGTTAACACATGGAAATATTACGATGTGTACGTTTATCTTTTTATTTCAAATAATAAAAAAGATCGACATATTCTACGAACATAGACGTGATATTGTAACAAAGAATAGAATATTGTATTTATTTGTACGGAGTAAATTTATTAGTGTAACTTATGTTTATTATTTCGTTATTTGAAAATATTTAACTCAAACGAAAAAGTAACATCTATACTTTAGTAAGTTATAAATATACTTGAATATATGTTTCTGTAATTAAAGTCATTATTTTATGATTGTCCTCTTATTTCAAATGAATAGTTGATGTATTTGATATATTTACAGTATCTAACTGTATAAAATTATAACTCATATCCTCTGGAATCTAACCGGCAGCACAAATTTTAAAAATTTAATGTTCAAAGGAAAAATAAAAATTTAAATAGAAAAAAATATCTGCTTAAAATATATAAAAATAAGTTTGAAAACGAAACGATCCGGCCGACGAACGAGCGTCAATATAAAAAAAAATTCCAGCTTTACGAGAATATGTACTAATATTTCTTTATAATTCTCCTGCTGTGTATGACTGCATTAAGTAAATTTTGGAATATTTTATCACATTCCTCCAATTTATCTAAGTGGCATGAATACAGTAACACCGAACAGAATTAAAAAAACAGGTTTAACAATTAAGGTCTAAAAGTGAAGATAAAAGATTATTAGTAAATTATATAGAAGAAATAGCCATTAGGCAGCAAATTATTTAGCACGGTCATAAAACTTTAGCGCCCGTTGATATAGGTCTCCACAAATGTAATAAATTTGCTATGCACGTGTAGGATTTTATGGTAGTATAAAATTAAGAAAACTGGAAATTACAACTTGCCTCTTTTTTTATAAGCGACAGGAAAATCCAATTTAATTTCAATATACAAAAATGTGTGAACTTTGGGGTAAACGTCATTGCATTAACTTTAGGTAATTATGCAGCAAATATTTTTACAGCCGAAATCGTGAAACGTAATTTTTGGTACCCGATTCCATCTATATTTATATTAGCATACCCTAGTTCTAACAATA
This sequence comes from Druceiella hillmani, assembly GCA_039881145.1. Classification (NCBI taxonomy): domain Eukaryota; kingdom Metazoa; phylum Arthropoda; class Insecta; order Lepidoptera; family Hepialidae; genus Druceiella; species Druceiella hillmani. The sequence goes on along the minus strand of JAYKKI010000007.1, from coordinate 15,665,283 downwards.
TATTTTTAAAGCTAGAAAAATTACACGAATTTGGTGTCTTTAATTTTGCAAGTAAATTAACAAACGTCATATTAACTTTTAAAGTCAAATTATGAAGTAAATTTGAGGATTTGTTTTAAGTAGAAATGCGGCAAAAATTAGATTAAATTGGCTTTTTCACTTCAATCAAATTTTTTATTAATAATTTATGGAGGAAGATCACTGCTTGTGCTATTGTGACCAGATTATACTGAACTATTCTTTTGATAAAATGAAATGACATTTAAAAAGTATGCACAAAAACATTCTATGTCATAGAGAACTTTGAAGCACTTTCACAGAAATTGTCTTTCTTTCGATGACTTTCTTAATTTAAGTTTGTTTCTGTATCACAAAATATTAATAAAAATTGGTTTAACCATAATGAAGTATATGCAAACTCGTCAGATATTCTATTTCATTTCAGTCAATACGAGAGAAATGTTGATTATTAGAAGTCATATTATATAATGGGAGTATTTTAACGGACATTCCAAGCAAATCATTGGACGTTTATTGAGTAGATAGAAAAATTATATTCAATGCTATGCTTATGCTGATGGGCTCATATCAAATAGAAAAAATTGATTTTACAAGTTATTGTATCCAATAAATATTAGAACATGTATAAAAATGCAAGAGAATCAATATTTTACTATCAAAACTGAACTCGGAAGGATAAAAATTTGTATGCTGCAATAATAACACTTCAAAAAATATTTTCCACTTATTATATATTCTATCTTTCCTCATGAATATTTAGGTATCGTTAATCATAAAGTTCTTCTAATTGATAATAGATACTACTTGATTATGTTCACAATAATAAACAAGTATATTCACAATAATATACAAACTACAAAAAAGCAAAAATATTAAAAACTTAAACCATTTACAGAAACAATGTTATTGCTTTTGAAATTATATGGTCAATGTACTAATAAGTAAATGTGGTGTTCTTTTTCACAATTTTTTAAGTTTCTTACGAAGCTATTAATTTTGGGCACTTGGCTAAAATGGTCTCAACTGAGTCCATCTATTAAATTTTTGCAAGGTTTTGTTTATTATGATAAGCTCAGATTTATCTCATGCGCAGTGTTTTATTGGTAAACTAATATTTCTGAAAATTTACCCTTAGTCGGTTAGTTAATCATTCATCCTAGTCAGAGACAAAAATTTATAACGGACAGGTTGATTTCCAGGAAAAGATTTATAATGGGGCATAAATTTGAATCCACATTTATATTGGGGCTCAAAATAATATGTGAGAGTTCGGTATCGATCTAACACTTGAGACCTAAAACCACAAAACGACAAAAATCAAAGAAAAAAATATACGATTGGAAGAACAGCATTTGCTGCTTTTTTGTCTCTATTGGTTTCACATAATGTGTAATTACTTCTTGTCGGTTTACCAATAATTTTGTTAATTACTCGCAATCGTTTCTTTATAATAAATATGTATGATTTACTTTGAATTGTGCATTAAATTACTTTCACGAATAAATACGTAAAATTGTTTTGCTATTAATCGATTGTCATAAAATATAATAGATCTGTAGTGACGCGTCTGCTGGCTGAATATTGCATGTTCTCAAAGAAAAAGTTATTATATATATTTATATATATATATATATATATATATATATATATACATATATATATATATATATATATATATATATATATATATATATATATATATATATATATATATCTCCCTCTGTCGAAGCAGTTTTTTCTCAGAAATGGTTAGATACAGGAAAATTAAATTTAGCATATCGACATGTGTTACCCATTAAATTCACTGGAATCATGTACGAACATATTTCAATAATAACATGATAGGCACTTAAAAATATATGCTTAAAAATTTTATGAGAAAAAACAAAATAACCATTATTATTTTTTTACCGTGTTATTGAAAGAGAAAGTCAGAAAAATTTCAAAATTATTTATTTTAGAATTGTTTGTAAAATATTTCGAAAGATACGGTTATAAATGCCTAAAAAAGTTATTATGGAAACATTACATTTACATGGAAAGTTAAAATTTGGTAAACTAATCAAGCATATTTGTCGGCATATTCCTGAACATTAAACATAAAATATTTTTACATTAAAATTTTAAAAGGGAAAAATTAGGTACTCGAAATATTTAAAAATTATGAAATAGTTTTAGTACAGATTTACCTAAACTTTACCATAAAATTATAGCTAATAAACAATGAAGCGTTTTTTGAGATATTCACTTTTTTATATGTCTCAAGGTGGGCTGAACTCAACTTTCATAGAAATCGATAATTTTCCACACACCCACGCATATGTATATATATATATATATATACACACGTATATATATATATATATATACACACACACATATATATATATATATATATATATATATATATATATATATATATATATGTACGTATGTATATGTTATTTATTAATTATAGTATATATGCATATTCCGGTTTAAAAATGAAATTAATTTTACATCTGAACACGTAAAATGGCTTGGCTATTATAATCGTAAATTAGTAAACAAAATACAAATATACCTCCGAAAACTTATTAAAAATATTATGAATTGATAAAAATAAATTTAGAAATGCCCACTCTCCCAAATTTGTAACGTAAACAACTGTGCGTCTTACATATTTTAATTAAATTGAATTATCTCATTTTATTTAACGAAACTTTAATATCTTATTGCAATAAACGATGAATTTCTTTAAATAAAATTGTTATCCTGGAAATTAAAGAGAAAATAAAATTATTATTAAAAATTTCTTCACATACAAAGTGAATCTACCAGGAATTTCATAGGTTGCGTAATTTTATTTTCATACATATATTTAACGGAAATGATGAACTTTATAAACACATTTATCTTCGTCCATACGTCTCGTTTAAATCTCGTAGCGAGGGAGTTATAAAAAATTCTATATTGGATCAAGGTTTATGTAATAATATATACGTTTTATGTGTCAACTTGCTTTTATATTTATGCACGAAGGTAATAATATTATAACATCGAGTGAAATATCGAGATCCATCTAAATTTTTTCCCTAACATTTTTACACCAACGCACCGTCGTAATTGAATGATGAATGTTTGTCTTTTAGATTTAAAAAATTATGTTAATAATATATTTAAATTGAACTCATTTGTTTGAATCTAAAAACGTTTAAGCCCTAATGGTTTAAAGATTAAGAGGTTAAGTTAAGGGAAAAATATTATTGACAAAACTATGCTTAGATTTCCCCATTCATACTTATAATAAATTATAAGCTTTTTTGATCCACCTTGTAATGTCGTTTTTATTTTAATTTTGTTAATTTTCCGAAGAACAGATTAGAAGTAAAAAATATTACATATTATATTATACTACAAAATCCGAATAAATAATTTTATGGCACTGTTTTTAATCGAGTAAAGTTTTTTTTATTTAAGCCTTTCTATTTTCTGAAAAGAAGTATTGTCTGTCCGTAACTAATATTTTGCTCCATGAACACTGAACAATCATTTTCTTTCTGAGCTAATTTTATTAGATTCGAACCTATTTTCATATCAAATTTGATTTCTCTTTTTTTTAAATTATATATTTATGTAATATTTTGTGTCCCTTACACATTTCTTTTATTCATCTTTCGGCATTAACAAAGAATTAAAGCAATATATAATTTTAATGGAAATAGTGAATTCAATTATAAATTAACCACTATTGTGACTTTTCTTTTAATAAAACAGTCCACCTAAATATTTAAAAATTAATGTAATACCGAAAGTTGCATAAGGCAAAAGTTTGTGGTAAAACAAGAATTTTCGAAATAATTGTGGAATAAAATTCTATGATTGGAAATAAAAATTATCAAAAAATGTGACTTAAAATGAATATCAGAATCATTTTAAATAAATATTTGCAAATATTAGGCTGTTTAATGTGCAATTCAAGACTTGCGAATGTATACCAACATTTTAAAAGACGCAGTATACGAACATTTTTCTCTTTTTAAACAATAAAAGTAATATGTTCTCAACGGAAGTATTTAATTCTGTAAAGTTTTTACTAATCAAAATAATTACCATAAAAATATGTTCCAATTTCATACTGTCGGTTTGGTATATTTTAATTTCTATCGGCAAATAAATTTTAATAAAATAAAGAAAATCATTCTCTAATTCTACAAAATATTTTTAAATGTACTATTATCTCGATTGGAAGCATTACAATCTGACGTCATCGAAACAAAATGTAATTTAATTAATTAAAAAATATAAATGCTCGATTGTTGCTGAATGCCATTAATTTCTAGTTTAATAATGTTATTGAAGTTACAAATAAAAATTTTGACAAAAAAATTAAAATCTCGTTTTTTTAACGCGCTTATCAAAGACAATTTTGTGCGATTTTCTAAAAGGATTTATTGAACTAAAGATATGCATAAGTACATGTGCTTATAATTACATGTACACTTTTAAAAATCATTGAACAGAGTTTCGGATAAATTCTTGCGACAACTGCATATTTTATAAGTGTTTCAATGATGTTTTGAAACTATGAAATTTTTCTTTCCAGTTTTACAACTGCAAGGTTCCTATAATAATTATTCTACAAAAAAATTATTCGAAGTTACGAAAATTACTTAATCATAAATTAATAAATAATCAAGTATTAGTAAAGATCGATGAACGTATTTTTTTTCTTTTTAAACTGACTGAATATTTACAAAATACAATGTTTTTTTCATTAATTAAAAACGACACTCGTGACTATATTTAATAATAAATAAAATTTGCAAAACCGCTTTACTACCGGGTGAACGTGACAAACGCATCGTGCTGCCAAACTTCAAATATAGCTTTGTGGCTTTTCTATGCAAAAACTTTCTAATTTGTGTGATAAACTTCTTTTAAAATCCATGTCCTTAATAAATCATGCTTTAAGCAGCGTTTATAAATAACCAACGTTTGGTTAAGACTAAGTTCTATTTCAAGTAAGACAAGGTCAGTAAAAACTCGACATGATAAAAATGAACCTATTGTGAATAAATTTTTACAATAATTTATACATTATTATAATAAATATATATATTTTTACAATAATTTTCATGTCACTTATGTATACCAGGATTATTTTGTCAATTCCATTTCTACATTCGAAAATTCCGCCTTATTCTTAAATCACTAACAACAATATTGGCATTAACATTATTCTATATTCTAGACAGAATGATAGGCAATGAATGAGGAAAAACACCGCTAACGTCATTAACTTCTGATTGGCATTCATCAAAGTCAGTATTTTTAAAGCTAAAGTTTCTTTCAAATTTAATTTCTCTTTTCACATGTTTTCTTACTTTATTAATAAAATAATATTAAATTATACGTTTTATATTCATTCCCAGTAAAGAAAACATATAATTTATATATTTATTAGTTATTTAAAAATAAAATAAAAATTACAAATAAATTGTATCATTATACAGATTTATTAAGTTTATAATTAGATGTACTATTTACCGTTCTTGATTTAAGCCTCGTTTGCAAAGTATTAAGCTTGATAGTTTGAAAAATTATTCAACGACAGGTTTGAAAAGTAAAAAAATGGTATTTTTGAATTTAGTTACAAATTTATAATACACTCAATGGTTAATTTACATCAACTATTTCAAGGGATACAGACAGATACCAACACTGGCAACTCCTAGTAACACTGTTTTGTTCATTATTTTAGATCGGTAGTTTAACAAATGGAAAGCGGATATATTTTCTATGGAATATTTTAGCAATATTTTTAGAAAAAAATTATAAAAAAAAGTTTCAAGTCTCTATAACTAGCCTTTTCAAATGGTGTGGGATCTCGCGTTATATGAAACTGAAAAAAATCCTATATTTAATTTGTCCCCTTAAGCAATTTCATATAATTTTTTTAAATATCAATTGTCGACATATTCGGAATCCATAATAGTTTTTTTTATTCTTAAATAATTTTTAAGAAAAATGTTTGTTATGCATAGACAGGAAGACAGACACGTGAATGAACTTATAAAAGTTTCATCTTTTTTGAAATTTCCCATTCTCTTTCGATATTATTGTTGTAATTATTATAAAAAAATGAACTTTTCTATGAAATATTATAAAAAAATGAACATTTACAATAAAGATATCTAAATATTAAAGAAAAATGAAAAGATAAGAATTTAATATTAACACTTAATTAGACAATTCTTATTGGTTCTAAATTATAGAGAATTTCATGAAATACAGATTTTATGAAACAGATGTTATAAAAAAAAATAGAAATAAATATATTTTTGGAAATAAAAGCTTTACAAAGATCACGTAATGTCAAAATGCCGATCAATTTGCAGTGACATCGCGCTATCAACGTGCATTCTATTTTTATAGAAATCTGATATATATTTATGGTTTTCGTAAATTATTAAATTCAAATGGAAACAAGATATGCTGTATCGGATTTGGAATACGTGCCTGAAATTAGTAGAGAAATATTTACCAATTTGTTCCAAGGAAATTTATAATTTTCGAGCATGGAGATGAAAAATTTAACCAGCGAGTTAGATTATGTTTTATAACGACAAAATAATTTAAAGAAAATTGCATACTACAAGTAGTACTTCATTTAGATTTCGTTATCTGTAAAAGAATTTATTAAAATGACGAAGTACAGGCTAATTAATTTAGAAATCAAGAAGGTAGAAGTAGGCTTTTATGCAAAATATCTATGAACCAAAACGAAAATTTATCATAACATGAATTTTTGGAATGTTTGTAACGAAAGCTCCTTCCTTGAAATCTTTATTAATGTTTTTCTTACGTCTGAGCAATTTGTCATAGGTAAATCTAGGTTATGAAAAATAAAGTGGACAAATATTATTGAATTAGACCATAATCACGAAAGACGATACTTATTGTGAATATTGCTTTTCGAAAGGATTGTCACTACTCATTCAAGGATTATTCATTGTAAAAGCCGTGAGTGGAATTTGAAACTACCACTGACGTGCCCGTGTGAAAGCCGAGCACTGGGAAAGCCGTGTAAAAAGCTTGAGATTAAAATCTCATCTGCGAACTATTTTATATATTACAAAATTGACGATTGAATAACCGTGTTACTTTTTATAATACTATTCAAAAATGAGAATAAATCAAAGATCAGCTCCAAAGCAAATTTAATAGGAAAGAACTCGTTCCATTTCATTTGTTGGAGAATAAAGTAAATCTGGAGGCCTGGAGGCCAAAATCGATTACAACCTTTTGTCCATCCTCAATTCCAAATTTAGTGTCGCATTTAAATTTATAAATATCATGGAACGGTATAAGCAAATTTCCTGGTTACACTTTATAACTTCTTGATACGTATTCTTCATTATAATTCACAAATAATGCTCTTCTCGTATATATGTGTATTAGAGATACCGATTACGTGCTTTTATCGTTTCCTCCTGCTTAAAAACAAGGCAAAGAGGATACGGGCACACGGGGCTTTATTGCCAAATTTGTAATAATTAAAAGTAAGTATGAGCTAAAAGATGAACCATTTCACTAATACTAAGTGACTTCATATCTGCTTTCTTGGCTGTAGTGTAATTAATTGTTAATGTACGAGTCGACCTACTCCGCAAAATTTTTTCTCAAAATTAAAACATTATTTATTAGGGTTACCGACGGTTAAATGTTACTTTTCGCGCTGGGACAGGTTGTTCCCAAATATGTATTTAAACCCAATAATCCTGGCAATACCATCCACATTCTGAAATTATAAATGGATCCAAATTTCAGGTTTTTCCAATCAAATGACAAGATCCGAATTCCAGACAAAAGTTCGGAACTAATTTCTGTGTTATGTGAGTAAATGTAATAAAAACTTGATCTTTGAGGAATTTATTTTCTCTCTCTATATTTTTCTTTTATAATCAAGTTACCATTCTTATTAATTGGTAACAAGTTCATCATATAAAAAAGTCACGAATTTAAGTTTAAATGTACCTATATCTAAAAATGCATTGCAAGCACCATGAATTCGGCTACATTGCTCTGTAATTTCGGCATACCAAAATATTTAATTAGATTAAAATTGACAGGCTCAATGCATTTTAGAATACGAGAATTGATTTATGTTTACAGATCTTGCGTATATACGAGCAATCGACAGATGTCTCAATTTAGGTCTCTAGTTTAAACTCAAACTATTCAATTGTTATATATGTTTTTATTATTTTAATTTGTATTTGAGTTTTAATATCTTAGATAGCTACATTCGAAAAGTTCATTACTAGATATATAATTTAATAAAATCAACAGAACTCTTGCTTTCCGTAAGTTTATCAAGTTTTCTTGTTAGAGGTACTTGCAGGTTATTTTCACTAATATATTAATCTCATTCTTTTCTCTCTTTTGTCGAACAACCTTGTCTAGCTTTGGAACATAAATTTTGGTATAATAATCATGTAGTTATATTCAGTAATCAATCGTTAATGTAAATATTATAGTTCTCCAAATGATTTATATCAATGATATAATAGATAGACCTACGTGATTATTATACCGAAATGAAAAAAGTGGTATTCTATTAATTTGCTGTACACGTTGATCACACAAATACTCGAATTCAGTTTTTTAACGGCGTTTAAATCATTACAGCATGTTAAATCCGAATCTGATATGGGAGGAATTTGTGTCGATGTTACGATTCTGTTTGTATTACGCAAATATTTATAAGCTTAAAAATACAAATATATTGCCGGATAATCAATACAACTGTATTGAATATTTAAAAAAGTGAAGTGAAAGAAATATTGAAATAATTAAAAAAAAAGGGGGTGAACAGATTATGATAAAAAAGGACGAATCAAAAAGAGGAGAAATAAAAAATCGTGGTGTCTTGAAAGGATCCAGGTTTTATTGCCTTTTATCAACAACACTTCTTTTATGCTCCGTAAGTGAATTCCCAGTAGCTTCATAGGTGATAAACAAATATCCATAATAATATATCCACTAAAGACAGAAATGTACTTTTACGGTCAACCATATAACTTATTGATGACCGTAAAAGAATTATTGACGGATTTTTTTATAATAAACCATTGAATGTGCAATGTAGTATGTTTTTATATATATTAAGGAAAATATTTAGCCAGTTTTGATACTATAATATACTGGTGAAACAAATATACTATCCACATTTACGTTGAAAGGCATTCTGAATCTTGAACTATTATTTAATTTTAAAACGTAAACGAAAGACCCCTTATATATTTAATGATTAGGTTATCAGACAACTGACCGCGGCAAATTGCAACCTCGTCGAGGAGATACCACCAAATTTTATTTTCATTTCGAGAAAAACATGTGCAAACACATCAATGTACTGATTTTTTTGTATAAATACCTTATTAAAAAATACCTGTTATTTAGGAAATTTACCATTTTTCGCAGTTTGGTTGTTAGCATTAAATCACCCAAATTTTTTATGAGAGATGATGATGTCACCAACTTTGCTTCTTTAGTAGAGGGACCACGTTTTATTGTCGTTGTCTATACCAAGTGATATGTAATCAGCTATCGAACGTCTATTCTCAGCCTAACTTTACAAAAAGCGCCGCTGTAACCAATTAAGTACGTGTTGTTTGGGTTTATATTGATACCGAAAGTAAATGTTTTGCTCATCAACGTTAGATAGCTATGCATGAATCTAAATTTCCAGCTAAGGTTAAGCTTGTTGTTTTGACACTTACTATGGTTCCATGGGTACAAATTTGGCTGGTTAAACTTAGATTTGTGTGCGTAAATATTATATATGTTTATATGTATATATGTCTATATATATATATATATATATATATATATATATATATACATATATATATATAGATATACGTATATTATATGTATTTGTATATATATGTATGTGTATATATTGTTGATAAGAGAAACTATTGCTATCGTTACGTTATTTATATTCAATATTAAACAGTCCTTACTATCATTTTTTATACTTAATATTTCTTGGCGATCAATTTTAATAATGGTAAATTTTGAAATTGTATTTATATCCCTTTTTTTAATATTGATTTATAGAAAACTTTTTGTGTTAGCTTCGCTCATTCCCATATCATGTAAACTTTTGGCGATTATTCTTTTTATGCTAGAACCCTTTATTTATTTTTTGTTCATTAAATAACCAAATGGTCCATTTCGGTCATCACTTTCATATCAATGATTAAAATCAAAAAGTTTTCACTTTTTCCATCATCCTTTGAAATGTTTCAACCTCAGGACCCAGTACCATCTGAAGCCTATAAATTATTTACGTTTTGTCAAACGAAATAAAATAGTCCAGCTTAGAATAACTGCTCAAAGAAGAATTCACATCAGCATACTGCGCATTCTTAAATATCATAAGTAATAAAAGTGTCAAAGCGTTCCAAGTGACTCATATTTTCTATAGATTGACTTTTTAGTCCTGAAAAATGCACAACTATACTTTTGTTCCTTGTGAGAACATTGTCTTCAGTGGTTCCTTTTGCCACTTTATTGTATCGTCTTTAACAAGGTAATAATACCTGCTACCTAGTTGAAGACCCACTATCCGATGTATCGTATTCTCCTTATCATATCTTTCTTTCCATTGGCTGATTGTGAATAGGTATTCGAGTGGTCAAACTGAACTTTGCTTCCAAGTTCATGTTTTCATTGCTACCTTCCACAAGAGTAGTAGATATTTCAAAATGCCTCAATTGAGAATTTAATCTGAAATTATTAAAATAAATACGAATTACGATTTAGGACATCAAACTTTACGAAGACAAGTAAATTTTTGGACAATGTCCCGAAAAACATGGAATTTGTGGAACCCCAACACGCTTCATGGACATCTACTCACTGAGTTAGTGCCCAACCCACTAAATCTGTTTTTTAAGTATCGAGATGATCGTGTCGTAATCTAGTTGCTCGTAGTCTAGTCTAGTTTAATTACTGCGGCAATTTTCAAAAAGTTATTGTGATTTAAATTGGAATTTAGTTATGGTAGGTTAATAATTTTAAATAATCCGTTCACAATAAATACTTGTAAGAGTAAAATAAGTTCAAATAGAGCTAACGCAAACGTCGTCGAGTAGGCGCATAATTGTGTAATTATTTTTTCAACGTATTAATTACATGACTCCGATTCCAATGAAATTTTGTTTGTCAAGTATTAAGAATTTGGGCCACTATCAGATTTTATGGGGTTTGTCACGCGTGTTATACAAAAAAGATTATTGTCTCTAAACTTCATGTTCCTGGTATCCCAACTCTTAGACAAGCTCTCCAAAGAGTCTAAACATATTCACCAGTACATGCCAATACTTAAAATAACGGGTTATCCTATGTAAACCATAGAAAATTCTGACATAAAACTGAAATTGATATTAATGTAGCATCAATACTGGCTTCGCTCGGAATAAATGTGCTTAGATTTATTTCCACTCACTTGTTTTATTATGGAATTCATATTGTTGAAAATGTATTAGAATTAAAAAACGTTCATTGAATTTAAGTGTAACAATATAATCGTACAAATTATAAGTCTGTACGCACATAGATTCTTGTTTGTACATTTACAGTTAGCGGATAGTTTTATTTGTAGTTGGGTTACTATTTATGTTGCTACTTACTTTTACATTTAAGGTATAGTAAATTTATTTTGAGGTAATGCGTTTAAGCGTAAATTAAGCACGAACTAAACTGTTCCCATTTCCTATCTGTATTTTATAATATTTCGTATCCAGCGATGACTAAGTATTAAACAATATTGATTAGTTTGCGGGAACTATCTCTAGCAAAGAAATTTGTGAAATGAATACAAAGATGCTCTTTATTTTCAAAGACATAATTGATCCTAATAATCAGTAAGATATAATTAATCCTAATAATCATATATACTGATGATATATTTGTTTCTGCTACTTGTGGGGTAGGTTACTGGATTATACATGTGTAGAAACACCAAAATTAACGTTGATTAATCGAGGTCATTGAAAAATGAATTTTCTTCTTGGTGCTAATTTCAAGACATCCCCCTTTTTCGTATAGTAACCAAAATCCCTCATTTTATATCCCATTAGAATTTAGTACTTGTACCACTAGGCTACAGCGACTAATTTTGCTATCATTTATTTCCCAAATTACTCTGGTATATAAATGCTAGGAGAACATTTTCTTTAATAAAAAAGAGTTTTCGATGATATAGCAACCTCAAGTCAATAATTACATTGTCAGTATGAATGAATTATTATCATACGTATGTCGGATCGGATACCATTGACTTTCGAGCTGAAATTTTTTGCTGACAAGACCCATCGTTGAGTGCGACTACTTTTTGTACTCTAACTGTATTTTTTTTATATAAGTCGCTGAGATAATTCTTGTATTTTGTCATACAAAAATGTGATCTTTTCTAAAATTGATACTGACATAAAGTATGCTGGTGAAGTGTGCATTTGCGAGAGTAAACAATCTATGTTTAATATAAATTTGATAAAATTGGTTTTATAATAATCAAAGAAATGTTTAGACAATATTTTAAGTCCGCATTTAGTTACAAACGTGAATTAACTTAAAGTATACAAATTATTTTCTTGATGGATGACGTAATTTAATCGGAAATCTTTTTTATGAATTATAGCACGAAATATTTACTATAAAAAGTAATAAGACATAAAAATTTAGAGCAGATTAAGCTGAATTTCACGGAGACAAGATCGATAATATGTAATGAAAAGATTGCGCCATCGATAGTATATCGATTTGAGATGCAGACTGTTGTAAAAAGTTGTAACGTGGTGTGTGAACTAGAAATAAGGGCTGTGAGGAACGTGTTTGGGTAGATTTTTGGGAAGAGAATAAAGTGTAAAAATGAGGCAAATTATTTATTTGTGTGTGATATGCGGTGTATGTTATTATGAAAACGTAAGGTGCAGCCTATTACGTCAAGGCTGTCGTAAAAATGACAAAATAAAATATGTTAATAGATATGAGCTATCGTTTTATTTGTATCTTTCGTCATTTCGCTCGAATCTTGTAAAGGAGACATGTGTCATTTTTGACATAGTGTTTGTATCTTGATCGTATGCAACGATGCCAAATATTAAAATTTTCAAGAATCGTGAATATTCTATCAGGTTTGTACATACTTTTTGGCAATTGCTCGGGTTTTGGGCGCCTATTTGCATAATATTTTACTGAGACTAAATGAATATTAAATTATTTACTGAGCCGTGGTATTCTTACTGCGATTCGACCATTTTTTTAGTTATTTTTTTATATTGTCTCTAGTTTTCATCATTTCTTTTCTGTAAAACGAGTTTTGTCCTTAATCTCCCATTGCTACTTCAATTCATGATACTTTTGCACGCATCAATTTAATTTATTGAAAGGTAAAGTACTTTTACTCCAAATTCAGAAAATACTTCAGGATGCATGCTAGTGACATATACACGAAAATCATTTCAGAAAGCTATACTATCGATATATTAACGACGGCTAGCAAATTTATTGTAGTATTACAAAAAGTAAAATTTTGGTCGACTGTTATGCAGACAGTAATTAGTAAAATGTTCACATTTTGGCTATAGTCAATATTTATCGTAAATATGAATGTTTCAAATATAAAAAGCAATAATAAAAAGCAATAAAAAAGCTTAATAGAAAGCAATAATTAGACAGCAAATATTTCATAATGAATATAAGTAAGAGTTATAATTAAAGAAATATGTATAATTACATTCATAATATCACTGCTATTATTCCTATTTTCTATTGCCAAATATTTGTTTGAGTTTTAACTGGATTTCATTGATTGTTCACCATTTTATTTTTGTAATAAAAACCCAATAACAAAATTATATTTTTATTGAATATCCGATGTTTTTACACAAAACTAGAAATATTTTCATTGTAAAACGCGTCCTAAAATAAAATAAATGATTAAAAAAAACCAAACAAGTAAAAGTATCTACATTTATTTCCCTGAAAGAAGGTAGTAATATCTTAGTGAAGGCATATTTACATGCATGTACTGAGAATTACGAAATAGAAATATTTTCTGGTATTACTTTTAGAAGTATAATAAATATGGAATAAAGTAATATATATATATATATATATGTGTGTGTGTGTATATATATATATACATGTGTGTATATATATATATATATATATATATATATATATATATATACATACATATACACATAAATTTAAAAAAACTATTAGTTAATTCTACTGTATTACGATTTCCCCTTGTTATTGTATCCCCGATTCCTTAAGAAACAAAATAAATTAGGTATTTAGTAAAATTATGAGCAAACGATGATAAAATCAAACGCATGCTTAATTTTCAAAAGCTACAAATAATGTTCGACCTGGTTTCACATACAATTTAATTCCTTTGTTAACTGTCGGTTCGATAAGTGTTCTATTCTCAAATTATTACATGTTTCTCGAAAAAAATAATTCACATATTCGTTGTAAAATTTTCCATAAAAAAAAATAATTTTAAAAACTTGAACTCGATATTTTAGCGTTACCTGTGAATAATTCAAAAGAATATCTGTGGCCTTTTTAAAGAAATCAGTATGTTTTTAATAAAATTTATATTATATTCAGCACAATATAATGAAATGAAGTCCATAAATAGATTACAAATTTGATAGAAATTTTATGAAAACTTTAGAATTTATTTCACCGTATAAAAACAAACACTTTTTGTTTATTTAAGTGATTATTTGGTTTTATTTATTTATTGAAACATAAATATTAATAATAAAAACTATTTCTTATACCTAAATGTTTTTCTGCTACGAAAAACTGCCATCACCTTTGTGGACCATTGTCCACATTGTCTAGCTTCCTATTTTTTCCAATCCCAATATAAATGCATATTTTAGTAGGGCATCTTGTAAAGAAAGCATGCAAGATGGGGACTTATATTAGAATGAAGATTTGGAATCTAATTTTCAAAATCAACAATAATGAAACAACCTCTCCCGTCAATTTGGACTTATAATATTAAATGCAAAGGTCATAAAGTTAAGATTAAACGAATGGAATTTCTTGGAGAAAAGCTATAAGATATATATCAAGTGAAAGTTTTCCCAGTATTTTACTGTCAGAAACGAAACGTGCTACTCTCTAAATATGAGGAGTTTATTCGAAGAAATAGTGTTTTCTTCTGCTTCAAAAGATTAACGAGTACATCGAAAGCTCTTAGACGGGCTTGAAAGTCATCTTTTTAAAAAATGGTAATAGATCCCCCAGTATCCCAACAGTTCATTTGGCACATCTAAGAGAAAATTTTAGAAATGTTCAACATCTTCTTCACGTGATAAAATGTAAGGACTACTTGTAGAATGTTATAGGTGACTTCAAAATCATTGTTATTTGTGGGTTTGCTAAGTGCATATACAAAGAACACGCGCTTTTCTGGTCTTGCGATAGCAAGGATAATGACAATCACTACAAGACTATTGAGTAGCAAATTAGAGATGATTTTGTGATCAGTGAACCACTTGTGAAGCACGAGAAAATTTTCATGCCTTTATCACATATTACATTAAGACTTAATAAAATATTAACAGTATTTCAAAACATTGAATTCTATTTCTGATGCTTTTAAATATTTGAAAAACATATTTCAAAATTTGTCGAACGCATAGGTTGAGTGGAATTTATGTGGGTTTCCAGGTTGGAAAATTAATGTAAGATAACGTATTCATGAGGAAGCGTCTATCAATTGAGAAAGAAGATGGAAAAGCACTATTTATATATATATATATATATATATATATATATATATATATATATATATATGTATATATATATATATATGTATATATATATATATATATAGCATTTTTCAAATAGTATTTTTAAATATTATCTGAATTTAAATGTTAAAATGTAGATTTAATTGTTGTCTAATAATAATACCATTTATTTGAAATTATTTTGATAGAAACACTTATATACACATCCCTAATCTATCCATACTATCAAAAATAAAGAACTTTTTTTGGGAAATTTTGAGAAAGAAATCGATGTTATTTCTTATAAAACGATTACCTAGGTATGAATTAATGTTAACGCTTAGTCTCGAAATTCATGTAGAAAATTTTCACAATTTTAGATACAAAGTATTTATAATAATTCTTAAATATCTTCAGATAATATTACATAGTCGGCCTTTTAGAATTTCTAAGAGTTGACGTAATAAACAAATTAAAACGTCGTTAAATCTATTATGTTAAATATTTGTTCGTATAATCATGATAGGTAATAACTAAGTTTTTCTTTGTTGTTCATTATAAATTATAAATTATTTAAAGTGTCAACATATATAAATATTGACTAGAAAATCTTTCAAACACCACGTAATTTACAAGTATATTTTTTTGATATGTTACACTTGAAATGTTTATATTTATTTAGATTTATTAAATGATATAATTTCTTTTAAGTATAATTTCAAGATCACGAAGATAAAGATTTATTTTTTAACATATTGTTACTTTACACTGGAAAGTACAAATATATTTTTAGTGCAATAACGAAATTTACCGGCGGCCCGAAAGAATAAGTGGCGATGGAGAGCTGATTGAGTTTTTAGTTTTAACACTGATTACTACTGTTTGCGGTTGTGTGTTACACATAGTTTAGTCAATCAAAACCCAGCACATATTTCGTGAAATTTTGTTTGTTTTTGTTTTAAATTGGTAATCTATATTGAATGAGATAATTTATATTCAATGATTTATTAGTAGAAAATTTCCCCGAGAGAGAAACATGAAAATGGAGTTATTAATGAGTGGAATAATTATAAAACTGATGTCTCAATGGATTGAAATTTATAATTGTCCTTCATATGGTAATTTATAAAAGCTTAAAAAGAAAAATGTTATCAATCATACGTATTATACCAGAACGCGACTAATGGCGACTGAAATCTTTTGTAGCAGTCCACGCAGATGTACATTTAAATGAACCAAATTTCAAACCAACAAACGATTTTGTGTAGAATTAATTTAAAATTATATTAAAAAACCATGTGACAAAAATAATTTATCAAAATATGCTGTATATGGTAAAAAAATGTAAGATCCAAAAATATCTGAAGTTAATTTTATAATCATAGTAATAATTTTGAACTCCACTGTATTATATGATTAGTCAAATTAAATGCTACAATTTTTGGCCATTTAGTATTTCTACGTATATATGTTAATGTATCGATATATGGATAACAAATAGGGACTAACTAACTACCTACTGACAACTGTGAACTAATTTGTGCAAGTTATAAAATAAAAGTCAGTTTATTGCAACCAGGCACGTGTTTTATTAAGGTATGGGCCCAAATCCATATTTTACTTTGAAATATTAATATCTTGTTGAAATGGGTAATAACTATGTTCAAAAACCTCGAAAATTAAAAAGTGCAAAAACTATCATGATGGAGCATTCACGGTCGAATTTTTTTTGATTTTGGAAATGTCGACATCGCGAAGGCCGAAAGAGCTATCGTTGCTGATATCAATGCCGTTGATATTAAAAAAGCAAAAGCAAAACTTATTATGACCATTAATTTCTCTGTTTATATGCACATCAAAAATTAAAAGGCGGCCAATAGAGTAGAGAAGAAATAAAAATTTTGGATTACTTGGGTTACATGCGTAAGATAACCTTGTTGAAAAATTTCATTTCAATTTGTCTAAACAGTGAAATAATGATGACATAGGTTACTTAACTAGTGTATACAATGTAGAAATAAAAAAGAATTTGTTTCAAAATAAGTGATAAATGAATTGATTCTTGGCTTTTAGCCGGATTATCGAAGAAGTTTCATTGAACACTCAGGGATTGCCATTTCTATTGATGTCATAATAATGAAGCTTTTAGACATAATTTCAAATTCTGATACTTAGCAACTAGGAAACACAAAATACACTTTTAGCAAAAAGTGCGATAGAATAACTGACAAAGTTGTTAAAACCACATGAGCGTAATCTGTCGACGTTAAAATAGTCAAATGCTTTCGATATAAACGAATCGGTCATTTCAAAAATAATGTCCATTAGTAGTATGACCAGTTAATATATTCAGTGTCGTACAACGAGAACTGTATTGTAAGTAAGTCCCATAACCTGTCAACTAAGGAATAATTGTTGCAAACCAAATGATTGTGTCAGTGTGGTGTTTTAGAGACATACTAATTACTAATGTTGTGAATCATTCGGGATATGATATTACTGTTATTTATGTTTTGCATATTTCTAACCTTACCACAAAGATGTTGTCTGTTAGTAAACTAATAGAAAGTGGTAACAAAATGAAGTTCCAGAGAGAAGTTTTCATATTATAAATTAGCAAAATAAACTAATTGATAGAGCCGAATTATTAAACGGAGTATACATATTAAACAAAAAATCAGCATATTTGTAGCAGCTTCAGTAATAAAAACTTTTGTTATTGTAAGGCATATCTGGCCAGGCCACGTAAAGAGAAAAATTTAGATGTAATGAAAAATAGTGAAATAGAAATAATTTTGTGCAAAAATAATGCAATATCGATAAATTCAACTGTATAGTGTGCTGTGAGGGATAAATAAACACGATAGCTCTTTCCTCCTAGCGGAAATAGAAGTAACAAAGTATAAGAAATAGTGCAAATAGATGTTTGCAGCCCAATGGAAGTGAAATCTATTGGACTATTCAGGTACTTTCTACTTTATGTGGATGACGACAGTTAGATGTCATTCGCATATTTCTTGAAAAATAAAAGTAAAATATATGCATGTTTTAAAGAGATTAAAATGGTAGTGAGAAAATAAATGATATTTGTATCAAAGTTATAAAATCAAAAATGGAAAAGGACTTTGTTCAAATGGAATGAATAATTTTGGGAAGAAAACGAATATTTTCCATAAACATACAGTCTGTACATTCCGAAACAAAATGGCTAATATATAAACGGCTAAATCCTATAGTCATTGAAACAACTAGGTGTTTATTTTATGCTAATTAAGAAAAAAAAAATCGGCTAAAATAATACGTATGACTCTATCCCCAGGAAATATATTGCTGACTTGTGGCTTAAAACATATAACACCTTTCAAGCTATGGAGAGGAGGGAAGCCAGATATCACTCATATACGTATATATAGCAGCACAGTGACAGCATATAAGAAGGCAGTTTATCTGTACTTATTGGATATAATGATTATGTAAAAATGATTACAGAATATACAATCCTGTTACAAAGAAAGCTATCACCAGCGAAGGTGTTACATCTACCCAAGTAATGACTCTGTTAAGTTTCAGGATAGTGTGGAAGAAAAACCAAAGCCAATACCAAATACTGCAGTGGAGCAAAACTATTATGAAAGTGGAAATGCAGATTCTGTTCCATCGTTACCTACAGCAAGACCTTATGTCTGTACTTATGTAGGAGATAAATTAATCTCAAACAGTTCTTCAGATCAATTTTTTGATACAGTCACCAACAGTGAGTTATGAAATCTTGCACAGATTAATAATATCACACATCAACAGATAAAAAGGCGGAAACTTAAAAGGTATGATTTTGGCAACCTGTGTATAAAAAGTGCTCCAGTACCCACACTTCAAAAAAAGATTGCCCAGAGTTCAAAAAAAGATTGCCCAGAGTTCAAAAAAAGATTCTCAACTATTGAAGAAGAACTGAAGTAATTTAAAGAAAATAAAGTATGGAAAGTAGTAGATAAACAAGAACAAGGGACTATTGTTCAGTCCAAAAGAGTGTGTCGTAAAAAAATAGACGGTGAAAAATAAAGTGCGGTTTGAAGCAAGATTGGTGGCAAAATGTTTTACTTAGTAAGCTGAAATAGGTTGCTTCGGTATTCAAAACAAAAATTGTTTTTTGCTTTAAGTGTTACGCATAATTTAGAAATAACCCACCTTGATGTTACTACAGCATTCCTTAATGGTTACTTAGATAAAATTTGTATAAATATGGATTTCCCTATAAACTTTGTATATCCTCATAAGAAAAATAAAACTTTAAAAGTAAATGAAGAAATTTATGGTTAAAGCTTGTTGCAAGGGTATGGTTTAAAAGAGTTGATAGCTGTTTACAAAATTTAGGTTAAAGAATTCTATGTATGATAATTGTTTATATATTAAGCGGAATGGAAATGTTAAGACATTTGTTGCCTCATTTGCCGAAGATTTTTTTGTATATTAAAATTGTACTAAACAAACAGGATATTTTAAAAGTGAGTTGCAGTTTAGATTCAAGTTAAATTATTTAGGAAATGTGAAGCAATGCTTTGGTATCAGAAAAGAAAACAATGTTCTTATTTTGATCAGCAGTAATTTACAGAATATTTATTAAACAAATTTGATATGGAAAATTGTAAAGAAGTGAGTACCTAATGGAAGTTAACTTAAGATTAGGAAAAGACATATATTTTTATACTCAATACTTTGATCAGCAGCTAGTAGTTTGTTGTATTTGTCAATTTTGATGAGGCTAGATATATCCTAGGAAATTGTTACTTGAATAATTTTTCAGATTATTAATAATTTCAATGAAAGTCACTGGATGCACGAAAACGTGGTTTGAAATGTATGTAGCAAAATTTTACTTTCAAATATGTAAAAGATAATTTGGATATAATCCGTTATGTAGACGCTGACTAGGCTTCCGATTTCATTGATTGATTGAAATTTTATGGTGGACATATTTATAAAGTGTCGAGCCGCTTAATATCAGATGAATATAAAAAGAAACAAACTGTTATTTCGTCAAGTAACGAACGTGAGTACAGACCTATATGTGAGGCTACGAATGAAAGTACTTATTTAAGAAATATTTAGCATTAATTAAAATATAGGAACAATTCGCCTGTATAACTTTATAATGATAACCTAAGTTCTAAGAAACAGTAAAAATATTTTATAAAAGGAATAAGCACAACGATATTAAATATCACTTTGTCAGATCCGGTCTAAGCAAAGATTTGTTAGAAATTAAATATTTAAAGACAGCAAATATAACTTTGGATATTTTGACTAAAAGTTTGAGTTCATGTAAACATTTGAAATGTGTCTATGAGTTAGAGATTACAAAGGGGGTCAACATGTAATATTAGTTTGTAGTTTTTTTTATGATGTATATACCAGTGTTATCACATTATTTTGATTAATATATGATAAAATGTCGAGTCATCTGATGGCAAATACGAACTAACTTTTGTAAGTTATAAAAAAAAAGTAAATCTATTCCAATCACGCGCAGTATTTTACTAATATTATACATAAGTTGCCTTGCTAATGTTTGGACTCCACCTCTATTTGAGTTATCATCAACAACCCTAGAATATATGAATCCGTTCATTAAATTTCTCATGAACGTTTGTGTCTGAACTATGATTATGGAGTAGAAATATAACGTTTCGTATTAATTAGTTTAAATTGCAGAGCATTTTCCTCCCTTCATCGTTCTTCTTACTTGCAATCCATAAAAAACTTGGAACCATATTTAGGTAATAATTTTTATATTAATATGTCACGTAAATATGATCAATTCGCAGATATTGTAATTACCCAATTTTCCTTTTATTCGATATGACGACGCAAAACATCCTGAACTTAAGTCAGCGTCAAAATTAAGTTATAACTTTTGATTGGCAAAGCAAATTAAAACATTGTGAAATATAATTGATTTCAAAGAAGGCATTCCCCTGCTTTCATTGCCTTAAGAGATTATCCGAGTCGAGATAAGAACTACGGTTTATCTGGATCGAAACTAAAGGAACTTCTTTGAGGCCGTTTAATTTATACGACACTTCCGTTCTGACACTTTTTAATTAAAATTGAATTGAATTCTTCATTGGAAATTTATCTCGTCAAGTTAATTTCGAGTGGAGAATTTTATTCAAATTGAGTCAACTGAATAATGAAATTAATTTACTATTAAAAAACAAAAACGCCTTTCTAGTTTACACAAAACAATATGATTTAGTAGGAGAGTTTAAGAAGATAAACAAATTAATGCCTTCGCAAGAATTTTCTACTTATAGAAATTTAAAAAATTCTTTTAAGAAGAAAAATGCAATGTAAATAAAAGAACAAATATTTTTATTATATTAGTAATAAAAAAAACAATACGCCATCTTCAACTTATGGTAAAAAGAGGAATTACCTCGTGTTAATATATATTGATACTACCTGTAAGAGCTATTTATTTACATGTAAAATCAAGATTTGGACCAAATGTCCATGGTATTATACACTTATCTACGAAAAGAGCAGTGTCAGCACAATAAAATATCGATGTGCCTATCATGTATTAGTGACACGTTTTTCAAAATTATTAATTGTGGTCAAATAGTGTTGTCTAACATTTCAGTTGTCTTAGATAAAATATAATGGTTATTTTATAAATAAAATTATTCATGCACGCGTAGAACTCGAACAAGGAAAGTTTCGTATATATTTTGTCACTTGTAAATATTTAGGCATATACAGTATTTCTGTTAAACTATTTACAAACATGAATTTTTCACAACGTAAATATATTACAACGTTTTATTTATAGTAAATAAAACGTTGTTCAGAGACGTAAAAATATGGCGTATATTTCTAAAATTATAACACAAAGGATCAACGCTATCATTTTTCTGTAGTCTTCGAATAAAATTTTAGTAACCTCGGTTTTTCCTGACTTTTGGTTGAATAGTTTCGAAAATAAGGGTCGTTATGTCATATTTTTGCATATTTTTTAGAACATCTTTTCAAATATGCAATTTAAAATCATGCAACAAATATTTTTAATTCTCATAACAAGCCTTTTCAATGGTACTGTATACGATATAAAAAATGAAAAAAAAAAGTTGTTTCAACACATTATTTACTTCATCTTTAATTGTTATACAAAAATTTTAAATATGTTGGTAATGTGAAATATATGCAAAATATAAGGGTTAATAAAATATATAACTCTGTCACCTTTCAAGTTTTTCGTCGCATACGGTTTCTGATATGAGGCAATTGGTTTTGAAAGTAGAAAAATATAAATATTTTGCCTGCTTTATCTTTGGCAGGTGTAAAAACATGGAAACTATTTTAAAAATTGAGACAACTAGAAGCATCGCTATAGCTTGGCTATACAGCATATATGCTTTCGCTATACCCTTGTGTGGGATTCAAAAAACCCATCCATATTTTGCATAATTTTAGGTTGATTAATTATTTGAAACTTTTGTACGTAGCCCTTTCAAACGACACTCTCGATTGTATATGGAATTAATACGTGTGCATAATTTGCTTGCCCTAAAATTTTCTAGTAGATATTTTTAAATTTTAGTTATTACGAGATATGAGAGTAAATATATTTTACCACTGTGACAAATTTCAAAGTTCAAGGTCAAGTACTTTTTGAGAAAAATGCCTATGATAGAAATACGTATAGACACATAAATGATCTTATAAGGGTTCCGTTTTAACATGATTATGTTAACCTTATTTGTAGGTTTTTATTTATATATTTTAGTAAATAGTGTTTCAATTAAATTTTGACCCACTTCCAGACGTTTGTTTCATTTAAATATATGAACATGTATCAAGAACTGATCACAACACAATAATTTCATAATTATCCTATCTCACTAAGATCATCTCACAAAAATTGCTAAGTTTTTATAAAAAGTTATATACACTAGATTAATACTAAATATTCCCTATTTATTTCTCTATTTGAAAATATAAATCACTGGATGGTAACCAAACAGATATCTTTCTATTTTGAATTCTTTTTCTCTCGCCAAACAACGAAAGCACGAATGTTGAGAAGAACTTTATTGCTCTAAGCTAACAGGGAGAGTCTTTGAAGGGAGGCTCTTTTAAATTTTAGCTGAAATAGCTAGTATATTTCAAGAGAATAAAATTATTTTTAAGGTCATTTTCATATATTAAGTGCTAAGACTCATGTACCCTCATTACACATAAGTTCAATTTTGGTTTTAAGATCAAATAAAATAAAATTATAATTTTTAAAACTTAGAAAATACGATTATATAGCAAAATGTATTAAAAAATTAAAATTCATCTTCACGTAATAATTATTCAGGAAATAATTTAAAAAAAAAATAAAGATTTTGTTCAAAAGCAAAAGAATGTGGCCGATGACAAGAAATAACCTTAATGTAAAAAAAGCGTGGGGTGCTTGATATCAACTGTAGTGCGAAAGTGTGTGAGTGTGTGCAGGCGACTGTGAGTTTGTGTGTGTGCGTGTGTGTATGTGGGCACGCACGCGTTTCTGTGTATAGATATGTCAATATGCGCGAGCGCGTTTGGGTGTGCGCACGCGGGTATGGGCACGAACGCAGGTGTTTTTGTGTGCGTGATGTGTGTATCTAAATAACTAAATTGGTTAACTTAAACAATAATTCACTTTACGGACGATGAGACGTTACGGACAAACACAATGTCAATATAAAAGATTCCAGACAAATATATTCAGGAAATATTTTGAAGAAAAAAATAAATTGTAACATGCTAAATGACTCAAATAATCTTTTCCTAAAGTATAAAAAAATTAAAAGTATATGATTCAAACAAATTCGCATTAACGAAATATACTGTGTGGGTATGCGTACGCACGCGTATGTGTGTGCATGCATGTGTATGTTTATGGGTGTGTCTCTGCATACTTAGCCAGAAGAACGACAAAATATTTGAGTATCTTCGATGGTGAAAGTACAGGTCGTCCGCCACACAGCCTCAATCTTGCATAGTAGATTTCCATTTATTCCCAATAATAAAAGGTAAACTGCAAGGAATAGTATCCCTAGACGCCTAAGAAGCAGTGGCTGTGATAGAAAATGTTGTGGGTAAGATGTTAAAGGTAGTAAGATCTAGGAGCAAACGTTTCTATATGAATGAGGACTACTTAAAAAAACAAATCAATTACAAATTTGTTAGTTCCTTCCCCATTCAATAAAGTAAAACATTTTAAACTTACCTCCAGTGTTTACAGATAAACTTAAAGAATTCTATAAAGACCTCTGATCATATCTCCGATCTTTCTATACTAATACAGTAAAAGTTAACTCACTATTGTGATTTATTTATAAAATTTGCCACTCGATTTATTTATAAAATTTGCCAATTTACGACTCGTCGATGTAAGAAATATATAGATCGTGGTTGACGTGTCAACGTGGAAATTATTCGTGGTAAATTAGTGGTTGATATGTCATTGAAAAGGCAACTGACCATATTTTGTCATAAAAAACAACAAAGCAACGATGCCTAAACACCTAGCAATTTGTTTATAATACATTCACAAAATTTGGATATACTTATTCGAGCGGTCCATTAGGTAATTATAAAATTTAATGTTATGAAGATGTAAATATCGTTAAATATTGTAGAGATAATCAAATCAGTACTAGATTGTTGGCTTTTTGCAAAAACTAGTGTTGCCCATTTTATGATCGTACGCGAACTTATTATCTGGATTTGTCTAGTAGTTATCTTTAAATTTTTCATTAATTCAAATCTCGGCGTGAACCATATGCTTTTTTATACATTAGGAAAAACAATGTTAGGTTATTTAGTATGTTATGTTTTATAATTCCTTTTTAATTATTGCCTAAATATATTTGTGGGAAAACTTTTATATTTCCATAGTATTCGTCCGTAGCGGCTTCAATCAATGTTCAACTTAATTACTTTTATTATTTAGATGATAACAGGTGACAGCAATTTATTAAATATTCTTAGTTTAATTAGATATATAAAATAGCTTTAATTATTTATCTAGCAACGATTTACGTTGTGGAATTTGTTTGAAGTTTTATGGCCTACTTGCTGGCACTACTATCTGTTATGTCTAGGCTTTAGAAATATATTGTCATACTTTAAATCCAAAAATTGCCATTTTGTGAGGAGATTTCATATATTTCTGAGCAATATCAATCGTGGATTAATGTGTAGATGGCAACCAAACTTTTCGGCGTTCGTTTAATAAACCAAACGAATGCTTTTTCGATTTTTGTTTTCATCACTTAAACTTAAATCATATTTAATACACCGAGTCTGCAAATATCATTTCGCTTTAGCATGTCATTTTATGGTGAAAGCCAAAACGTGGAGACACTCTCTGATACGGACTGCAGGTTTTTCTTTGAAGTATTTAAGAACTAGTTTATCTAGTTCTGTCAATATTTTTTGTCATCTTCGATTTTGTGTACGACTTGATACCTGGAACCACCCATAATGCAGTTTCGTCGTGTAGCCTGTAAAATGTTTTCACGTGTCATGGGTTCGTCGATTGTGTATCGTTCATCACATATTCGTCTAGCACATAATATGCTGTTACCATATAACCAAAATTCTTACAATTTTCATACTAATGATCTGTGACCATGACCCATTTATCTAGTGCGGTGGCGAGCAAAGTTAGTCCGGGGATTAGTGAAGGATGGCACTGTGGTTAGGGGTGTTAGAGGTGGATTCACGGGCGCCGCTTTCTGTTAACTTGTGTTTTATTTTAGATTCAGCTATTTTTTGTTTATCTCAGCGATGCCAGTTATCATACCGCACCAAATGATTAACAAAAATTGATCACATAAGGAGTTTTGAAAAGCGCAAAATAAGTGGAAATTTGACGGTGTAAAATCATGCTAATATTGTGGGTATACATCGCCCCCAAATTTCAATAATTTTTCGTCGGTGGTCAACTCTTTGTGAGTTAGTTCCTTCTGGTATTGCACATGAAATTTAAATAGAGTTACGCCATCCGGTAATTAATTAATATTGGGAATCCATTTAATTTTATTTAATGCCTCTAAAATGCACATTCTTCAAAACTTCATTGAAATAAGCTTCAGTTTTTTTAAGACATTTGAATTGCGCAAAACGCACTATTTGTGTTCTAAAATATTTATAATCTTTAATTAGAAAATTAAAAAAAATATTCATCGTTTCGGCAGTTAGGATGGATGAAGGAACATTTTCCCGATGAAATTGTATGTATATCCACCTACTTCAAAAATAGGAACATAGGTTATGGTATTTGTAGAGGAAAGTTGGAAAGATATGCTGCTGGAAAGTTACATCATTAAATGAAATGGAATGTACGTGACTTTTGGCGCTACCCTCGTATAAAATTAATTGAATCAACTAATTACTGGGGCGGGAAGTTGGTCACATAACGAATCATACACATAAGTGCCAGTGGCTGAATAAAAGAAATTGGGCAAACTGGTACAAAATAAATTTCATTACAAAATGACAATGTTTTATGTTTGGTGGAATATTCGTTGTTCGTATAATACTCTGCAGCCAGTTTAAAAATTTCACACTTAAGTTATCAAAGTTTGCTTTCTGCATAATAATGTCTGCTTTCACATTGCAAGAATTAGTCAATTAAAATGATTGGATCTGGGAATGATGAAGAAAATGATTCCACATACCTCGAATTCACCAGAACTGGCTCCGTCCGACTTTTGTCAATTTGGGCCTTAAGTAATGCTTTGCATGAAGAAAAATTTGGTAATGAGAACCATCTCCCAGAGTTCATTAATGGTTTTTTTTTAATTGAAAACCTGTGTGTTTATATTTTAGTGTTTTCCATTCTTTTGCAGATAAAAGAGGATGTAACCGATGTGACGTAATAGTAATGAGACACAATTTTTTAGGGGTAGCAAACTTTGGAGGTTTTCTCCGCCCACTTACTAACACTATACATCAAAAATAATTGTTTATTTCCTTAGTCGGAATTCCAAAAGCGCGACCACTTTAATATTCTAAAACACTAAGAATATGACCTTGCACTGTTGAATGACTGTTTTCCATATCGTTTGAGGTAAACAATAATGGTTCGTTCACAATTTGGTTGTAAGCATTTACTAGTAACTTCAAAAAAGGATCGTTTCAATTTGATGAACATGTTACGGATAATTTTACGCACGAAATAAACTCTTTTAAATTAATTAGGAATCAAAATATCGAGTTTGCTTATAACTCCCATCTTCTACAGGTGATCGCAAACCTTTGCATGATAAACGTTCGATCTTTTAGTCATATAATGTGGGTTTCAATACCTTTATTCTATCACCATCTATCTCAACGCTTTCGTGTCCGAGAAGCGGCATTGAGATTAAAGTTATTGGCACGGAATATTATGAGAAATCATAATAACATAAATAAAGTAACTGAGATCTCCTTGAACATGTTTGCTGTAAACTATAAAACTTTACATAAGCTGTATAACTTGGTGACGTTCTCTGTCCAAGAAGCGTCGTTGAGATCAAAATTACCGATACGAAATGTCGTAAACCATCGTAGAAAAAAATTTAGCGCTTAAGTCATCAAAATATAATATTGATAGAATATTGATGCTGCAAACTTTGGGCAAATTTACATGAACTTAGCCTACATTCTTCACATTTTAGAAGTAAAACAAAAATTGAGAAAGCATCATTTATTTTAGAGACTTTCATCGTGTGATTATTAAATAATTTTTACTAGTTTTGCCTAAAACCACATGTCTTTATTGATAAAAAAATATTTCAGGACTAATACAGGCACAAACTTGCTTTTTATATATAATAGTTGTGAAATGATACCGAAATATTAAAGTACAGCAATACAAGGTTTTGAGTAATCGAACAAGAAATACCGAGAAGATTTTTATCGCAATTAATAAAAGTCTTTAAATTGGACTCTACGGTCACTTTATACTATTGCAGCGTCTAAGCGAGACAGATAAAAATTAATAGACTGCAGACAACAAAATAAATCATTTGTTTACCGTAATGTGCATAAATAATCGCTACCGTAATGTGCAATACTCTGCATAAGTACTACCGTAATGTGCAATACCTGGCAACTAAATAGTTGGGTTTTAAATTAAGTTAATTTAAATAATAATAATTCAATAAAATATATTGTGATTCGAGAAATTATTAAAATAATAATTATTAAAATTTCATTACTTCTCCCAATTATAAAATAAAAAAAGGATTTTTTTTACAGCAAATTTAAGAATATTTGAATAATTTTATCCCAACACAACACATAAACATACTACGTACCTATAGTAAATTGAAATCTAAAAATGTCGAAATTTGTATGCTAATCGAAATAATAGTTTTTGTATGAATTCCAAACAAAGTAACAAAACTTTCGTCTGTTTATATGAATTCCTAAAAAATTAACAAAATTTCCTCCTTATTATTAACCCGAAAACGTAGATTAACTTTGACTTTTATGAGAATATAGTACACATTAAATAATAACTATCAGATAAGGTAATCATTGCACTTACGATTTATATTATCACCATCATGAGTCGGAACACATCCACTATTCAACTTAGGCCTCTCCCAAAGTCACGCGACCTTTATCAGGTATCTGTCTGCCCAGGTAAAGACCGTTTCACTTTGCACCTTCTAGTATGCGACCGGACCTCGTTTCAGTTTACTATGTGGTTTGCTTGTTGCCATTTCCGATTGCCAATCCTACTAGCTATGCCGACGGCCTTATTTCTCCTATAGATCTCCAAATTACATATCCGTATCTCGTAAAAAAATCTTGAACGCTTTTCATAGCTCACTGAGTAACTTTGATTTTTTACGAGGCTAGTTGTAAAAAACCACGTCTCACTTCCGTATATCATTGCTACATACGTTATTTGAAAACTTTTGTCTTAAGATGCGGGGGTATTTTTGACCAGAAGATATATTGGAATTTTGAATAAATGAGTAATGTTTTCGCCATTGATATAGATGATAAATCCATTCCAATCCAGGAGCTTCAAGACATTTTTAAGTGCACTGGTGAAGAGTTTCGGAAAGATTACCTTTTCTTATCGTACACTTTTCTGCTGTTAAATAGATTTTATACTCGGGCTGACATAATGGTGTTACTTTATTGGTACTTCAATACTTTAATACACGCTTAGTCAATACCGTAACGCTATGGAGACTGTAGTACACCCAAGGTCTCAATAGAATCCCGTTGGCATATTACGTTGACCCTGCTGTACTCCCTACAACGTAACTCGAGCTATAGACAAGGTATCTTTTATTGCCGGAACATCGCATAGCAGTATATTGGAGTAGTTCAAGTTTTCTGCCATAAACATTTGGAAAGGCTTTCAGCCATTAATAATTATGGATATTCTTGCATGTATGTACATACGTGATTATATTATATGTTTACGTACATGTATATAAATATATATATATATATATATATATATATATATATATATATATATATCGTCTGTATCGATTATATTTATTGAATAACTGCGCAAGACGAGCTAATTACCTTTTTGTGGGAAAAATTTAAGGTGCCTATAAAATTTATTTCCTCATTATTTTCAAGAAACCTTCTGTGCATGCTATTTTTGTATCCTTGTTACATTTATCCATAAATAAATAATAATAATTATAATTGTATTTTTATAAATTGTTTTACTGTCAAATAATTAGGAGTTATATATTAGATATGAAATTATTACATTGTTTATACTAATCGTATAGATATTATAAAGGACGAAGGAGGGCAATACATTTTATAGCCAGCCTAAGTTGATGTCTAGCCATTTAAATAGTAGTGGTTTTACGAGGAAGTAGTAAAACTAATCGTGAAACAAAGTATAGAATGGAAAGAAACGACCATCCGCGGTAAGGTAAGGCGAGGTATAACTGGTAACACAAAGTTGCAGACTATATTAACTTACCAAGAAAGTTCAATTTGTAAGTACGTTACGTTTCACTGTTGTGGACGGATATTAGATTTCCATTAAATTCTTGAGTTGGCTCATTCATGAATGTTAGTTCACTCATGAAACTTTAATTTTTTTTAAGTCAAGTCTTTATTATTATGTCAAAGTAATTAATAACGTTCTATTTTGTGTAATATTTAATTATAAAGTCAATTTAATCTGTTGAAAACTAAGTATAGTACCTAATCACTTAATGGAACGAATTAAATATCTACTTGCTGCAAAAACTGCAATTAAGTTGTATACTTTTAACCATTTGTATTAATTATTACAATGATTAAATAGCTTATATAGGACAAAAAAAAAGTATATATATATATATATATATATATATATATATATACATATATATATACACACACTTATCGCCACGTTAACACGTCAACCTGACGATGCATACGTACGTACATACATATGGACATATATATAGATGACACTGGTGCTTTTAAAATCATTTCAATAATATTTTCAAAATATTCATAATGTTGGATTTAAATGTAAAATATTATGCGCGTTACAAGAAAAATAAAGTACGAAAAGAAGAAATTACTAAAAATTCCATAAATTCTATATTTTCTTTAATATTTGGTTTATATGTTAGTCACATAATTAAAAATACTTTTAGAATGGTTAAAGGTATACAGCTCAATTATAGTTTTTAGAATGTCCACAGCAACAACAGCGTATAAAAATAAAATGGACAACATTAATTCACTTAAGGAAAGAAGGTTTTCTTCAAATTCCATACCAGTAACTGATGTTTGTCATTGTCAAGGCGACAAAGAAAACTTGCCGATATTGAATTTCTCGTGATCTTTTAAATACCCAAAGGTTATAGTTTAATTATATTAGCACTATATTGATATAAGTATATAATGCAAATCCACATAAATATAAAAATTTATCAAGCTTAGCTTACCAAAGCCATCCTTTTTGGTTTTGTTATATAGCATACAAGGAAGATACGATACTGCGAACAATTGTACGAATACTGATAGTAGCTCACAGAGTATGCTGTGCTATGAGATACCAGACAAAATATAGTATTTCTTGAGATATAGTATGATTCCTATTTGAAATTGTTCATACCGGTACAAACGTAAATTCCAATATAGCCCCCAATGGCCAATATATAATGTATACCAAAATTTGGATTAATTTAATTACATAACACAAATTCATGACAATTTTATAAAAAAGTCATTTGCAGAAAAAATAATTGGCCAATATGTTTAAAATTCCAATAGTAACAATATTTATTTTTGATACTACTCTTCCTCCTGCCACTTGTGTCGTATTTCTTAATGCTTTGTTTTTTCTTTGGGGATTATATTTGACTTTATCCTCTGCAGCGTAAACCGCATTGTTAAAGGTTGTATTTGTGTGAATCTGAACAGAGCACTGTAAGGGTCTAAGTTCTTTCGGTCGCTTTCCTTGCCTTATTTTTAATGATACAAGTACGTAAATCGCTAAGAACAGCGTAAATACAATTGACGTAACTAATCAAAATTTGATGATTTAACAATTTCTTCGATAATAGTTTCACAATTGACACGAAAATTTCCAAAAAAAAAATATTTAGAGATACAGAAATGAAAGTTTTCAAATAAATTAAATTTTAATAATAGTTTACTTAATACTTATTTAATAAAAATTGCATTCATTGTTTTAATTTCACGTAGTAATATTTTTAGGCAATGAGAGTGGGTGTGATTGCTTAATATTTTATAGTCTGTACATGACGTTCACAAAGTACAGTAAAAGTAGAATTAATACTATTGAACTTTTATATAGATAAATAAAAGAGCTCATGAATTTAGTTAAACTTTATTGAAATTACTAGGAAACTATTTAATATTACTTGTTCACCTTACTAATGTATAATTTAAATTGTACAATTTTACAATTATTTTATAATATAATAATTACAATTCCTTAATAAAATATTGCCTCAGATTGATTCTTAGACACAAATTCATACTTTTTTGTTTATTATACAGAAAAAAGAAAATAAATAGTTATTTACGTTTAAAAGTGCAATGCTTTTTTTCTATTAAAGCGGGCGTGCTACTCTTTGGAATTATTATTAATCGTAGAAAAGTTGTCAACAAGCAATAAAATACAAAAACAGTATTACTAGAAAATCATATCGCCTTGCGACAAAATTATTTTGACACTTGGGAATATAGACATAGGACAGAAAGCATCTGTTTGCATTTGAATTATTGCACTCTTCATTACGCTTGCATTCGTTGGCGATTTTTATTGATTATTGATTTTCTACACGGACGGAGAAATAAAAGCAGAAAAGTAAAAAAAAATTAGTTACACCTATTTTTAGTCGACTTATAGACTTGCATTTTACTGTTGCAATAGTTAAAAGTGATATTTTTAATTTACTAACCAATAAATTCAGGATACATTATAATGTTTTTCAAAAGCAATATTTCCTTATTCTACTTGCCTATTTTGAGCATTTTTTACATTGCCTGGGAATTAGCAATAATGCTATATTTATCACTTAGTTCAGGATATAGACTTTTGATTTGGGTTGTATAATTATGATATTGAAATTAAGCCATGAACATATAAAGAACCTGTAATCCCTATGTTGTATATATTTTATACTTAAAAGTAGGTCTAATATTAAATATACATTTTCTTGAAATCAAGAAGCTGCCATGTTTGTCATTTTTGTTGGAAAAGAATTAGCCAGTAGGTAACTCAAACTCATTAAGAGAAAAAATTAGTAACTACCCTCAGAAACTATCTTACCGTTTAATATATCATTTATGTAAAATTTCACTCCACCGTTACCACTTCTATTATCATAATGTCCGCTTTCCAAAGTAGATTTTTAATAAAGTTACCTAATTATAAACGTACCGTAAATATTTCGGCCCGCTGCATATTAACAGCTGTAATAATATATCATTGTATCTCTTTCACAATCTCATCAAAAATGATTTTAACATAAGAAAATTATTTTACCACAACGCATTTAACAGTGGCATTTACTCCCTAAAAGAGCATTGTATTTTTTAATGCTGACCAATTAGAGACTTAATTAATATTGGCAAGTAAATTTCTGACATTTTTATTTACGAAAATGTATCACAAATGCCAAACTCTGTTACTATTGCACAGGTCTTACAGTAACTTTATTTAATAGTATTTCTGCTTTAAATTCAAAAAGACCTAAAAATGTTGTAGCAATATATTTAGCCAAGTTAAAAATGGGTGACAGCAAGAGAAGTCTATCAATAAGTTCAAAACGCCTAGATCAACAATACAATTGATTACAAATAAAGTAAGAATATATTAAGAGATTCTCAGGCTGCACATGCGATAATCCATCAATAGCTTATTTCTGTAGTATATAGATATGGATATAAAAAAAATTCGATCGGTTGTTTCATGTGATCGATTGTTTCATATGTATTATAGATGTTGTTGGCTCTTATATTCCTTCTCAGATTGATGCTGAAATTGGAATATATTTGTGTCAAGGTGAAAATAGCCCTTATTGTAGAGTTCTTAAACCAGTTATATTAATTCTTGATAAAGCCTTTAGAGATGCTACGCCATTTCTAGAAAGTTTTAATTATAGAGTTTTTAAACTTGAGCTAATAAATGAAGAGCAAACCTAATTTAATTTGTTAAAATCCACTTATATATATAGGCGGGTGGCGTTATACAGATTTAGAGTAGAAATAGTTAATGGTAGATTTAAAAGGAATTTTAAAATGTGCTGAAAAATATACTTCAACCAAACTTCCACTCCTTCAATGACAGTTTTTAAAATAGTCGCAGATGTTTAAAGAAAGTCCATCCAATTATAGAAAACAAGCCTAATTCAGAGAAAGTACTGAATTTTATGGATAAGCCTAATCACTAGGGCCATTTATAAATAGTACAACCATGTGTAAGAAAAGTTATGTTTACTAGAATCGATGGTGATTTACTTAAATTGGGGAATTTTCTCAAATTCTCTTGGAGTGAATTTATTTTATTTGCTTTTTGGTAATGTTATGTTAAATAGGAGGAGCGCCTTCTTATTAGGGATAACACATAAAAGAAAATATTGTTTACCGGATTGAACTTTGCAGAACTAGAGCATTGGCCAAAACTTATTTTGAGGAAAGAAAGTAATAGTCTATATTAAGAAGGTGTATAAAGTGTAGGCTTATTTGTCAGAGATCAGAGGATTTATTTTGCATGTTATATATTTTAATTGACAGGGAGCTCAGCATTAATTGTCCTTTAGATGCTATATTAAGATATTAATACCGTAGTCGTTTATTAGGAAATAGGACTGAAGGCTGTTGTTTTACTGATATGACGCTAGGGTGGCAGGTAACAAAATAATATATATGTTCACTATTAAAATTTTTAGATAATATTTTATTTATTATAGAGGAATATTAAATTGGAATTTGTCGAATTATTTATAAAAAAGGTATTTGTTAGATATTTGTTGTTTTCTTATGTTCCAAGAAACTAATCTCCGACTCTGAAATAGATACTTGATACACATTAAATTATTTAGGTTTTCATATGTATATCAGGTGTAGGAACTGATTAGTAAAATCAGTTTATTAATTTTTAAATGCGTTCTGTGAAAGTCTGTTTCTCTAAAATGGTTAGTCAGTATTTTTTGTCATTCTTGGTGTTTATATGCCTAATTATTACAATATTATATATATTAAGGGTCTTGAAGAATGATTTGTAATGTTTTACACTTTTTTGCATTTGTAATACATTTTACTTTCTCTGAATTCTGTGGAAAATTATTTACATTTATAATGTGCCTTAAAGTATTTTTGTGATGAATTTGATTATGATAAAAAAGCTACTTTAATGTACACAGCATACTTCCTAACGCTTTATTAAACTTTACTTATGTGATATGTGAATAGGTTTTTTGAACATAAAGTTGCATTTGGCTGTGAGGATGCTAGAGACTAATTATAAACTACATATTTTGCCTTTATTTTGTATTAAGGTTTGTTGAATATATTTTACAAAATTAAACTGTCTCATAAATTACAGTTTACTTCTATTGCTTTGTCAATAAAATCAATATTTTTTTACTGAAAATTACTTTCCATCCTGGTACTAATTTCACATATGAGTAGTTCGCCACTTTTTTTTCTAGCCTTTCATTGTATACCAATAACAACAAGACGGTTTTTAAATTGTTACACTTTGACCTTTATTTCGAGAACTTCATAATTTTCTTAACACACATTTTAGGGCAAATACAACAATATAAATATATATATATATATATATATATATATATATATATATATATATATATATATATTTGTAATTTTTGATATAATCATTTTTATAATTTAACAAACTATATTATATGCTAGGTAAGTTTATTTCCTCTATTTGCTGGAGAAGAAAATTAATTATGACATAGTATGTATGAAAAATAATCGAACACGAAGAAACAAAACATAGTAAATTCTGAGGCTAATACCGAGTTTGAATTTGTATTTATTGTGTGATTGTATGATTTTAATTGTAGTTTTATTGCACTTTTGTTTGGTGTTTAGAAAGTGGCAAGTCGACCGAAATGAGACACCATTTTCATTAATAATATATTATTTCTCTCCTTTATTTTTGTCAAATTATATGGTCATTGATCATTTGTCTTTAATAGGTTTACAAACTAATATTTATGAATTTGGTGAGTTTCATTTCTCATTAACATACATTAATAAAATGTGGACGAGAAATAAGTAATAAATTTTGCCGTTCTGGTTACTGAGCTTCAGACAGTCGTCTCTAAATACAGTTTTTTCACGTAATAGTTGGCTGTGATTAAGTTAACAATATGTTTGTGTTGAATCAGTTCCATCATGGGCATTTGCTTTGATATCGGTTTTTGGGCTCGAGTGAAAGAAATATAAAAATCATTGAAATTTATACGGTATCCTCGTTAGCATTAACGAATTTATATAATTATAAAATAGAAAATTAGAAGAGGGGTGTATATATTTATATTATTTTCTTTTCTAAAATATTCCCATAATTAAATAAGTTCATTAAGGGATGATAATTTTACATATTAATAATAACTTATACGAGAAAAAATCATTGTTATAGAATTACTTATTTTGAAAGTTTCTACACTGACAGTTGTCAACGATATTCCAGTTTATTCCTTATTGACGGCTAAGTTTAACAATTCAATAATTATTCAATGTTCTTAAAGTGAATTGATTTTTGTAGTTTGTAGTATTGTACATAAGCGGATATATATATTTTGTTCTTTTGAGCACTTTGAGTCTAATCTAATCTTGTTTATTATGGATTTGTCGATACCCAGAATTAAAACAGTAAATTTTTTGAACATGAACATGGAAATTGACAAGCTAGGCAGGGGCTCGTATAAAAATTGATCATGTAATTTTCTCTGTATCAAACTAGCAGCGCAAACAGCGTACGACTGAGAATTCTATACTTGTTTGATCATTCCTTCTCGTGCAGCCGCTTATAAGGCTATTATGTATTGTTGGTGTTTCACGTATCTATTAAGGATTTTGAAATCTTCTTGGTATATTATGCTCGCTGTGATGCTTGCCAGGTTAAATATAAGGTACATACGAATCGAGTTTTTATTATTAAAATGGCCTTACTAGGTTTTAATATTTTTCCAAACTAAACTTCTACTAAACTACTGGATCATTGTGACTATTTTATTGATGGGTTTACTAATCTCTATGTTGTAGAGCCTGTTTACTTCCCATAATATTATTTGTTACTCTGCGTTTATTTAGCGATTCGGGTGGTTGCTTTCAAGACGTACTGATTTTTTGTACATTATTTTAAGAGTATTTAATTTTTTTATTTACAATTTTACATAGGTATTCTACCTATGTACGCAATGATCAAGGGACTCTTCAGTTTATAAGTTAGTATTGAACGTGGAAACTATATCTAAATTTAGAATAGCGTGTCACAAAATAGCATTTATTGGAAATAGATTTAATGAATGGACGTAAAAAGGTTAAACATAAATAAGTGGCTATAACACTTCGCGCTCCTTTCCGCGCTGCTTGCTTCCTTTTCCTCTTGAGATCTGGTCCGTTCGTAATAGTAAAACTTAGGTCAAGGGGATAAGTTCCACAGAGAAACTGTCAGTTACATGCACTGTCGTCTGGTTTAATGTGCCCTAATTAAATTCACAGTTTCAGAAGGACCCATATATTAATTTTGTATATTTCAATAAAGAAATGACTCTTTGCATAAAATAAATAAGTTATATTTGAAATAATATATAGTGTACTTGATGAAAGTTAAGATTTTCTTGCTTCCTCAGAATGCCTGATATAATATTGTTTATATATTTCCAATTTTCCTTTAATTCCTGGCATTGGTAACCAAAATATTCTTTGATTTTAATCTGCTTAATATTTAAAATAAAAATAGCACATTGAATATATATTTTACCTAATCCTGTGTGTTATTTTAATTGCCTTACCTACCTGTTTTAAAACATAAAATTGTCACATCATTTTTAATTGTTTTTAGCAGATATTTTTAACTTCATATGTTATCATTATAGCACCTTGAAAATGTTATTCAAAAGCAATACGAATTTTGAAAAAAAAATGACTGAGAGGTTTCAAAACAATTAATCCAAAATTTCTTTTTTCAAGTAGTTTACATGTTGTTTTAATATTTCAAACATTTTTTATGTCGCATTCATAGGTATCGTAATATTATAAAGTTCATTCAATAAACAAGAAGATGAAACTTGTTAAAAATAATAATATAACTCTGTTATTCCACTAAGGAATTTAAAGTTTCGTCTTAGGGTTTGATGGTAATTGTAATCAGTTTAATACGTAGGTGAATTTTTATAATGCTATCATGTTGATAAATAAACTATTTTACCCTTCCCCTTAAACACAAAAACAATGAAACTACTAGACTAGTTCAGCATAAATAATGTTCTTATAAATCGTAAAAAACCAAAGCTACATTTTCCCTGCAGCCGTTTAAATTGCTTTGACATTTTTTGTAATCAAGAAAATCGTCGGATGCTTAGGTGGATATATTTATATATATATATATATATATATATATATATATATATATATATATATATATATATATATATATATATATATAGAAGTTTATCATATGAACGCTAATATTACCAAATAAGTGAGACTGAAAAAGATTAGTAATTTGTCTATTAATTAATATTACTGGGAAAAATTCGCATTTTTCCAATTGTGGCAAATTATTGTCTTCTGATATTTCCTATTTGATATATTATTCCCACACGTAAACAATTAAACATAATGTGGTTTTATATTTTAAATAGCCAAAAGCATGCCGCGACACTGACTTTTGTAAATATTTAATAATTTATTAAACAAAATTAATTGCCTTCGTTTTTATGTACATTATCAGATTTCATATCATCAAGTTAAAAGGTAACCAATTATCCATTAAGACTGCCACCATCCAAGGCGTTATGCAATTTAATTATGTTATTAGTGCTCTAAAATTGATCCTCTAGGGATGAGTAATTATCTCTTATACATACGTGCTTTGTTTGATTCTCCATCATATTCGTTACAATTCACGCATAACGCTATTCGTGGTCTACTTTTCACTTAATTTTGTAAATGTGTAAAGGTCCATTGATTACAATTTCATTGATCACATCCAATATTCTTGTGATTCTGTTAAGTCAAATATTATGAGATCACATTCCACCATCGAGGTGTCAAGTTTACAACACATTTTTATACGTGATATATGTCATATTTTGGCTTTTACTCGAGGTAAACTTTTCAATTTACTTCCTTACCTAAATAGCAACAAGAGTTAAAAAATTATATAAGTGGAGATTTAAATGCTCAAATTTAGTTCTGCAAAGTTATTACTAAAAAAGTATATTGACAATTATTTTAGGCGCTTATTCAGTAATTATTACCGAACTAGATTTTACATCTCAAAAATTTATAGAATTTCGAAACATAGATAGTACGGGAATATCTTGCTTCATGTCAGATTACAGTTTATATTCGTAACATAAGTACCCTTTAACTACAATATAGTACTAAATTTTTCCTTTCTATCGTCGATGATAAAAAGGAAGAAACTAATATTTTGTTCTTAACATATAATAAATATAACGTATAATAAAATCTACCTTAAAAATTTATCACATGTACCATACAATGTATACGTCGTGTATTTTCGTCACCTTGGTGCATTGGGTTGATCACAAGGCATACGGCCTTTGACGATGCGGTGCACCGCGGAGATCCGGGTTCGATTCGTTAAATGGGGCTGGAATAGTTGGCTGTAAGAGATTGTTTTCGTAGAAGTAAGTCTACCTTTAGTGTATCACTTAGATACGCTAAAGTATATAAATAAATAAATAAATAAAATGTATTTTCTCTTTTATCTTTTTGTGATTCATTTCGTCAAGAATTAATATGTATAGGGAAGACGTTAGTAAAATTATTATGTATAATCGCTAAGTATACCTTGTTTTACAACGAAAGTTAAACCATTTACGCTCACCTCTAAATTCGCCATGGAAAAATTATATAAACTGAATTATTAGATGGAAAGTAAGGAGTTTAAATATAAAAAGAAACATAATTTTTTTTTACATATGAAAAAGTTGCCACCCTCAAAGGAGGGCTCTGGGTTCTTTCGGCATGAAAAATTTCAAAATATGGCTTCATACCTTACTATGACAAACAACTAATTCACAATTGTTTCGCTAGCTTTTGGGGAAAGTGACCTATGTCATTACACTCTAAACTCTGAAAGGCTGATGGACATTGACATCGATCAACATTTTGTCGTAAGTAATGGCGTGCAATGCCACGTGAAAACTGAAGTTCTTCACATCATTATGAACCAGTGCAAATGCCAGGCATTGTTAATTTGTAAATCAAACATAGGAAACCAGTACCCACCACTACTTTTTACATGGATAGAAGTATGATACGATAAAATAGACTAATCAGTTTGGTTGACTCATCCCTTTATTGTAAGTTATAGATACTTACCTCCATCTCTCTCCAGCCACCTACTCCATCATTTTATTGTATGTTACATATACTTGCGTTATTACTTACATATACATCCGTTTTCTTCTTTTCCACTGAGCTTCATCGTTTTATTTTATATAATAGGAGGACAATGTCATAGTTGATCTCCATTGTACAAGTGCAATTGTCTAGTTAGCGACCAAATAATATTTTATTAAGCGTAACAAACCAAAACGTAGTCAAAGTCAAAAGGATTCTTCTTCTACATCTCCTTGACCAATATTCTTCAGAGAGTATTTTCTAATTCTTCCCTCGCGAATAGTTCCAGTAGCACGGTCAAAGTCAAAAAACACAATGTGGTTGTTAGGATTTGAGCTAAACTTTCCCAGCAAACTTTCTACGGCCCTTGTATTTAATAGCTGACTGGTTATAATGTCAGTTGTTTTTACTTTGCCACAGTAAATGTCAAAAATATAGTAGGGCACCGTCAGCATAGGCGAGCAACGTTCTTCATTTCTACCTATGGAAGCGATAAAGAACCTAAGGTCTAGGTATTTCATTAGTTTCGATATTATCTTCATCGCCTTCTTCTTTATTAGTGAGAGCACTTGGTTTGGGAGTAAGAGCTACTATTTCCACATTTACACGAGAGTTCTTTTTTCTCCCTACACTTTTTAAGGCCTTCACTTGCTGTAAACAACTTTTCCGACGTGGTTTTGCTACAGTGCAAGTCTGCAAAGAAAACATATTATTTATTATATGTGGGCCCACTGTCCCCAATTAGGGACGTAAATATAAATAATATTTTCACATCCCACAGAACTCTATATTTTATTGTACCTTGTATTTAACATAAAGTAAAAATATGTACATAAAGATTATATAAAAATATAACACCTTTGAAGTAAATTTGTTTAAAAAAGAACACGTACCTTTTTGTAGCTACAAAGATTCGTTAATTTATTAGACTTCCTCCGCAAAAGACGGTAAGCGATTATTTATAACTTAGCTGCAATGACAATACAGATACCTCATCAAAGTTTGCGTTTTAGCATTCAAAACCGGCCAACCATATTAAATAAAAATGTTGAGCGCAGGTTTTGAATGCGTCTGCGTTTACGCACGGTGGGTGCATATGTTCTGAATAAATGATATTGCTATAAAATTTTAATTAAAACTATTGGGAAGTTTTATTGAGGTTTAATTATTGGTTAAACCTCAATAAAATTTCCCTTTACATTTAAAAAAGATCTAAGCAAGGATGGTAATAATAACGAAAACACCCTTAATGGTATATTGAATGACTAATATGTAAGTAAATGTCGTAATATTTACGTTCCTAATTTTTTTCTAAAAAAAGAGCGGTTCTGAACTATTATTACTAGATCCCTGTTTATACACACACACACACGCACGCTTGTGTAAGTGAAATAATTTAATTAAGATAATTTAATTAGGAAGCATTTAAGAAATCTATGGAAAGAGTAATTCTTAAAATTACAAAATTACTTTCCTTATTACTTGTTTGAATTTTAGAAACAAAAAAATTTTAGGTTTTTTTTTACTTTCTTAATGTTGACAGGTACCGTTTTCAACTGTCATATCGAATTATCTGTCATGCTTAATAAGAAGAACCGAAAGTAGCTTTTTAGGTATTTGAACAACACTAAGATGCAATATAAAGTGAAATTACTGAAATCTTGTATCATTGACTTCCGTACATTCCACTGGCTATTTGCGACCAGGAATCGTTGGAGGAATAAAACGAACATCCAGAACTCCTAAAAATATCAAAGGAGTTTAGTATGCTTAAAAAGTTAGCACGCTTTGAATCCCTAATCAGCAATTTCGTGGTCTGCGAACGTCGTGTTCATCATTTCATTGAATATTGTATTTAGATTGCCATATTTTCTATAGTGGTTTAGGTTACAGAACTTATGTTGGAAATGACAGCAGATAACGCTGTCCTCTTTGTAAGTGACAAGATAAATTTGATTTAGTAAACAGTACATCCGGTGTCATTCCGCGGATACGCTTCGATAGCAGCATCAAAGACCTGCCTATTAAAAAATATTCAGAGTCCGGAGTTGCCTAATTAGGTGTAATTTATAAATACTTTTGAAGGAAGGCTGTGCGTCCATGGCAACAAATTCTGAATGTTATAAGATGATATGTTTTTCTGATATGACAGTGTACATTTATTTAACATCGA
Source organism: Druceiella hillmani (assembly GCA_039881145.1). Lineage (NCBI taxonomy): Eukaryota > Metazoa > Arthropoda > Insecta > Lepidoptera > Hepialidae > Druceiella > Druceiella hillmani. The sequence goes on along the minus strand of JAYKKI010000007.1, from coordinate 15,622,152 downwards.
CTAAAAATTAACTTTTTGTCTTTTAGATTGTCGAAAAAAAATTCGATAATCATTAAGAAATCATGTTCCATAACAAATGTGTCAAAGAATAATTATTGAAATATTTTGTGCAAAACGCACATTGGCGCCGAACGAGAAATTTGATAAATTAATTTCCTAAAAGTTACGTATTATCGGTTTTCCAAAGAAAAATCTAGGTTTTAGAGCTTCACCTTATTTGTACAGCAATCATCATTGTAATCGATGTTGGAAAAAGTTAGCCGGCCCAATATATCATTTTTTGTAAGTGGAGGATAAGGCTCTTCATTGACAAAGACAAGAAATAGTTTATTAAGTTAGCGTAACATTATGCCTTTAAGTTTAGTTTTTTTATAACCAGGGCATAAGGAAGAAGCGAAAATGTTGAACTGTTATTTTAAACTATAAGCAACCAACTTTTGGTGAAATTTTAGAAGCTCCATATTTGTACATAATTAATACACGTTGAGAGAGAATCTTGATATTTCAGTTTATTATCTAGATTGTCTTTTTCCTAACAATTTATACCACAATTTAAATATAAGTTAAACTGGCTTATATAATAAATATCAAACAAAATATTAAGTCGAGCAAAATATGAAACACTTTTACTTTTTAAAAACGTATTTAAATTTCCTAGGTTTTCCTGACACACTATGTAAACCATTTCTATTTTTCCAAAAAGTGAAGAAATTCTTAATTTGGTGTATTTGTTTGCTGACGTATATCAATCACATAGTCTAATTAAATAAAACGTTGCATTGTATAAAATGGCTATTTAAATTATGTTAAATTAGTAGAATAAGTTAAGAGAATTAAATTATGAAAAAATTGTATTAATTCACCTGCCAACAGGCTGTGGTAGTAATAACAACATGAGGCAAATGGAAAAGAGTGTCACTTTACGTACTTATACGATTATTAAAAAAACTTCGGAAACCACGTCTATTTTTAATTAATATATTAGAAGACTATTATTGTCTATTTAGCATATTAGAGAACTATTTAATATATTAGAAGAGGACTATTTAGTATATTAGAAGCAAGTACAATCTGATGGTCGAATGGTTTATAAAGATATATCTACGATGCCTTTATTTTCGATCTACGGATTTCTTTTACTGATAATACAAAAGTATAATTCTGTGATACTGAGTTGAATAATCTCTCTTATAATTTTTTCCACTAATATTATGGATAATATATTTTATGGAAGGATATTTTATAGAACCTAACTATTAATTATTTTAAGAAACCTTAATTATTATTTTAATACATATTTCTTTTCACGTTTGTTTTTCCTTTGTTATACATATGTTCATTTTATTAGGAATAACCTCAAATTGGTTTATACAGACCGTCTTTTCGTGTATATGCTTCTTAAAGATCTTATTCGTGAAATGACATACTGGTTTCATTTTGCTTTTGTCATTTCCACAAGATATATTCGACTTATACTAATACTTAATAATCTCAATCGTCAATTTTAAAAGCTTCCTTTTCCAATTTCCTGTAGATCATCCTTTTTAGTGTATTATTAGTCTGATATTACGTAATTTTTCACCGCTTTATATTATGTACTATGTAGAATGAAACTTTCTACTAGACTGATCACAAAGTAACAATGTTGGGTAGCTCAATCCAAATTGATATAAATATGTAAAATTATACTATTCATGCCTTTTATCGGTGTACTATAAACCATTGAACTTCATTTAAATTGGAAACTTCATTTTGTCAGACAGCATCTACTTAGCTCCTTATATAGAGGCTATTTGCTCATGGTTGTCTTACATACATACCATATGTCGATTATACAATCCATAACTTGCCTTGATTTACCAAATTATAGGTGACAAATGAGTTTAATATTGTATAAAATAATTACTATTCGTTATAATTTCTTCTTTCGTTGTACAAAATAAAAATTTAGATAATCATATGTAAACAAATTGGCAAAATGGGAAAATAACAACACATGTAATACTAAATTTTCAAATCTTATCAAATTAGCTGTGCAAAGTGACATTATTTGATTATTTCTTTACGGCAATTACACGCGTCCACTATAGTACACGTTCCGATTACACGCCTTAACTGAATATCACGAATTTTTACAAACGTGTAACCTGCAGTACGAAAATAGGACATGGAACTCTTAGAATGTAATATATTTTTATTTTTGGTAATTTTAAAAAATCATTAGGAATAAAAGGATTATAAATGGTACAATAATTTAAGGATTATATTGTCGTACCATTTATAATATAATTTAAGGATTATAAATGGTACAATTTGAAATACAAATACAATGACAAGTAATTTTTTTAACAACCATTTTTAAAGTCAATATATTACAGGTTACGTGAGTTTTTAAAAACCGTAATATTTTGTAATCATTTTTATGAGTAGAAAACGGCATATACTTATGTTTGTGATGCATTTAAATATGCATATGTATAGTAATATACATTCCAGCTTGATACTATTTTTACATTTTCAGGGAAATTTGAATACGACCTTCGATTTCAGTCGCAAACGATATGTCAATTTTTGTGTTTTTGTGCAAATATAAATGCTGCCTTTTAGCCACTTTATGAAATACGTCAAGAAGAGTGGAAGAAATTTTTTAGTGAAACAAAATAACAGATGTTAAATTCATATAGTAAACTTGCATGCTTTTTTTTACTATTTTAGTAACATATACCTAAATATTTGATATAATTTTCTTACACGTGTTAAATATTACACATAAATTTTTTGTTTGGTAAATTAATTTCATATAGGTTAGTTTTTCCGGTCAAAAACCAGAGGAATTTAATGCTCTACATCGGTAATAATAAAGATTAGCATGCGATTTCTCGACAATGATTTATGAATTGTAAATTAATTTTTAAGTGTTAATCATTAATGACATAACCAAATGATAGTACAAATTATTAACAATACTTATGGATAAAAAGGGACCTATCGTTAAAATGTCGTCATGTCTGTCTATCCATATATCTTGCCGTCAATACTCAGATTTATTAATTTGTGGGTTAAGTACTCTCATAGTACAAATCATACTCATATTCATTGTACTCACTCACATATTTGAAACGCCCTTTGTGAACTGACATCTATTAATGCAAATAAGGCCGTACAGATGGGTAAAATTATGCCTGAAGGGACGAATCCCTTTGGAAATATAAAATCCTACTCAGCGGTCGAGAACTTGTTCTTTCTAAGACTACTATGAAAATTTATGATATTTTTCTGACCCATTGTTGGTAATTCGATATGTGGCTAATTCAAGGTTTTTGAATTATTTGAAACATAAATAATGAATACGATGGTGATGATTGTACCATCGTATTCATTATTTATGTTTCAAATAATTCAAAAACCAAAATAACTAGGTAGTAAATAGGCTAATTTAATAAAAAAATATGGAAAAACTTGACATCAGTGTTTTAATTTGTATAATTAATTTATGTCTACTATGGTCTAATTAGTTATTGAAATGAAGTGTTATCAAAAACTGTAAAAATCAAAAAGTGTTAAAAAAAATTTTAAAATTTGTGAGTTAATTTTTTGGTGTTTTGCAATTCTGTCACTCAAAAACCTATGACTATTTGTAGTTTTCCCTTTCAAGAATAAGTTTTCGGAACGAAATTTTAGCTTATTTACGATTAAGAAATTAGTCGTTTGATTATTAAAGTCATTGTACATTACTTAAAAAAAACTTGAGCGTAGGCATTTAATGCAATTGCAATTTGATGCGATATTTTAGGACGTAATTGTTTTTAGTATAATAAATCGGTAAGAATATCGGATCCTTAATTTGTTTATTTAGTTATCATAAATAAATTATGAGAATTATAAAAAGTATCAAAATATATATCAAAAATACTTCCCTGTTAGATATTTTATGAGAAAGAACAACCAACGATGATTAACTCAAGTTCAATTATTAAGAAATGAAGCATTTTCGTCGTAGCGGAGATACTTGTGTATAAGTTTAAAAAACCCAATGGCATTCATTTATTCGCTTGAGTAAATTGAAACGTATCAAGGGATAAGTTACGAGTGTTATTAATAAGAGTCTCGGCAATAAATTTGCGTTTTTATTTTACAAAATCTCATTTTTATTAACGCTTGGAATATGATTTATTTTTACGAAACGACGCTAGTGATTAAAGTATACAGATGGCGTAATGCACAGATGTACGAGTGAGAGGGCAGGCGATACTTTGTGAGAGAGAAAATTAGGATTGGAATCGATAAACGACCCGCTGTTTTGCTTTCGCATGGTTAACCTAAATTGCATTACTTTTATTGCGATACATAATCAGCTTCCCGCATTGGAGGAATTAATTAAAGAGGTTACCACATTGATTTTATACAAGCGGTGGCATAATGAAAGCACTAAAACCGAAACTTAAACCGCAATAAATATTTATAAACGACTTCATACCAGGAAGAACCCATTACTACCATTCTAGTTATTTTTTAGATTTGTCTGGGCGTAACTTTAAATGAGTTATCCATTTGAAAAACAAAACCTTTTGCATAATGTATATTAGGGCGTACCCGTATTTTTCCGTATTTTTATTAAATAACGCAACTTGAATATATTAGAACCACTAAAACCGTATTTCAAGCTAACGAAGTACTGGCAAATTTACCGAAATAACTGCAATTTTTTTGCGTGATGAAAACAAAAATTAGTGGCATAATGACATATTTTTAAAATGATTTTTAAAATAAAGACATCTACATACAGTATTAATACAATATTATTCACTTATTATGTATTATAAATGTACGTGCATACTTATGTCCATGCTTATTTTTCCACTAGTGGGGATCTTTTCAATTATTAATAAAATTTTATACTGCGATAAAAAATATAAAATATCCCATGTTTATTCGATAAAACATGCTACATTTGTGTTTCACTGAAAAGAGTTGGTCTCTTCAGGCATAAAAGCGAAACAAATACTTTTACATGTATCATGGAATAAAATCAGTATTTCTCTAATATTACTTAAAAATAAAATTGAAATACTTTTATTTAAATTATAAGTTCCCCTTTTTTGGAAGACTTAAAATACTTTTCGCAATGTATGCGATTATTTGGTAATAAGGTTTTCACACATTTCAATTGGCGTTGGTTTTTATAGTTATTATTAGTTTGGAATCTAATTGATTTGCTAAGTTTTAATAAATATTAATAATATTGTAGAAAACATAATATAAATATATTGCATTATATGCATGTATGTATGTGTGTGTGGGTATACATACAAATTTGTAAAGACTAAACGACCTAACGAGGGGAACTTTTCCTAGGTTTTCCTTTTTAGATTTTAGGTAGCTTAAAAAAGCAGTTCAGAAATAAGTAGGGAGGCTTGTCGAGCTCCCTTCCTTTTCCCCTTGGGTGGATGAGACCTGGTTACAAAAGATGACAGCTTTTTCTTTGAGTATTAAAGTGATGACATTTTGTTTTTTTAAATTTCAATTCCTTGTATTTAATGTTCTAATTAACTTTTATACTATTATTAACTTTGTTTTGTTATTATATTATTAACTTTGTTATTATGCAATAACAACAACAACACGAATAAAAAATCTACAAAATTTTTGAAGCGTGAAAAATCTCGAGTGGTTTTTATCCACCATATCAGGGAAACGTCATCGCAGTGCTCCGATACCCTTTTGTATTGTACGTAGCCTTCAGCAGGCAGCACCCATGTCTGCTTAGAATTCACTTTTCATAAATAAGCCAGATTGTGTTATAGATTTAAACTAAATTTTATTTATTTTTTGGAAGCACGAAATCCTATGCGTTCATGTCAAGGGTTGAAATCTGATTTGTTGCTAGTTGCATAATATTAGACACTTGACTTTAAATAATTTTAACTTTCTGTTTACGTGTTACTTTGTAAAGACCTGCAGATCACTAACTCATTGTTTTTACATAAATTCATCGTTATTATTTTTCACAACCTAGAAAACTTTTCTTATTACATCTAAAGGAAATAATATTTTTCCTGATAAAGTAATATATAGAATTATTTTCAGAAGACCTGTTTCTTGCTTATACTTTCCTATGCGTTTCGCACTTGCGTGCGTGCGAATATTGATTAATGAGTATTAACACGTTTGTTTACATACTGACTTTTATCTTTATTAATTCATATCCGGTTTGTTCTATTTATTTCAACGCTTATGTGAAGGAAGATGGCGTGATGCGTTTTCAAAGTAAATGCAAATAGAGTATTTTATTTAACTGCTAATGAATTGGAAAAAAAACAACATTAATTCAGTAATATTATAGATGACATGCAGGGAAATTGAATAATTTACCTTGTTTGATCTGTTTCATGTAAATATATAATTCATATTTAATTTCTCAATTGGATTACATTCAGTTTCGATCGCTTATATTAGATTAGTTAGGTTATTTTTTCCTGAGTAAAGTCACAAAAATTAATACGATAAACTGCACAATTTGATCAAAAATTGCCATAAAAGCTAGAGAAATTGAAACCTGGATTGACGACAATAGGTTTAAGAATATTTTCTCTTATATTTCTATTAGGATTCCTCATGTTGTAAGGTTCATTCTATATTGATTTGCTCTTTACATAACATTCCTTTCATTTCAGTGCCCTTATATAATGTGAAGATGATGTCGCAGCGATAGACTCGGCACGAGACGTGGAAAGCAATCGAAGCTCGCTGAACCGGAACGAATTCTTGGAACAATATTTCCGAGATTACATGGAAGCTGAGGTAAATTATTTTACTCTTTGGCTCTTGAATATTTCGAAAACACATTAGCATCTTTCACAAGTAGGTAAGCTAGTAGTCCGACAATATACTTATATATATATATATATATATATATATATATATGTATATATATATATATATATATATATATATATACACACATATATACATATATATACACACAAAAATTTATTGAATGTAATTTTAACTAGCATCATTGAAACGATAATTTTCTTAATGATTCGTTAAAAGAACACTTGAAAGTATAATAAGTATAATTGACCTAATGTTTCCAGTTTAAGTAACCAAACAATCTACAAAGCCGGTCAAGTTTATAACTTTAAATTTCTAAAAATTTGCCAAATTTTAAGTTCCGAAAACTAATGTTTTTTTACTTTAATAATTCTTAAAAAAAGGAAATACACGATTAAATTGATAACTAATATAAATACACAATTACCAACTAAAAGTTTGGTAAATAATTTACGAATTTAATATTACAATTAGTTTTTATTTTATCGACACAAAATTAGTTTACTTAATATAGTTTTTAGGGTCATAAATAATTAAAACTCTTACCTATGTTATCGTCTATAAAATGTTTTGTTCGTCAGGAATAAAATCATTAAAGAAAGAAAAAAACAACGTTAATAAGTATTTATTTCCTAGTCTCTAAAAAAAGTTATAAAGATCATTAATAGAATTATGTAATAAAGCTTACAACATGTTTGTGGATAAGCATATTATTTAGTTATTTTTCGCCCACAAAGTATGCATATAAATAATTTGAAATTAGTATCGGTCTGTACATTATATTCTACTTATTATTGAGCTTCCAGCTTAAAATAATCTTGTTCAGTATCTTACTAATTTTCTTTAGTTCCTGACATTCTTTTGATAATATTTTCATGTTTCTATGGCTACACAAGGTTACATTTTTTTCTTAAATTTTAAATATTTTGTCATTTTTCTTCAAATGTCGGTTATCAAATCTGAATCATATTACTAAAATATTTTACACGTATGTATGTTAATAATTATATGCCTAATATGAAATGAAAATATATTTTAAAACACATTTTTAAATTCAATCAATAAATACATTTAAATTTCCTCCATTAATAGATATTTTAAAGAAGTGAGGTTAAATACCCTTAAAGTTCAGCAACCTAAACGACAAAATACTTTGTGACGTCCCCTCCGGAACCTCTGTGTCAATATCACAATCGATTTTGACTCCCGTCCGACACCGGGTACTTCGAAGAGGAACGCTTAGTAAATTTTAAAATATGAAGAATGGAGAGAGAATAAACGAGCTTATTGAAATTACTAAAGTTTTACCCGCGGGCGCTTTTCTCATTAATAGTGTTACTTAATGAATATGTACGTGTACACACTGCAACAACAAGGACTCAATTCAAAGAGAAAAGTATTTTTATATTAATTTTACGTGATTCATGGAGGATTAAAAGATTATCGAATATTATAAACTTTACGACAGTAAAATAAGTGAACTGTACATAATTATTTTAAACACGTTTATAATTTTATTATTTAACTTACGTATCTTAAGTTTCCATTTCGGTTGTAAAATGAGAATTATTTTAATAATAAATCATACTAAAGCTAGATTTTTATGGTAATCGTCAAACACAATTTTAAATATGGGTACGCGGTTTACGTATATAACCAAAACTAGCTGTCTATCTTGAATTTTACTAGGCGAAAGGATGGTCCTTAATATTGTATAATAAAACAAAATGCAGTACGCATTTTGTTTTATTGCGTTTTGCGTAATAACTATTTATTAATATCCTTCTCAGAGTTTTAATTGTGTACTTTATAGTTATGTTAAACAGAGGATTGTACAGTCCAATATTGTGACATAATAATGCTTATAAAAATCAATATGTGATTATTACCGATATACATCCAGGATATTTTTTTAAATTTCTTTGAAGGTTTCCGCCTAAACATTACTTTTTTAAGCAACTTTTTGTAATGGCGTTCTGTATCTGGTTATAAATAAAATAAAATAACCTTCTCTTACTATTTAGTTTGAAACTTAAAACGTAGTAACTTATCAATAAAAACACTCAAACGTTGTAATAAAAATGAAAGTTCAACCTAAAATATTTACGGATTGGGCAGGGTTATATATCTGATAACTTTCAATATAAACATTTTAAAACATTAGTGAGTTTCATCCGAAAATTTCACCCTCTGGATAAAATGTTTCTGTCTTTGTGTTGACAAACTCTTAATTATAGACGAAATGTGATATGGTTATGAACAACATTATTAAAGTTCCCGGAAATACACCGTGACTCTCATGTGTGAGCTACCTATTATTTTAAATGCAACATTCCGAAAAAAGGTTTGCCTAAATTATTTAAAATATACTACAAAATCATTTTTTAATAGCTTATTATGAATGTTGTTGTAAATATTAATTTTATAAAAATGAATTTAATAATAAATATTTCGTGTTTTGAAAGCAACTAATATTTAAAGCAGTATGAATTTATTGATGGAACCCTTTTCGGTTATCTCTCATCAAACTGATTAATCGCCATATGGTGGCTAAACACGAATGATTTTATAGTTATTTTAAATAGAGGATTGTACAGTCCAATATTGTGACATAAAGATGCTTATAAAAATCAATATGTAATTATTACCGATATACATCCAGGATATTTTTTAAAATTTGTTTGAAGGTTTCCCCTAAACATTACTTTTTAAGAAACTTTTTGTAATAGCGTTCTGTGTCTGGTTATAAATAAAATAAAATAATTGGCCTTCTCTTAATATTTACTTTGAAACTTAAAACGTAGTAACTTATCAATAAAAACACACCAACATTGTAACAAAAATGAAAGTTCAACATAAAATATTTACACCCCGGGCAGAGTTATACGAGTATATCTGATAACTTTCAATATAAAATTTTTGAAACATTAGTGAGTTTGATCCGAAAGTTTCACCCTCTCGATAAAATGTTGCTGGTTTGTGTTGACAAACTCTTAATTATGGACGAAATATGATATGGTTATGAACAACATGAATGAAGTACGCGGAAATACACCGTGACTCTCAGGTGTGAGCTTCCAATTATTTTAAATACAATATTCCGAAAATAGTTTACCCTAAATAATTTATAATATACTACAAAATAAATTTTTAATAGCTTATTAGGAATATTGTTGTCAATATTATTTTTTTAAACATGAATTTAATGATAAATATTTCGTGTTTTGAAACCATCTAATATTTAAAGCACTATGAATTTATTGATGGATCTCTTTTTGGTTATCTCTCATCAAACTGATTAATCGCTATATGGTGGCTAAACACGAATGAATTTTTTTTTCGTTTTACGCCCTCTATAACACGTTATTGGGGAAGGTGCTTAGCCTTTTTACTGTTATTGGGACACATATCCTATAAACGAAATAATATAAATCTCATTACATATCGCTGCAGAGACGTATTAGAAGTCATTTTATGTAATTTATTATTAATCATAGAAAATGATTAACGGATACGGTAGGTAAATTACCAGTTAAATGGTTTCCAGCAAACTGATTATTCTCCATTATATTATTCCGTTACAATACTCCCACAGTAGAAGTAAATTTTGATACTTATAATGTAACGGAGTAATGTAACGGAATAATATAACGGAGAATGATCAGTTTGCTGGAAACCGTTTAACTAGTAATTTACCTACCGTTAATAATTTTCTATGGAATAAATTACATAAAATGACTACTTCTAATACGTCTCTGCAGCGATCTGTAATGATATGTATTCAACTATTGATTGGATCGTGTGTCCAGCGCAGCTCCCGATCGGATGCGACTTCCAGAATGCCATCAATAGAGGTTGTGCGCTAGATATTTAGTAATCAAATTTGTAAGTAGTATCCTTTCTGAGTTGTAGCTGTTTATACATTAGTATTTATGAAAAATTCTTTGTTTATTTAAACATTTTCTATATGTTTCGTGTAATATTTACATTATGCGACACCGATAAAACGTTTTAATTGTTTGTAATGTCTATTAATATGTTAGTGGACATAACTTACAAATGTGTGTATCTTAAATTACCACGTAAGGTTATTATGGTATTTTCTCTATAATTTAGTAATTATGTAGTTGGCTAGATTAAATAGTTTCTTTCCGTTTTTTTTTGTATATTTCTTTTAAATTATTGAACAATTCGATTAAATGTCATGCTATTTTTTTTACGACAATACATTTCTGAAAGAGTGTAACATTTGATTTGGATAATTAGTCAGTATATTTAATATGCCATGTTCCTAGTACTAAATTTAGTACTATCGTGAAAAGTGTGCAGAAATTTAAAAAAAAATTATGTTTATTCTTGTCCACCAATACTGATTGTTTAAAATAATTATTTTCATGGAAAAAGTACTAAAAATAATTTGAGTAGATTTGTATAAGAAGAAATTATATATTCATGACCAACATAAAGATTTTTCCATTTCTAATTTTTGCATTTAACATAAAATTTTCATTTTATAGAAAAAACTTTTGAAGGGTTTTCTTATTAAGACCATTTTTTTTCTATTCCAGAAATGAATTAAAATTGGGAAATTTTTCTATGGCGGTCATTTAGTATTTAATAACACTCATTTACGTTTCATATTTGTCTAAAACTAGAAATAAAAAACGATATATCGAAAGGAAGGGTCTGTTCGGAACGATTATGATCAAAAAGAGTCGTTCAAAGCTAATATTTTAGCAAATTTACAATATTTATCAAACAATAACTTCTTTTTCTTGAATTAAACTTATCTTTTTTCTACATAGCTCTCTGTGACCCGCGTAAATATGTGAAAAACTCGAAGTGAGCAAATAACCTCTCTGCCGAAATGAGTAAATATACAGTTTGCTGTGCGTACGAAGTACTGGCTATTAAGTGTAAACAAAAATATAGTGCACGGCGATAACATAATTCATATCAATATCATTTACGAAATATATCGGTATGTACAATCGTCTATCACTAAGTTGTAGAAGTAAATCTCCGTATTGAAAAAAAAAATAGATTCCATAAAACGGAGATTTTGTTGTTATAATCCGGATTTATTATCTTCTCTTTTGATGACACAAATAAATTGCGCGTGCGCGTGCTCGTGTGCGTGGACGTGCGCCTTCGTGAGCACGAGCGTAACTTATATTTAGATAACCTATAATTTATCAGTAATTCAGTCTATCCACAAACGAAATTAAATCTCCAGCAAGATTAGGAAGCGGTAACATATTCCAAAACATAATATATTTTTCTTTGTATAGTATAAAAATAACATGCAAATATGTTATTTTTATATCATTTATTTCTATGTTTATATCAAGTATATTTCGTGATAATAATTTTTTTTTAATCTTTCGTCGTACATTTAATATATAATTTTGGTATATCTACAAAATGTAGCTTTTAAAAATCACTTAACAGCACCGCAATGTAATATCTGCTAATAAAAAAAGTAATTTTCTTCCATGTGGACTATTTTCCTACAAGCTCTATTTTTCGACTATACAGATGTATCAAAAACGTACCTGTTATCCATACGATGATTCCGTGTATGGAACTAAAACGTGTATGGAACGTAAATTTTTTTTATATCGCAAATTTGACACTGATTTTTTTTTTAGAAACCTTTGAGAATTTTTATACAGTTACTTGACATTTTCTTTCCAGATTCATGCACCAAATCACCCGTGAATAATGGAAACTCTTCTTGTTATAGCCTTTTAATAATTGATTGATTTCAAATAATTTATTTTATCATATATTCAACAATAAAATTATATACAGTCATTATAATTCTACATTTTGTTAAAGATGAGATGCAATAAAATAGAAATGAATGGAGAGTCTAATAAGTTTTGCCTTGGAAATTCCGTCGCCAATTCCATTTCTCCAAGCAACGACACAAATGCGAGAGTGTGCTCATAAATCTCTTTGGGGCAACAAATCGATTCAGTTAAGCTATATTTACTCCTAGTAAAGGTTACGAAATAACTGGTATACTCAGCTATTGGAAAAAGTAATATATCTTTCTAAATATTTGCTTATTAGATGCATGACTGAAAGAAACCGACTCACACTTCCCTTATCTTAAGTAAAGTAAGAATTGTTGTTATATTTTATGTAAGTGCACACACAACATAAATACACACAAACACACACACATATATGTATGTATATATATATATATATATATATACATATATATATAACTTTTTAGTACTGACTAATAGTGAAATCGACACAGATGAATTAAACTATTATGGAAAAATATGAAATTAGGTGATTCCAACAAAGTTTTCAAATAAACTGGGAAGTCTCATTTTCAATTAAATTTTCTTTTATCATTATATAAACATTTAAATGATGAGTATGATGTTATGAGTATCAACGAGGATAACTTATGAGGAAAAACGTAATGAATTGGCCTTTATTTTCTTATCCGGTCAGTACCGTTTTTCGAGATTCATAGCCAAATGACCCTTAAAACGGAACCCTTAAACTCCATACTGTCTGTCCGTCCGTCTATCCATATGTCACAGCCATTTTACTCGGAGACTATTGGGACTATATATATGAATTTTGGGATATAATGGGATTATGAAAAATATAATATCAGACTTGGCACTCCATACATGTAGCTGAGGGATAAACAAAAAATCCAATGTGCATAGCTGTGTGGGTATCGTTAGACAAGTATTGAAAATAATAAACAAGTTCCAAAATATAATTTTACTTTAGTCAATGGTTGGTATATGCGCTTCTAATTTCTTAAAAACTATCTCCCCACCTCTTACATTTCAACTAACTTGTGTAACATTCTGAAAAAAATTAAAGTTGTAGAACTTAACTTTTCAAAGAAAATTTGTTTGAAAAATTTGTGTTGTGTACTTTTTGTGATATGGAATATTTTAGGTGCCAATCGTAGTAGTAACTTTGTTTTTCACAGTGTCTTGGTGAAATACAAACTTATAAGTTTAATATTGCTTAGTACCGTGGAATCCTTCATACGCGAGTTCCATTCGCACTTGGTATTGGAAATTTAATAAATCCTAAATCCTCAACCATTCTGAGATAATTACAGTATCATAGTCGCGTAGTAAAGTCTCCTCAACCACGAAATATTAATTCAGCTATTACACTTTTTCTTGCAAATTACGGTTAGGAAATATACATTAAAAGTATGTACGTATAAATTTTTTTGAAGTTGATTTCAAAAGTGTTCAAATTGCAAATTTTCCAATGCCTTAAAATATTATGTATTATTGGTATCATGAGACTTACTTTGAAAAAAAATAATATCAAGTATACAATTTCCTTCCCTCCCTCTTGCAGTTAATATTTAAGGGTGATATCGGAGTTTTATTCAAGCCTATTATTCTATTGAATTTGTGAGAAAATGGTTAATGAGGTTACCCTCGTTTAACATTAGTCATAAACTTTATTTTGGGTTGCAATGTATTCGAATAAATTTTACACTTTTGCAATCTAAAATGCACACGCAAAATAAAATTCGATAACCGACGCACAGCCAATCGATGCTCGCCTCAAATGTGATATCTGATATGGCAAAGCTATACCTTAAAGACTCGTCAGAGGTCCACTTAGAGAAGATTTACAAATTTCACTGACCTACTTTGGCAATTATGATAGGGGACAGTGACGGATGTCGGTAAAGCGAGAATATATGATTGATCGAAATGCTGGTATTAGCTTCCGCCGCTTTATAAAGTCGGGGTTAATTTTGGGGTGCTTTCTAAAGATGTCTGACCATCATAGGTGTAAAGGACAGATGTTGAGCCGAAAGAAGGTAAACATTAATTTATATAAGCGTGTAAGTAAAATATAACAAATCACCTATCTAGTGGATGGTTTGCACGGCTAATAAAAAATAATGCAAAATATCACTAAATTGCAATTACAATAAAATCAGGGTATTATTTTCAAATTGAATACAAATAGCACTTTTATAAGAGTCCAGTTTTTGTCATTTAACCACGGAATAGTGAAAGATGTAATAAAAATATTTGTTACTATTGCATTTTTTTTCAAATAAATGAAGATTTCTGTTATTTTACTTTTACGAAAAAATAATAAGATAGCAAATAAAATACACCAATATTGATTTCAAACATTATATATTTATATCCATCCTTCCTTTTACTTACGCCTACATTAGATAATAATAAGACCAGAGATAATATTAAGACCGTATTTTGAAGTATTGGCAAAATTATTATTTCTGAACGAAACATATTTAAGTGTTAAAAATCAGTTATACTAATTAGAAAAACAAAAGTATAATTTAACTATTTTTCCCTAGCAATATAGAAATGTCCTGGAAATATATATATTTTAAAATGCTTCATGGCTTTTTCTTTTATTTGAAAATACGCAGCTGAATGTACACAATAATATTTTACTGAGAAAAGGTCTGTGAGAGAAAGCTTAAAATATAAAGGATTAGTTTAAACCTTATCTCGTTAAAGCCATCTTACGCCTACAGCTCCGGTCAGCTCCTTAAAATTATTTAGTCCATTACGCAAAAGTAAGTGGTCAATTTAAACAAATGTAAATAATTTTTCAAGCTTTTGTAAATAGGATTACGTTTCAAGGGACTAGTTTCAAGGAAAAGAAGGAAGTTTTCTTCTTATTTTATGAATAGTAACTTTCTACATATTTATTATAATAAAAAAGTACAATCTATGCGTATCGCAGATTTAACGGCTCATTGTGAACAGCTGGGCGTGGATCGTAAAAAGTTAGTTTAGTAACTTTTACGATCCACTACTTACTAAGGGATCGTGTTAGTATTCAATTTAACATTAAGCTTTCAGAATTTTTCTCCGTGAACAACCGTAAAAATAACCATTTGCATGTAAATTAAATTTTTTTAATATTTGATTATTTCTCAAAGTCCAATCAATTTTATAAAGCACCCTTAATTTTTATTTTCACCCATTATTTTAATTAATCTATACATTATATAATTTATGTGTTAGATAAAAGTACACGGTAAACAAAATTCTACCGAGTTATTTATGAATTAAATTTTTTAAATAGTACACATGATTTTAATCTCCATTTTCTGACTTTCATTAACTCTAATGTTTGTTTAATTTCCCCTGTTAATATGATTATTTGATATTCATTTATTAATTATATTTACACTGACTACCGCAGAATATCAATTTTTAACAATAAATAGGCTATTCAGTTATGATATTCATAATATCTGCACATCATTATAAATGTTGTCTTGTTCACTAGTGTTTAGGATAAGGTAGTAGCGGTAAGAGAGTCAAGAATCAAAACAAAATTGACAATTTGTGGACCGATATTTTCAGTTTGCTACATGTTTTAATACATATTTTTATTCTTTTAAATGTGCATTAAGGTACAATAAACATTACGTTATAAATAATATGTGGAGAAATCATAATCGAAAACGCAGCAGACCTAAGAAAGACCTAGACCGTCACATACAATAAGCATTTGATATGTTGCCAAGTTTACAATTCTGTCAAGTAGAGAAAAATATATATTATGTTCTTGTGGCATCCATTTTTGTTAACCAATGGATTATGATTATTTTAAGATAGATGAATATTTTCGTCGAGACACAGAAAATAATATTTAGGTTTCATATTTTTCACATTAAATTTGCGATTTCTGAGGAAAACGCGTCAGGTCAAGCGAATGCATATTAAGTTTCAGATAAACTTTAATAAAAATATCATAAGAATTCTATTTAAGAAAATTTTAAGTACCTTGTAAAAAATTTAATGGGGTGAAGGTTTTCGAACGAATAAAATTAAATGTGGCAAATTATAAAATACCTAGCAATCCAAGTATGCAATTCATGTAATTAGACAATTATAGTATATTATTTAATAAAATTATGTACGCAAAAGACGAACGAAGAGGATGTCTGCCTCATCCATCTACCCATATTCGAATTTCTTATTTAAGAAAGCACCTGTCACATCACTACCTACCTCAGTTCTGACCATACTCATTTCTCTCTACACTTCACCCCAATTCGCCAATGTTCATCCGCAATCGAAATGCGTAACTTAAAATCCATGTAGCGCCATATGTTTATGTACACTACTTACGTTTTTATAATTTATCTTATTGAGTAGCTAGCAACTAATTTTATGTTTTATTAATACATTGTAAACAAATTATTTAAAAATTAATATAGTTGCTTTAAATGTATTTAATGGTATCTTCTTTCGTGAATACTGAAGAATTCACTGTACAGAACCCACAACTCCCTACAATTCCTAAAATGGTATATTTGTTTGCAATTTTATTCGCACATTCCCGAAATATATTATAGGGTAAACACAATTCTCACCATCCACACAGGTGTTCTTCTCTTACACAAAAGGAGGGATCTTCAGAGGTCTCCTAATAGTGTCCCTTCTCTACCATTATACGCCACTGACTATCCTGCATACCATAAAACTGTCGGTCTACCATCTACCATCTCTATTATCAACCCCATATCTACCATCAATCCTATCAGAGTTAAAGGTCAAATGCAAGCAACATTAAGTACCTTAATTTATTTTTAGAATACATTTTGCGAACTCTCTAATTTACTCTACGCGCATCATCGTACTTACTACAATTCAACAAAATGTGTTCAGTGCCCCGCTTTTCACAACCGCAGGTAAAGGCCGGACCGTTTATAAATGCATAGACTTAATAAAAAACGAATATACGAACAAAGCGTGCGAGCTAGAAAATATTATTTTTGACATTACTATGAATGAAAACGCGATAACCATAAAACTGTTTTGACAGATAACCTCCAACTGTCTCCCGCTTTGCTGAGTTTTCAGAAATTTCAGACTATAATTTTAAGAAAGTTTTTTAGAATGAAATTAAAGGCTTGGTGCTGAATTTTACAGTAACATAACAAATTAATACAAGAAAGTTGTTTGATATGTAAACACTATTCACATACTTATTTTTTCATCTCATATTTTAAGCTAATTATTGAACTAGACTTTATCAAATAAACTTATAATACTTGCATTCTATTTTTCGTTTTACTGTCTTCTTTTAAGTTTGATAAATAAATATATCAGATATTGTAATCTTGAAAAATTTAATTTGGTATTTAGAGATTGAAATTATTTTATCGACAAGCTATATCAATATGTTGACACAATATTCATATGAAAGAAGATTTAAAATTGGAGAACAAAATTACGTTTAGGCACATTAAAAACGTCAAACAGAAAATGAAAGTGATACTATCAGCGCAATTATTTTCTTGGTCTGTTGCAAGAGATATTCAGTACTGCCACGATTTTTTGAACTCATCTCAATATGAAAATTCGGAAGCCACTATGCTTTTATTACACTTGTCAAAGATATTTTTGATATTTTTAATTCCAGAAACTTTCTTTTCTTCTGTATTTAATTAATAAACAAGAAGTTTTGGACAAAATCGAACAACTATACAAATAATTTAGAAATTCGAAATTAAAATATAAACCGTTATGATATATTCCATAAGACACTGATTTAGGAAAGTTTTAATATACAAAGCAATTATAATATATAGACTACATTCAAAAGGCCACTGGCAGTTTTTACCTTTTCAATATAGTCTATAAATAAAACAATTTTGAAATATTTTCATCTCCTAAAACCTATGCGTAGAGTTAATAATAATCCAATGATCAGATAACTTATATCTACACATATAATATTACTTTGGCATGTAGATTTAAAATTAAATGAAAGTAGAAACTGCTTCGAAATTGAAAAAAATGCATTTATACTTTTCGTCGAATATATGATAAAATTTAAAAAGAAATGCAATTAAGTGATAATATTCTAAATAATCATCATGGTGATGTTAAAGACAAATTCCGCCCAGTATAGTAAGTTTCCTAATTTATCTACCAAAATATATATTCGGTATGTATTTAGGGAATATTTAAAACTTTAACTTTGACAAAACAACTTTTAATAAAACATTTTAAAAATATACAATTTATTTAAACTTAATTCTTTTCATAGTTTCATAGTATACACGCAAGGTCATCTTAAAAGGCAAATATGTGTGTTAATAAAATATGAAATTAAAATTTTATGGCAACAAAATTAAGATAAGAAACATCTTGAAAAAAGTCAAATAAAACTTTAGGAAATTTCTTAAATAAAATTATTTTGTATAAAGACAATGGCTTAATAATGTCTAACAAAAGGAAACTGTAACAATACTAAATTTTGTTCCGAAAAGATCTTGGTGTGAGGATCTGCTTGTGACTTTTTTTTAAACCAATATAATTTATCTGTAATTAATACTCCAAGTTTATTTCAATAATATGTCATTCCGTTTAATATTAAAGTATTTGAGTGGTTGCGTTTAATGTTAAAATATTTGACTTATTTCGTTAAATATATATTATGTTAGTATTGATAATAATAAAGATTGGTAGATATATTGAGTTTTAAAATCTATTAAAGTACACATTTTTTACGTTTCAACTTGTGTTTCGTTATTCATCCTGTATTTTATCTCTCATATAAAAAGGCTTAGATTTATATTTTTTCACGGTGCACACACATAATATACCCAAAAGACTAAAGGTTAAGCCAAGAAAAATATAATGAGTGAAAATTCCAGAAACAAGGTATTGCATAAAACTTTAACGATAATTAATTTTTGGGACATGCATTACTCGTGTGAAATTTAATTATCCTCCAAAACAAGATTAAATTAAATAGTGGTTGAGTAGGAACTCGAATAGTAAAATTAACTTTGGTTCTGTAGAACTCACCCATTTGCTCTTAAAGAAGAAAAGCCTTAGGCTTTTGAAGGACGAAGATAAGCTCATTCCTAGTGCGCCAGTCTAGATATCTGGCAAGTTAGTCTACCGCTCGTTTCTCTATTTCTCTACGGTTCTTTATTGCTCAACGGTTGTGTATTGTCACGGTCCTCTATTTCTTTACGCCTTACTCTTCCGACAGGCAGCAGATGAACAAGAGGTAGATCAAAATTAAACCATAGCAATCGCTGCACATGGGATGCAAGTGAGAAGTGAATACTATATTACAGAAACTAGACAACTAACACATATAAATAAAAACTGACATATTCGAGTGTATACGCCACACCTGCCGTACGTGTGTAGTGGACGTGATTAGAGATAGCTAGAGAAAAAGAGAAGAGGAGAAATTCATAAATATAATCAGTGTGATTCTTGCAATATTTTTTGATAGATATTAATTATATAAATATATATCAAATAATTAATTCTCAGAGTTTTTAGGACTTCATTTATTAACGTCTTGTTTTGTGTAGTTAATTCTGCGCAGATAAATGAATTAGTTTTCTTATCATTTCAGTTGCCAGAATGTCTATACTAATATATTAAAAGAAATAAAATCTGTGAGCTTGTCAGTTCAAGTTAAAAAATGAGCCAATAAATTTTTAAAATACCTTCAAACTTTTGATATTGAATATATTTGGGGTTAATTTTGTAGAAATTCATTATTCACAATTAAATGAAACTACGTGATGTAGTATTATTTCTACTCTCATTTAATTTTAAATCTACATGCCAAAGTAATATTTTATGTGTAGATATAAGTTATCTGATCATTGGATTGTTATTAACTCTACGCATAGATTTTATGGAGATAAAAATTTTTCAAAATTCTCTTCTAGGTCGTGGTAAAGAAATTAAAGAAAGTAGAAATAATACATAACGTAGTTTCATTTAATTGTGATTTTCAAACTCCTTTCATTGTTAGCTCATATTCTGC
Source organism: Druceiella hillmani (assembly GCA_039881145.1). Taxonomy (NCBI): domain Eukaryota; kingdom Metazoa; phylum Arthropoda; class Insecta; order Lepidoptera; family Hepialidae; genus Druceiella; species Druceiella hillmani. The sequence goes on along the minus strand of JAYKKI010000007.1, from coordinate 15,601,494 downwards.
TTTCAAAGTTCATATGTTACCTTTCCCCCAATTTTATACAAATTGATTTGTTAGAAAAGAAATTAAAATTGTTAACGAAAAATGACAAAATTTGATGAAAAACGCCTATATTTCACAATATTTTTTTTAAATACTACGGCTTTGTATTATAATATTTGTATTGCAATTTTGTGGGAGGAAAAGTATTCGGAGCCTATTTTAATAGGAAATATCGAGTGTCTCAAAACAGCTCTTCACAGTGTAGTTTTATATGAGTTTCCTCTCAAAAAGTAGCTTAGTTTGGTGTAAACTAAAACCATCTTCTGTTTATAGCATATAACAAGTTGTGCTCCTGGCCAGAAAATAAAACACGACTACGATAACATGGGAGCTTAGAAAGCCAATTCGAAAAAAAATTAGGCACCTGTCATAATTATTTATCTTTTTGTGAATGTTTTACCTGCTTGATATTTTATGATGAATTTAAATGAAATATTTCATTTCAATTTTTATATTTTTTAATATTCTAGTACAAGATTTACATTTTTAAAGTAGTTTTTTAAAGTTATTTTATTTACCTATTGAAAACAAATATCTTTTTTATTTTCTAAAAATTTAATATTTAAGATTTTAATTCAACATTGCTTAAGTTGGCTTAACTAAAAGTCAATTTCTGAACGATGTCCCTGGATGAATTTTTATTTTATTAAAAAGAGTATTTATTGATAAAACATGTTATATATTTTTGAAATGTATATCAAAACGTTTAATACAATGTTCAGGCACCATGTCGTAGCGATTGTGACACTCTAAAAGTTAAAATTGTTCTTATAATAACTTACTTCTCAAACTCAGATCATATAATCAGTTTAATCAGTATAATCAGTTTCGACTCTAGTGAATAATATCTGTACATACCCATGTACATACATATGTGCATACACAAACTGGTAAACTCAATAGCCTTATTGGCATGCCGCAGTCGGGAGAAAATTGACGCTGCGCCTGCCCGTCATTACCCTCGTCTCCATCCACACATTCGATCTACTCGCCAACGGCGCGCCGCTCGCCACCTTCTACCACCCCTTAAGCAGTAAAGGGACTAGTAGCATAAACGGGTCGAAAGTCGTTGGCAAAAGACATCCCACGTATTTCACTGATTCCGATCAATGTACGATTAATTTGCAAGCCGTCACACATGCATTGTAATTTTTTTATATTTGTAAAAGCACTTTCAGTTTGTATTGACTATTATTTAGTAAAATTGTAAAAAAAATAATAAATAATTGATAAATTGGTCTTTGGTCGTATTCAGGGCTGCTAAAGTGGCGGCGGCTGACGGCGCGCAGTTTTCAAGTGTGGATGGAGACAGGCGGAGCGTCGATTTTTTCGCGACTATGGCGTGCCAGTGAGGGTATTGAGTTTACCAGCCTATGTGTGTATATAAGAATGTATATGTGTGTGTGCGTAAAAATATTACTCTCAAGAATGGAAACTGATAATTTGACTTAGGCAAGTAAGGTATTACTAGAATCATCCTAATCTTTAGAGTGACCATATTATATCTAAGGGTAGCGACCCTTAGGCATAATATTGTATCTTTTGTGACACTCTAAGGGTTAGGATGATTCTAATATTACCTTACTTGTCCAAGCAAAATTTTGTAACACACCATTAAGCTGAATTTCATTTTAAATGGTTTTGGTATATATTTAAAAAATATAGAACATGTATAAATAGATATCAAATTTAATAAAAAAAAATTAAAAATTCTCCAAGAAATATTGCTTAGAACTTGGCTTTGAGTTGGCATGGAAAGGTCAAGTGAAATCTCTTTTCAACATTAAATTATTAATTAGCATTCGATAACAAATTTTTAGGTAATAATAAAAAAATATTTATTCCCTGTATGCAAATTAAAAAGCTCTGAAATACAATTTAATAAATATATGCCTTATATTGGATTATTAAATAACAATAAATATTTAAATGAAATAATTTATGTAAACTGTCAGAAGTTTCAAGTAGATAAGCGAAGAAAAAAGGATGCAGAAAGAATTGTATAATTATGATGGTGACAAAATTTATTTTGAATTTACTTTCCAAACTTTTATGTTAAGGTAGTCATATTTTTTTTCATCCTAACCCAGACCCACAATTTATTAAATGGTGTAACTGGAAAGGTATTTTAGTTTACATCAAAGAAAGTTGTTTTTTGAAAGAGAACTCATATAAAAGTACATTATTAAATTACTATGCCGCATTGTTCAGAAAATTTGTTTCAAAACATCTTAAAATTTATCTTTTAAACTTCTTTGCCAACAAATAGATTTGGGTAAAACCATGTAGAAGGTAACATATGAACTTTTAAATAAGATATCAGTTAGCTAGCAGCGCAAGATTTTTTTTAAATCCATTGTTTATTTGCTTAGAGTCAGTTATTCTGGCAATCAAAGTGATACAGAATCTATTTATCAGCATAAGACTATAAAAAACAAGTAACATTAATAATTTAAAATGCTATAAACGGTGATAATTAATTATTTTTACATATGTATGCAAATAAAATCAGTGTTCATCAAAGCGTATTAAAAGTATTACAATAATTACTAGATTATAGTACGTATATAAATTCAAATTGCTCCCCTCTCTTTTCTCTACTATTTGTCTCTAACCACTCGCATTCACTACACATGAAGTGCATCGCGCTTCAATGTTACAATTAATCCTTGAAAATGACCCGCGGCACAGTCGTGTGGACTCGAATATGTTAGTTTCTATTTACATATGCACGATTCATAGTTTCCGAAATGTAATTAGTTTCATTTGTTTACTTGTGTCCGGCGTACTAAAATTTAACAAGCCCTTTGTTAGCTGTTTTATGTTTACCGTGTCGATGCATTCTATGAGTAGTATGCAGCAATTGCTATTGTTTACCCTAGAATGGTCTTCCATACTGAGGCTGGCTGGGGGTTGAATACCTAGACCTTTAAGCTATTATGTACAGCAATGTACATCGATATTTTGGCTTATGTGACTTCGATATTTGATCTGGACTTCGTGGTGCGTCGGAGTTCAGCAAATTAGAAGGGTCGTAGTGAGGCCGCAAAGTGCGTCGTTTCTGGCTATAACAAAAGTTTATAGGACTTGCTTAACGGGTATAATACCGTTTTTGACGGATATCAAGCCTAATGATCTTGCAAATGCAGAGAGCGTAGTTAGTTTTAGAATGACGTAATGAAGGATATTTGTCACAGAGTCTTTACATTTTAAGTTTCAATTAGACGAATCCCTTAGTACCAGAAAGAGACGCAATCTAGAGATCGCACGTGCTCCCTGACAAACTCGATGACATTCACCCAATTCCAAAACCAAACCACTACGAAGTTTTTTCCCAGTATTTCTAAGCGGATCTTATTCAAACCCGACCGACCGACCCGATTACGGGCACGACACCTTCTGCGCAAATTTATATTGGTTCACACTTAGATATAGCTTGGTATAGCACCTGCTAAATAAACCTGCGGTTGCGAAACGTAGGACATATAGCACATTTTCCCTAGCTGAGGTGAGTATGATTACGCACGTAGAATTTTATTGGAGAGCGTGCGTCGAAACAGTAGAGTAGAGGCATGTTGTTCTTACAACGTGGTTCCTTTAGTCATCAAAACTTTTATGAGAGTAAGCCAAATTTGAGTCAATTAGAGCGTTCGCAAAGTGAGATCTACAAAGAAAATGGAGATGTTAAATGACTCTTTGCGTAAGTATAAACTCTAACTATTATGCGTGGAATAAATTGATGATAGGTTCTGGAAACTATCAGGGAACTTCCAAAAGTTCCTCGTTTTGTAGGCGGGGGGATGTTACGTGTATCTGAAGGGATCCTTAGACAACCTGGGTGAAAGGTGCGAATAGCGTTTACCTTTAGAAATGATTTAAAAAATTGGCGAATAAATTTGCACAGTTGTAGGTTCTGCAAATATGTTGGTATTCAAATCGGAAGCTACCGTTAAATTTGTTTAAAATAGCTCTATTAATATTTTCGAAAATATATTTGAATTGTATTAATACAAAAAAACATATGTCTAGCTATTAGATGTGTGGAAATTACACGAATGTATAGTGTATCTATGTGCGCTATGTGTATTTTAAATCACTTGATTAAATTTTCCACTCAGACGTAATTTTACGAAATTAGATGACGTATGTAAAGAAGTAAGCATGACCAGAAATGAGGTCTGTATGTGTGTGGGAGGGGGTAATGCGTAAGTAAGGAATATGGAAGAGGACAGATACATGAGACACACATCGTTTTCATTCGTCTTCCGTACACAATATTTTCCTGTGTTTTATGTACACGTGTAAGCATGCTTTGTTTCCTTAATTCGTTTAAGTTTTAATCCATTGTCATTAATTTTAACTTTATTTTTTTAGTAGTTTTAGTACTAGGCTGAATACGTAGGACATGTAGCATATTTTCTCTAACTGAGGTAAGCATGATTACGTACGGGGAGTTTTATTGGGAGACCATAGAGTAGAGGTACGTTGTTTTTTAGGACGTGGTTCCTTTAGTCACCAAAACTTGTTTGAGAGTGAGTTCCACAAAGAAAATGGAGATGTTAAATGGCTCTCTGCGTAAGTATGAACTCTAACTGAAACTATGGAAACTATTTATATCTGGAAACTATTCCCATGTTACATACTTTATTGTCAGTACTTGTAGTCAAATTGCAGAACGGACGAGTCCATATATTGAATGTTTAAAAAAATGATTTAGGGGTGTATAACAAAAGTAAAAGAATACACAAAAATTGATTTATGGCCTGTTTATTTGTTCTTGCATCAAGGAAAAACTCCTAAAATGGTTTTAATAAAATTATGTATATATACATAAATATATATATATATATATATATATATATATATATATATACATATATATATATATGTATATATATATATATATATATATATATATATATATATTAAAATTATAAAAAAAATACTTTTAGAATTATGTTAACTTTATAAATCTTAAAGTTAACTTAATAATATTTTCTGAAGTATTCAAACAAATTTGTGGGTACAGCTAGTTTGCAATAATACTGAAGTTTCGATGAGATCTGATCTATTTCCTTAACGTGAATGCATTAAGTTGGATTTCATAATTTGATTCAAAATGATGATTTCCAATGACTTGTTAATACAATAAAGATTCTTTATTAGATTTCACTGGTACTTACTATTTGTCGACACCAAAGTCATTATGTAAAATCAAAGTATATTTTTCGATGCAATATTTTCCTTCAACATCGTCTGATATAATTTTTTTATGTTGAATTTGGTAAGTAACATAGAATTTAATTATCGTTAAAATTCCTTAACTAATAATTGCAACATAATAACGGAATATTTGCAATTATTTCATTATATGGCCTCTTTATCTATACATATTGGTAACTTTTTTGATAAATTTTATTACAGTAAATAAATATCATCTTTTTATATTAATTGGAGAAATGAAATGCAATGAACACACGCACCCACACACACACACACACACACACAAATCCACACACACACAATAACACATGAACGTACGCATGCACGCGCACAGGCACGCCTTAAATTTAATATTTGAATTTACTATCATCTCAAATTTTCCAACATATGCTTAATGCAGTACTGTGACATGGAATAGAGTGATCTTAGAAATCGACAATTGAAGTGACCAAAAAGATTTCAATTAGATTGTAGCTTACATGCTATCTTTTTATAGGACATTAATTTTAAACAATTATATAAAATTGAGCAGAAGTATGTTTCAAAAAATTAAAAATGATGCGCATAAATTACACGAGGATAAAACGAGATAAAATTTTATACACAAAAGTTTCTTGTACTACTTTATTAAAAATATTCGTAATATTCATCATGTATATTTTTTAATTTCAGTTATACACATTTTGTAACTGGAATTAGAAAAATAAGAAAAAAAATGGAAAGGGTTGTACTAAGATGTGTTCACAAAAATGGAAAGGCTGTGTCCAAAATTTGCACGATTTGTATAATTTTGCAGCTTAATATTTCGCAAACAGTGCTTAAAGTTATTGTTAATATAGTAAATGGCACCTCAATTTCATTCTAAATAAGTTTCTAATGAAAACATAAGATGCGTGAAAAAAAATTTATATCTAATTATATCTATATCGAAGTAAAGTGGTATACTGCCGCATTTAATTTAATTTCAGTTGTGTGGTTATTTTGAATATTAATACATTAAAGTTGGACTTCCAATTTTTCTTCAGGCGAGTTATATTTCAAAACCATTCCTATGCTTTATATTAAATCTTCTGCGGTCAAGGACTCGTTATGGGTTCAATTTTAAAAATTGGGTAACAATAGACTTTACAGCATAAAGGAAGACTTTGGTAAACGTATTGTGGAAAATTCTGTATAGAAATATTAAAAAGCAAGTAAAATTAATGAAATTGGTAATAGCGTCATAAAAACAGTATACCAATTTACACAAATATGCTAAAACGGTTCATAAAACGTATGCCACTATATATAAATCACACTATATAATTTATAAATATATCTGTTTAAAGAGAAAATATATGTCTCGGTTATGAACTATTATAAATACGTATGTCTCCAGCGTTGGAGAAAAGTAGTTTTATTTTCATTATATTCACAAAAATAATGTTTTTACAAAACATGTAAAAAAAATAAAAGTAACTTGATTTGTGTGATTCGAACAAAGGCTGCCGACAATCTAATTTTTTTTAACTAAACTGTATCTTAACAAATGAATGTTAAAAAGGTTTTTAATTTGAACAAAATGAAGAAATATTACTTTATAAAATAAAATAAAAGAAGAAATAAACCCAAGCATTGAGATTCCAACTCGGACTTCCGTCGCATTCCATACGTACTCGCAATTGGTACTCGCAATGGCTGGGCAGTGGCGAAATAAATACGAGTACATACTCATTAACTCGAGAGTTTGACATTCCTTTCACTTGCTTATATTTTCTCGTCAAGAAATTTAAGACAAAGTGAGCAAAAAAGACGGTTTCACTTAAATAAAGCAGTTATATTTATTTTCATTTGAGATCAATTGTAACGAAGATTTGCTCATAATACTCAATATTTGTACGTGAAACTCAACAATAAAGTATAAAAATATTAGAGTAGTAACTAAACTTGCTGAAAGAATTTAAAATTTTACATTGCATTATTAAATAATTTTTCTTCTAAATGACAATGCGAATTGCACCTTTGAGCGAAAACCTGCTGTAACTTGTATCTATGTTTTTTTTAAACCTATAAGTCCAGTTAAGCAGTCGGGTATTTTATTTTTTCTCAATTACGTTTATTACCTCAACTCCTTACTTTATTTATATTAATGTTTATTAAGTATTGCAGGACTTTTAAAAATTTAACTTCTTGTTATTATGGCGTATTAAATTAACAGAAGGATAAAATAATCACACACAGGAATATCTTATTTTGTATGTATATTTGATGAAAGTTTTGGCTTGCTCTTTAGCCGTTCGTTGCTTAAATTAATTCTTCGTACAGAAGCCTATAATTAAAATATTCAGTTAATAAAAAACTTAAATTTAATTTTTTTAAAAAGAAAATTAATTTAATTATATTATTTTAATTATTTAACTATTTCTATATGGAGGTTAATTTATATGAAAGTAAAATTGAAAATAATTATTTTCCCGAAAATTTCACTAAAAAAAATTAATCAATAATGAAACACTCAATGCAACTTTTTATAACTTTATGGTTTTTTTATTTACTTTTATGTCATGTTTATTATTATATTATTTAAAGTACTTGTGTAAGTTACTGTTGTCTTAAGTGACATTGAAAGAGATCAAAAATATAATATTTATGTGTTCTCTTACTCTCTTTTTTGCTAGTATTAACGACTCGTTAAAACTAGTATTACCGTACTCGTTTTGAAATACCACCACGCTTCATTTATTTATACTAGCGCGCTAATATGTATAATTCCGATTTATTTTACAATACGTTTAATAAATTAGTTTCACTTTGTATATCAACTCTTCTATCTTACAATAAGAATTTCCATAAATTGAATATATATATTTTCCTATTACAGCATTTTGTCTAAAAATTTAGAGGTATTCAAATATTCAGTACAAACATGCAATATAAGTTACCATTAAAGTCAAGAAGACATGACAAAAGTGCTATTTTCAATCGAGCCCTATTTCTTATTACATTCGTATAAACAACAACTCCCATGAATAGTAATAAAACAAGCTTTTTCTTACTGCTCCACTGGCATAAAAGTGTGACGTTCACAACTTTCAGGGCTGACATTCACAACTTTCTTACATAAAATTGTGATACTCACAACTTTCATGATTGATTCAATTTTTACATTTCTCTAACAAAATAACTTCTCTATTCCGCAGTATTACTAACGGTGTCACGCTATACACACCGCTTCATGCCAGTTCGCTTTTTAATAAATAAATAAGTTAAATATTAAAGTTTGTACCATTACAACTATATCACACGACTCCTTTTTGATAAAAGTTCGTCAATAGTGGTTTAAAATAAATTATATACAAAGTACATAAAATAAATTATATACAAAGTGTGTGTGCGAAAGAGGAGTTTCTGGTTCAAGCAGTAATAATTATTGAGTAGTTCAGAATATAGAAATGTACTTTCTGTATTCAGTTTGAATGTACTGGTTATGCATACCCTTCAGTTAGGATTATAACAAACTACAACTGACTGAAAAATTCATTATGAGAGGTTTAAAATAAGCTCCATTTTAACTCTCTATCCAATCTGGTTTACAAGGAGGTGATAATTAACCCGACGTGCTGTTCACAACCTTATGACATTTTCTATAAAAGAAAAAAAATACTACTTCAGGCTTGAAATTGCTTTTGATTTACTAGTTAAAAATGAACACAGATCCATACTTAATTTCTGAATTTTAATTAAATACATTAACTTAAGTCTACCGGTATTAGTTGATGAAATTTGTTCAATCAGAACTTTGTTTATGAATACTTTTTTAAAAGGTTATATAATAGGTCCGATTCCACATCTCTCTATATTTAATTTCATGAGCCAATACTGACAAATTTTAATTTTATTTTACAATATAACCAAGTATTCTGATCGTCTACCAATAAATGTTTCGATTACAGGTATCCTTCAATTAGAAGTATAGCTTTCCACTTCTCGTTTCAAAGCTACTGAAAGGTTTCAAAATAAATATTAAACTAGGACTTTGTTGGAGAGCAAACGGCTTGCCGTTTGTTACAACATTATAGGAAAAATATAATAAGTCTGTGTGATATGAGTATTTTACTTAATTTGGACATGCTATAATATTATTTTTTAAAAGAATGGCGGCAATATATCACCCAAGTTTTGTACAATTTTTTTTATTAGAACCTTTAACTTCTTCCCAGACTTGTTCATCCAAACATCTTTGAAATTCAAAACACTGATGATTCATGTTCATGTGATTTATTAATTATAGGTTTAATATTGGCGTGTGATGTTTCACATGCAATTTAAAAATTATTTTCATTTATATTTCCTCAAGACACTCAAGAGATTATTAAGTTAATATATGGTTACATGTAATAACACATATTTTTTTAGGGTTTCATACCCTACACAGAAAAATGGAAACCTTATAAGATCACTCCCATATCTGTCTATCCTTTCATCTAGCAACGCCAATTTTCACTGAAAGAAACGATACAGGAAATTAAAATTTGATGTAGTGATATGTTTTATTAACCCACATATTTTGCACTAACTAACCTTTCTAAAATGTTTACATAAGAATTAAATAAGGGATAAATAAAATATTGAACATATTTTTTTAAATGTGTATATAAATTGGATATAATTTAAAAGGGTTTGTTATGGAAAACTTCAAGAAAATTAGCGTTTATACTAAACCTTATAAATATTGAACTATTCATCATATTGTCCTGCCCATGAAATTTATGATAAACACTATATTTACGTCGTGAAACATTAATATTCGTACATAATTTAATAAAAATACTATGTACTCTTGAAGGTTTATAAGGGTCTAAATTTCTGCAGAAGCCTCATAGTGTAAGTTTTACTCGTAAGTGATAAGTTCTAGTCTTACTTGACAGTCTATTGTATTTTAATAAATTCCGAAGACTCTTAGGTGGGCTATTAGCAAAGAAATCAATATTTGCTAATAGCCCATATGAAGATGTTGTAATGCAACGAAACCTAGGACGTGGTAAAGAACTTAAAGAAAGTAGAAATAATACTACATCATATAGTTTCATTTAATTGAGAATAATGAATTTCCACAAAATTAACGCCAAATATATTCAATATTCAAAGTTTATCTTCTTGTCTCGTTGAATTTCTTAACTGGCGCCCGAAAATGAACGGTCTCTTGAGATACGCTGAGGGTACGACGCTACAAGCGGAATCAAGGAAGAAGATCTCAATTCTAGACATACCGTTCAAAAAAATATTGGAAATTCTTCATAGCTCTTAGATGAAGTCATTGCTGCTACTTATTTTCATATAAGTAATTTCTCCTTTATTCATTCTATTTTATTTCGCCCTTCCTGATCCGGAAAAATGCATGAATAAATTTTTAATTTAATTATTTTGGTAATTAATTGAATTAAAATAACCAAACCAAATAAATTATTAATCCCCTGCAACTACAACTGAATAGGGAAAAATAATGGTAGGTAATGAGAATATAATAATTACCAGTCAGTACAAGAATAACTAAATCAAATAAAAATTGAAGTCCATATTTCCAAATCTGCTCACGATCAACGAATGTAGAAACGCTATTCTAGCTTAATAATTTCTGTGACATGTATAGACCGAAGCTGAGGTCTAATTCACCCATAAAGTCATTTCATTTTGCCATATTAGCATAAAACAATAGCATTCATAATGTAAGTGCAACACGTATATTACTTATGTTATGTCTTTTTTGTTAAAATCAGGTTATAAAAATATTGATAAAAATAAATATGACTCTAGGAATAGAATTAATTCTAGGCCCGAATAGAGAAAAAGTAGAGATGAATAAATGAATGATGAATATGTGTTAAGGCACACAAATAGAATAAATATTTAAACCCATGGATAGACCCATATAAACTAACACAGGAGTTAGATGTCATCGAATACCAAAGTACTCTGGGTAAGACAAAAATCCATTTAATCGAAAAAAAAACTAAAATTCTAAGACGTATAGAAAAAATATCTAAAAATCTATTACAGATTTATGGGAAACCAAACTCAAATGCCATAGGGGTGCTCCCATTGATCTTAAGAACTCATCTGTAAAACATTTTTTATTAAAAGAAAGCACAGCAGACATAAACACCTAACACACACAGACGCATTGACATATTATTAAGTCACCCTGTAATATGCTTTGTAATTCATAAATAATTAAATTAGGTTTATTTTTTTAAATTTATCTGCTTACCTCGTAAATTTCTTAACTCGCGTGGCTATTTGGTGACGAAATAGTGAAAATTTACAGTTGCTACTGATTTCCAACTTAGTTCATTGTGAGATTCCAAATCTTGCTCCAAAAAATTTAGAAGTAAAACAGATGACAAAGAGTACTATTATTTTGAACATGTTGTATATCAATTTTAATTATCAGAAAAATATTTGAACCACTGAATCAGTGTTCTGCAAAATATCGTATTCATGTAATTAGCTTGTATACTTTTCACATAAAACCGGCTTATACGACACGCTTCATGTAAATCGAATAGAGTAAAATTGTCTATATTGAAACAGTTAGGAATTTTTTTTTCGATTAATTTAAAAAGTAATAAAGTTAATATAAGCATTTTTTACAGAGGTTAGCTGAATAAATTGCCTTTCTTATGTATTAACCTTGGAACTATAGTTTTATTATAACCAGCGTCATTATTTTTTTTTTAAAAGTTTTAATCGGTGCAATTTAGGCTACCAGTCTCTTTATTTGTTCATTGGTTCCTTCGTTCTTAGCATTAAAAGTACATATTATAGTCAAATATTTATTTATTGAATTAATAGTTTAACCAGACTTTCTATGGGAAGCAACGATCAGCCTTATTTATTTCACTTTGATCAGTTTTCTGTCAAAGGGACTTTTTTTTTTCTATCACAGTTACATATTTGTAGATACTACTTAATCTATATACCATTCAGATTAAATTTTACTTAAATTGCTAAAAATAAAAAAACTAATTTAAAATAAAAATATATATTAAATATATTAAAGAAATAGGAACTTTCGTTAGCAAGTACTTTGAATGTAATCTAAGAGATCATTGAAAAAGAACACCTGCAAAAAGAGACCTTCAAATATTTTGACTTACTGTCATTTTAATAAAGGTATTAAATAAAAATGAGAGTAAAACAATTTTTCTTTACTAATATTTGAATTATTAGTTAATTAAACTATTGAAAGTTATTAAATACAATGTAATTAAAAGTAACAGAAAACTAATGTAACATGAAACTAATACAGGAAAATTATTTAATTAAATTTGCCTTTTCAACGCAGTTCAAATCAATGATCACCTAACCATTCGTGATCCTTATCTTATTAAAAAATAATGAAAATAACAGAAAAATTGCAAACGATTTTTCTCCTTTTTAAGCATTGCATATAAATATCAGGATTATCACTACAAGATTCGTGACACCACCTTCGGTATCGCATATATTGTAACCATTCTATTTTAGGACTTTGTTGGTTATAGTAGTAACCACTACAAACTCAGTAATTTTCTTCATCAGAGGGAGCACTTTCATCTAAGGAGTCATCATCCAATACGATTTCCTCGATATCTGTAACGGAAGAATCAACACTTGTAGATCCTCATTTGATCTTCTTCTTGGGTTGTTTCTTTTTTATTTCGTTCACTTTTTTGTTCTCTTGTATATCGTCAGTTATAGATTTTTCTTTTCCGATGTAAGCGTTTTCATTTTTGAGGCTAAAACTCTAAATCTTGTTTGTGTAGACCAGAATTCAATATTGCGGGCTTTTGCCGCTTATTTATTTATTTATTTCTGGTAATTTGGTAGAAAGTAAAAACTATTGAGATTTGTAGAAAACTTTGTACATATATTTCGACACATCACACAAGTTTACAGAGAGAGAAAAAAAAAGTGCACCAATATACGTAAACAATAGAACATGCTTTTCTAAATACCGTGACAATTGATGTGGCTGCCTTCTCAATTCCTAACACTCCTTCCAGAACGAAGAACTATCTTATTTAAACAATACAAGTGTTTTACAAATGTAGTGCCCTTAGTTAACTTATCAGCCACCACGTTACAACCATTCACAAATAATAACTTTACTTTATATTTAACTATGTTTTCTTTGAGAAAATGTAAACGAATGCCTATGTGTTTAGTTTTTGGTTTGTAATAGTATCTTAATGGTAGTCTGATTGCACTTTGATTAGCATAGTAGATGATCAACGCACCGTCCAGGTCTTGGCAAATTTCACCTTGTAGTTGTTGAAGCCACAGCGGCTCCCGAGTCGTTGACGCAATCGTCATTTATTCACCTTATGCAGTAGAGAGCGCCACAGTTGCTTGTTTGAGGGAATTCCAAGATATAGCCGCATTATGAAAAAAAGTGTGACCAGTGCACGATCTTCTGTCCAATAAATCACTGGCCCAGTCAGCATTACAATAACCAGTAATTTCTTTAGTCTTCTTTGACATAACATAGTTTTAGGCTATTGGTTCCTTGGAGATATCTCATTTCTCTTTTTGTTCCAAGCCAGTGGCGATTTCCTAATTTATTACAGAATTGACTTAACTTATTGACTGCTTAGATGATATGAGATCGCGTAGTATGTGCCAGATATATAAGACAACCCACTGCTTGCCTGTATGGAATATTATTATTTTTTTCTTCATGATCCTTGTCAAATTTTGCATTTACCTCTATTGGAGTATTAACTGGTTTAGATCCATTATCATTCAGATATGCCAAATAGAGTCAACACTAAGTTGATGTATTTTTTCTGATCTATCATAACTACATCTACCCCACGATTTCGATTCATACCTATTCCGATGCATTGCTTCACTTCATCCATATCTTTCATACTAAATTATTTGCTTAATTTTTCCTTAATTTCTCTGATTTTGTTCTTATTATTGTGCAAAGATCAGTAAGTCATCTACCCATTCAGCAATGAAAATCATTATTGATTTTTCTGCTAAATAATAGATCAATTTTAGACCTTTCCAATCCAATTTTCAGTATAATGTTGTTCAATTTAAATTCCACTGACGGCTGGCTTGCTTTCATCCATAGATTGATTTATGCAAGCAAAACACTTAAGCACATTTTCTTTGCAATATTCAGGTTGAGCCACGTAAATCTCAGTGTCTATGTTACTCTGTAGAAACGTACTTGTTGCGATAATATCTAACTACTGGAGCATATACCTCATCAAAATCTCTACTCTTTCTTTGAGCATAACCCTAAACAACAAGCTTTGCTTTAAAGAGAATAATTTCTCACCTCTCATTGGTTTTGGTCTTAAATACTCATTTACACGGTAAGTCTCTTTTATTTGTAAAAAAACGCTAAGCTGTCGGAGCACTGAACGTCGTGTAGGAGTTTCGTTTTAATTGAATAGGCGTTGATCTTGATGCCTGAACTCTCTAAACCCATTATCATTAGTTTGTTGTTTCAGGTGAAACAGCCAACGTCGGTGTCCCAAGCCATTCATCATTAACATCAAACTTGATACTTTGCAGTTTATTCCGCAACTGACATTATTTTATTCACATAGTCATTCACGCTACAAGAAGATTTCAACGTAGTTGTTATGAAATCTCTCAATAACGCCACTCTTCTGTTTAACCCGCTGTTATCCTAAACTCGTTCCAAATTTTCCAAACTCTGTATACGTACATAGTTGATCGGCTCTGGCAATAAAATAAGTTTTGATTTCGCCTCGATTTCCTTCCGTTCATCGGTATTAATATCTATAACACAGCTCCACAATTCTTCAAGTTCAAAATAAGCTTGTACTGCGAATTTCCAACTTACGTAGTTGTCCCTTCCAAGGAGTCTATAAATATGAATGGGGTTGTGGTGTTATATCTAATCTATTTGTTATATATTCTTATATATTCCTAAAATTATTGAATCTAATGAAGACGCGATTCCGGAAAGATTAGGTTATGCGGCAACCTCAAACTATAAAAACATTTCCTTATGAAACTAAGCCGGCAAGTTTTCTTGTTCTCACTGTGTTTTTACCTTTTGCTTTAATCGGAACAACCGCACTCTGCTACCATGTTGGTAATTTGGTAAAAAATAAAAATTATTGAGATTTGTAGAAAACTTTGTACGTATATTTCTACACGTCATAAAAGCTTACAGAGAGAGAAACAATTAGTGTACGAACATACATAAACAATAGAACATGCGTTCCGAAATACGGCGACAATTGATGTGGCTGCGTTCTCAATTCCTAACATTTATTTATCTACTTTATTGTATCTAGTTGATACATATGGCAGACTTATTGCATCTACGAGAGTTTTCCACTAATGAAAACCACGAATGTAGTATATGGTACCGCCACAATGTTAGCTTATTGGGTAGTTTGTTACGATTTATTAGAAGGGCATGATAGTTTATAATAAGCTGGTCTGGGCTTAATAGTTTATAATAAGCTGGTCCTAAAATTACTAGACTATTATTTGTCATCTATATTACTGTCATTCAATTCAATTATTAAGATAAAATGTATCCTAAATTTTTTACTGCACTAGGGAAAGAGGCCGATCGAGCAAGTGCCTCATTAGTTTAGAAAGTATTAGAGGAGAGTGTTTTTTATTTATAGAATTAAAACTCATATTTTGTTCACTATACTATAAATCATATTTTTAATTTACAAACATAAACCAATGAGACCAAACAAAGTATATGTTAAAAGGTAAAAGAATAAAAAGATTAACTATATATTAAACAGTTTTTAATTATTAGTTGACATAACTTATTTTCTGATTGCGACCTTTGTCACATATGTATTGCAAAAGAATACGTTTGTATGCAAATATTACTCTTTTTTGCTAGTGAGAACTTGAATTTAAAAACGACAAAAAAATATCACATGTGAATGGAAAAATATCAAGAAGCTGTTGCTAGAATAATGTACTCCTGTATTGAAAACTGTTCAAGATAATTTATTGTAATTCCATATGATGTGGATACTCCACTTATATATCTAAGATTGCATAACTCTCGTCATGATACCAACTAAAGATAATCAGAAAAAAGTTCATCGTGTCAGGGCCATGACATTTCCAAGGTGCATAACCATTTCTTAGAATTTATATTTTCAAAATGAAGAAAAGGCTTTTGCTTATTTAAAGTATTAAATAACAATTCTTACTGTAGCCAGTAAATCCAAATTTAGAACAAAGTTTTTTTGAAAACAGTGTTTGCATGGATAAACCTAGCTTTGTTCAGAGACTTACCCGCTTCATTTGGTATACTTTTATTGAAAACTTTATGATTTTTTTACACATTTGGGAGTTAAATATAACATACGATGGCATGAAAGGAAAAGTTATGAGGAAATAGTAACTTTAGTAAGTTTATTTTGAGATTTTCAATTATTAGAAATTTCATGTTTTTATTTACACTTTCAGATAAGTTTTTTTTGTTTTAAGTTTGCTTAACATATCAATACCATCTGTTTTTAAGGGAGTCACGAGAAGACGGATTTCAGTCGAATGTTATTTTTTAGGGCTCATGCTATGAAAGATAGAAATGAGTCTAAAATAAGTATATTCGGTGTGATTATCGTATTCTTTTATATTTGATATAACCGGCAGTTGAAGACCATTAACGTCGTCGCTAGTAATTGGTACCTTGATAAAGTCGCACGTAGGGAAAATAATTATCGATAGCCGATATGGTCAATATGTCAAGTACAAATTAGAACTGAAATAATACTATTCTCTATTCTATCAATCTAATGTTAATGATAAAAATTATATAATGTGTGGAGAAACAAATAACCTGACATTATAAAACACATTTTTTAATTTCAGTTATAGTATAGAAAATGGGACTAGGTGTATAGGTTCTAAAGTTGCAGCACATTCGTCTTCGTGATCTATATTGGGACGATTCTTTTGAATTTATTTGAAATAATGAAATCAGTGACTACTGCTCCTAACTACTGAAAAGTTTATAAATTCGTTGCAAAGTACTATAAATTGGTCAAATATAAAAATAAGTTTGATGGATTAAGAGTAATATTGTTTTTTTCGAAATAAAGATGCTTTCTGTTACCAGGCTGGATATCATTCAAGGAAAAAATTAAGTAAACAATTTGAAGTTGTTTCACCTCTCTAATCATTTTATTAATTAAAACTTTAATAACACAGAAGTTATCACGTCATTAAAAAAATGCTGTTAACTATGTTCTAATCAAAGGAAATATTTAACTGGCTACAGCTTTAAAGTTGCAAAGAAAAAATAACTGGCAAAGAATGAATCGTATCAAGCATAAATTAGGATTCTGTATTTTTTGCATCGCTTGAATGTATTCATACAAATTATCTGAAGTAATTTTAATTACCAGTTTCAACTAAATATTAACATCTAGTTTTTTTAATATTTCGAGTTTGGTCGAAAAATTAGGAGGCACATAAAACATAATTTTTAATTTTTAATTTTACGCAAAAGGAACTTAGAAACTAGAAATGGCAAAGGAAACTTCAATGTCATTCAAGTATTTGAGAAAATGCGGTATGATGTGCATGATCACGTAAATAAAACTAATCTCTCTAATTATACCCGAATCTAAAATGCAAAAAAAATTGCAAACCCACTTGATACGCGTAGGGTACTTCCACAGTTAAATTTAAATATGGTGTAAAATATTTTTTAATGTTTTGCCATGTGTTTATTGAGACTTCTATATGAAGCATTTGTATGCACATAAGTTTAAGAACTACGTGACTCCGATACAAAAAAAAGAAAAATATTTCTATTTATTTCTCTAGTTTAAAATTCGGCTTAATTTACATTAATATATACAATTCAAATTTATACCTGAGGAGAAAATTATTAGTAAATATTGTTTTATTTAAACTTTGAAAATAATTTGGATTTCTTTGCTTTATCGATCTGACTAAGAGTTGTGGGTTGTATATGTCTGTGTTACGGAACAAAAACTTTCTTCTAAAAGCATAACTGGTTTATATAATTTAATTTGAGCTGAACTGAAATGGGTTGTTCTACTTATACTAGTTAAGCTCAGCTAAATGGCTGGGTGATTTGCGTTAAATAAAGTTATATTAAATTATATTGAATAGCGATAAGCTCAGCAAAGGTTAGACCACTTCATGCTGTATACAAAGGAAAACCATAATTGGTGGGCTAATCTGATTAAAGTTGAGCTAAATTCGTTTGCTTTATGACCATAAGGTTTTACAGTTCAAGATTCGTATGTGTGGAGAAAAAAACGTCATTGAAATGCCGAGATATTGAAAATACAAATGTGGAAACATAAAACGTATTTGAAAATTCCTAATTCTTTTCGATTTGTTACAAGTTGTAATCGATTTAAAGAATTGTATTAGCCATTCCTAAATCACTTGACCCCTTGCGTACCTAAGAAATATGTACTGTTACGTGAATAGAAAAAAAAACCATAGAATGGTTTTGTTTACTTTAGAGTTTATCTCATTTAGATCGTTTTTTGATCAAAAAGCCATAATATATTACTTCAAATTTTTTTGTGAGACGTAGTATTTGAAAATGTACAAATACATTAATATTCAAATCAATAAAAAATCTCTTGACCCCTTTCGGTATTTTGCAAACAAGTTTTAAATTTGATGAGTAACTATTGGTCAACGTTTAGCAGGATTTTAAAGGGTCACATATAATATTGTGGCGACTACCCTTCAGACGCATTATAAAAAGATAGCATAATGATAAGTGGAAGATAACAAAAAATTCTATCGTCTCCTACATTATTTCTTGATAATATTCCGAAATCTAAGAAATTAACTTACTATGTCTCTAAAAGTTTGTTATTTATTTCACAGTGTTTTAAAGTTTGAAGACATTGCTTAGTCTTATCCTAATTGTAGAAAATTACTAATTATTAATAATTTATTAAGATAAACGGTCAGTACAAAAACAATTCTTATTTTTATGTTAAGAACATAAATATTACACATTGCACTTCTGTAAATTTAAAAACTACTAAGAATATGACAAAAAATAGAAACGTATTTTCGAATGCTTTCCGAATGTCATTAATGCAATAGTTTATTACGTCATTTTCTGCTGATATAAAAAAATTAATTCGGCAGACGATATTGTGGTCTAGAAGTATTCAGAAGGAGTAAAAACAAATTTATTTTCAAGGATTAAATCAGTAACACTTTCTTTTTCAATCAATGCATCTTCTAAATTATTTAGATATATTTTAGGGTAGAGTGCATTAAATTATTTGAATAGCTGACTCCTTAGAGTAAAATATTATAAAGTTTTATGTTATAATATAATAATTTTAGGAAGAAAATATTTTCAGTGAAACGAGAGACATCCAAAGTAAAAGTTTTAATGTTTAGTGAAACGTCACTCGTTCTAAATTAAGTGAAAAAAATTTCGTCCTAATAATTCTTTAGTGAAAGACAAGTTTTTTACATGGAAAATGCACATAAACTTTAAAAACATCAAAACAGCGTTACTTAAGTTATTTAGTCACTGACTTGCAGATGCGACATTATGAAAACCGGATTTAAAGACTAGTTCCACTAGAACATTAACATGCGCGTAAGAAAGGTCTTTCCGAACTTCTTGTCGCAAAATACCATTTTATTTATTGCACTGTTTAATTGTTTACAAAATGCGCTTTCAGGTAAAAGTAAATAATTTTGAACAAAGTCATTTCGCACTTTTTGCTTATGATTTATATACAATTATAAAAGTAAGAAAATACAGAGAAGGAAATATGATAATTAAATAGAAAAGACATAAGTGTAAAAAAGCAAGGAAAATGGGGGTTATTTCAATAAGCAGCGGAAAGAGATGGATCCAATTTATGCTTCACTATAGGAACAAAATTTAATTTAACAATATAAGTCCTGGAGTAATGTGATTTGGTCAAATTAAAAGAAAACATTTAAATGGTATTGAAAGGCTGTAAAACTTAATGTCTTGTCTCTTACAAGACATTAAGTACGTATCTAAGTGATTTTAAGGCAAGAATTTAGTAAACCATCATGTTTTAATTAGACTCTTTTCCTTAATCATCTAATTAAAAAGAAAATAAGCATTAACTTTTAATATTATTTCTAATTCATTCATCTATTTTTCCATTAAATACTAAATGTTTAATGACCCAAATCGTTTAATGATTATTGTTTTAATGAAAACTTGAGGAAGTGAGCGAAAAAAAATACGTAGACGATTTATAAAACGAAATCAAATTCTTAAAAGTTCTGCTAAAACTATTTGAATTCTTTTAAAAAAATTTAAGGTATTAGAAATTAGAAACTGTTTTGAGTAATGCTAGGGAATTCCTATAATTTCCCTTATCATACTTCAGAAGTCAGAAGCCAGCTCTATTATTTGAAGCACAAATGAAACTAAGTATGATGACTGAATGTGTCCATAAAATATTCCTTAGATTTTGCATATGAGACATGGGTTCTTCCTTTTTGTTATTTCCTACTCATTATCTCACGGGTCACGGGTGTTAGGTTGCCATATGTTGCAGCAAAGAAGAGAAGTATCATTAATGAAATTTATTTTACAATATTAAACGGAAGACACCTTTCAGCCAGTTATCTTAGTATGTCATAATTATATGTTTTATGACCTACGAAATAGAGAAATATATTTTATGGCCTAATGTACAAAAAAAATTTCTCTCTTCGTACCTACTAACTATCTAGCCTGTAGTATTCTTGTAGTAGTAATTTTTTGCTATACCGGCATCTGAAGCCGAGTTATATAGATATATTCTTCACTTTTCCATTGCTTAACTATTCGATTGCGACAGCACCAGAGTGTGACATGTCTATGGTGAGTTTAGGTAAACTTGTTGCATTTTGTCACGGTTATGTGTTAGAACGCCTGAGGTTAATTAATTGTCCGGTTATCGTTATTGAAATGCAAAAGTATTAAAACTATAATATTTCTCTTACCGTATTTAATAAAACAAATTAAAAAATAAATAAAGAAAAAGGGGGTTTTTACGAATTACTCAGTTCAATAAGTGGAAGATATTGTTAAAACTTAATTTGTATAGGATGTCAGCTAAGTCGACAACAAATTATATATAAAACATTACAGACATTCTTTTCGTGCACACTGCGCGCAATTTCGGTTTATGCTTGAATAGAGGGTTGTTTGCAGGAATATGTTATTTGCTACATATTTTTAATCATTATTTACTGTGTTTTCTCATATTATACTAATTTAATTGAATTATATTAGTTAGGAATTTTTGACAAGGAGAGAAAACTAAAATACCAAAAAATATACATTACAAATGATGGCAACACAATAAATATTTTGTTAAGGTAATTTCAAACTCGCTTCTGATTAGTTAACTTAAAAATGAAACCATTAATATTAAAAACGTGTATATATTTTTGAAATCACCTAATACCAGAGATTATAATCCAAAGTGTTATTATAAAATATCAAGATTTTAAGCGCAATCGGCGTAAAGAGAGGGGTAGAGAAAATATGTATTTTTTTAACTAATTTGGGTAATTGTCCTCCCAATAACTATAAGTAATTTGAAGCTAACGCAGTGTTTAAAAAAATTGAACGCCTATTTCTGTTACCACAACATGTCAGTACAAATTTTTGCTAATACGTTACTCGTATTAACTTTGAAAATATTTATCCGAATTTGATCTAATAGCTTTTAATTTATTAATGAACAACAAAAATAAGGTATTCAGAATATATATATATATATATATATATATATATATATATGAATAATTGTTATATTATAATTAACCATCATAAAGATCGACAGCCATCCAGTATTTATTTCTGCCTTATAAACCTACCGTACTCGAAAAATTAAACTCAGAAGCATAAGAATTATGTAAATATGTGCTGATGAACTTTACTTCACACATGGATAAATAGCAGTTTAGGAGCTAGCTTATAAACTACGCTGTTGCTACATAGCGGAGCTTACGCCACTTGGAAATTATGGCCATTATGGAAATAGATACAAGGTACAATGCTACGAGTAATAAAGTATCCGTAAGAAGGAAGGAAATAAATTTACATACATAGGAAGGCGCGAAAACATAATCCGAATTTTTTTCCCGCAACTGAGTAAAAATAACAATAAAACTCTTGTTTCTCTTTAAGGAAATATCTCTGTGGGCCAAAATTATACAAGGAGTACCATCGAATGACCTATCAAAACAATATTAAAGCCCTAACAACGTAGTTGTTATCGGTATTAAAAGATATTTAAGTAAACTTTTTTAATGCCTAAGTTATGGGAATTTAGGCATTATTGAAATAAACTGTCAGTTCAACTTATTGCCAAACTCACAATAAAATACGATGTTCAATCATGTAATTTATAGTTAAATAAGTTAAACTTTAGATTGCGCCCTTAGCCCTAATGTTTTTCATCAGTTAAGATAACAAATTAATTAAATTTTCAGTATAAGGGTCATTATTTTACTTCTTCGGCGACTGATTTTATTCCTAGCTTTGAAATTTTTCTTAAGATTAGCCATTGTTCGTAGAAATCGTACTTCTGAATACTGGATGATTTCTTGAAATATTGATGACCGAATAAATTCATCTTTTGTTATATAGGAAAGAAATGGGCACGAGGCAAGGATTGATAATGTACTGTTACTCATCGTACAAGTTTCTTTGTAAAGGTGAATGTAAACAAAAATAAATGTTTGTCATCTTACGATCTAAACATGTATAGCAGTATGTACATATTTGCATACTTTAGTATTTTTGTAAATTTTTAATAAAACATAAGTTAAATTTGTGAAAAAGCAAAGAAGTAAAAAATATTAGAAAATATTCGGCTGCAACCACTTTAATTTTTTTTATCTGGGTCAAAGTTTATATTTTATTTAAGTTATGACGAATATTTTGTTGGCCAGAAAATTTGTATATTGAAAAAATAACCATTTGTGAAAGACGCCTTTTTAAAATCTGGAAAATGTTACGTTTTGTGTTAATAAAATGCGTCTTATTATATTCACACTAAATAATAATGAGTTGTACTATTAGCATGCGTTAGAAGAAATTCGTAAATTTAAACACTTTTTTTCAAAATCATACTAATGAATCCAAGTATCATAAAGTTATATAATGGATTTTTTTTATATTGCGAAACAACTTCCATCTTTGTTATCGATTTTTATTGATAGATAAACATATGTGGTAGCAGATAATTGTGGCAATCATCATTTGTCTCATTAAATGTTGACAAGAAGTTGTATTAAAATTTAAATAAACTTTATTAATTGTTGTATATCATTCGACTTTGTATCACAATAAAATTTAAGTTCCCATGTACTGAAGAACAATTAATCTGAAAAGCCTAGGAAAATTCTATAGCTATAATATATCACTGTCTAGGTCGAATGAAAACCTAGGGCAAAATCGCTGTATTCAAAAGATATAAACAAAATAGTTAATGAATAGCTAAAAGGAAAGAAACTTATATTTTTTATCGACTTCGTTATTTATTACTCACAATATCGTTTAACATACGGTTTTCAATAAATTTATTTTTCAAAAATAATTTATTTTTTGAACATAAATTTAGACATTATGTGTAAATTAAAAAGTCGGATTTTGGTATACACTGCGGAACAATTAAAAAAGTTCTTTCCCTGAAGATTGGGAGGATGCGAGGAACGTTAAGTAGCTTTTCAAGCGTGACTAGAGCTAGTATTAGGAAGGTGTTGTATATACGTGGGTATAAAAGTTTAAACATTTTATGGTAGATTGAGTTTGAGTTTAAAAAAAAAGATCTGATATTCACTTACAATAGAGTGCAGCACTTTTTTTAAATAAAACAAGTCAAAAATATAATGGCTTTCTACTTAAAAAACTTGTTTCAAGTCCAATTTGTTTTATTATTAACATGCTTTGTATGAATGGAATATCCTTGCTCTCCAGTAAGGCTAGCTTAACATTTAAGATATGAATATATAAGCAACTAAAAGAAAAAATATTGAATGGATTAGAATAAATGGCGAAAAAGGGTAATTTATTAATTAAGAAACGTAGTGGATATTCAAAAATTTCATATGCAATAATTCCCAAACTCAAAGTACAGGACTTAATGTTAGGTAAGAATAGAGGGCTGAAATGGAATGTTTGCATTCTGAATGGTTTCTTCACAGAATGGCTACGCGTAAAAAGTGAAACGATGTAATAAACAATAATAACATTGAGGGCAGAAGGCGGGGCAATTGTGATTCAATAATTAAAAATATTTAGTAAACTGGAATACTGAAAAGTTCAGAGATAGGATATATTTTAAAAAAGCGTGAATTACCATTTTAGTAATGAAATTTCTTCTAAACCTTCCGAATATATGAAGGAAACGGCATTAACGTTTAATATGAAGCAAAAGCGTGGGTACCAATTAAGTAACAGCGCTATTTAGTTTATTATAAAGTATAAGTATTAACGTGGAGCGACACGTCCGTGTGGAAAAAATGAATTTTCCTCTATCTTAATAATATTTTATTGTTAGGGTGCCGCCAGTGCCATGAGAAAATAAAACGAGGCACTGTATAAATCAAACTTATAATACTGTGAGAGAGTGACAGTTTAACAATAAATCAACCAAACTGGTATTACGTCCCAAACACGATCAGTCATCAAGGACCTCAAGGGCAGACTTACGGAACTATACCAAAAAAGAATAAACCTCTAGAATCTAAGCTGTCATAAAACATAAACATAGCAACGGCATTAACGCAGCTTTCATCTTTTCTTCTGTGTACGCGTGGCATATCAATAACTAGCATAGAAAATATTTATCTGATTTTAACCAAACATTATATATAGGTGGTATCTAGAAATAAATAGGAATAACCTGTAATTTTTCTCGACCAAATATATTTAGTTTTTTTTTAGTTATTACAGAACATCAATTTAAAGTTCCTGGTGTCAATATTCAAGGACGGAATGGATTTCCGATCTCGTAAACTTATCGTTTTGTTCCTTTTGCTCAGACCTGTTAAATAGTGATAGTCCGTAGTCAATCGAATGCCACCCTCTGACTTTACTAATCTACGAAAGGACATCTGTGAACGTACATATTGGTGTTTGTGTCTATATATGTATCTATGGTATGTTCGCATGCCTATTTGGTACAAATATATGGGCTGGCAATACTCATCGCCAACAGAGCTTTCTTAGACAAACAAAGGTCCCAATACTGGAAATGGCTCAAAAAATATCAAGGCGATTTCAAATTTATTGCTACAAAATATGGCACAAACTTTCGACGTTCCTAAAGACCGCTACATCTATGAATACATTCAAAGGTCGATGTGAAAGTGGCTTTTGACACAGAAAACTAGCTGTTTCAATTAGCTTGGGTTAATGAAAAATATATCCGAATTTTGTTTCATATTTTGCTTTGTGTTTTACCTCCTCCACAGGAAATAACGTTAATATATTTGTAGGTACTTATACAATACATATATTTTGGAATGCAATTGAAATTCCCATGAATTTGTATGTGGCTCATATAAACATATATTTGTGTAAGTGTATGTAATACATTGCATATAAAATATACGTTTTACTTTGTTCCTACGTTCATATGTTGTATATATTATTTATATTTACAATTCTATTTTTTACCAGGGTTTTTTCATCAAAAACCCATTTTTCTTATATTACTTTCATGTGTTTTTTTATAATTTCAAAATTAACGCTAAATATATAAGTTTATATAATAAGTGAAAAGTCCAGTTTAGCACAATTTTCTTTCAGTACCTTAGACCAAAAGAAACAATAACATACATATTGAATGATATGAAAGAAAGTTTAAAAAAATCTTTATTTGCAGAATTGGTATTCAGAATTATTTTTATAAATGATGAAAACATTCGAATTATGTGAAAAATATAGAATAAAATTATTTGGAAGCCGTAGCATTTTACTTAGGTTTTGATATTAGCTAGAACAACATAAGGTCTAAGAGTACGGAACATTATTTACGACACATTATAGACACTCTACATCAACGGGTGCCAGCAATAAATTAGCTACGTCGGTCAAGGTAATAAATTGCACAAGCCAAGCTACGTTTTTGCGGATAAGGTTCGATTATTTAATTGAATTTGTCCTTATTACTGACTTTCTTTTAAAGAAAATTATCTATATATAGTTTCTTTTTTTGTATGTTTGTGCAACGTATCCGCTAAAAAAGACTAATAATTATTGCTTTATACTTCCAAATTGACATACAGACTTATGAACGTATATATTTACATACATACAGTCTCCCATATTATTAGTGTAAACCGCTAAAATTTCCTTAGAAAACACACCTATTTTAAACAACTGCCTGTTTCTTAGTTGCTAATGTAATACTTTAATGTTTTTTATGAAAGTACAAATGCCCCAACTGAAACTTGTTTAGAGCAAATTGATTTATTTAAGTTGTTGTTATGGACCTAATTGTTATCTTCTCTTGGTAATGAAGATGCTACTAATTATATCGGGGTATAGGGTAATAGAAAAGCTGTGACAGCTTTGATTTTCTCAGGATTCGGTTCGACACTTTTTTCTGTTAAGAGATAGCCAAGATACGCGAGTTCGTGCCTCAGAAATTACATTTGTCGAGTTGAAGTTTTAAGTTACATTCTCCTAACTTTTTAAAAACACTGCACATGTTATTAATGTGAGATTTTAGATCATATATAATGATGTATTCGAGATATATGAATCAGCTAATGCCTTGCAAATCGGATAAGGCCGTGTCGGAAGGTAAAGGGCGCGTTTTTCAGCCCGAATGGCATTTTAGTAAATAGGAAATGTCCTTCTGGTATACTAAACGCTGTTTTTGGGCCATGAGTTTCGTTGATAGGAATTTGATGGAATTCGGTCAGTTTCACCTATCGTCCTGTCGTTGAATTTACGGTAATCGATTACGACTCGTCATTTTTTTTTTCGGAGGCACGTAGTTTCTTGGGAACTATCAAGGAATGGGTGAAGACCACGGATATACGGAAGGTTCTATTATTTCTTGTTCGAGCATTTGATTGATTATAGTTCATATAAATATATCCATCCCGACTATCCTATTAAACATGATTCATATAAATATATCCGTCCCGACAAATATATATGGGTAATTTAATAGTGGAACTACGTGCCATAATATCGAATTTAACTTAAATTGAATTTTACTTTATTTAAATATTATACTCGAATAATTACTATAATAATATTTATCCGATTGAATAACGCATCAGACTTATGCGACTAAATATTTTATCCATATAATGGCACATCTAAAGAACAAACACGAGCGTATGTAGAATTTCTACTTATACGCTTGATACCCTTACAAACATGTACATCAAATATTGCCCTTCAACCGTTTATACTCGCGGGCGAATGAAGTAAACAAAAAGCGCATAACTCGCTGTACGGTAACTCACATCACGAATAACATTAAAATTAGTTGGTCTTTATTAGTGAGGATTACGGTGCATTGCGAATCTCATCGGTCTAATGATGGAACACATTGAAGGGCTCGCTTAGAACAAATGATTGCAAGTAAATTAATTCTTCATGTAAATTTATTTGTTGTTCTAAATTTATTTAATTTCTATAATGCCTCTAGATCAAACTTTATATTCCAGGAAGTAACAAAAATTGCCGGTTTATTTTCGAATTTATATCATCCCATTTTCCAAATATCGTTCCCCATATAATATTTTTTTTCTTATCCCAATATACCTTGACTAAAAAGGTTTGAAAATGAGGTCAAGTTATTTAGTCATAAACTTCACAAAAGTACCAAAATTGCAAACATGTACGAAGGTAAGTGACACGCAAGCATGAGCACGCTCGAAAATACGTACACACGCATGGACACATATAACTTTCGAATACTTAAGATTTGAGTAATTAAGATTTCTATTATATATTAAGTTTAAATTCAATCTTCCGTCTAATCATTTCGTTAAAAAAAATGCAATGGTTCATCCTCATTGTCTATAGCTGCAGTTTCCACTCCAGAGTTCATGTTCAATTATGATTAACTGTTTTGCTCATCTTCTTTATTTACTTAAGATTTTCAATCAAAATAATCCAAAAAATTCTAAAAACTTCCTCTGGCCTATTAAGTCAATTCGATAAAAAAATATTAACCGTCCAATAAAAAAAGATTACATAATTTCATTTCTCAGAAGTATAATACCACAGTAACTGTACAACTATCATTGAACTTAAAAAAGTCAACAAAAAAAATTCATCCTCCCTATATGTAATTACACAAATAATTATTTACGCTCATCGGTTTCAAACCGTCCTAAGGAGAAGTTAAAGAAAGTGTTTGCAATTTTTCATGTTAATTCTTTATGTAGAGATTTTATTTAAGTTGCTCCAGAAAAATATGTTAAGGTTTTTTGCACATACTATGGACTAACCATAGTCCATAGTATGTGCATAATAGGTCCTATGTACTTTAGGATCCTATCACCAATTTTCATTTTAAATCCAGAGACGAGTTACAAGATGTTAGGCTACAAAGCAACCTGAAGCTCCGTAAGTCATGTAATCAGAGATCTGTTTCTAAGTTGGTCCCTTGTCATATATGCTAAAATCTGAGAGAAATAAAAATTACATCTCTATACACGCCTCTACGTTTTTGAGCTTTTTCGGAACTGACCCTTAGACAGATGGTTAGGAAAATTGATCGTAAACTAAACAAAAATTAATAATTTAATTCAACCAAATAGACTTATTCAAATGAGGAATAAAGGCTAAGAGTAAAAGCAATGATAAATCATTATGATGTTTCAACTAAATTAAAATTATATTTTCCTTTGGCAATTCCGGTCCGATATATATTTTAATCCAATTATATCTCGCTTATAACGTTCGAACCTTGCATGGATACTAGTATTGTGTCGAAAGGCTGTGTCAACTTTGCTTTACGTCATTACCACTTAGTCAATTTACAGCCATCTTCCAGTAATTGGCGAAAAAAATTAAATCAATTTTTTTTCTTTCTTCTTGACAATTTTCTAGCAAAATTAATAAATTACAATTCTAAGGATTATGTACAGTAACGAAATTGATGTTGAAAACTGATTATTATTCAATAAGATTAAATCGGTATATCTATCGGATAAACTCATTATTTTGTGGAAGTGCGACGAAAATACGCTGTTAAAAGATATATTTTTCTTGTCTAAGGTATACTGACCGTAAAAGGTAGGGCTCTATTGCTTTTTTAATGCCCATTTGAATATATTTTAGATTTCACAAATAGCATACAAATTAACTCGCGTCATTATAAAAAAATATTTAATTATATCTTAAGTAAAATATTTCATTTGCCACAGACATCATGACATACATAAAACTTTTTTATTACTTTTACGAAGCAATAGTCAGTAATTATCATTATAATGGGTATTATCTTCATGAGTACATTTTATAATTTATAAAAGTTCAGACAAATTACTGGCAATCGAATATTTAACGTTTCAAATGGACGCTAATGTAACGGCCACTGCTCTACACTCCGAGATACGTAATACCAATATCCGTATAAATAATACAGAACTTAAAGTTTTCCTCAAAATTTGTTTTTAAATTAATTTGTCTAACATTAAAATAATCTTTGAAAATGTGCAGGAAAATAAAAGTAAAAGTTTAGCTATTGTGAAAACACTGCCGTACAGTGTTTATAAAATATATATTTTATATATTTTACACTGTAAAATGATACTAACGTTACCTGAAAAGAAAATAACATGTCACGATATTGTTATTTTCATTACCTCTATAGACCAGGGTCGATAATTTTTGAAACCAAACAAAATCGTAGTAGAATGAAACCTATTGGAAAATGTTGAGAATATTACAAAAATGAAAGGAAAAATAAATTACGGTCGATTCGAGGTCGGGAAGTGGGAGAGGGTGGGTTTTTAAGGGTTAAAATCGGTTTATCTCGATTTCCGGCAAAACTACAAGTCTTATGGGAAAAAGTTACATAGCAAAATTGTAGGTAATATAAAGATCTACAACTTTTGTGTTTACACTTTTTTTTCATAACCTCAAAATTCACACGAAAAACTCAAAAAACCACGTTTTTGGTTTTTTATTTTTATCTTTTACAAAAATATTTTTTTTTTCATGAAATTTGGTGAGAACTTACCTTTGTATATACCAAACACACAAGAATTTTTTGGATTTGAAAAATTAATTTTTTCTCCTTATTTTTATTCAATACCGAAAAAGCACCCTAATTTTCAATCGAAAATTCACGCGTCAAAATATTAGCTTTTTTAAAAAAGTTGGTGGGCTTTTTATTCGTTGGAATCTCTACTTTCTGATAGTGTAATAAAAAATATACGTAACTATGGAAAATATTTTCAAAAAATTTAAAAAACGAAAAAAACTCGAATCGAAAAATTATTTTTCTATCATTATGTACAAATTTGAGCTATTTATTAATATTAACGCTGTAATTACTCATTTAACGTATGATTCTAAGTTACATTGATGAACAAACAAATTTTCAATTAAAAGATACTACTATAATTAACAAACAACTAAGTTAATATTGAATATATTTGGCGTAATTTTGTAGAAATTCATTATTCGCAATTAAATGAAACTACGTGATGTAGTATTATTTCTACTATCTTTAATTTATTTACCACGACCTAGGTTTCGTTGTATTACAACATCTTCAGGTGGGATATTAGCAAAGATTTTCTTTAAATTAAATGCGTAGATGCTTATTTATTACTATTTGAAGATAATTTATATACCTGAGTGACCTTCAGAAAATTTTAGTCCATGAATAGATATTTCGTAAAGAAGTGGGGAAGGGACTAGGGTCGGACTTATTACTATACCTCTTCTTTCGTAGCAGCTGTAAGAACCGTTAGTATTGCTAGTATACAAGATACAGAGCAGTGAACAACATCATTTATAAAAATACACGTGCAGGCTGTTTTAGAAAATTGTGACAAATTTACTTTAAACAAACTATTGGAATCTACATAGCAAGGTAAATATTACTTGTATTTTAATCTATATCAATCAGCTCTAAGATAAAAATAGTAATATTTTCTCTCATAAATAGCGTATTTACCGTAACATAACCTACAAAATTAAAATCAAATGATAATTTAGTACAAGATTAAAATATAATAATTTTATTTATTTTGCACAAACAAATTTAATTATACTTATGATAAAACTGTGAAGGCATTATTAATTTGATTTTGTCTTTTCAGATTATCAGTATGGATGAATCTGTTTGTATAATCTGCAATAAGGCAGATGATAAGCCGATGTGTGAAATAAAAAAACAGCTTTGAACCGTTTAGTCATCTCCAGCAAGAAAAGAATCGACAATAAATACAAAAAATTTGAGACTATGACGTCTGCTTTTATTCATCGAATTTGTCAAAGTCAATATAATAGTGAAACTGCGATAGCAGCGTTCTGTAGTTCAAGATCTAAAAAATCCAAGGAAGGAAAAGAAATGAATAAAGACGCCCTTCGATTTAATTTTCAATCTCATTGCTTCTTTTGCGGTGGGTTTTTCGGAAATATTTCAAAAGAAAAAATTTCATCTGTTCAAAGTAACGATACAAGAGATAATATATTACAGTATTTTTTAGATAAAATTCCCTTTAAATCCTATCTTGAATATTTTTAACAACCATTTTCCCATGTTTTATTTTGCAATCTTAATGTTTGATGGATTGAAAATTTGTTTGTTCATCAATGTAACTTAGAATCATACGTTAAATGAGTAATTACAGCGTCAATATTAATAAATAGCTCAAATTTGTACATAATGATAGAAAAATAATTTTTCGATTCGAGTTTTTTTCGTTTTTTAAATTTTTTGAAAATATTTTCCCTAGTTACGTATATTTTTTATTACACTATCAGAAAGTAGAGATTCCAACGAATAAAAAGCCCACCAACTTTTTTAAAAAAGCTAATATTTTGACGCGTGAATTTTCGATTGAAAATTAGGGTGCTTTTTCGGTATTGAATAAAAATAAGGAGAAAAAATTAATTTTTCAAATCCAAAAAATTCTTGTGTGTTTGGTATATACAAAGGTAAGTTCTCACCAAATTTCATGAAAAAAAAAAAATTTTTGTAAAAGATAAAAATAAAAAACCAAAAACGTGGTTTTTTGAGTTTTTCGTGTGAATTTTGAGGTTATGAAAAAAAAGTGTAAACACAAAAGTTGTAGATCTTTTTATTACCTACAATTTTGCTATGTAACTTTTTCCCATAAGACTTGTAGTTTTGCCGGAAATCGAGATAAACCGATTTTAACCCTTAAAAACCCATCCTCTCCCACTTCCCGACCTCGAATCGACCGTAATTTATTTTTCCTTTCATTTTTGTAATATTCTCAACATTTTCCAATAGGTTTCATTCTACTACGATTTTTTTGTACTTTTTACCTTTTTTGAAGGCTTCGACACTGGTCTATTAGATCAAATATCGTGCACGTACGTACGTGCAAATATATATATATATATATATATATATATATATATATACATGTATATATATATATATATATATATATATATATATATATATATATATATATACATGTATATATATATATATATATATATATATATATATATATATATATATATATATATATACACGTTTGCGTGTATATATAAATAGTATTAAAAAATGGAGGTAAAAATCTAAAGAGTGGATAAACATCTTAAATGTCTATACTTCCCTTGTAGCGAATTTGTCAATTTATCACATAATTTTTGTAAGCAACACCTGCCACATTTAGCAACATTTTGACGTCGGTCGAGCTGAGATAAAACGCTCCTTATTTAAAACATATTTTTGTTGTAAAACGGTTCGCGGTACATCAAAAAAGTGAAAAAACAATAAAGACAGACGAACATAATGCCCTTTGTCGGAAATAAGTTTTCGTTTATTTAAATTAATTGATATGTATTTTTCGTAAATAATTCACTGCCATTTGAAATATAATGAAATGTTAAGTAATGTACCGTAATGCAAGTTGATAATTTTATCGATTTATGAAATCGCATGGCAATGGCAAATTTTTAATATTGTAGATTATTCACCGTACTGAATATTTTTAATGATAATAATTAGATAGCTGAAAACTACTCGGATCAATGCTTATGTAACATTCGGGCTTGAGTAGTAAACCCTATGTACCAAGGAATCAAATTTTTAATGGAATTTATCCCAAAGTCAATGGTTTTGGCGTTTAGTTATGTCATTTATTTTATTTAAAATATTGATTGAAAATCTATAAAATATTTCCAAGTAATACCTTCCTCTCAATGCTTTTGTTTTGTATAAGTGTGAATTTTTTTACTAGTTTTTCACGGCAGTGCGTAATTTTTGTTGTAATATATTAATTACATTGACATTCGTACATTTTTGAATTAAATTTATAGCATTATATCATCTTACCCCTTTTATTTATGTTGTCAATATAATCCTTATCATACATATAATTTATTAATTGTTATTTGAAAGTTTCCAAAGGTAAGGTACAAAGACGAAAATGTTTAAAAATTTTGAGACGTAACACTAGAGTTACTAATGGTTGCCAAAGAGCAAACGATATCTCAAATATTTAGCAACTGACTGCTTTAGGGAAATGGGATACAAGGTAATTTTGAAATATTCTTTTCCTTCGTTAAATATACTCTGTAATGTAAGTGAGTAATTTTATTTATATACTATAAAGTACGCGTCTTATGTAATAAGAATTGTTATTTTCATCACTGGTTTACAAATTTAAATCTATACTTATGATGTTGTGTGGGTTGTATTTATATATATATATATATATATATATATATATATATATATACATAGCAACTTGTTGGAGAGTAGTCAGAGCTCGTCTTGGACAAGCCGTTGCTTACGATGAGTCGGTTGCGATTCTGGTAACTGGTTCAACCACAGAACGTGTTGCAGGGGAAAATATTGTTAACGAGATCTTTCATTCTGTGCAGAGGCTAGCTGGTTGTTAGTGCAGTACCATTTATAGCAATTTCTTGAACTGTTTTTCCTCTCTTTCTTCGTATACCGAGATGGGACGGTTATTAATGTACACTCCAGTCAAGAATGAATATGATGAATCTTGAACAGATTTATCATCGTCCTCCACGTGGTACATATACCAATTTGGTTACAATTATCAAAGTTTGGAGTATAATGTCTCCTTTTGTTCATTAGATTATCTCCTTTGGTAAAAATATATGCTTTATTTATTGAACACGATTATCGGTTAACAGGATCCACTGTATTTTTTTCTACATAAGGCAGCATCTCAACTTACTAAAATGCCATTGATAATGTCAATTAGATTTCCAAGTATATACGAGGGGGATATATATATACATGGTATTCCGTCAGGAGTAGACCAATGAAACATCGATGACAGAGAGGGTTATTACAAATACGAAACAATAAATTCTATTGTCCCTGGCCTAATACTTTTAAAGACATGATTTTTGTAATTCTTCAAAAAATGTTGTCATTGTAAAAACAAATTTTTGTTAGGTATAATTACTATTTCTGCTTTTTTATTGGCCAAGATCTTTAAGACAATATTCGCTTTCCTAATTAAAATTTTATTCATTTGTTATTATTGGCAACATAAAAATTAAACCCTGAAACCAGTGCACTTTTTCAATTACAAAACATGAAAAGTGATTTTTGAGCAATGCTAGTGTAAAAAAATGTGTGGCAACCTTATGGAATTTTCTTCCAAAAACATTTACATTTCACACAAATTACAAAGAGGCAACCGTGTTACAATTATGCAAACATTGGAAAAATATCTGCTTTATTGAAATAACTCTGCATTCCCAGAAATGCTTGCGATCAAAACAACCGCTTATCAGAATTGTTTCGTTATCTCTTTGCCACTCATATGGTCTTTTTATTGTTCTCTGCCAACAAGCCTCTGTTCCTTCCCATAAAAAATTCGCTACTTTAGTGACTTGCTTAATGCTGTATTTTATTAACGGGTTATGTCATGGGAATACTCGGCAAGCCGCACGTCCGTATTGCGAGCGCTACCCTAATCGCGAACGCTATCTCGATCACACAGTCTTTCTTCATGTAAATAACGCATACTTAAAGCGTCAAATTCTAGGAAATGTGGTTCCTGAAGGAAGACCTAGAATTATACAATAAAGGGGAAATTAGCTGGACAATTACTTAGTGTTAGTACGACTGACGCAATAAAATTTTGTTGTGTAAATTTAGGCCTTTCGGGAATTACAGGCTAGTATATTTACTCAAAACTTCATAACACCAATAAATGACAGGTTCTAGGTTTTAAATTTCAGACGTAGAGATCTGTTCGATTATGAGAAGTCGTTGACAGGTAATAATAAAGACAAACTATTGTTTTGGTTCCGAAAGAGATGCTCATATTTAAAATCTTTAAAATATCTTAATGGCACTTTATTAATCAATAACCTGAGTAGGTTAGGATTCCTTGATTTCATTGGTTGTTTAGAGGTTTTATGATTTTTACGTAAGCTATATTGAAACCGGACAACGTGTTTTGAATCGTATGAAAAAAACACTTGTGGAAATTGCCTATTACATTGTCGAATGCACAATTTTTTTCAAAACGAATTGGACTGCTGGCTGCACAATTTTTTTCAAAATGGTATTTAAGTAGATTTCATTCCCTTAATCTTCACCTTATTCAAATGCACACATATTGCATTCCGCGCTTGGTAGAAATATGTAGATATCGCGTGAAACGGCAAGGATAAACGATAACATTTATAACTACTAAAATGTAAAATATTAATATATAGTGTCAAAGAAACTTTCCTAACGTTGTTGAATATTTATAAATGGGATTAATACATTTTTGTAATAGAGATTGATAAGTTTTCAGAATTATATGAAATTCAGTAATAATGTTTTTATTTATAATTAAACGCGTTTTGAATCGTTTTGAATCGATGTGTTACTCAAGAAAATAAATATGCGACAACGCAAAGATTTCCCCCAGTTTTGGCAAGGTATTCAGTTTTTCATGCATTTGCACATTTCTTTAACATTTATATTTATGGCGCCAGTTTAGGAAATAATAGAGTAATTATATATAGTTTGTATTTCCATAAAACTTATTCAAAGGTTTCAATCTCAATCAAGAAAAACAAACAAGAAAATATTCATTTAACTTTTCACTTTTATTGTATTAGTATTGACAATTGTATTATTTTAATGATAACTTGTTAACTCTTATATTATTTTTAATTTTATCTTCATTTTCGTCTTTTGAAAACTAAGGGAATATTTATAAAACTAACATTTTTGTTTATTTTTCAGTTAATTATTTATTAAGTTCTTGCTTTTATTTCTAACAATTCAAATTAAACGCACGAAACATCTGAACCAAAATCTCTATAGCCAGAAGGAAATTATCAAATACTACACGTAATTAAATCGAGATTTTCT
Source organism: Druceiella hillmani (assembly GCA_039881145.1). NCBI lineage: Eukaryota > Metazoa > Arthropoda > Insecta > Lepidoptera > Hepialidae > Druceiella > Druceiella hillmani. The sequence goes on along the minus strand of JAYKKI010000007.1, from coordinate 15,564,679 downwards.
TTTAATTATCAATATAACTTTCAGTAAACGATTACAAAACATGCGAAACGTTGAAGTTTCTTATACATAAATCGAAAATAAAAATAATCAGTTCTGAAAATTGTCCACAGTATATAATATCTTTAGTGACATTTGGACTACATCCCAAGTACGAGTATTTCAATCAAGATTAAAAGACCTCTCTTTCATTCTCATGTACATGCACACACGCAGAATGTATATTACTAATTGCAAAAATATCTATCTACATTTTCCAAATTTATTTATGTTCAGACACGATATGGTAATACAAATGTTCCATTTAAGTAGTTGTATTTTCGCTATTGTATAATTTTAATTGCATTCGTTTTACATATATATATATATATATATATATATATATATATATATATATATATATATATATATATATATATATATATACATATATACTAAGTTACTTATCTACTAATATCGTAGTCACTTCATGCACTTATCTATCAATCTACCTTGTTACTTTCTTACTTACGCCAAGACGAGTCAAATGATTTCAAGTTTGATGAGTTTTCTCCTCATCGCTGAAGAGTTCCTGCCCTTCTTTTGTTAATGGACTTTATATCGCTATTAGTCGTTTTAAGGTTTTAGAGATTTTTTTATTAAATATTAGTAAGTTTCGATCCAAACTGATGACAGTATCTGTAATCTTCATTACTAGAAAATTCTGTAGTGGTTTTTTTCAAATTCTTTGGGTAAATTTTACCAAACTTAGACCTGTGTCTTCCACACTCGACCACAGCATCTGTTGTGATTTAGCAAAAAATGAATGTAGACTTCTTTTCTAATGTTTCGACATGGTCAATCACTCCATACTCTCTGCAAAATTTGAAAGTTACGGCATTCATTAAATTTTTTTAACTGGATTAGTTCTCACAAAGATAACAGGTGCTTATGTAAAAATATAAAAAGTCGTCTTTTGTACCAGCAGCAGTTACATAAGTATTTTATTATCTCTTTTACTACTTTAAGGACTGATTTTTCAATAATTGACGACGAGTCGAATAAGAGTTATTTGTCAGATAGACCATAATTGAAGTTTTCTGCTGTGGGACCACTTGTATTAGTGGAATGTAACCCGTATCAGACGAAAAAAGTTATTCGTGGTTAAAAGAAGCGAAAAGAAGTTTTATGCTCGTTTCGATCTGTCAAATTTACATTTTGTTTCGAGTAAAATTTACGTTTTGATATTGGTGTTAAAATTGGACTCATATTTTTATACAGAATTTTGTTACATATATATATATATATATATATATATATACATATATATATATATATATATATATATATATATATATATATATATATATATATATATACATATATATATATATATATATATATATATATATATATATATATATATATATATGTATATACCTATAAGAAAAGAAAGTATAGTAAACGATGGGGTGACGTTGAATTCAAGAAAAGATTTAAATTGGTACCGTTTGATAAGTATATGTATTAAATGAAGATAAAATGAAACACAACACAAAAGTTTAGTATCGTTTTTGCCTCCATGTATTAAGCATAAAGCCTAAAAAAATGACTTTCCCATTCGTTTTTCGCTATAATTTATCACTAATTTTATTAGAGGAATCAATATGTTTCACTTATATTGCTATAGTTTATTCCTCTTAGATTTTAACTGCTCATATTTGATAATTTCTCTAGTCTTCGTAACTCTACAATATGAAATAATTTAAAAAAGATTACCCAAGCTGCTGCGGAGTTTAGGCAAAGATATACATATTTACTGAGTACATAAGAAGACTTGTATCTGTATAAATTCACGGGGTTTACAAAATTTCAATTTTTACTTGCAAAGATCTTATTTAACTTCTTTACATTATTAATTAAATTTCACGTGGAAATAACACAGCAGAAAATTCCAGGAAAAGAAAAGATTTTTGTCCAATTAATATCATTGTTTATTATTTAAATTAATAGTTATATATTTTCAATTTAAAAATCATTCTGGACGATAGTAAACATTTTACGAACAATTTTACAGTTACTCCACTTTATGATCCACAGACATCAACGACGCGTCTCCAAAATGAATCCCATATATGAACACGGAACGTCATTGCCAGATGTTTTGGTGTGTAGAAAAGACAGTTTCCTATAATAGGTATTGGTATGCTGTGTTAGTAACCATATATTTAAAATGTTATCGTATTAACAGAAATATTTAATAAATGAGGATTAGAAAGCTATGATCGAGAGCTACTCAAGAAAACAAAAGAAGTACTTTAACCAGAACCAAATGTTGATGTAACATAAGCATATACTGAACAGGGAAACCGCGTTAGGGACTTTTTATTGTAATATTTTTAGCAATAGTAAATTAGTAAAAGTAGTAATTCGTGCCTTCCACTTCCTTTTCTCTTCCTTCATCAGTGACAAACGCAGTTTGCGTTTCATCTTGTTTCATTTAGTGTTCCTTACTGGCAAAACTTTTTGTTAGTTCACCAGTTTCAGACGTGCTAGCTCAGCCCATGATTTTTTTTTCTCACATTGGACTTGGTGAGTTTTTTTTTTAAAGAGGCGTTACTTTGTTTTAAGTCCCCATATAATCCAAGTCTGCACTTTCATTTCAGGATTGTATATGAATGAATATGCAATATTTTATTAAAACTACTTCATTTACCTGTCACTACTCTCAGAAGTATTAAGTGTGACGCGTTTTAAAAATGAAAAATAGTTTAAATGTAACAGACTGCAAAGTAACAGTTATAATGTACCAATAATTATATATTCAAAACAAAAATACATCCATTCCATTATAAGGTTAGCATTACTATGAATATCTGTATTATATATTACTTCTTCAGGCCCTAAAAAATAATATTTATTATCTCAAAATATATCTTAACGAACAATTTCCATTTTTAAATTAACTTTTGCCTCGATAAAATTAAAAGCTCCGTCTCTCTTTTATTATTGTATCTCTAATAAGTCTTTCGAAAAACAAAGATAGGTAGTTGCATATAACTCTTGGCAACGATATTTAGATTTGAATTAAATGGTTATATATATTGACAAACGTTAATTTACATATGATCAATATCTACAGCACTCAAACAAACGAGTATCGTCGATCTTCATTTCTTCCTTAAACACTTCTCGTAAAAATTTGTTCAAATTATTATTCAAACAATGTTTGATTTATCTAGCTATTCTACTCTAACACACAAGTATTGCCAAAATGTATTCGTTAGTACACACTTTCGCAAATAATTATTGTAACCTAGCATAAGACTTCAAATAACTGTCTGGCTGTTATTATTGGCATAATGAAAGATTGTCATTATTAAACAGACTGATTATCAATGGACTAAATTAGTTGGTTCGTTATTTGGTAGTTTATTTGCTGTAGGAAAAATTGATCATAAACCATCAAACTTTGTTTAGTTATTTATTAGGCTGCTCTACGCTACAAATAAATAAGAGTTTACTTTGACATTTTGTCCTCAATATGATTATGTTGTTGATAAATTCACCAAACTTTTAGAATTTATTTCACGTTCCAGTGAGTGATTTAAAGCAACCGCATTTTTATTTATTTACACTGTTCACTAATTAGAAATGTTCTTGAATACCGATGTTTTATTAGATCTGCATCCACAATGAAACAATTTAAAGATTACAAAAACATTATTGTGTATTCTTTGCTATAGAGTTTCACTTAGCAGTGGATAAAAACAGACTTCAAATATGCAAATTATCATCACTAAATGTATGGGGAAAAAGCACTGATCTATTGTATTTAAATGATTTGCATAAAAAAACCGTACAGTAGGATGTTAATTTTTACTTTATCCTCTTAAAATTCTTAACGCCCAATTCAGGTTCCGTGAAATTACGCATAAGGTATTTAATCTTCAGGTTTATAATAATGCACTTTATATATCCCCGTAACTCCAATATATCAATTAAATAATATTATTTTTTTTAGTTTTATATATTTTGGTGGAAGTGTTTCACATTCGCAGAGTAAATTCAAATTATATTATTTATAAATTAAAGATAAAATGAAATAAATTATAAGCTTCGAACATTTAAAATAAAATTCATTCTAATTTGAAAATAACATTGCTAATCGAACAATATATTATATTATGAACTTACTAACACAACAAAGTTTTAAAAAATGATATATAAATATTCTAATCATTCTTTATACACGTAATTATAGGTGTGCGCTGATTTTTATAATTTTGATTTTTTTATTAACGCTTATAATAACTTGTTTTGGGAGCTTTTGAATAAATGAATAAATAAGTATTAGATTACGACAACATTTTATTAATAAATCATATAAATCGGACACACGGCTCCAACTCAAAACTTACTTTTGATATTACTTAAAAAATAATAGTGGTCCAAAAGGATAATGGATATTTGAATATTTTATGAACATGGTTCAGTGAAGTAATTAGATGCCGATGTCAAGCAAGTTTTAAAACAACTCACTTTGATCCATGGTCTATTTCGCATTAGATTAAAAATTATACTCATTATGAAAAAAAATGATAACAAGTAAAAGGTATTTATAGAAGATATTTTTTATCAATTTCTAAAAATGATAAAGATACAGATAATTTTGTTATACTTATAACACTATTTTATATAAAGCCAATAATTGCAATAAAAGCATAGCAGGTATAATTTTTTACATCTAAAAAAATATTGAAATTTTTATCGTTTACAATATTTTTAAAAGTTTTTCCACAGATATTTTACGTCTTTTTACATTCTTTTCTAATTTTTTCTAAGTATGCAGAACATTTTTTCCTTTTTTGCTTAAGGAAAATAAAGTATACCATATAAACTTAAAATAAAAGGGCGGAAATAATTGGGTGGCTAAAATGATAAGTATTAATTCATGAATTATGATACCAAACTTTATTTCAACTTGTATCGAAATATGCATATAATACTATTGATTGAGTGTTCCTTTAATATACCTACGAAGAAAATAAACAAAATCTTTTTAATCCCTTTCCTCTTTTATGAAGGAAAAATACAACTTATGTGAGGAAAAATATGACTAAATTATTTTGTATATTAATCTTGTATATTTTCGTGTATATTTCCTTATATTATAGTCATGCTGTTGTGGAATAAACCGTATTTTCCTAAACCCAACTAGTTTTTCTGAAGTACTTTAGTCCATAGACTAGATCACCATAATTTATTCTACCTTAATAGCATACGTTTTGGAATGAATTACTATATGTGATATAAAATAATTATTATTACTTGAAAGTGAAAAAGTTACTTATTTTTTACGCCGCCGATACTTTTTGTTGTGGGGAATCCCGCGCTCTTGTTGCTTTAACACTAGGCTTTCTATTGTTATATTGTAGACATCTATTATATTGTATCAGACGCCTATGCAATTGTTTTTAATATAATATATTTTGATTTAGTTACATTAGAACTGTTCTTTTGTGATATGTGTTGCCACTTCTGATAAGGTTTTGTCAAAGTCAAATGGGTTAAATGGTCTAGAAATAAATTGTTAATGAATTGTCATAAACGTCAAAAAAATAAATAAAAAATAATAATCCGCAGCTGGTGTTATTCTATAGAGGGATATAATTATTATTAAATTGCAGGTATTCGTGAAATAGGTAGTATCAAGTAACAACAAATAATAATATGTCAAATTTTTGTGGTGAAAAAATATTTAAAATAATCAATATTTTAAATATTTTCACAAAAAATTGATGGGCATGGTTTCCTAATTTTTTATTGATTAGCAAAATATATCATCCTTTAATAATCAAAAATAATCCATTCCTATATATTTTATTTCAAAAACAGGGAATGTCATAAAATGCTACAAAATAACGCTCGTGTTTATGAACTCGGCGGTACGATAACAATTATGTTTCTCTATAGATAACCATCAATTGAAAATTATTATATTTTATTGCGTAAAAACATTGTTATTACTCCGTTACCAGATTATTAACGTTACTTAATAATTAACAGTTAATAATGCCCATTAAACAGTAAACAACAGTAGACTATTTTTTATTACTGCACCTAATGAGATGGCAAAAGCGAAGCTAGTAAAATACTTCTGCTATGATGAACTGAAATTGAAAGATATTCCATTGACTATCTTTCAACTCCTTCATCGTAAATATTATTATTTGAGATTGAAAGAATTGAGACTACTAAAATCAGCTCACTGCAAACCTGTCCATTACCAATATCAGCGTTCGGCTCGGTAACTTTTGTCTCTATTGTCAGACTTTTAATACCACCATTAATTGTAATTTCTACGAGGCCGATTAAAATTAATCTAATTTAATTGTAATTAACGATACACTGTTACGAACTGAGGAGTTCTATTGACTGAGGTGTATCGTTAGACTCTGAAGACATTATGATTTTGCTCCCTGAGACAAAATAAAGTAACCTTAAGAAGATGATAGTTTAATCAGGCATGAAATATTATGTAGGTTATCTTTCGATTACTTCGCTGTAACCTGAATATTGATAATATCTTTATGATAATATCCACTAAGATATTTGAAATTAGCTAGAGTTTTATAGTTCTATTGTTATATATTGAGAATAATTTTGTTGGCCATAAGATTGTATCCTTATCGGAACCAATCATGTCTGCCAAATTTTAGATCTATTGTGTAACATAAACTGTTTGCAATTTCGATAACTATTTTTAAAAGATTAAAGAAAGGATGAAGTTAAAATAATTTCTTTTAAAAATCAACTAAATAAAATGGCACAATAAAGAAAAACCTATTAAATAGGAGTAGAATTCAAAACACGAGTATTATATGCATATTTAAAAATAGCTTTGTAAACCGTTAAGGGTATGTCGTATTTCCGTAAATTATTTAAAAATATTAGTATTATTTTTAATATAATTATTTGCTTTGTAAATATATTGCCTACCACGCCTTTTACATGTGTAAAAATATCGGAATATATCAAAAACTATAAAATTTACAATAACCACCATGCTTTTACGATTAACTTTAAGTGAACTCCTAGTACCGTTCTTTTTATAATTTTAATTTTAATAGATTTGGAGTTGAAACGTATTTTGGGAATAATTTTAATAATACCTATACTTTATTAAATGGGGTTTAGAAAAATTAAAAAATAGTGCGTTTCTCCAAATTTTTATGTTATTCTTCAAAGTGCTTGTAAAAAAAATTTGATGAAAATTTTCTCAATATATTCAGAAATATTTACAAAAAACCTAAAATTAATCACACTAGAACTATCTAATAAAATATCCACAAAGATGTGAATGTAAGCATTACGCCAACCTTTAAGTTTGTTATTCAAACAGCTACTGAAGAAATTGTTAAATCATTTGTAATATCGAGTGAGTAGAATTACGAATATGTAATTTTTTAGTGCTGGTGAATATTTGGGCGTGATATTAGTATATGCCGAATACCATTATAATAGTGACGAAACCCTCAGAATGTACGCCGAATGCGGTTCGAACGGCGACAGCCCAGTAAAGGTAAAGTTATTTTCAATATAATCACGAAAATACATAAGAATAGGTTTATCATTCCATTGAATATGGAAAAAAATGTGTTAGATCGTTTTAAGAGGCAGCCGTATTCGAGTACCAGGCGCTGTCGTAAAATTTCTGTATGAATTTATTCGTTAAAATTTTTGAATGAATATTTTTGACTGTTGGTTATATTGCACGTAACGTCTTTTACAAAATTTCTGCTTTAACTTATCGGAGGTAAAACATTTTTTTGGAACAATATGTATGTATATATACATATTGTTCCAAAAAAAGTCATACGTGTATATATATATATACACACACACTCACACACATATACACACACACACACATATATATATATAAATATATATATATATATATATATACATATATATATATATGCACATATATATACACCTAGGGACTATATTATACTATTAGTTCTGAAAAAATTCCAAGTTAATAATGTTTACGGGGTCAAATTGTAATTTTTTTCTTGAAAGATCTTCTGTAGTAATTTATATGGACTTTTCCTCAATATTTTTAGAACTGTCTTACAAAAAAATCTAAAATTAATAGTTTTGAAATCCCTTAATTAGTTCTTTAATTCGGAACACACATGAAAAATTTAATAAAGAAAACTCCTTTAATATTTCTATAGTAAGATTTCCGAGTGTTGAATACATATGACATAATATATTTTACATATTTGCCAATTTAAAAGTTGATATATCAAACGATTTCTAAAAAACAAGAGAAAATAACGACGGCACAAACGGACGACAAAATAAGGCAGAGAAACTTAAACGCTGTATAGATATAATTGTGGGGGCCAAAAATGGAAATAAATAGATAAATATGGTTAAAGATGACTTAAATGATTAACTTGTATTAAACATAGTAAAAGCGCACAACATCTTATTGACCGGAACGAACGAAACCTGGGAAACCACCTTTCGGTCTTTGAATTGAATTATATGTTTGACATGCGGCTTGTGTTAATGTTAGCCACTAAGTTATGACTATGTACCGAAAGCTCTGACCAATGTCGGATATTTAAAAGGTCAATGTAGGAAAAAGGATTCTCACTACACTATATAAAATTTGTTTGGATTTTTTTTGTAATGTAATAAAATAAAAGCACACAAATAAAATGTTTTGTTATATTACCCTAAATTAAAATATTTTTGCAGCACCGTGTTTTATTTTAATTAGTCTTCCAGATACAACGAGTTTATTAATGTGCTGTGTCGCTCGAATTTGCATTTGCTCTCGCGGCAGTGAAGTTGTGAATTTAAAGCGCGGAGTTTGTCATTTTTCACCGCAAACCCAGCGCCATTAATTAAGATTAATTTTATTTAATTGCTTTGATTTAATATTCTAGACGAAGAATGTCTAATTGTTTAATTTGTTAAATCACCAAGTTAACTTGAGATTAAATGTAGTAATTACGGTAATAATATTATTTTCAAGAAATTGTCTACACCTTGATGAGAGATTCCACGCACGATCGACGAAGAAAGGATACGTAAACGTCATAAAAATAGATGCATGGCGATATTCCTTTTTTAAAATTTATAATTTTGATTCGTTTTTCATGTTTTCTGACATAATTTCTAGTTTTATAGCCTAATGTATAAAATTCTATACTGTGAAGGAAATTCTATACTGTCAAAGTATAATGTTGTCTCGTTTGATGATGCTTCCCGAACTTATTTCTTCAGCCAAGTGATGACGGCTTTTGCTCGTGCTTTTGCTTCGTGGGCGTTTCGAGTGACTTTGTGTAAGTTTAAACTTTAGGCACGTACTTTATATAACGTACCATCTTTCGAAATTTAATTCGGAGTTGACGGTAAAATATCCTCAATATAACCAAAAAAAGCTGTTTTCAAATATTGAATACATTTGGCGTTAATTTTGTAGACATTCCTTATTCACAACTAAATGAAACTACGGGATATAATATTATTTCTACTGTATTTAAATTCGTTACCACCGTCTAGGTTTCATTGTAAGATAACATGTTCAGGTGGCCAATAACCATCACACCCATACCGAAAAAAATATAAAAGGCAATAAAATCAACATTCTACAGACATAAGAATTAAACAGACATAAAAGAGACATCAACGTTAATATATTAAATGAACTACTCAATACAATACCATCACCCATTGTCAATTTCTTCTAGACATAATATAATTAGACAAAATTTATACTGCAGTGCACTTGAAATTGTTTCAGCCCGGCTACACATCTAAGGAGACACGTCACAAAAAAAAATGGGAGATATGGATAATTAGTTGCATAACCTTTTTCCAAATATCAGATATCTTTGCTATTGTATAAATATATTACTGAGAATAATATATATTTAATTTTATTACGTACCGGAATATTTACATTGTATAACCTCATAGAATAACATTATTATTATGACCCATCACCAAAACTTAAAATATTATAAACATAATATAATTAGACAATATCGATACTATTGTGCACTTTAAATTGTTTCAGCCCGGCTACACAACTAAGAAAAAACGTCACAAAAGAAAAGAAAAAATGAAAAATGAAGATATGTATAGTTAGTTGTATATTAGTTGTATCGTATAAATAAATTAATGAGAAAAATATCCCTTTAAGGTTATTACATACACCGGAATATTTGCATAATATAACTTCATAGAACAACATCAATTTAATTTATTACCCGCACTAAAATATTTGTATATTGTATAACTTTCGAAGATATAATATAAACGATACCGTCTCCCCTACCATAAACTCACTATTATAAATAGTGATAAAACTCTGCATCTGCTATTGTTTTTTTATAATATTTCAATTCTGGTTGAAATTTCTGAGAGTCGATGTCTGCTAATTGCCCACCTGAAAATGTCATCATACAACGAAATCTAGATCATGATAAAGAATTTAAATAAATAGAAATAATACTACATTACATAGTTTAATTTAGTTGTGAATAATGAATTTCTACAAAATTAATGCCAAATATATACAATATTCATAATGATTAAAAATATTGACAATTAAGTCACAAAATATAATATAAAAACTGTTTCATTTAAGGTATTGTGGATAATAATAGAAAAAACGTTTACATGGACATATAAGTTTAATGTTCAAAAACCTCCTTTCTTTTTATGTTGAGCTTTCCAACAGTTATATCTTAACTGCGTTCATTCAGAGGTTTTCTCATTCGCGTTATAACAGAAGTAATTTAAAAAGCGGCGATACGCGTATGCTCCGCAATCTGAAATAAAATAACGTAATATCTACAACAAAAGCAAATATTAGGGGAGATATAAAATAAGAAAGCAAGGGTAAATTAATTTATTTCCCGGTAACGCCTGAATTCCTTTTATATTCCCCTTTCGCATTTATACTTATTTCAAGCTTTTAGGAAATTCTGCGTACTGCAACTGTCAGTAATTGAATTGTATTACATATGCCATAAAGAAATAAATTAAAAGTAAAATTTCTCGAGAAATAATAAAAAAAAATTTTATTTTTTACTGAAATATTTTTGTAACTCTATGTACAAGATAAAAAAAACACTATTAGTATCGAAAAACTGATATGGTTCCATTAAAAAAAATATTCCATTTATTTAATAAGGTCGTTGTAATATTTATAGTTATTTGAAAGGTTTATTAAATAACTTTTCGGATACATTCTCACCAAAACAAAATTTTTCAAAATAAAGTCTAACGCATATGCTAAGTCAATTGCCAAGATAGCGCATAATATTGCAAGCTTTTTCGGTCATCATTTAAACAATATTGCTGCTAGTTGTTTACAATACACCGGGATTAATTTTTGTTGACCAATATTTACAGTTACATTTCTCATAAATTTCCGTTGGGACCAAATTTAAAAAGAAAACATTTTACAACAATTGTAGAGAAGAAACCTGCACAAAAGTATACATGTATGAATTTTATTGACTTTATGCGCAAAATACCTTAAGATTACTTTATCGACATTTTATCACGTGAATTTTTAAAACTCAGAAAGTTGTGAAATGTTCCAATGGATTCTGTACCATGTGGTAAAGTATTGAAAAAATGGAAAGGCAAGACTCGTTTATTTTTTAACGGTACATTATGGATTAGTAAAAAAATTTCTGTAGCCGCAAAAGCTTCTCAATTTAATATTGCGTCGCATCAAGTACTCTGCACAATAGTCACATGATATTTTCCTTTTTAAAGATAAAAGATGACAAGAAATTGGCATTTGTTTTCACAAAAAAAAATCTACTTGTCAACGCTGGGTCTCTTATGCGCCATATTTGAGACTATTGATTAAATAGCCTTCATACATATATAATTTAGTTAGTTAATTTATCAGTTTAGAAAGAATCGGGAAGTACAATAATAAATATTGCATATTTTGTTGTCAAAATCGTTGATATAAATAATTTGAAAAAAAATACTCCTGAAACTTTACAAAAATATTTATCACATTATTTTATAACTTATTTCATTAGGGTTCTTTACCAAATGCCAAGAAGGTAAACTCTTATAGTTATGTTATATATGCCAGTATATTCATCCCTGTCTGTCACGCCCTCGCAACTTTTACAATTATAGAGCTCCCTGCAATGGCAACCAGTTGATACATATGGAAGTTTCAGTTAATATGTAGTAAAATCGTAGTTTTAACCTGTTTTCCTCTATGTAAAAGTGGGAGAGATTTTTTTTTCACATATTTTATAAAGTAATAAAACATTGATTATTATATATTTGAAATTAACGTTGAAGTTTATATTTACTATTTTTCATTTTTAAACACCGTTTAAGAAAAACTAAGTCTCAAATAAAGTAGAAAAAAATAGTACCATCGAAAAATTTAAGAAAATCCTAAATTTTCCAAACAATATTATTTTATTTCCTTAAGAGGCACTACGGAGACACAGACATTATGAACACTACGGAAATACAGAACCCTTTTTTGTGCCTATTTAAAACGTACTCGCATGTCGACAAAAAAATTGTCTCAACAAAATTGGGATAGTCAATTTTGTTTATGGATATTTAGGCACCATTATGTAATTTTTGGATGCACATTTTAGTTGATAGGATGCACATTGGGATTGCTTTCATAGTTATAATCATGTATAAGAGAAAAAATTCAAGATGGATAATTAAAATGAATAGGTGTGTAAAATAAACGTTATAATAATTATTCTTATAACGAATTTATAAAGATTATGTGCCGGAAATGTGAATAATGTCACATTCTCGATTTTGTTAAGCTATTATTTAATTTTTTAAAATAATAAAAAATATGAAATGGTGGTAAAGATAGAAATACAAACCAATTATCATAATAATATGACGTTTATTATATGAAAGGAACATGATAGTAAAGACGGAAAGGGCATTATGATGGAATGCCAGGGGAAAAATTAAAAAAAAAAAAAAGGTGTGCGCTCTATAAAAAATGGTTTCTAAATTATAGTTTTGTAATATATAAGGAGATAGATAAAAATACTTCTAAAAGTAATGAATGTTAGTAATGATAATAAGACTTAAAGTGGCAAATCGACGAAAATTATATTATTGCTATTTATTCAGTTTTGATAAATAATAGATTTTAAGTGATAGATTGATAGATTATTAGATAGATAATAACTTATTTTCTCAATCATAGTTACTCAATATAAACTCATGGGATTAAGTACTTATAGGTTTCGAAAAATATTTTAATTTTTCCAGTTAAGCCTTGCTTTTGTTTACGTATTCAAAATTTTATAAAACGAGTTATACTAACATAAGGGTATAACGAAGACTTCAGAGTATAGAATGTAAATGTATAATAAAATAATCTAATAAGAGACTATAAATCGAATTAGGTTTGCACAAACCGCTTAGAACCTTAATAAATCCATAGTTTTAATGATTAATGAAATTATTCATGTAAGTGAATTTATTATATGACATAATGATAAATAAGTAATTTCAATTTTAATTCGGATCTAATTTTATTCCGAATATCCTAATATTTTAATTAATACATATTTTATTTAATATTTATTTCAAAAGTAATATATTTTATATTTCCTTTTTAAATGCGAATGAATTCCTTCCAAAAATATCTAAAGTCCTTTCAAATAGACATCCCTTCTTCTCCAGAAACAAATTGGGATGTCGATTCGATATAAAAAAAAAATTGAGTTTCAAATGAATATAAATTAATGATAAGGGAAACGCTGTTAAAAATATTAACGATGGATTTCAAAAAATGGATTTATAAATACAAGATAAAAAGTAGCGAAAAATATATTTTTAAAAGATATTTAATATAAAAGACGAAAAAAAAATTATGTCACCTTCACTAAAATCTAATAACAGTTAAGTATAATAGTAACAATTCTATATAAAATAATGTAAATCCAACTCTTCAATATTATTAAAATATATATGATATTTAAATTTGGATTTTCTAGAAATATTTTTAAAAATAAAATAATTCGTTAAATTTCGCAGTAAAATGAAAAATGTAATAGTGAAATTAAAATATAGTATAGAAAAGTTATTTATTTAAGTAGATGGAAATCTGTACGTATGCTCTTTAGCAATATATAAAAAACAAATGCAATCTTAAACAGTTCTAATAGATATTAAAATAATACTAAATATTAATTTACCTGAACTTTGAATATAATGATACAAATCTCAGTTCAAGTTGTTGAACTTTTCTTTCTTAGAGTTTGCAGTTATTAAATATTTTATTAAAATAAAGAAAAAAAATTCAATACAAAATACTGAAGAATTAAAAATGTTTGTATTACTTTATATCTACGACAATCATTAGATATAGCAGTGTGAAGTTTTAAAAATGACAATTTATTTATATTGACTTATACCTTACAAATGTTATCATTTATAAAGTATAAATACCCGTAAAATAATCAAATAAAGATCGACTTAAGAATAGATTTCAAATTTAAAAACCGTCTATGTTTCAACTTTATCTATTTATTAATTTATTTATCTACTTTAATGTATCTAACTGATATACAAGGAACTTACAGCTACGAGGGAAACCTCTTACAGCTAATCATAACACCAGTCTAACTCCGCTCGACAAACGGCTGGGAATCGAACCTGGATCACAGCTGTGCCCGTGTCATCGAAGGCCGTATATCCTTTGATTTACCCAACACACCTCCACGACACCAATTATTTATAGCATTTGATTAATCGATCTTCGAATAAATCGAGTTACAATCGACATACCTAGAAACAATAAAGTTATATAATCGGAAATTTACAGATATTGGGTTACAAAAAGATGTATTATTATATAAACTTGCAGAACAAATTATCTTGGTGGATGTTTGCGGAATCTGAATCGGGTGTTGAAAGTGAGTGGATATATGAACGGAGGAAAATCAACATGCCAACGATTTGTTATAAATAAAATAGGTCAGCTCATATACACAGTTTATTCGTATAACTACAGATCACAAAATGAGTCTGTAAAACCTTTCACAATAAAAATAGGATGAAATAATTTTATATTAAAGTGAGGTATCACTCAGCCTATCACGATTATATTAGTGGGGGCGCTTAAGTTTGCCGAGTATCTCTAGATGTTACCGAGCAGACTGACTAAATTCACGCTCCACAAGATGTGTCACAAAATGTTTCTCAATGAATCCAATAATTATATTGATATTATTTTCCATTAATTAAAAATATCTCAAATTTTCGTGTAATTTTTAGTCTTAAAGGATACCTTGTTTACTCGCCAATAAATTGTGAATTTTTCGTCATTTCTTAATGTTCAAATTAAAATTAAATAATTAAATGAAAGATATTAGTAATAAATAAGATAAAGATTTTACTGAGTTTCGCGATTCGGTTTGTATTATAAAAAGTTGATGGTCGTCAACTTAAAAAGAACACTGTCTTATAATTTACAGAATGGTAATAATTTATTTTAAAAAATTGAATTAGCAATAAGCAACCGTGAAAGATAAAATAATTATCGACACTTATAACGATATGCATTTACAGAGAGCTTTTCAAACACATTACTGTGAGAAATTATTGTTATAAAAGAACACCTCTTTAACCAGATGTATGACATTACTATTCATACACATGATTAAAGAAGTCATTGTTTTATTACTACCCAATTTTAGTTTATTCAATTTTGCAGAAAACAAAAGAAGAGTAAGAGAAAAATAAATAGGCATCTAGGTTGCTGTCTTGAATGATCTAAAAAGGAGCAACATATTCTCTTTGTTGTCATACTCGTATATCTTCTGCCAAATTGACATTTCTTCATTGGCCGTACTTTAAGGAAAAAAGATGCAATTTTAAAAGACATTGAATCTGAAAAATGAAAGTCTTTTAAAAAAAAATATTAATTTTCGTGCTTCAAGTCAGATTTAATAAATTAAATTTTATTTTAGTAAATTTAAATATAGAAGAATGCCTAAAACATATATGGGCGTAAAACAGATCAAGTGTGGAGTTTATTAAATGCAATATTAATATGTATAAAATTAGTCGTGTATGCGCCTATATTCTACTCTGCAGCCGAAACTATCGTGCTACCCAACGTGCATCATGGTGGTTGCACATCGATAACTATAATAATTGTAATAACTATAAGGTGCGGAAATATATAGGGTTTGAAAGTAATTAACCTCGAACATCACACCGAATCGCGAACCTCAGTAAAATCTTTATCTTATTTGTTACTAATATTTTTCATTTAATTGTCTAATTTTATTTGAACATTAAGAAATGACAAAAAAATCATAATTTATTGGCGGGTAAACAAGGCATCCTTTAAGACTAAAAATTACACGAAAGATTGGAATATTTTTAATTAATGGAAAATAATATCAATATAATTATTGGATTCATTGAGAAACATTTTGTGACACATCTTGTGGAGCGTGAATTTAGTCAGTCTGCACGGTAACATCTAGAGATACTCGGCACGAAACTTAAGCGCCCCCACTAATATAATCGTGATAGGCTGAGTGATACCTCACTTTAATTTAAAATTATTTTATCTTATTTTTATTGTGAAAGGTTTTACAGACTCATTTTGTGATCGGTAGTTATACGAATAAACTGTGTATATGAGCTGACCTGTTTTATTTATAACAAATCATTGGCATGTTAATTTTCCTCCGTTCATATATCCACTCACTTTCAACACCCGATTCAGATTCAGAAAAATATTTGGAAATAATTAGACACTGTAAAGTAGCATCAGTATTCTAAATAACAACTTTTGACCTTTGGTATGCAAAGGTGAAAAGTTATAAAGATTTTCGAGGTTTTTATCAAAAAATGAGTTGTAGTTTGTTAAATTTGAATCATTTTTCGTGAAGATATGACTATTCAAAGTTTAGGAAATGTTCTTTTTTATAATCACTTAATTTATTTGTTTAATATGTATTATTATTTTAATTTCTATTAGAACTGTTTAAGATTGAATTTGTTTTTTATATATTGCTAAAGAGCATACGTCTATCTCCTTAAATAAATCATTTTTCTATAATATATTTTAATTTCACTGTTACGTTTTCAATTTTACTGAGAAAATTTACAAATTCTTTTATCTTTAAAAATATTTCTACACCAAACTTAAATATCCAAAACTATACATTTATTTAGGCATAATATTGATATTGAAGAGTTGGGTTTACATTATTTTATATT
The DNA here is from genome assembly GCA_039881145.1 of Druceiella hillmani. Classification (NCBI taxonomy): domain Eukaryota; kingdom Metazoa; phylum Arthropoda; class Insecta; order Lepidoptera; family Hepialidae; genus Druceiella; species Druceiella hillmani. The sequence goes on along the minus strand of JAYKKI010000007.1, from coordinate 15,547,399 downwards.
TGTGCTTATATATATATATATATATATATATATATATATATGTATATATATATATATATATATATATATATATATATATGTATATATATATATATATATATATATATATATATATATGTATATATATATATATATATATATATATATATATATGTATATATATATATATATAAATATACGACTTACCTTAACCTGATCCAACTTAATCTGATCACACACTGTGAAAAAGAAGAAATCATACGAGACAGGACCCTAGTAGCTTTTATTAGTTTTAACTGAATTCAGGGAAACTATCGTTCTTCTCAGTTATTTTCAACTACGAACTCAGATAGTCAATTCAATGTTATAATATGATATTAATAACGTAGTTAATAGCAGTATGATGTTAATGACGTTGCTATACGATAGTAACCGGACCTTATTAACATCATACTATTCTGGACTTGAAAGACGTTGAATTCGTAGACATCGAGTTCTTGACGTTGAATTAGTCATCATAATTACACGAATTGGTTCTATGGCTTCATTTAGTTGGTCCCTTCCTTTTGTGCGATGAGTATTGTTTAAAACAATAGTCGATTTTAATATGATACTACAAATATTATTGAAATTAATTTTGTTTGATATCAGAGATAAAATAAATCGGATAAAAGAGTTTCGAGATTTATACTGTTAATTTTACTAATTATTTTCAGATTTTATCGTGTTAATATTCGATTCAAGATTTTTATTTATTCTTATCTTTTTACACTCACATGTTCAGATATCTTAGATATATGTCTTTTCTACCAATCCTCCGTTCATGTTTAAAGAATTTTCTTGAAACTGCTATGGAAAGCGAAAAGCTTTCCATAGCAGTTTCTAGATTCATGAATATACATTATTTAATAATTAACACAATTAGCAAAGGTAAAAACGTTTTATTTTCACCCTAATGCAACTATGATTATTCGACTAAAGTTTTTTTTTTCAATTCGGTCATAATTATTAAAATGTATTCTTGTTATCGCAAAAATTTTATGAATACGAAAGTTAACCATCACCAACAATAAATATTTAATATAATACTAATGAATTAGCTTTGTAAATTATGGACCAAAATATTAATGTAAATATCTACCTGAAATAAGTTACGAATGAAATAATTTAAATATTTTAAGAATTATTGTAGAATATTATATAAAACTCTGGTGTTTATACAGAATTTTAAAAAAACAAATTATTACTCCTTTTTTTTGTATTGTGTTTCCGCCTACTTTAGAAATTATTCGGTAAACAGAAATGTTATTTTTGAACTCAAAGTACTTTTGACATCAATTGTAGTTATATTTTTCACATGATTACAAATTATAAACCAATTATCTACGTTTTTATTAATTATATTTCAATCGGAATTATAGAACGCAAATCAAATCTGTATAAAATTTATGAAAATCTTGTAAGCTTAGAGCATACAAATGCAAATAGTTTGTTGAAGTTAAAAACTTCAAATTTAAGGAAAATATTAGTGTAAATTACTACAAAACTACTAAAAAAATGGTTATTTCATTTGAAAAAACCTATTTTCATTATAAAGTCACTGAAAGGTATATTTAAAAAGTTTATTTGGCAACATAATATATTACCCGAGTTACAAAATTAATGTACGTAACTCTGAAATTTTAAAAGTTATTTGGATGGAACAGACTCGAAGAAAATATAAAGTTTCCTTGTCTTATTATGAACCCTCATTTTGTTAAATTTTTCCTTTGTGCTTCATCTGCTATTAAAATTTTTTTACTCTTCAAAAAAGTACTCCAATCTTTTGATTGCGAGTCAGTGAATGAAATAACGTTATTCGTTTTTTTTTTTAATTTAGAAAGAATTAACAATAGTAACCTGAAAGTCGCAAATTTTTTTAATTTGCAACTTCTGTTAAGGAAATTATTTTTATTCATTTACTAACATGAAATTATTGGTTTTAAAAGTTAAATGTTAATCGTAGCTTCTCCGCAGGAACTTTAACAGATCACTGCCATGTTCTTCACTCGATTAAAATTCACTGATTGATAGTTCACTTTATTTAGTGTTGATTTAATTCTCACGTAAATCATAGAATGTTATGTACAAATATCGGAGATTACTTATATATTCCTATATCCAATGTTTTATTTAATTTGAATTAATTTTTTACACCTCTAATAAAATCAAATTCTTTAACCGATAAACCGAGAAAAAAAGTTTGTTTAAAGAAAAAAATGAGAAGATATTACCCTTATCTCAACGAGACTGTATCCATAAAGGATGTCAAGAATACGAATTTAAGTCTAGCCATACTCCGTTCTGGGCAAACTTAAATTCTTACACCTCACGATGTTAATATTTAAAGTAGAAAGTTTGTTCACGTGTTCTTCCTTGTCTGATGTTGGCAATGTATTAGGTATTAAAGTGTTTTATATGTGGACAAAGTGTTATTATATTAATTTCGCTTGCTTCGTTATGACACAAAAACATCATTCTGCCAATAATGAATTACATGTGTAATTTTGTAGGTTTATTTTTTCGGCTCTAAAATATTGGCGGTAAAAGCCGTGACAATATATTTTCTCTATATTTTATTTGAAATATGTAGTTTGAAACAGATTTTTGACTTTTAATTTAAACATGAGTAAAAAGTAAATTTGACTAGAAATGGGGAAAACACATTTATCTGCTGATGAAAAGATTGAATATAACAAAACTTGTAAGCACTTTATTCCCCTGAAAATTGTTTCACCCCCTCGGTGAGTATTAATTTTGTTTACTCCATGAAATCGAAATAAGCAAAATGGTACATAGATATTAAATTTTATTTTAACGTTACTTCTTACGTAGTATTTCAAACATTTAACTTATTCCGGAGCAAATTATTATCACCTTATTATTACTGCATTGATAAGAAAATAAAATAATTTTTTTTGTTTGTACTCCCAGATACTTGCTAAATTTAGAAGTTAAATAATTCAGAAGATTAACTTGAAATAATTAGGTAGTATTTAAATCCATCTTTGAATTATTCATTACTTATGAATTAAATATAAGCCATTCTCGTCGGTCACAATTAAGTCATTTTTAGAGTTTATTTATATTGTATAATTGCGCTTCCTTTCCATTACTGAAGTCGTAAAAATTTCACTTCGTGCTCCATTAATTTATTGTTATTTTAAAATCTTTTGAATACGAAGAAAATTTCATTACTCTAACCTCACATATTTCTTTCTTCAAAGCTAACAAAATTCACCGGTTATTTGACTTTCCAGGAGTACGTTTCACTGTTCTACTAGTAAGAGGTGAAAGCAAAAATATAGCAAAAGTCTCGGATAGTATCTATAATTACCTGGCTAACTGATTTGGTAGTGTAATTTGCAATTGTATATCTGTAATGAACATATTCAATTATTTATAACCGAACTAATAGTAAACGGTTAATCAGTGAACTCTTCTTCTGGAACATTTTAAAATGAATTTCAGTTCCCCGGCACATGTATTTACTGAAAACTCCGACATTTACTGAAGAAAGAAAGGGGCAAAATAAATTAAAATAAATAAACATAACATCTATCACCAATTTCTTCTCTTTATTAATATGTATTATAAACTTAATATAAAATACGAAATGTATTTCATTTTAGAAATAAACTATTTGAAAACGAAACTGATTTCAAATTAATATCTTTTATATGTATACATATATATATATATATATATATATATATATATATATATATATATATATATATATATATATATATATATATATTTACATTTAGACATATTTTGCTTTGTTTGAAAGCATAAAATTCAACATTGCATAGTGAAAATAAATTTAAAAATTGAAATTAAATTAAAACGATGATTTAGTACTAAAAAAAATGTAATGAATTTTAATCAATCACCGTAATAGGACTAAAGTATTTTGAACCAATTATTTTCAACCTAAATTGAATAACATCGTCGAAAATATTGTTAAAAAATATAAATTATTATGTATAAAAAAGCAGTAGAAGAAACATCAACCACAAATATAAGCACGAAGCTGATGAAAAAGTATGCAATATTAAAGTAAAAGATTTTATATATTGTATACTAAATTTAGATTATACCTACAAATTTCTCAATTATTAAGAAGATAGTAAATCACAGTTCTTTCTTTTACACGTTCCTTTTTATTTCTTTATGAAATTTTCATCACATCTTCCTTTAATTGAAAAGATTATATTTTCCTTGTGTTATCAGTATCTATTTGTTTTTCTTACTTATTTTTGTATGTAATAAACATAAAGTCAACGACATTAGATATAACGCAATAATTTTGAAGAGATTATTAGTAACGAGCTGGAATTGAAGGTAATAAATTTGGTTTTTTAATGTCTATTATATTTAAATGTTACTTTATTATTTTAAAATCTCTAATAGCCGAGTGAGTGGCTTTGAGAGTATTATCCCTTTTGAGAAAATTTGGAAAAACAAATTCATGTTATACTGTGCACATAATAGATACGAAAAAATGTAAAATATCATCAAAAGAAAAGACGTCTGACTGACAAAATCATTATTACTCAAAAGAAAAGGAGCCGGTGTGAATTACGGTTTTTAAGTAAATAACACAAAGGAAAGAAGATACAATTTTTTATTACTACTTTGGGAACATCCGTTACTGTATTGTGGATATTCTTGTTTACAAGTGTAATCTGGAATTGAGCTGTGCGACGAAATCAAAAATCGATTTCCCCTCTCTATTAAGCATTAATTATCCTCGGAAATTAAAGTCTCTGGTAACTAAACTATGAATATTTTTCTTATTATCGTCTCACGTGTGCTATGTTATGTTTAAACCAAAATTCAGTTTTTAAATCAGAGAAACAATGGAGGAAAAAAAAAATGGAATCTGAAGAACCAAAAAAGCAATTCAAAGTCGGCCAATATTTATATTACCAGTGCTACAGAATTACTTATACACACATAAATGACATACAAAAGAAAAAAGAAGGACTGTCACAATTCTTATAAAATAAATCGTTTTAGTAATGTGCAAATAGATTAGAAATAGCATAAGAGAATAGTTTAAGTAGAAATTGTGCACCTTACAGACCCGGAATTGAAATTTATAAAAATAATTTATCATGAACAAACCGAAGGTTTTTTTGTATTGTGATTCGATATAATATGGTCTGCCTAAGAACTCTAAGAGATAACAAATAGAATTAGGATAGATACCACAGCAGATTAAATAGCATACACGTCCTGATTCGTTGGGTATCTTTAAATAAAAAAAAAGTTATTTTGAAATAAGAAAAAGGTGTGTAACAAAAAATATTATGTTTTTTAGTTTGGTCAGTCGTTTAAAATTATTTTTAATATTTCCTGATATTTTAACTACTATTTATGTTTATTGTATATTATTCAATATTTATTATTACTTCAGCCACAGAAAGTAAACGAGAAGAAATGATTACACGTTTATTACGGAATTCAGGCAGTAAGAGTGTTACACGCAAATTACCGCTGTGCATTCACGTGACTACTATGTTTTATTTTTATTTAGAATTATCAACAATTCTTAATAGTGTTGATATTTTACTACATTATAAATAATAGTACTAAAAATTTAATGAACTAAAGCTTAATTTTTAGACAGATTTTAGAATGCAAAATATGTAGGTAAATTCATAATTATGTAAACAAATTTAGAAACAAATAATATCAAATAATTTCGTTTGACGTCAATCAACCGATGTGGGAACAAAATACAAGTAACACGGACAGTGTCTGCAAATGTTATGCTTATCGGTTGAAAAGTCGTATAAGTTTTAAACTGATGAACGGTTCCATCCAAACCCTTGGCAGCGGGATTCGAAACGATTCGACGACGCTCTAAACAATTGGCAAAATAATATGCAAACGAAAAGACTATCATTTTTAATTCGTGACATTCATTCGATCATTTTTAAATCATGACATGACTTGATTTTTAAAAGAAGAGTACAGTTTAGTTCTTTAACTATATGGGTTGTCAATGTTGTTTCAGAGACGGGTATCATGACTCTCCTACGCTTTTAGCATCAGAATGGGAATTGACCGACCAATCTTTTTTGTATCTATATCAGTCATTTCGAATACAAAAGCGAAATATTAATTGAATGGAGTAGCAGACAATTTAATATTTTAAATAAAACCATAACAATAGCCTATTTACTGAGTTAAATTAATTATTTCTATTATATTTTAAAATAATTATAGTCAAAAATAGAGTTTGAAATGCAGACACTTATTTCACATTTTAAATATCTGATAACTCAATATCTTTGGAGAACATTTTATCCGTTTACAAATTCCAATAGATCCTTGTTATCCTATGATATTGGCATGCAAAAAAAAACAACAATAATCTACATAACAATTTATGTAAATATTTAAAAAATATTATTATCTCAAGTACTTTAAACAGAGGCCGGTGTTAAATTTGTTGTAAATTTTCATTTCGGAATTTCTGAATACACCTGAGTACGAAAAGACAATTTAGGTATCGTTATACGCCAGAGTCCATAGAATTTATAATTGCCAAAGAAACGTTGACGGGAATAGAGCGTACGTTCCGTATTCGAGCTTGTTATAATAATAATATTTCGACAGATAAAGTTCAGTGGTTTTATCAAAGTCGGCATGATTAACGAAATATTTATGAGGTCTCAAGCTCAAATATGATCAATAAATAGATAATTGTTTGAAAATACCGAATTAACACTAAGAATTATTAACGAATAGGTAATTCTCATTTCAATATTTAAACTCGTGGCAAGAGAATCATTGTTTCCTAATCAATAATTGGCGAACAAGTTTGTTAGTTAAATGTACGAAATTCTCAATAAGTTTGCAAATTATTGTAATAAATAAAATATTTGACAACGGTCCATATTTGATGAAGCATTGACGTCTTCTCTAGAGCCCTAACTTTTTTTTTAATGGTCTGTAATATCGACAAAAGAATAGTCGGGCCACATTTCTTTGAAGACAAAAAAAGACCGCAAGATGACTTAAATTTGAAGGTAATTGCTGCATTCAGAGGAAATATTTGGATCCTTGCAAGAATTTGAAATATTTACATAGTTTTGAAGCCTCGCATGAATTTGAAATAGGTACATAACTTTAGAATATGATCCCTACCCCCACAAAGCCAAAATCTCAACTTTATTTTCTGTAAATCTACATGAAATCAATAGATTATAGAGGTAGCATCATCACTTTGAATTAAAAGAAAATAAATAATAACTGGAAAATTGACGTCATTCTGAGAGCAACATCTGAAAATTTTAAAGCCTGAAGTTTCTGAAAATATAGGATATAGAATTAAAAACTGCTATGAAACTAATAGTCATTATTAAACTTTTAATTACGTTCAGAGTCTATAAATTTTAGTTTTTCATTAATTTTTTTTTTCATTTATTTTTTTTTCATTTTTAAAATTTTTTTTTTTTTACATTTCTTATATCCTGCTCTATATCATTGTCTGTAAAAGAAAAAATTAACTACTTTCAAGTTCTTCGTTTATTTAGAAATATATTATCGTCTAATCCTTTCAACCAACATAAGAGATCGTCCTGTTAATCCAGACACACAAATATTCCCAAAATGTATTTAAATATACAGCGGTACTATTGATGTCAGTTGACGAAAGTATTGAGATCCTATTGCACGCGTTCCTTCTTAAAAGTGAATTTTTCAAATATTGATAATTTCGATACTTTATAGCTACCACGTGTGTATTAATTGTATTTAAAGTCACACGTTATACGTACATTTGCATAGAATATTTCATGATAATCAAATAATAACGCATTTTTTATAACCTACCATATATTATTTTTTCACAAAGTGGGAAAATCTGAACCTATATCTCTTAAATTCACTTGAAATAAGGTTGCAAACGTATTTAAAGGAGAAAGTTACATTGTATTATATAATAAAGAAAATACTACGTATACGTTTATACATTTTACTGAATATGATAAGACGATCTTAATGCTATACTTTATTTAGAGATTTATTAAAAAATAGCCGCGATGCCAATATTAGTACACCATTTCCTGCAACCCCTGCGGTTTCTTATGTATCGCTCCTATTGAAAATTATATTTATGACAATTTTACGTACAGGTTCAATATGAATTATAAAAAGTAGGGACAATTTATTAGTCCTATTATTGATAAAGTAAATGTAAAAATACTAAGAAATCCATAAAGAATATATAAATAAATCGACATAGAAATTTTACTTTTGGCATAATTACTATATAACGTACAGAACGGCAAAAGTAAGCGCCATTTTTGTTTATTAAATGTGCCTTAAGTACAATCGTAAATAAATGAGAATTGAAAGCAATAATTATATATTTTGCGTACTAAATATTTTATGTCTAGTATTCAGCAGAGACGAAAATTGAGAAAACAGCAAGTCCCTTGAAGTTAACGTTGATGCAATTGAAGGGTATGCGGGACATGCCCAGTCCATGCCAACTTTTACTTGTGGCCACTAAAATTTAAAATTAAATAAAATAACTCAAAGGTTATTCTTAAATTTTATGGGAACCAATATTGGGTGTCAAAATGATTTTGATTCTTCAAATTTTAAACGTCGCATTAAATACAATATTTTCTTTTGATATCCAGGATATGATACTTCAAATATGCTAAATGAATTTATGGTTAAATGGATTGAGATGTTACCTTTTAATTTTATTATTAAAGTTCAATGGAAAATTTACGGCCGATGGAAGAATTACCCTAAATATTGTCAGATTTTTATTCATTTTCCACTGTCATTTCGATAAGATTTTATAAAGCTACGTCTTAAAGTTCTATATCAAAATAAAAAAAAGGGAAATATGAATTCTTCAGGTGTTTTTCTTTTGATTAAGGATTAATCATAATGTGGATCGACGGCAAAGATCTTGGCTAATAGCCCACCTGAAGATGTTGTAATACATCAAAACCTAGGTCGTGGTAAAAAAATTTAAAAAAGTAGAAATAGTACTACATCACGTAGTTTCATTTAATTGTGGTCACAAAAATATATTTTCTTTTCACTTCTAACTATTATAATTTTTCTACTTTTTTATAATTGTAATAAAATATTCAAGTTTAAATGGTTTTGCACAAACATCATGTTAAAATCTTTTGCACAAACTTTGTACAAACATCGATGGTAAAAATACATTACATTAAATACGATGTAAAAGAGTAAGCGCTTAGCAAAATGATTCCTCAGCTATAACTGCGTCTCGATTTCACCGGAGCTTTGTACAGGGCAATATTAACAATCAAACAAGCAATAAAGAATATAAATTTATTTTTGTGTAGTACTCTGATATTTTCTATTAATTTTTTTGGAGATTAATTGTTTTTATTCATACGTTTATTATTGACCTTTAATCTGTATGGATATAACGAACGTATACAAAATTATAGACATACATTTTATGGTTAATATTAATTTAATTTCACTTAAAAAGTACGACTAGCACTATTTGAATATATTACTTCATTGTATTTCTTACCTGACGATACCACTTTCAGGTAACATAATTATAAAAAAATCACCTACTTTGCTTTGATTCCAAAACTAAATCGTTTGTTTTATTCTGATCCTCTTGTGAAAAAACGATTGACGATTTCGTACATTTTAGGTTTCCAAGAGACCCGTTTCCGTAACTAAAATAGATTAATTTGGTAAGAATGGAAAGGCAGGAGGAAAATTGACTTCCTTCTAGAGACAGTGTTCTCCGCAAAAACACTACCTATCTAACGAATTCTACACAAGTCGTACAAATCGGAAGATGCTGGGAAAGAAATGATTTGATAGTGAGCCTCAGATTTACATATTTTGGGACTTCCGTTGATGTAAGTAATGTTTATAACATGTTTGTTTACACAAGGTATGTCGTAAACGCAATTTATACTTTACTTTAAAATTTAAATTAAATTTTTCTTATGGGTTACCACCTAAGTCAACAATATCTAAATGATAAAAAGACAAAGTGCTATTTGAGTAGCTACAAGTGATTAATGCACTATTTTGTATAAACACCAATATTCATTATTAGATTGTCAAAATGCTAATAATCCACTAACATTCTGTGATTCTGATGAAAATGAAAAAGGTAAACGTATGGAATATTTTTACGTGTAAATTTTTACTAAACCATTCCATTTTAGATTGATGATCGACATTAAAATAACAGCCTGGTGTTATGGTGATGTTATAACCTACTTGAAAACCACTGAGTCAGTGGTGTAGCTACCCCGAAAATATTTTTTCTTCAAGTAAATAAGAAAAGTGGTCGCTGTATAAAAGAAACATCAACGTGAAATAAGAAATTTGAAAAGTCCAATAAAAACTTCACAAAAGGAAAACGAGTCGCTAATTTCGGTAATAACAACTATGAAAAATTATTGTTACATTTGAGAATACCTCACCGCTTCCTTATAAATGAATGCTGTAGTATTTCATTGAAAAGTAAAACCAAAAGGAAGGAAAAATATTTATGTCAAATTTTAGAGAAGAAATCAAAAAAATTAGCACTTGCATTAAATTTCCACTCTCCAGTTGAATATAAATATGAGCGAAGAGTTTTTAATACTTGCTTGCTTCATCCGCAAACTTTAAATAAATGGTAAAAGAATATATTCAGAACATTGAAAAAATGAGCACAACTTGATCAACATTCACGTCAAAAAAAAATGTTTTGACGGCACCCGATACATTGTTTTATTGTGAAACAGTTCCTTGTGGGGAAAACTTGTTGATGTGGAAATGGACTTGAATTGAAATGAAAAAGAAACTTAAATGAAAACAATTCATTGAAAGGCAAATAATTGGTTAAGCTTCATAAGTTTTTGGAAGAAAGAACAAAATAATTACAGGAATAATATAATTAGGCAATAAAATTCGGCAATATTTCTTCAAACACAACATAATGAAAATACGCCCAGCAAAACAATTATTAAGTAAAAGTGTAGTGGGTGCCTTGCATTTTCGTAAAGATGTCTTAATATATCCACGATTTAAATTGTATTCGGTTACAATAACCTTCATTACTATACTGAATGATCTCTTGTATTTTAAACTCGATATAAATATATCTGGACGGTTCAAGGTAGGCATTCTCAAGAAAAATGCAGATGAGGTATTCAAATTTTTTTTATAAAGTTATTGCTATTATTCATTCTCTGAAAATAGTAACTTACAAAAAGAAAACGGTAATAAAAAGAGGTTCTCGGTCTTTGAAAATACGAATAAAAAAAGGACGTACGCTCGTTTTAGAGTCTAGAAGTAAGACCGTGTTTTCAGACCTATTTATTTTTATTGAAAGTTTAAAACAGTTATAACGAAAAATTATTTGTACTGAAAAGTTAGAATGTATCGCCACTTATCATCATAGCCTAGACTAAATTGGTTGCAACTGGTTGCAACAACAACACCAAGACGGGTTAATTTAAAAATATTTATAAGATAGTACTAAACCATTTGGAAAAAGGACTGCCTTCAATGGCAACTCTGTACCTTTGGATCATTTTTTTATTTTTAATTATTCATCTACCATCAAATTCATAAGTTTTTACAAAGACATCAAAAATAACCATAAAATATTCAGTGCTGATGCTATTGTAATGAGAAAGTATGATATTACGTCAGAATCAATCCATGGGTCTAATAATATTTCGGAAAATGTTAAATATCAGTTTTGTATCAGAAAGGTTATCGTATTACTATTAAAAAAAACAGTGAAACGTGTACGTCTAATTTAAGTTCTCATAATCAATTCAAGTTTCAAAAATTAACTGACAAAAAATATATACGGAGAATTTTCTTTCTTTCATCAGATGTTTTTAATATTTTTGATAAAACCAAGTCATTTATAGGAAACGAGATATACCTTTTCAAAAAAAAAATACATGGCAATACATGACATATTCCTGTCTGTGAGAATTTATCAATACCAATATTTTCACTTCTTTGTTAGGACAATCGTTGAAGCAGCCTGCAACATACGGCTATAGGTTATATATGATAGATTCAGTACTATCAAAATGTACAAATATTAATATGCATAATATAGCAAAACATATAACGCGATAACATAATCATAACGGTAATAATTTCATACATCAAAGTATAATATATTGGTCTAGAATAATACTCGTAGATATCTAATACTTTCCGAAACATCATCAGAACCATCAAGCATCTTTGAGCGTAATTTTAAGTTTTCGTATTTTTTAATTTTTATGACGACTTTAAATTATGTAACATAAAATATTTATTTTGTAAATTACTTTACTTTTAAAATACCGCATGCGCATTTATGCGAGTTACATTGCTATCTCAAACGAAGAAAAACAAAAAACTGCTCAAAACTTAGACATCGATGTGGCAATATGTTAAATTTAACAATAAAAACAATATATGGATCAAGTATCGATTTACATTATATTACATGCTGAATGCTCGTAAAATCGGTCGTAATGTAACATAACTGAAAATAATAGGCAACACTCTATTATTTTCAAAGATGTTCCATTACGACCCATATTGGTATGTAATTTTACGAGTATCTAGTATGCAATATAAAATAAATCGATACTCGATAAATATATTATGTATATTGTTGACGCAACTAGTTAGTACAGGTAGACAGCACTGTCTATCTGTACTAAATAGTTGCGTCGCAGTAATTTCCTGAGATTTATTTTAGACTCCGATATTCAGGCATTACATGAAGAATTTTGAGCAAAAATCAGTTATTTTAAACTAAAAGTAGAGTTCAATATTGTCTGATGATTTAACTTGAGTGAAAACCTGCAAATTGAAAATGCAGTGCACACCAAAGTCCCTTTGGGGAAGTCTATGAATAAATAAAAAAAAGTTTTATTTCTTATTTGATCGTCAGCCTTAAAATTTGCATTGACTCAATCAGGCTGTTCTAGTTCAGTTGAAGATTTTCTTTTGATATGTGTTGTTACTTGCATATTTATTGGCCATCGTAGCAAAATTATAAATGAATTACAAATCGATAGTGTACGTTTTCAAATCTTCTTTTGGATTATGAAAGTATATGTACATAATATAATCATGTGAGTATTTAAACATTTACTGTTTACCTATGACCTTGATTACTTTATACAACAATTATATAATTGCCAACCAAACGAGTTATTAAATTTATACTTATAAAAGTTAGATTTTTTTGAGTGTAAGTATAATATAAAGTCAATAGAGAACATTCCAGAAAACTCAAATAAGTTTTGAAAATGTTCTAAATGTTAAAATATCATAAGACATATTTCAATAAAACAAAGTATTATTTTATCAATACATTAATAAATTAATTCAAATTTCATAATTAATATTTGGGTTAAATAAATTTCATAATTTATTATTAATAAAAAAACAAATTTCATAATTTATTTTTTACCAATGAATCTCCACCCGGAAAAGAAGGTATTTAAATGTAAGTATTCAAAATAAAAACTAAGACCAAAAGCAAATGTAAAAATTTAAGGTTATTGAGGATAAAGGTTACAATGAGAGGAGCTAGTGCAAAGATTAAAACGGATAAGAATTTTGACGGCCTCAATCAACTGGGTTATACTCATGGAATACTACTTGGAGTAATTGATGTGTTGTGTAAAGCCCATAAAATTATATGTTTGCAATCTGAACCCGAAACCCAAGATACTGATCGTGAAGAAGAAAAATAGAAATTTCCATAGCCATACTTTTTAAAGTTAAATTATGGGAGGAGTGATCAAATATTTCTAATTAATAAAAAAAATTAATTCAAGGGGAATATAATAAAAACTTAGATATGATATTGTAGAATAAAACGAATAATATTATAATAATATTTTTCAAATATAAATTTTCACATATTTTTTCATTTGTTTCTACTGTAATTCAGTGCCAGTTTCTCTGATAGTGAAGTATTATTTGTGAGATAAATTATAGAAGAAACGCATTTCTCCGCCGCAGCAACCGAGAGGATTTATCAATTAGGTCCTTGATTGTGTGTTGGATGGCCGTATCTGTCTCAGAGATCTGTTGATGAACATAGTTTCTGCTCCAGGCCGATGATTCGGCTTGGAGCCAGCCTATACTCAGCAATGCACCTGTGCTCAGCATTATACTTATCCTATATATATAGATATATATATATATATATATATATATATATATATATATATATATATACATATATTTATATATATATATATATATATATATATATATATATATATATATATATATATATATATATATAATCGATCGCACTCTTCTATTACATCACAATATTGTGTACACATAGCTGATAATTTCTGCTTTAGCATATTATTTTTGTTGAGTACATTTAATAGATTCTTCTAAGCATCCTCTTACTAAAACAAGTAACTGTCGCTTATTTCCAGTTTGTGAGAACACAGTAATTCACATTTACAATACTAATTTTATTATTATTTCACAATATACATAGTATGCGCTAGCGACATAAAACAATTATTTTGCGGAGAAAACGCGCTTTACACATCACATATACGTGTAAATTGTATTTTCATAAACACTAAGTCGCATTATTTGTAGTTTGAATATCGTTAAATTTTTATTATTTTTTTTAAAAGAAAATTTCTTTCAAATTAGCTGCAGTTATTTTCAGAATTAGAATAAGAAGAATTTAGAATAAGGAGCGACCGGAAACCAATACGCATGCGCTAGCGCCTTCGCATTAATTGAAGACGAGCTACCATTTTCATCTGCCAGCTATTTTTTAACAAACTGATATGCTCCTCAGTTAATGAAATATTGAACGCATTACCACTTACGTGATCAAATTTTATGAAACAAAAAATTACAAAAAGTTTATAATATTTAATTTACTTTTATTCACGTTGTTTTCATAAATATTATTTATATATTTGATAAAAAAAAAAATATGTATATATATATATATATATATATATATATATATATATATTTCAATATAAACATTTTACTGTTACTTATTTGCTTTCTAAAATTATAAATTAATTTTTTTTAATAATACTGAGTATTTTACGTAATAACGTAACTTCAACAAATTAATTCGTTACTATTTATATAATTCACATATCCGTAATTTTGGAGGCCTTATTATAGACAGTATTAAATTATTCGGTCTAATATAATGAAAGTAAAATGTTAACTATTTGTTTGTTTGCCTCTTTTAGCGATTAAACAATTCTGAAACACTGAAGTCAGCTAACTTCAGTTTAATTTGGCGCATAGATAACATAAAATAGGGTATGAAAAATGACTTTATCGTTTTTAAGAACAAAGCAGTGAATATGAAGATCAAAAAAATAAGCCCCATCCATGAAAAAGTAAATTCGTGACTAATGGAATTTCCGTTAGAAAAATATTCTATTTAAGAAATAAAATTCATGAGTTAATTTTAGGCCATTTTAATGTAGACTACCATCGCAAAAAACACGCGTTTCGGTGTGGCATACCGTTTTGAATCACAGCAAGTATTAAAGTCAGACCTGGTAAATTATGTACAAAATAAAACTTTTCTCATTTTTATAAAACTAGCCTGATTAGAATCTATGCCTTCTTATTAATACGAATTTATAAATCTCTTGAATTTTTTTTAATCTATTCGGGCGAACCCAGGAGTAAAACTAGTTCTACCAAATATCCAGTATGTTAAAAATTAACACATTTATACGATACGAACTACATTTTTACACTTGTCGACTGAAATTTAAATATTTTTCTAATTTTTAATATATTTTATCTTAATTTAGATTAATTGTTGTAACACTGGAAAAATACACATTTTTCCAGTGTTACATTGTAACACTGGAAAAATACAAAAATAGCATATACATGTAAATAATTCGAGCCTACGTTTGACGCATGTCGATTGTCATTGCCACAAATGCTTCCGAGCCTTATTTGTGTTATTTTGGTTGAATTAAATTATCCCAAACCCCTAATAGCCACTTAAAGGCTGTCATGGTTCAAATTAGGTAATACTAATATTCTAGAAATTTTATAGGTTAAAAATATAGACTACCCAAGCATTCGAGATATCTTTCATTGAGTAATACCTCTTTTCTAACCGTGGTATCTCTTTGTATATACTGTAATTGAAGAATACTTATACGTATAAGTATACAAATACACTTATGCGTGTACATGTATATATGTATAGCACCTATAGCACTTATACCTAAGAAAAATTATATACGTGAGATTAATAAATGTGAGGTAGAATACTACGCGAAATAGAAAGTTACGCTAGACTAATTAAAAAACTACGCTAACTAAAAAGTTACGTTTTATAGAAAATTAAGTTTCTTTATGAATAAATTGAAATCTTCAATATTTATTTCGCAAAATCAGCAAATTGTACTCCTACCTATAACAAAGCATTACCAAATTTTATTTGGCAGGTGCTTTCAAGATATCAAAACTTCATTGAAGCAAGACAATATTAATTTAGCACAAAATTATGTACTAATGAACAACAAGTCTTTTGATACATATTTTATTAATTACCTGTAGTTGGACTTTTTTTTTCAGGGCTGGACTACAGAGTCAGTATTTCTGTCATTATTATGAGCAAAAAGTTTAATAAGGTTGGAAATAAAAGTGTCGTTACTTTTTTTAATCAAGTTTAAAAAAATATATAAGACCGAATGGGATCGAACTGAACCTTATTTTTGAATTTATTTGCTTACTTGCATACAAATTTTTACAGCAAAACTGAAATAACTTTACATAAATTTGGAAAAATTACTTTTTTATGAGAATTAATTTATAGAGCATGTCACTTGCGCATCGAACGACCTGCTTTCGAAACTGCCGCTATATAGATCCTAATATTCCATTTAATTTTTCGTTACCATATGTGAATAGAAGGGCTATGCTAAGTAAACCAAATTGTTATTTCTTTAGATAGTGAGCAAGTATCACAATTAGTAAATGTAAGGCAGAATTCATTGAAATATCTATTCAATCCCAAAGAATTTTAAAATGATTCTTGTAATTAAACCATTCGGAATAAGTACTCAGTACAAAATATAAAAATAACAGTAAATCAACAGAAATCAAAGTCTTGAAGTGCACCCAGGATTCTACTTGAAAAATAAAGTAGAAACAATCTTGAAAAGAAACCCAGATGTCATAAATATTGAATACTTCTCACCAAAAATAAATACACAATCCAATGTTACACCAACATATGAATTTCGCTCCTTTCATATCTACAAAATATGAAAGCTTAGATACAAAATACATAAATTATCATATCATCATCAATGCATAAATAGTCTCGGAACGCAGAGTTTCATTGCGACTAGATGCCTTAAATTCAAAACCATTCACAACCCAATAAATAGTTTAGAATTTAGTTTAGTTTATTGTTGTTGTTTATCTCATTCAATTTATTTATTGTGATTTATTTATTTCTATGAACTTTTTTATTATTTATTTTAGTTACTCGGTTTTAATTAATTCTATCTCATTTGGCTTCTTATTACTTTTATCACCGCGGTCCATTTTTAGGCAATATATATTTTCACATATTTTTCCTATTTGATGGCGAAGTAATTAATACTATTTACAGTGTATTAAATTAGTGCTTTGACTTTGTTTCAATATTTTACAATATTCACATATCGAAAATATGGGTTTGAAAGTAAATAAAAAGATCTCATACATCAACTAAATTTTTTCTTTTGCTGTTAAAATTCTATCTAAAGAATAATTTCATGACAATTTTCGTAGAGTGAAAATTATGAAGTAAAGAAAATACACTAAAAATTAATTCTATCATTGCACTGGCGCCATTATCCAAATATGTTTTTTTTTCTAAAACTAAGTCCAAAAAAAAGTAATTTGTTAATAAATTTCAAAATCTTGACCTTCAGTTAAGTTAAAATTTCTTTTTAAATTAATCAAATATCGATGTTTCTCCAATTCATCCCTGTACCTATTAGATACGACTGCTGTTATTTACTTGTTAAGAATTTACGTTTTATAAAAATCCGAACTTATATAAATGTAAGTGGCCTTCATAATTCGTACATAATTTTATGTCAGACTCATTTCAATAAATAGCCAAATATTATCAATAAGACACAGTGGAAATTTTCTTTCCGAATATTAATTATATTTTACATTACGACAAAAGAAAAAAAACTCTGCATCTAATTAAGCAATATGTATATTACGTGCAACGCCGTCTGCGGGATAATGAATATTTGTAGTTAATGTTTGATTATTTTATCATTTATAAAATATTTTATTAGTTAATAAAGATATATTAAAAATTTCATTTAGATTATCGGCGAGATTTAACACCTTGTATTGTGAAACATATGATATATATATATATATATATATATATATATATGTGTGTGTGTATATATATATATATGTATATATATATATGTATATATATATATATATATATATATATATATATATATATATATATAATGCATAAATGATAACCAATATTAAATGAGTTTAAAAATTTAAAGTAACTTTTTGTCAATATCAACGTATTTACTAAGAAATGTGATGAACTCATAAATAATAATTCATTTTGTATTTCAATATTCTTATGATTTGACATGATTTAAAAGTAAATTGATAATTTTGTTAGTTTTATATAAAAAGGATAATTCAGTAACTTGAATTTAAATGAAAATCATAAAAATGAACTAATAAACGAAGAAAAGGATCCAAAAATTATTGTGCATAAATGCATAACATTTGCTTTAAAAGATATAATCGCAGAATTCAAGCTTACTATTTTTCAAAATTTGGTTTCCAAACTGTAATTATAGGTTCTAAACCTCTTTCAAGGATCTAGGGTTGAAATTATAACTTTGGTAAATAATTAATTTACTGAGTATATTTGTGTGAAGGTGACGATGGTTATTGAAGCAACATAAGGAATTAATATGGAATTAATTTAATAGTTTGGGGAACTTCAGTTAAACTATTCCTTTTTATAAAATAAGAAATATCTTTCTTTCATTTCTAAGACTATTATAGACAGTTGAAGGATTGGAATCAAAATGGAATTCAATAAGTTGAAACAAATTATTAATTATAATTAGAAGCCGCTTTTGAATGGTAGCAAAGAAGGACATTTTTGGAAGAGTAGTTTTTTTTAATTTATAACTGCAATGTTAATATTATATCAGATACTTTCATACAGTTTTCTTGGATTAATTAGATTATGGTGATTACGTTAAACGGTATCTAGTAAGCTAAATAAAAGCACTATAAAATTAAGAAATGTTCATAAATAACTTAGGGCAAAATATAAATATTTGAAATAAAAGTCAGGGATAATATCATTTATTATTCTCAAAAAATTATTTCTTACTTTTATTATTTTTTTGCGATGATGTATTTTTTATGCGCGTAATATTAATAACTGAATGTATTTGAATGTGTTAATATCGAATAATATTATTTATATAATTTCTACCATGCTGGTCATACTTATATATATTTCTGTTTTATTATTATTTTTTTATTATTTTTTCAACCCAGTTTCTGGTGAAATGAGAGACAATTATGCGAATGTTGTATTGTTTCCATAACAGTTTCACAGTTCTAATGCGTTAAATATTTCTAATCTTATTAATTTTTCTTATAATTTTGTCTAAAAATATTATTTCAAATAAAAACATTAGATCTATGGAATTGAAGCTTTTAGTCAATTAAATAAGAAAACTTGGTTGCTTTTTTAAGAAATATTAAGATTAGAATGGCTTTAAATAAGCCACATGTGGAACGAAAATAGAACATCTGGTTGTAATAAAAAACATTAAATAAATTGATAATTTTAAAGCGTATGTCATAAATTTAATAATATTTATGTAAATTATGAAGCCTGTATATGATATATATATATATATATATATATATATATATATATATATATATATATATGTATATATATGTATATATATGTATATATATATATATGTATATATATATATATATATAAATATATATTACTGCATCTTTTATTGGTTATCAATATTTTCACCATTCTTTGATAGCTTAATGATACAAACAAATGTATGAAAATTAAAACGGTGCCTGCAATGGTTCAAACCAAAACTATTTTATACAGGAAATGTTCAGAAACTTTTATTAATTAATTGTGATGTATTTTTTTTTGTTATATTAAATTTTTTCTGTTATACGTAACTAAATTTTATGTGGCATCAAGAAATTGGAACTACTAGATGAAATGCCATATTGCTTCATACAATTTAATAACTAATTAACGATATTTTTTGAAAAATACCTAACAATATTTTTTGATTTACTTCAGTTGGCTTCCATCATTAATTTGATATGTATAAAATATGGTGTTATATAATTAAACATATAAACATTTTTCCACTTCTCAGGTAATTAAAGTATATATATATATACTTGTTTATACTCATATATCTATCTACTTAATGTCGTAATTGCTTCATGTTTTAGTATACCCCTATACACATTTATTTCGCCACCGACTGAGTTTCTAGTTACTTCATACCATTGTACTACATATAAACAGTAGGACTCGCGCCACTTAAACCACCTGTGCGTTTAATCATAATAATCCAAAAAAATGGCTCTTTTTTCATGTAAGTCATCCGTTTTATAAAATATATAAAAATTGAATTTTTATAGAAAATCTTAATTGCTGATAATATTACATCGAGTGGTTGTGTCCCTATGTAAATAGCGCTAATTAACATTGGCAATGTGCATTGTTTTGTCAAACGACATGATGATAGACGAATTATTATTTAACTGTTGTTAAAACCGGAGCATTTCGTTTAGTTAACTTTTGCATAGTTAATTTCGCTAAAATATTACATTCATGCGTTTAATTTAATATGTTTTCTTTCTTTCGTATATTTCCTACATGCTGCCCTCGCAGACTGGCCATGAAGTAGTCTGTGGTGATGGCTGGGGCTAGGATAAGCGTGCGGGATCAAATAATATACCTGGGCATGGTTCTCGATCCTCGGCGGAGCTTCTTCTTGCTTCTTCAGATGCGGTACAGAGGGTTGCCACCCCTCAAGTTTTCACCTCCGGTTTTAATGAATTATCTCCGAGATCTGAGTCAGTATCACAATTCTCCGGTTCCCACCGAAATGCACCTATTTTTTTTAATAACTGTCTTCGGTGTAAAACGTGTAGAAATACTTAAGTACCAATCTACTATATCTATATATCTACAAAATAGAATATTAATGCTATAATAAGTGTAAATATTTAACGACTGTATATTGAAAATTACTAAATAAACACTGTGAAATCATTTTTACTGATTTTTGGGTTTTAGGTTTAGCAAAGGTGGCAGCCCTAGCTGTAGATCGTTAATAGCTCTCGAGTAGACTTCTACGCCACGGCCCTACTTGCTGAAGCTAGCTGGCTGAATCACTTTAACAACAAGCTGATGTATACGGCAATACACCTAGGTAAAGCGCATAATTATTTCTTACGTTGAAATTGAATGAAAGAAGGGCTACTGTTAATTTTTATTATATACAAACTATATTATTACAGGAATGAAAAGTGTAAACGATTAAGTATTGATTACAATACCATTTTATTAAATATTTTAATAACTTTATAAGATATTAATGATTTTAGCAATCAAGGTAAAAACAACTGGCAAATTTCTTCTAACATAAATGGAACTAATAACTACAGAAAACGAAATGTCAATACTTATGGTCACGTACATACGAGGGAAACCAAATTCAGCAATCATTCTTTATGTTATACTAAAATAATATTAACTTCTAAATGATTAATCTATATGATTGGTAAAGCAGGGTTAAATAATAATGATTGATTTATAAAATTTAGACCGTGATAGGCTGACAGTACTTCAAAGTTATTCACGCTAATAAAATCTGCAAGATATTTTGTTGTATAATTCCATAGGTGGAACCGATCGAAACAGCAGCCTTTTTAAAAACTTTTGTCAATCGTAAATTAAATTTTTTGGTACTTAAATTTATATGGAATCAAACTTACGACGCATAGTAATATTTTGTAATAAAATGAAATAAGCACACTTATGCAATATAGACTGTTTCGCTTTCATAAAATGGATTTAAATTACCATTTTCTTAATTCAATTTTCTGTTCAGGTTATTACGTTAGACAATGTCTCTATCAATATGGTAATTAAAAAATAATAACTTAAAAAAATATCAGGTAAAATTGATAATGACAATATTATCAGTAATAAAAATAAACAAAAATAACATTAATAATACCATTTGGTAATTCAACTTGAAAACTAATGCATTTTTGGTTTCATATACCCATTTGCGGATGAAAGCCTTCTCCATCTTTCGCCACTCCTGTTAGTAGCTATTCTCGTCCATGTGATCCCTGCAATTGCCAAGAATGCATTCTCTCCAGCAGCGAGCGGTCTACCCAGCGACCGGATCGTGTCTCGAACAACGCTGCGCTCACTCCATTTAACGTGCTACGTGACCCGCCCATCTCCATTTTACTTTGCAGGCTAATGTAACAGCGTCGATCAGCTTGTTTCTTTCCTTGATATTAGTATTACGGTAGCGATCTTGCAGCTTGATATTAAGGATGCTGCATTCTACAACTTTTGAAATATTCCTATTTTGGATATAGTCTTTTTTGTTAGAGCCCAGTTCTGGCATACATATAAGTTATAGTATATGTATAGTATATATATATATATATATATATATATATATATATATATATATATATAGACACACACACACATATATATATATATATATATATATATATATATGTATAAAGGTATTATATATTCATCTACGTTTTATTGGTTGGCTTCCTATTTCAATTTGACTTCCGTAATTTCCTAACAGTTTACTCGTATATTACTTATTCCACTTCTCATTCTTCATTTAATCTAGAAAGATGATTTTATCCCCATGTTTGCATCACATATTATACTGGCCATTAGGTAACAGTACCCAGATATAAATTTTATATATCAATTATACTCAAATTTTCATTAACAAATGACTTGTGTAAATTATACACATGGCGACATAATTTGCGAAAAATAAATATTTTATTCATCACAACGGAGACTTGTTGTCATCCATGGTGTGTTTAGATTGAAAGTTACACCTATATGTATTAGTTATTATGTTTTTTTTAAAAATAGATGGATCCAAATATCGATCGAAATTAAAAAACCTCAAAGATGTTTTTTTTTTGTTTCGTTTTAAAAATGAGAAAAGTTTTCTTTTTGCTTGAAATATTGAAAAAATATCTTAAAAATTACCGATATAAAATGATGCGAAGTGCGTCGATACAATTTTCTAATACAGCGAACAAATCACGATGAAATAAAATCTAAATATTCCTTTTAGTTGATATCTCTCGTTTCTAAAACCACTACCTGGATTGGTTTAATGGTTTTTACGCGATGCGTGCACAAGTAAACATATAAAATGCTTTACAATGATTATGTCAGGTTGCTAATCTAACTAGATGCAAGGCTTGTTTCAGGGAATCCATATTAAATAAATTTATAAGGTTAAGCATCTTCATCTTTTATTAAAGATAATACAAACACAAACACACACGCGCGCGCGCGTATGAGTTTTGAGTTGTTGTATGGGAAGTAGTTAGTTTTTACATTTATTAAATGAATACATAATGTACTTTATTTTTTATTATTTTTTACAATTTTGATTTAACTACAACGACTATAATTAAGGTTTGCCGAGGAATGCATACAATAAGTAATTTTATATAATAAGTAATTATATAAAATTACATAATAAGTTAGTTTATATAATAAGTAATTTTTCAAAAAAATATTTAACTGTTTCATTACTGCTGAGAATTGTGCGGGAATACTAAGCGATTACATTCGTGTGACAAAAGATCTATACTATGCGAATAGGGACCGGACTCGAATATATTGTAGTTATTAAGTGTAATGATAATGTGAATATAGGGAGATAAGTTTATAAAATTAGGCAAACGACTTTAGAAAACTGTTTTGTTTTAAAACTTTCTTACTTCAGGGGACTAACTTTAGTCATTGAGAAAGTTTCGTTAAGTTGTGATGACTTATTTCGTTAAGTAGTGATGACTATACGATTAATGTCTGAGTCATTTCTAAAGACATACGAGTATATAAAAAAAATATTGTTCCTGATTTCGAAATTTTTATCAACTCTTTTTTTATCTTCAATTTTATTATCGTAAATTTATTTTAATTTATAGAGAACTTGGAGATATTATAGGTTAAATATATATATATATATATATATATATATATATATATATATATATACATATATATTTATATATATATATATATATATATATATACATTTTTTTGTTAAAGTCTCAAATCTCAATAATATAGAGGCTTGTAGCTGAATGTCATCAGTAAATTTTTGGTTCCGCATCTTGAAACTTCATGCTGCTCTTATTATTATTATATTCTATTATATATTATTCTTAAACCAGAGAAATGACGTATTTTTCTAGCATAAATGTATTTGAGTGGAGAACCGGTCAAACTTTAGTCAATATTTTATTCTAGTAATTTTGTTTTTACGACTCCTAATTTTGTCACGTGTAAAGGCATTGTCAGGAGGTAAAAAATAATTAAAATAATACAATTTTTTCAAAAATTTATTTTAATTGCCTCCTGTTATATGCACATTTTATTCAACAC
This sequence comes from Druceiella hillmani, assembly GCA_039881145.1. NCBI lineage: Eukaryota > Metazoa > Arthropoda > Insecta > Lepidoptera > Hepialidae > Druceiella > Druceiella hillmani. Next base: position 15,522,582 of record JAYKKI010000007.1, on the reverse strand, counting down.
CATGTGCAGCGTAATAAACATTCGAAGATAAGGTTTAATTTTATTGCACTTTCATGTTTTAAAAATATACCGTCAAATAGATTTGCGTAGGATAAGTTATTATCTTCCCATTATTAGTTATTCATACATGGTTAAATTTATATTTTTAGGTGATGGCGGATGTACTGTTCCTAATTATTAATTTTAAACATGAACAAATTTATCGATATTTATTATCGACTCTGAAATAAATATCCTCCGCTTTGAAAAATATAAAATAATGAAAATAATTGAGAGCAAACAATTTTGCAGTGAGATATTGTTCCCAAACGTTACCTTTCTTTCTCTCTCTCCCTCTCTCTCTCACGTATATGTACACTCGAAAAGACACACATATAAGAGCCACATTCAACCACCTCTAAACATATGGTATTCAAATGTAGAAATATTTTTTTAATTATTTATGATCGGAAAGATACTGTACCGCAAATTTCTAACCCCTATTAAAGTTATTTTATACTTTTCAGTGTGCTTCTTATTCTTTGGTTCTCCGAAGCCGGTTCAATTTTGGCGAGAATATCATTAGTCTATGCAGAAGACATCAATATCACATTTATTAAAGTTGAAAAGATGTTTGCGGCGTCTAATGAACACAAATACGTTCAAATACATGCACGAATGCATTTGTATGTAGTATGTCAACAATATTACACTCCTTTATTTTTACCGTAGTCGATGCTTCAAACCTGTATGTACTTGTACATGTGTTCACTATATATACTTATATTTACCTACCCCCTTATTGATAGAGTAGTTGCTTCATATTTTGAATGTGCCTCTACAAACTTATTTACTTACCTGCTAATATTTTAGTTGCTTCATCGTTTCTATATACCAGCACACACCTACTTTCTTGCCTACTAATCTACTTACTTAATGTCATTGTGTATATTTGCCATTGAGGACAATGTTTTTATTCGTTGAGAAGTTCCTTATTTACTTACCTACTAATATTTTAGTTGCTTCATCGTTTCCATATACCAGTACACACCTACTTTCCTGCCTACTAATCTAGTTACTTAATGTCATTGTGTATATTTGCCATTGAGGACAATGCTTTTATTCGTTAAGGAGTTCCTTATTTACTTACCTACTAATATTTTAGTTGTTTCATCGTTTCCATATACCAGTACACACCTACTTTCCTGCCTACTAATCTAGTTACTTAATGTCATTGTGTATATTTGCCATTGAGGACAATGCTTTTATTCGTTGAGGAGTTCTATAAATAATTGTATTTATTTATCATCTTTTATGTATAGTACATATGGCGGACTTATTGCTGCGTAAGCAATCTCTTCAGTCAACCATAACAATTGGTATTGAAATTTAGTTGGTAGACTGTTTAGAGTTTAAATTTAGTTGGTAGATTGACATGATTTGGGACGGGTAAGACAGGAAAGGACAAGGGCACTAACAAAAAGGTTTTGGAAGAGGTAGGGCTTGTTCACTCATTTTTTGAAATTATTTAGGGACGTGATTTTCCTGATGTCAGGATCCAGGTGATTCCAAATTTTTGCTGCTTGGACAGTGGAGGATTATTCGTAAGTGGTAGAGGTATTTTTACGGCGTATTTTTATCAGAACTTGACCAAATTTATATGTCACCATACCATTACAAAAACAAACAATCATCAAATTGTATTCAGGATTACAGAATTTATGTGTAAACATCACCAAAAATACAATTTTTTTTGAAGTAGGTTGTAATTCAAGTATTTACAAAAAATACTTTATTTTATATTTTAGTTTGTAGATTTACACACACTTTTAAACTAAGTGGGAAGTAATTTTATATTTTCGGATTTTTTAGATTTACACTAAGATAATTAATTTCCTGAGGAATTTTCCTAATTATATTTAAACAGCCCATCTTGCTTTTCATGCTGAATCGATGTTTGAATATGACATGAGAAAATATAAATCTTAACAGATGTTATGAACTACGTTATAATAATAATCTTTGTTTGTTATTTTCCAAATCATCATAATCTACAACCTAAAGCATAATGATCAAAATTATCTACAACATTTTTTCAAATAAAATATTCTTTTAAAGAGTTTAAAAAGCTGTATATTATTCGTATCATTAGCATGGTCTAACTATTTAATTTTCTTATTAACTTAGTCGAAATGCTTGTTCATGGAACAGTCAGGTTGTGACATTTGGTTAAGTTAATGAATTTTCTCTGAAATGAAATTCTCTTCAATTTATCCCAAAATAATGTTTAGTCATGCCTGTCTTTTTCAAACAGTATCAATGCTGTCCAAACTCTTAATTAAATAACTTTGTTATGCACGGTCTCTGTTTCGTAAAAATAAACTATTATATTTATCAGAGGTTTGGGGCAGGACCGAGTGGAAAATAAATGGTTACTGGATGAAGTAACAAAAGAGACTTCTCTCGAGTGGTAAAGCGGAAAAAATTACCACTTATAACTTTTGTAAATGAAAATCGTTTAAAGGTCGTGCCATATAACATGTTTAGAAATACCTTCCTCATGCTGTAGTCAAAGTAAAATGACCACATAACAAAACAATAATTTTCAGTTCATGTTTCTTTTTCTAAGTAAAAAAATAAATAGGGAAATAGTCGTCAACTTTCCTTTTTTGGCATTGATAATACAACTTTACTCCAATTAAAAGAACGAATAATGACTAAATTTTCAACGAAGGGTCTGAAAAATATGAAAAAGCATAATTTTAAAATCGAACTTTGCTGGTACATTAGCGACAAATATCTTAAGAAATTTAGATACTTAGGAAATTTTAATTTATGCATGACCCGATACGTATTTAGCCAATTTATTGTGTAGTATCAACCACATAGGTATTGAGTCTAGGTAAGATTTATGTTCATCTATACATAGCTATATTGTCGCAATTGCACCATTTTCTTTCAAGATACCCATATAATTAAATATACTCACAATGATCATACTTGACACACTGTGTAGTATGTGTGTTTGTGGAATAATGCCTTGTATGGACAATTGTGAAGCCTATTATATTTGTTTATGTAACAATGAGTATTCTTTCAGAGAAAGTATTGTGTTAAGAAATATGTATCATGTCCTTTAGTAAAATAAAATATTGAGTCACTAAATTTACTTAGTTTCTTCCATTTATATTTTGATTAATTATACTCTGAAAATATATAAAGATATATAGTTTTCAGAACAATACATTTGTTTTATTCTTTCTCGTAAATTAAGTCTTTATGATTCTATTTGGTGTAAAGTATTGGTAGTCTTTTTGATTGAGTTTGAATTGAATAAAGAATAAACAAGTGTGTACAGCGGCTTAATTAATACAATTTGTTTTGCCGTATTATGAAGTAATGGTAATGATATGAACATATTTTTATTGACAGTTCATAGATCTGTGACATAATCAAATTTACCAAAAAAATTACTGTTAGCTCCTCCTCTCACAAAACTATATAAAAGCTATGGAGCTTCGCACGATTTATGTATTTCCGTTTGTCATAAAGTCTTATATTTGATATGTGTCATTATGTATTTTCAATCACAACGTTGTTTAACGAATAACGTTTCAACTTTATTTATTTTCGGTTCATTATGATGATCTCGGTCTTCTGTTGACGATTTCATTGAGAACGATAAATTTCATATATTGGTTTATTATTCGTAACAAGAAAACTTTCTTTTTTTACGTAAATGCTTATAAGAACTTTTGAATTTTATAGAAAGCAAAACCCAATAAAATTGTGAACTCGGTCCTAATGTTCAAACCTAAGAATGTAGTTTATCTCATATATTTCTTTGTCCCACGGTAAATCATCCAGAATATAGAATTGGAATTCATTCTGTCCTAAAATTATTTTATTTGATCGGCGCTACCATCTAAAATTATTTTAATGGCGCTGGTGGTCCTAAAATTAAATCAATTTTTATTTTCCTAAAGCAATAACATAAACCGTTCGATTTTCAATTTCACTTTACAATAATGCGATATATTTAAACATCAGTAGATTTGGTTCGACGTATTAAATATACTTTTTCATGACGTCATTTTAATGCTGAATTCCTCTTTTCTCACCACTCACGTTATATTCGTGTTGAACTACAAGAATAAAGAGTGTCGTGCTTCACTTTCTATGGTACATTGATTTTGGTTATGTTCGCTCTAAAACGTTTTTCGCGCTCATCTTCCAATTACGTAGATCCAAAATTTGTTTGTCCCGTACGATCATCATGCAAACGTTGCATTTGCATGTCCTTTGGTTCCCGACTCCTAATAAGTGCATGCCTTATGTGATCTTCAATAAAACATTGCCCTCTTAATTTATCTACCTTGACTTAGCAACAGCACACCTCGTTTGATCTTCCTCCACAAGTTGGACTCTTAAATTCTTTGTTTCCTTCCAATTAGAAATTTTGTAACTAATACGATCATTTCTATACTCCTTGTTCTGAAAACCTCCCTTTACATATTTCTTAAGAGTCTTTGTTTAGGATCTTTCTCCAAATATTGCAATCGCCGATAATTAGATTAAAAATCCTCAACAACGAATTTTCCTCCTAATATTATATTTTTATATCCTCGGATTAAAAATTTCTTACTAACACACGCTTAGTACTTTTTTATTTAATATTTATGCTCATAGGTTCTAAGATATTAGAAAAATAATACATTCCAAGGCCATTTCTCACAACTTAGACTTAGAGAACCATAGTAAATTTTGCGCGGATTCTGCTATTGTAGATTTCTTCATAACTTTAATAACACTCTTGAATTCAAGATTTTGCATGCCTACTGTCATCATCTTTCACATGTTATGCTTTCAGATCTTCAGATCTCATTTATCGACAACACATGCCTAATACGATTATTTTCCAAACAACGCGTTCTAGATATCTCTATTTCGAAGTTCTTGAATTCAACATTATTCGACAACGGATACCGAAAGTGATCATACTTTAAAGGTTATGACAACACGTGTCTATTACGATAAACCTCCAAGCGTTACGCTCCCAGAATTTTTTTTAATTACCGATTAAAAAGAATCAAAGGGTAGGTATACTCCACAATATTATATGAATTATTTTACGGACATCCAAAAGAACGTTTAACAAATAGTTAGAGAAATAAATTTGTGACAATCCGAATATTAATAATATTTCTTTAAGCTATGAATACTATTTCAAAAATAAACCAAATAAAAATCCTATCAAATGGAAGTAGACCTTAAGAATATAAATGAACAATAAAATTTCAATAAATAGACTATATTCGAGTGTAGAAGTTCACAATCGAATAAATAATAATATCTTTCAATTATATATAGAGAAAAATTATTTGAAATTTTTCGAATTTAAAAAAATATGTGTGTTTATATGGTCATTTAATCAACCATTTAGTAACTAATTCACTATGTGAAATAAGTTTTTTTTAATAAATAAAAAGCATAATACAAAACGAATAAAGAAATTAAAATGATTATATGTTATATTTTCAACATGAATTCAGTTTTTTATTAACAGAAAAAGTCAATAAATAAATATTAGTCAATAAATAACCACATTAATCAAGTACATAAATGGAAATAAATTTCTCAATCAAAATAACTGAGATAATGATTATATTATCATTCCGTGAATATATTATCAACCAAAATACAAAAAAACGGTTATGCAACATATTTAATACGAGTAAACAATTAAGAAGAGATCTAAGAAATTGAAAAATACTTGGTTTTGAAAAAGGTTTGTAAACCTTATTTTAAAAGTAAGTTCTTCACAGTTACTCCTGTGACAGTTTAAATTTATAGAATATTCATTAATAAAGTATCATGTAAATCAGATCAGAACGACATAGATACACATGCATACTGTCACTGCTTACACAGAATGAGTTTTACTACCGACATGATTTGGTCTCGCAGCGATTTTCCTGCCCTTGTTTATGCGTCACCGATCCGATAGCTCTAGCGCCACTATGGTATAGTATGTAGAACCAAATTCAAATTTCGATATCATGATAGTTCAGTCAAACTGTTGAAAAAATGGCCATCTGTGCATTTTGTATAGGAAGTAATTTTAATTTTCCTATGAATAGGAGATTGATTGCAGAAAGGACAAATTTAAAACCGAGTTTTTGGGGTAAAAATTCCATGCAAAATAATAGTCAAAATTACAGTCATAGTCGTAGTCAAATCAAAGTTTTAGTCGTGCATCCTGCTACCCATCGAGTCAGTCGGATCACAATTCAATCGTCAGGCTTTAGTAGAATAAACGACTGCCATTCTAGATAGATGGAACATAAAATCAAATTCAACAATATAGATACACAACAATGAAAATAAAGGGCACAATTTTACTGGTAGATAGTCATTTTGTAAAATTATTTTATATACATGAATATGTCAGAGATTGTGATTTGTCATACGTAAATGATAATAAATTTAATTATTTAGAGAAGTTGTTTATAGTTACTTTTCCTCATAATTTTATTACTTTTGTGCATATTTGTTAACATTATATGCCTGTTAACGAGACTAACATGTTCTTTATCAATACGACTTTATTTCATTCATAATTTAATCTATTCGATAAACTTAAATGGTCGGTTTTTTTTCAGAAATCGGAACAAAATCTGGCGTTGTTTTTCAGTTAAAGATTTATTATGGAGATAGAAAAACATCTAAGAAAGAAGTTATTAGATGAAATAATGAAATGTTAGATGAAGTGAAAGATAAGCAGTTCAAAAAATATTTATCGAGGTAATATTCCATGTGAATAAGTGAATTGAAATATTGCAAAAAAAATAAAAAACTCTTAAGGCGCATCTCTGCGCTTCACTTTTAAGTGAAACTTATTCTGAGTAGTAAATGAAACTGAGCTGTAACGCTCGGGTCGGTGAAACTGAGCCGTCAGGTTCGGGTTGGTGACGTAGTGTTCGAGTCTGTGACATAACGCTCGGGTCGGTGACGCCGAGCAGTCTCGTTCGAGTCGGTGATGCAATACACGGATCGGCGACGCAATGCTCGGGTCAATAACGCTGAGTCGGGTAAAATCGTCTCCCTTAGACATCGGTTGAGCGCGTTTTGTGTCTAACAAGGAGTGCATCTTTTCAAGAGTTACATTATATTTTTGAATAATATTTTATTTAAATATAGATTAATATAATAAACGTATGTTAGTTTTCCAACTAAATCTTCATTCGGCCCAGCTTATTTGTATTATCGGCTATTTCAGTTTTAATTCGGTCAACTTCGCGTCTTGCGGTTTTTACGACTTAATTCAACCAGCTCTTTTCTATCGGTATATAGCATTAAATTCTCTTAAAATGTTGAAACGTTAAAAACTTTACCTAAATGTAGTCAAACTTCTCCAGGATTTGAATACGGAACCCCTCGCACCCAAAGCAAAAATGGTACACCCACACCAATAAGCGGTTTTTTTGTTCTAGGAATTTTGATATATATATATAAATATATACATTTATATATATATATATATATATATATATATATATATATACATATATATATATATATATACATATATATATATATATATATATATATATATATATATGTATTTATATTTATTTATTTTTCTATAAAGCGCATTCCATTACCGATAGGTAAGCAAATTTTTTTTTCTTTCGTATGAAGTAAAAGTTTTAAAAAACGTCTTTATTTCAACGATTATATTTTTTTTGTCCATTTGTACTAAATAACACTGAGGGTCCATTCACTTACCTATTTGATGTTACGGGACATAATACGAAGGACTGCTGTTCTATTTACTTTTTGGGACACTTACAATATCCATCGAATCACGCAGATATGTTGGTCGATATTTGATTTTTTTGAGTTACACCGTAACAAGTGCGAAATATTTGACTTAAATCGGGAAATGTTTCACTTAGAACCATTAAACCACAATGCTTACTTTGCTGTTTATTAGTTCCTTAATTCAGATTGATCAAAACTACTGCACCGTAAGCGATAACTATTTCCTTACTCAAAGTGTTGACAGATTTTGTACTTGATGACACTAGTATATCCCATATTTTTAAAATGTTTCCTTGTTATTTACTAGACTGATTTTTAATTTTGATTTATATCTATTTCTCATAATGATAATTAAATTTAGATATTTATAAAAGTGTGTTAAAATCACTCAAAATACCGTTCGAATATTGAAAGCTTTTATCAACATTCACGTGATAGTTTCGTTAATTTTATTTTCTTCACTTTAATCTAACAGTTAAAAGGGGATACATCTCATGACATTCTCTCGATCCTTTTGAAGTAAAAGAACGATAAATAATGACAATAAATAATTGTTTCTTTGTCCAATAAACATTTCTGTATCATTCATCCGATTGCGATGAAACTTTGATTGATTGTTTTGCGCAGGTTCTCGAAGGTTTCTGAATTAGTACCATTCCCAGTGGGTGACCCGCGAATTCGTAGCTGTTTAGCGGCAGTTCTCGTGTTTTTTGGGTATTTTCAGATATATCGCACGCTTAAGAGAATCACATTGAATCAAATACATATAGCGATATTTCAGTTTGTGTGTGATATAACTGAATTAAAGCAAACAAACTTTCTTTCTTTCAGAGGCGTTGCAACGCATGTTGGATGCTAGAACTAAATATATCATCCTTAAATTGAAGACCACACGAACAAAGTTACCACGCTAGTCAGTTTGTCCAAGTCAGACTGTTGCTTAGACGCTGTTGCAATATCCACTAAGCATTTGTTAAAGCAATATCGAGTAATTACTTTTCTAGACACCCCGCGGACCTGCGCGATTTTGAGTTAATTGACCAGTGCGCGAACATATCGCGTCGCGACCTTTGTGCTTATTACTCATTCTATGTTATAAACTTAACCTTAAGAAGCCCTTAATACACCCGTTCTTAAGAAGTGTTTATTATTATAACGCAAATTACATTAAACTCAGCTTAGTAGACCTAATTAATGGGTTTCAGTACAAGTGTGTGTTGTTGTACTGAAATACTTTAAAAATTTTTACGGCCGGTACATTTGTATTTAACGTTTAATATCCTTAATAGAGGATTTCTAAAACTTGGACGTAAATTATATATATATATATATATATATATATATATATATATATATATATATATGTGTGTGTGTGTGTCTGTGTGTATATGTGTACACTCATTCAGATGTGCATATGGAAATAATCGTCATTTTTCATAATACAATAGGAATCTATAAGAATACTTTTATCGTCCCACCTAACGCCATTAAATCTCTGTCTCTTTCTTTTCCACTATTTTTAATATATTTCACGTAAGGCCTTATCTAAACATTTAATTATCTAATCAATTTGGTATTTGGCAGTATTTTCAAATAAAAAATGTTATTTATTCCGCAGCTATATTACGGTAATTGAATCCATATATTTTAATCAATTGAATTGTAACTTTGTTAAATCTTGTGCTATATGTCTATCTCTTTTTTTTGTTTTTAGGAATACAATAATATAAAATACTGCTGAAATTACTTTAATAAAATTTCTGAAAAAATGTGCTTCGATTTTATACTCAGTGCTTTGATTTTATACTAGTGCTATGATTTTATCACTCATTGAGATTTACGCCACAGAAGATTAACAGACTCTATAGTTGGCATAAAGATAAGTAAATGAAAGTGTACAGTGAGTGTCTTATATTGCGCAAATCATGTAAAACACAATAATAATTCGTGTAGAAGAACTAAGAAAGAAGAATAAATAGAGAAAATTCAACGTTTACCGCTCATAATATAATGGATATGAATATTACGAGTCCATGTTAATATTCGCATAATATTGTCGTAATCCGCACACGTAATATTATAATAACCAAATCATATGAAATAAGTAAAAAAAAACTTGTTAAGTACAAGGAAAACTCAAACTATGAGGTTTTCGTACAAACTTGAGCACGTATAATTTTATTTTTAAAATCAAAAAAAGAAACTAAATAAATAAATTTAGTAAAGATTTAATAAGTGTAAAGAGCATGGATATGCTTATTCCGCTCATATTTCATGGCACTTTCCCACAGAAAGATAGGGAATCTCAATCTCAATGACATTTGAATAATCAGCCATCAAAAGTATCTCTGGTTATTTTATTTCATTGCAAACGAAACAAATTGTCACCATTTTTTACAAGCGGAACCAATGAAATATCTTCCCCTTAACTTTGCAGTAATATGGATTTTTATTATAACGAAATATATACTCGTGTTATAACAAAAGTAAAATAAAATATTACAATTTTGGTTTACACATAAGCACATAACAAAAAATTGTACGGTATCTAACTTTTTTAATTCTGGCTCGCCCAATGATCGTTAATTATATTTGATAAATAAGCCGTGAATTGAAGCGCGTTTCTTAAAGTTGTAGCCAATTTAGTTATTTGTTTTGTACGTACATTAAGTGTGATCATTAAAGATTAAAATTACTTAAAAAACATCAATCGTGAGAAAAATTTGGGGCGAAAAAAAGCATAATTCACAAATTATTACTTTAATGTTCCAATAGCTGAGTACTGAGAGTAAACTTTACTACTGTCGAAACGCAAATATCTAAATTTACCTAAAGTTATTTTCCATTATGGAGCAAAATTAATTAAAATAAAAGATTACAATGTTTCGTAAAGGTTTTAAGAATATAGACTTTTTAAGATATTGCTTTACTTCGGGAACGAATTAAGTATAAAAAAACTTGTTAAGTACAAGGAAAACTCGAACTATGTTGTTTTTGTACAAACTTGAGCATGTATAATTTTATTTTTATCAATACCCGTATAATTTTATCTTTACCAACTTGAGCAGGTATAATGTTGTGAAATATTTAAGAATTGTGATATTTAGAATCGTTGAAATAATTTTCCGCTACATTTAGGGTAAATCTCGGGTTGGGCGATTGGAGTGAGGAAGGAGGTGAAATATCTTTTGTGGGAATTGTCGGTAAAATTTATAGAAATATTTAGTTAAAATTCTAAAAAAATTGTTGGTGTGTTTATGACACTCTTTTTCAGATTATACCTACCCTGATTTGCTCGCCAGAAAATTCTCCTATAATATTTTATGGCGTTAAGCGACGAAATTTATGAGGAGCATTCTTATTTATTAATTTATAAATTGCACAGAGATTGTGTGCAATTTATATGTTTCATATGAAAATATTTATAAAAAAAACAACCTGCAAATTTTTAAAAATATTTGTAGAATTACCCTAATAAAATTCGAAAAAAAATTGTTTTGAATGCTCATAACGTTCCTTTCCAACTGATATAAAATAAAAGTCATATATATATATATATATATATATATATATGTATATATATATATATATATATATATATATATATATATATATATATATATATATGTATGTATATGTACATAGCAATCTTAATCTAAATTATCTAAGCTAATTTGAACACATTTTTAAACCAGTAGAATAAATAAAAAGAGAGACCATGAAGAATTAGTAAAAAGCATGAGAAGATTTAGTAAACTCACCTTAAAATTCAGAAGGCACTTCTCTGAAAAAGTGTAATTAATAATAAAGGTGTTACCTATCAAATTTTTCGATGATGTTCAACTATGTGTTCATAAAGTAAATCACATTTTAGGTAGGCAGACCACGTTTACTGGTCGCTATTTTTTATTTGGGGTAGAAAAATACCGAGTATACTTCCAAAGTTAAATTGCGCAATACACAGTACATCATTAGGATAGTCTTCTAATTTACATTTGCAAAAAACGTGTTCAAGATTGTCTTAACCATGCAGTTTGTAATCGAATTTTACTCTAGATATCTTTACTTCATTTCATTTGAAGACAGAATGCTTGTAAAGAAATATATTTGAAAGTTCGGGCATTTTAGATTGGATTTTCATGATACAATCTTAATATGCAATTATTTAACTCTCGTTGATGAAATGTACTTGATTTTATTTTCAAGTAAATCGTGTGAGGATTTAATGTACTAATGTTTAGCTCCTAGATAAATTATGTATATTTATGAAGTTATTTAATATGTTTCAACTTTTTTATTTCCTGAGTATTATCCAGAAATCGAATAGCTTCTACATCAGTATGGTTGGGCAGTTTTCGTGTTTATTAGCATATTATTGGATAAATTCGTTAATCCATTTTATGTACAAGTTATTGTGATTTTTTTATAGGTTACATAACGATATGAATTAGCAACCACACACAAGAACTTGTTTTGATTTTGTTGGATTACATTACGATTTGCCTGTTTGGCACTTCCGCAATGCTGGTATCCAAATCGATTTGACGATAGAAAGGTAAAATAGTATTGGTTATGTTTGAAATTATATTCAACTTACCACGACATGTGTCGTTATTTTAAATTGATTTGCTCAACTCTTACTTTCACGTCGTATTTACAATTAAGCGTATTCAGATTGAAAAGAAAAAAAAAATCCTCTAACACTTTTTTTTGTTTGAGACTGGCGTATTAAAAAGTAGTATATCTGGTATATTATCTAACGACATGGTGTTTTATATATAGAAAATTAATATTCCCAATGACTATTATTCGAAATATTAATTTTCTTCAACTCTAAAATGAGCTCTCAATTGACCCAAAAATAAATAACGAAGAAATTACCAATGTATACAATGATTAAATATTTTCATTTTCTTAGTTGACCCTCCTTCGATAAAGGCATCCGGGATGAATGTGTGAAGACGTCATGCTATACAATACTTTTTGTGTAATGTTCATTGATTAATTATCGTCTCAGTAATACATGCTTTGCGTTTCCCTTCTTTGTTTTGAAATTGATCCTACTCTCTGTATTTCGATTTGCTGTACTTGTACGCTATGTAAAGAAAAACCCCGGTAATTTCAGCGATTTAATCCACAACATATTTCTTATAAATATGTATTTCCTTGAAGTTGTGTGTATTTATGTACATTTATAGAAATGTTTCTTTTCTTAGAGCTTGAAGCATTCTGCTTAGGGCATCTTTTTTTTCATTGAAAGGTAAGTGGTAAAGTAACTTGATAAAGTCGTACGATAAACCAAAAATAATTTAATTCTTTACAATTTTCCTGAATCAGTTTGTATAAATACCTAATCAGGGCGACATCTCTATGAACGTATAGAAAATGAGCGTGGAAAATAATTATTTGCCATGCTCTCGAGTCCGTAAAAATTGCAGCTACGGAGGCACAGATTATTTAGTGGGACTATTGGGATTTATTTGGGATCTATTGTAATATAAATACATTTCTGGTATAGTCAGATTGATACATTTATTTATATTTTATACGAATCGATGTTACTTATCATTGGGATAAATCCAGAGCACCCTTCAGAACAGGGGGTACTTCCATTTTAGGGGTAGTTTAATTTCATACAATTTTTGCAAGTTTTTATTTTTTTTTCTCACGGTCGAGTATCACACCTAAATGGGTGACACCCGGTGTGGACCAACTCCGACGCCCCACTTTACTTGGCCACTGCCTACCTTCGTTGGTTTACTTTATGAATTGGTGTGAAAAACGCGCTCTTTTTCATACATATATGCTTGTTATCTGCATTATGCAATCGTTGATACAATTGCAATTAAGTCGTATTAATATTATATCCTAATTTTATTGTTTCAGTAAATTGTCGTGTATCAAATTAATTCAATGTTTATAAAATTTAATTAATTTGATTTTGCCTGTGTAAAAAAATAATGCAAATGCCGGTTAATTTAACTTATAATTTTCTCTGTCCTAATATTCTAAATCTTTCATTTAGTCAGTTGGTTGATATGTTTCAGTTAAATAGAGATTCATATAAACTCGTTAAATAAGGATTTGATTAATATTATAATTTAAATTTCTAACAAACCTATTTATAAAACTTATTAAAATGTTTAAGTTTCCAAAAGGATTATGATCCAAACTTGAATATTAATTTATAATAATGTCAAGGCTACGTAATGGGTTATAATAAATATAACAAAAAAGCTTCTATTCAAACGATTCGTACATAAATATATCGCATGAAGTTAAAGTAATATTAGTGCTAGTACTTGGCCTTTGTATATTTCCAAATTACTCGAAAAACAATCTACTACATGCCTTCATAATATGCTCGTATCGACTTTGTGTTAATACAAAATATAGAAAAAGCGAAGGCGGGTCTTATTGGTAAGAAACTCAATGAGAGAAAGGAAAATTCAATTATATTTTTTCCTTTTTAATGTAAAATACAATGTAGGGTAAAAGTCATAAGTTCTAATGCCAGGCGTTATTGTAAATAAAACTCGAAACATTACTCAAGGCAAGCAGTTCGCAAGATAATTATAACATATTTTCTTTATCGGTATCACAAAGATAATAACGGAGATAACCGAATTCAGTTCCAAGTCCATTTTTATTTTGAACTTATTTTTGAGACAATTTAATATAATATTTACAGCAGTTCTAGCTTTAAAATCTAATTTGTCTCCTATGAAGGAGACATATTAGATTTTAAGCCCAGAGCTGCTATTGGCTATATACAGTAATGTAGAATAATATTTTGCTAAAATAACTTAACGTATCACCTTCGTTTGAAGAGGAATTTACTTTATAGGACCCTGTCACCACGTTTAGTTTTTATACATTCCTTTTCCAAAACAATTCTTTCGAAAATAATTTTTTTTAAATTTATTTTAGTAGTTAGAATGGAATGATAATATATTAAGGAAATGACTCAAATTATGGAATGTAATTAAAAAAGTATATAAATTTATTAACAGAAATGATATGTATCCACTGGCTGTTCATAATACGATATCCGCCTAGTTTGAATAACAAACAGTGTGAACAACAACTATGTAATTTAGGTAATTTATATCCTTTCTCAGGCTCCCTGAAGTTTTGTGTTTCTTTTTTGTAAATAAACAAATATTTCACTCTATTAATAATAATAATCTAACTTTTAGAAAGTGACATATATTTTTTTAAATTATTTATTTTTAAGTATCATTTGGTCCACCTCAACAAACTATTTGTTGCCAAATTTGAATGGGCAGTGTTAATATAAATTGCTAATTTCCAGTAAGCGTTGATCAATTGCTATATCATAAGGACCGCACTGGTGATTGTAATGATTCTGAGCACACTGTTCTATTAAAACAATTTATAAAAGATTTATGACGTACTTTGAACGTTATTTATTCTTAATATTACAAATAACTGTTCAGGAAAGGGCAATAATTTATTTTGATCACCTTAATATTTTCGTATACGAAAGGCCGTCTATCTATTAGAAGCCTCTATTTTATAATTGGAGGAAGCTAAACTTTCCAATTATACGCTTCTCTCATTTAAGTCTCTGACTAAAAAAAAATGTATTTAAAAAATTATATTCTATTATGTGCAGGCACCAATAAATGCATGATTCGAGAACAGTAAAAAACTTGGATAAAAAGAAATTATGTGGTAGTATTTATCCACAGATTGGGAGTGTAATGTTTTTGGATTTCGGCTTTTGTGTGTTTGTAAGTGTGTAATTAGATATGTTTTTAATCCTAACATGTATAACATACATATACATAGAGCAATATGACTTATTGAACGTAACGTGAGGGTTTAATATAATACAAATATAAAATGTAACGTTTGTCTGCCTGTCTTTTTGTATGTCCGATTTTACATCGAAGATATACTGATACTATTACACTATGCCATTTATCACACTGTGCCCCATCTAACCCTATATAATTGAATAGAGTGCCCATAATAAATTTGACAATTAAGGTTCCAGTAAGTTTCGGGTCAGCCCATTGTAAACTAACATGTTTTAGAATACAAGTAAATCTTTTTCTTGTATTCTACCTGAATTGAGAAAAACTATCTCAATAAACGGACATTGCATGGGCGATAAATATGACATCTGTTGCTTTCATTCGTGGATACTGTCCCAAAGCCACGCCTCGAAAATCTTTAAATAAATACGGTATCACATATCAAATGCAAGAAAACGTAATTGTACTTTAGTAATTAGCCCTTGATAATAAAATATATACTTATTTACCTGCATGTACATTTTGTCCCTTCATGCAATTGAAGTTACGAATCTTTAAAATTAGTGATTGGCAAATAAACAAAGCAGTTAATGATTTATTTTCTAACTAGCTTTGCTCACTTTAGAAAATATTTTAAATTAGTTAATTGTAAGATTAATACACGTCTATTACAACAATGATAATATTAAAATTTCTTTAAATGTGCATAATTTGTATTTAAACCTCAAACTGACATATCTTCTTTTTAATTGATCGATTCTTATAAAATATAATCTATATATTACCTCATAGCCAACAAATTCCATCAGTGAAAACATGCTTGCAGACACACATTTCTTAAACAATATTTTGTGATCGAATATACATGCTAATAGACACACATTTTTTAAACCATATTTTTGTGTTTGTTACTTTTGTTGTGTTACCCCAAACATTTTTTTTGTAAATATCTTTAATGTAGAGACAAACCAATTCTATAGTTTTATTATCCTTCTAACGTAATGCTAAATTCTTTCACAACGCAGAAAAGCAGGAAATTGATGTGATTTTATTTTAAAAAATAGCTGGAGAATCACACAATAATATAGAATTCTTTATATTACTGCAAAATGTTTTAATAGACCTGAAAAAATATACAAAGTGAACAAGGAAGCAGCATTGCAGTCGAGTGATGGGTCAACGTAAAATCGTTACGTTCGCAATATAAAGGAAAGACAGAATCACTTTGCTTAATCCTTAATTTATAATCATAGCTGCAACATTGTAAAGATAAACACGTCTTTATTTATCCTTTTTTTCATGTCGAAACTAAACGATTTATCAATGTAATTTTTTATCTTTATATAGTTGGCTTACAGGGAGATGACATAAGCTACGTTTTGTGCTCATTCCAATTAATATTGTAATCCTAATTTGCATTGTAAATGCAAAAGTGTGTTTATTTGTCACTTTAAGCTACAACGGAGCTACAGATCGACCTAATTTATTGCTTAGAAATAGTTGAATCCGAATAATACCACACTAACATTATAATCTTGATTAATATTGTAAACACGAAGTGCCTTTGTTTAGTCATTTTTCATGTCGCAGCAAAGTTATAAATCGACGCGATTGTCGTGCATATAGATAATTAGCGGTCCGTGATGTGATATAGGCTACATTTTGTTTTTGAAAATTGCAGTACTAATTTTTCGTTACTACAAATATTCAATAGAGGGAAATGCTAAATTGCTATTTTGCATTTCAAATTAAAGTACAATCATTTGGAATAAATTCTTTAAACGTACCCCCCCCCCCTTTTTTAGCAATTTTGGGAGGAATGAGTTGGAAAAAAACTATTTTCATGAAATAAATATATAAAAGCAATAACAAGGAATATATATTATTTGAGCGGCCCCTCAACGTCACTGCAATTAGTTCAAGAAGCGCGTGCTAAACGTCTGTGTGGAATACTCTCGACTTTTGCCATTTCTAAATATTTCTCTCCTAATTTTCAGCATTTCATAAAATTATTTAATTACATTGTATAACATTAAGTTTCCTATATAATTGCGTATTTTGTAATGTCAAGCCTAGTGCGTTATATAATTGTCTATTATTTTTTGATATTGTTATTATTTTGTAATTAAAGTGGCGCACGTACCAAGGGCCAACTGGAATACTAATCGCCAGTGCAAAAAAATGCTTTATGAGTGCTTTCATAGAAAAGAATATACCTAAAGAAAAGCATATTTATAGAAAATATGTGGCGAGGCAAAGAACAGAAAATTCTGGGGTGATTCTTAGTATACCACGCAGAAAAATTCGAGAAATAGATACTAAGGTTTCCGACATATTAATATGAAGTAAATCCAATTGACATAATTTGGGCACAAATGGAAGGATATGTATTTAAAAAACGCTACTTTTAAATTAAACTATTTCAAGCAGTATGATAGAAATATACAGATAATATTCTCAAAGAAGAGAAACGCATATTAGGACTTGATGGTACTTAATTTTTTTTTGTGGTCAGTTTATGTTGTGTATATTTGTTAATTTTATCTTGGATAAATATTGACATGTCCTCCAAACATTTCATTTATTCCTTACATTTCTGTTCCTCTCCTCTCTCATTCGTTTTAGATTACCTTGAATCATTTTATGATACTATTAATGCAACCACACACGATATTCTTCAGTCTGTTTTTTCTCTCATTCCTTCACGGTTGCTTTTCTGTCATATCAATGCTAAGAGTATTCTGTCCCATTACTCAGATTTAATTAATTATCAATTTACTCTTAAGAGTTGTATATTTTCCTCCTGGTATGTTGTATTTTAGTGATTTTGTGAATATTATTGACAGTTCTATACCATTATATCCCCACATGTTGACTTATGACTATGATTATGGGTGACTTTAACATCTGTCTGTATAAACGTCAAATGAGAGGTATACAACTTTGGGACATTATGAATTCTACAAACCTCATAAATCTTCCATCCTCTGCTACCGTTCATCAGATAAATTATCATTCCCTCTTGATCTTTTCATTTTATCCTTCCTTAAAGTGTATGTTTCTATGATCAATTTCCTATTCCTGGGGTTTCACACCATGATTTAATTTATCTATCCTACAATTTGCGTAGTCCTAAGCCGTCCCCTGAAATTTACAATTTTTGCAACATTAACAGTTTTGATTTAACATACTTTTTTCGAAACGCTCAGTTCACTGATTATGATAGCATTTCTGCCATTAAAATAGTAATAAAAAAAGCGAATACTCTACTTAAACAAGTTAAAATAAAAAAAGGCAACTCCATAGCTTCATTACTCTATTAAAAAAAGGTATGGCCAAGAATGATTGAGCTAAACCAGATATAGAGCAACTAATGTTCGTCTAAAAATATTTGAACGTAAAAAAATACTGATAAAAACTCTTTAAAGACCAAGTAGCGTATTGGGGCGGAAAGGCCCTTAATGAAGACCTTGTTTCAGTCGGTCAGTGGGCTTATAAAATTGATCTCTCAGTTAATTAAATTAAGTCCCAGGCTATTGTAATTGGTATCCACAGATTGCTTTCTAAAATTAGACTATCAGATCTGCCGTACCAAATATTAAACACTAATTTCATTTCACGTAATTCAAAGACTTGGGTCTGCTGGTCGATCAAAATCTGAGCTAACAACTTCAAATAAAGGGCATTAGTCGTCATTATCTTCAGCACAATGCACTCCCTCAAGCATTTTCAAAATGTTCTAAACCTTCAAACTAAAGCTGACCTCTGTTAAACACTCCTCAACTTCCACTTCCACTGCTCAATTACGGAGATGTATGCTACCCAGACCTTGCAGAAAACAATGTTTTAAAAATTAGAACGCCTTCAAAATTTGTGCATCCGTCATGTTCATAATAGCAAAGAACATGATCATGTTTCTGAATTTATAGCGCAATTTAAATAGTCCAGGTGCGCAATACCTAGGTGTGCAATCGTCACAATCTACATATTCTTACACTTCTTTTTAATATTTTGGACAATCCTTTTTATACAACTTATTATGAAACAAGATTACTTATTAAGACTTTTAAATAATATTTTTCTGTTTTTTTATTGTATTATTTTTATATTCAGTTTGGTTTCGTTTATTTATCTATAGTTGTTTGTTGGTATTATCATAAATATTTTAATTTTTTGTTAGTAATTTTTACAGTTTTCCGCATTACAAAATGTGATTGATTGGAAGAGATTACTCCTGCAATAAAAAGTTTCCCGAATATATTTATTATGTGAATTTTAATGTCCAAAATAAATAAATCAGTTCGTGGGGCAAATAATGAATTAGACAGAATCCTCAAATCTTTCAGTTTAGTCATGCATATTTTTACTTTAGAAAAAGGCATAAATTTTTTAGAAAGCTTTAACCGATTATTTCTCGATAACAGGTAGTCTATGAGAGGAGAGTAAAGTCAAAAAATATCGTATAAAGCGCATGTGGGTAATATATAAGGAGTTAGGTATACTTTTCTTGGCGATGGAGGTTGTTCTTAATTTCCGTACACTAACCCCCTTATATTTAAATCCTGATAATCTGTTTCCTTTATCTTTGTGTCTTTTCAAATTGGATGACCTGTTACTTCCCTTCTCTTTGCACCAATTCCCAAACACCCAACCGAATAGGAGAGCATTTAAAAATTAAGGAAATATTTACTCAGATGAAGTTATGGCGGAAATACAGCAACGCAGCAAATGACATATTCGGCAACCTTTATTATCGATTGGCCACTTTGTTGTCTTGAATAAGAAAAATATGTTTCCTCTTTAATGGAGAATGGGAAAAAGGGTGAGACTATTTCCTGACAAAGACGGCCTCTGCAGGGTTATAATTCAAAGGCATCCGCGGTATCGAGCGAGGGACGCTAAAAGAGATATTTCTCCGACCCAATACGCTACTGAGCGCGAATAATATTAGTAAAGCACTGAAGGAAAGAGCGGATAGCGGAGGTGCGATGATAGCGGGCAACTATCGCTCATGGGTCGCCCGGCCGCTGTTTCACTACGACTTAAAGAATATAACATGGAATTGAACTGCGTCAATTGCTGTAAAATTAAAACTTCAAAATTTACGGCAAGTTGCATCTGAACAATAAATCATTTATATTTAATCCTGTCTTTAAATAAACGACATAATTTAAAAGTATTAATACAATGAGCGGAAATTAAATGTATATTATTGCTGACTAATATTAATCACAGACTTGATATTATTTTACGTCTTTGATCTTAAAAGTTGTATTTTATTTGACGAAGTAATTTGATTACGATATTTTTTTATACTTTGGAACGACGGACTTGATATATTTAAATTACAATGTTAAATATTTTAAATTTAATTGAAGCATTAATCAAGAAATACAATTATTAAAAAGCACACCATAATATCAAAATACGATCGAGCTTTGCTCCACCTATTAAAATCTACACGCCTCTCATTATTATAACTTTTTATTTTAAAAACAATACAAAGTATCACGCTTCTTGTATTTATCTCATTCCAACATGTATATTTACCTGCTGTGTTTACTTAAAGACGACAGGAAGTAAGGACGGAGTGCTTTATTTTGTATTCAGGCCAAGTACTTTTTTTTGTAAATGCTCTTATATTTTTATGGACCTTCAAAATTATCATCCAAAAAAGAATGCTTATTCTTTAATACGTCCATTCATATATTTTTGGGTCGTTCTCGTTTCCTTTTATCTCTCATTTCTTTCAGGCTTACCGTTTTACTAATTTTTTTGTTATCCATATTTAACATGGCTAAATGGTTTTAATATTACTTCATCCTATTTTAATTTTTGATTGCATACTTATGTGTTTGCAATATATCTATAATTGAAAATTGACCTTCATACTTTGAACAGCAGTATTAAAGTATTTGTTAACGAACAATAATTTTTATAACTGTTCCTAAGACGTAGTAAAAATGCTTGGTTTTATTTTTTTGCCTAACTATATGTAAATAAAAAAAGATAATGAAAACCATAATTAAAATAATGGGGACCTAACCAGTCATATAAGGAACTAAAAATGATGTTTTATTTTAATATGAAATTGATTCAGAATATTCTTTATTGTGTTATGTATTTATGATCTGCTATGTATTCAAATGCTTCCATGTATTTCTCATATTAAATTATACTAATGAGTTTACTTAATGAAAAAAACAACCGTTTATGATGATTAATATGAAAAAAACAACACAAAATGAAAAAAACAACCGTTAATGATTAGCTAAAATAAATTTTTTTTTCTGCTACCAATACTAGGTGTATACTAAATACTAAGCTATTTATTGAAACTGTTTAATTGTACTAGATCCAAATGAATATTTGCAACATTACACTATTCAAATTGTTACTTGATCTTCTAGACCTAGGCTTCGGCAAAATACCAAAATAACAAATATCGTAAATAAGAATTGATGCTCGTTAAGTTGATTAATGAAGTTTTAAGTTTGATACAACTATTCACTAAAATTAAATTTTTTATATGTATAAATATAATTATATTACCGACGAGTACATTTTCTATCATTAATGGTGTAACAATGATGAGTAAATTACACTTTCGATTGTTTAAAAAATATTTCCTGTATTAATTGTTGATTTTCATAGGTGAGAATTGTGTTACACTAGCATTATTTTAGCTTGATAGTAATAATACGAATTTATATATAAGCTAATGTTAATTTGTCCGGAAATTTATATATTTTTTCTTTTCTTTCTTTTTACTATTACTGTTAAAAATTAGGTATTGAGCACAAAGTCACTCAAACTTTGAACTTAGATGTTTTTTATCATTATTTTAATTGAATAGTTATTTTCATTTCGTACTAAATATTTGTACTATTAAAAAACAAACAATTTTCTAAATTTCTTTCAGTAAAAGAATTGCTTTGCTATTTATATGCAAAAATCAATTTAAATATTTAATTCCCATCATGACAGCAACTCCGAAATATGAGTTGAATTTTAATACATCCAACGCATGGCCAATCGAAACTGTCACTTCCACATATTGTTCACGAACTTCCCGTTCCACTATTATAAAAGCACTTTCCGCATCGCTTCCGTTACCTGTTTTGTTGCTTCGGAATATTACAATAGAAAAATATTTAACCGATAATATAAAATATTAGCATGCGTTGAAGAAATATGTTTTTACTCGCAATAACTTATGACATTTTATAAATACATTATGCAATAGTGGAATAAAATGTTATATAATTTTTGATGTGCTCGTGAAACTTATTTTATGGCTTTGTTACGTGTCTTGTAAGAAAGTGTCACCGTCAATGCAATACGAAACGGGTCTCAGCGTTGTTTATCAGTTACAAAACTGAAACTCAGCAAACGGTTCCCGGCTAATAATGATTACACTAGCGCCCATCTCTCTAATTACAATTAATATATCGGTTTGAGAGCATAAACGCTCGACTGAGTGTGTTCTCATGCATAATGTCGAGAGGGCTTTAACTAAGAGGAAAGGTTTCGGGATGAAATAAACAAATAAGCCACTGTACTAAGTTAACAAATTAATATGCTTAGTTCAAAGTCTTCGTTCGTTTGTGTCTGCTATTTGGGAACAATATAGTATAAATGATAGAACGTTCTCTTTCAATGTGCATATTCACTATTTATATGCAGGACGGTTATTTTTATAACTTTTATTACCTAGTTATTATAGAGTTGCTATCCCAAAATTTTGAAAATCAGGACAGAGTGACGGAAAAACTAGCATGTTTAGTTTAAAAACAGGGCGTAGCATAAAAATGTGGTTACAATATAGGATCAATGAGTCATCTATGTTTGAAGAGTCATCTATAATTTAATCGCAATTTTTTTGTGAGTTAAGGACTCCAAAACTCAATTGATTTGGTAGAACATATAACATATTTGTTCAAAGAAGTGTTCTTTTAAGAATATCAATAATTATTTAACGTTGTTCCGTTCATTCAAATCAGATGCTGTCAAATTAATCCCACCGTAAACTTCAAGGATTTTAGTAGTTCAACCCACGAAATAAAACAACTTTCGGCTTCCTCGTAAAAATCATCACTTTTGTTAATACGAAAGATTAGCGTATCTTTTTTATTTTTGCCTATTCCTAAATCGTCTTTACAAAACACTTATTTTTTCAGTGATCATAGTCATTTCTTATCATTTTTTTAAGCAATGAAATGATTCTACTTTCTTTTCTTGTGATGATACTCTCTTTTCTTCTTTCTGTGTAAATTATCTACATTATATAATTAAAAAGAAATAAGTAAATCTCACCGTATTTGTTGTTAAAAATGCAAAATACATTAGGAAGATTAATTTAAATTTAAATAAATATATTATTAACGGCTCAGTCAACGTATCTTTTAATGAGAGAAAAGCTAAGTGTGTTCTATTCCAATTTTCTCGCAACACTTTCCACTGTCTGCACAGTTTAAAAGTTAAAAAGCTCTATATTTCTAAGATTTCTAAATGGAGAGTGAAATATATGCGGCAAAGAACTTTGTTGAAATATGGGCTGGATGTACCACACCGACAATTTATTTGGTTTAATTTTTTTATAATTTAAAAAATACATTTTTCTAACAACTTTAAGATTTTTTTGCAGTTACTGGAGAATTTTGCATATTTTTAGAATAAATTATTTTTCTGCAACTAGTCATTTATCAAATTATTTATAATTTCAAAAATTCCGTAGTCAAAAAATTCTTATGTCCACAACTTAGAGACGCCACGATAAGAGAAATAATGAATTAATTGAGCTATTAATTTCGCCAGCCCAAAATTACCAACATTACAAAATATTTTGTCCTCAAAAATACCAAGTATAGAATAACATGTTAACAAAGGAAACATTTTTCAGCTTACAATATTTTTAATAGTTTTATTTGCGACGTATTAATAACTCGAAATACTTAATTCTCTTCTGTTAAATTTACAATAAAATTATTACTGTCGACTCATAAAAAAATTTCTTGTCACTCTTTTGATGAGATCGGAATAAAATAATATAATCAAAAGGATAATCGAAAACCTCACGCATATGTGAAATATGCTTTTAACTTTATCACTGGAACCTTAATCTAAAAATTAAACAAAAAAACGAGACAGCTTCTTAAAATTTTTCAGGAATAAGCTGGGACAATCCAGAAAACAAAATATATTCTGATAAAAGAGGGGATGGAACACCTAATTATAATGAAGATAGATTTTAAAAGCGCTTTTAGAAAAATGTGATAATTGTTTTTAAACTATAAAAACAAAGAGTACAAACAAATATCGCAACCACCACCTTTATATTCCGTAAAGTTTAACAGTTAAATGCATTATCCGGAGCGGTGCGAAATGTAAGCATTATTTTTACGATTGTTTTGTAGTACTGGATTGAAATGTTTTTCATTATATCATTATTTCAGTTTGTGTTTATACCACTAAGAACACAAAGCAAAATAAGTGATTATAAATAGAAGTCACCCAGTTCTAATAATTTGATTGCCAATAAACGAATTTAAGCATATAAATGAGAAGAAGTCATTTTCACCATGTTCATAGTTCACCATTTCATTCAAAGTCATTTTCACAATGTTCATAGCAAAGTCATTTTACCTGAACAAAATTTGTGGATATCAAGGCGAATGAAACATTGAGTAGCGAATAATTTAGGTAAACTTGAGCCGAATTAATGGTTTTTAAAAGAAATACATTTGGTCTTGCTAAAATTGCATTGTGGCAGATATTTCACATTGACCGACTTATTGTATGTGATGTTAATTTCTAGACGTGACCATAGTTACATCTCTACGATTTTTTATCTAAACTGTTACCATATCCTAAGGTAGTTTTTGAGATTATGAGTGTCTAATTGGATAGATTTTTCGAAAGTGATTTTTTTAAACATACTATTTTTTTTGAGAACAGAAAAATTCAATAAAAAGTTTCACACAATAGCAAAAGCTAAAATATAAATACAAAAATCACTAATTGAATACGTAATATATATATATATATATATATATATATATATTACTTTTGTATCAAGTTTTATTTGATTTAGTGTGATAGTTTTCAAACACAAGCGATTTGTGTGACTGGAGTAAAGATTTTTGAAAAAGTACAAAAAAAATCTATTGACTTTCGCGGAAATAACGTTTTTTTTAATGACAAATTAAAGTATCCTCCACAAAAAAAAATATTTACACTGCTGTAAAGGGGCCACTTATATGTATAGAAATAAATGGCGTATACAAAGAAATTCTTACAAACAATTCATCGGCGTTGCTGCTTAACGTCAAAATTACTTTAAATGAAACCAAGATAGTGCCGACTTAAACAAATTTTACGAAATATAAAAAAAATCTGTATTATATTATTTGTTTATTTTATATCGTTAGAAGAAAGATGAAGATAGATTATAAATTTAATCTCAAAGTAGAGTCGGCATAAATTTTTAGCACTTAAAATGTGAATTTACTTTGATAAACGCGTCAAATAGGCCTCCGTCCGTATTTATCGAAATCTATAATAAAATAGCATCGTATCAAATCTTTTACCTTTAAGTTCGTTATTAATTAGCATACAACAAACAATTTTATTTACAGCTTTTATTTTGTCAATAAAGTATATTGATAAAATAAAAATAGTGAGCCGTGAAAATGTGTTTTAATATGCATTTAGATATTCATACATTTTACTCGTACGATAATAGTGACCACATAAATTGAAAAGTAGTAATAGTTTTCCGAAATTGTATTAGTTTTTTCCATAAAGTGTAATTATAAAAGAAAATTTAATTATACATTTTTTTAATTTCCAATAAAACAAAAGCATCTCTCGATATGGAGTATTCGTTCAGTGGATTATTGAGTAATACCGGATACCGACCCAGACATATATGGCCCGCCTTGTTTGATGAGATAACTGTCATGTGATAGGTGTATACCTGCCTTTTTGCTACCGATGGTAATCAAAACGAAAATTTTATATTGAGTTTCGTGTAAATAAACGTTCGTCAAACCAAATAACATTTTCGATACAATGAGGATTGTCAGTACACACTTGTGCCATGCATTCTGCCTAATTTACTCTATGTATCTAATCTTCTGGCTTGTGTTTTTGGATAGCGTAGAAACATTGATGTTTTTCCTTTTAATTTTTTTTTACTGACATGTGACACATGTCTAGTACTGATACTCTAATGGTGCTCGCATTTGAAATGATCTAGCATATTCTTTTTCATGTTTGTCGATATTATAGAATTGGGGCCAGCCGACTTCATCGAAATTTTAGGTTTGTTTGCACGAATATTGTGATAACATTGATAATTATTTGGTGTCTTGCCGACTCTTGCCGGCTGTTGTATGTGTTAAAATTTTATTAACAAACATATCAGCAGCAGATATTTTCCACGCGCCGTTAATAAAATAAGAACTAAAAAATTGAAGCTTCAGTATCGTTTCCTCATAGAAAAAAGTGAAGCGTTATTTATTTGACGACTCTCAATTTTACAAAAAAAAACATTAAAAATTACTTGTATAATTAACATTTTCCTCCGTTAATATATTCATAACATTTCTATAATATTTTTAAAATGGCATACGAGCGAAAGTTCTTTCCCATAATAACATGTAATTACATATTATTTCGCTTTCAATGATTTTCTTTTATATACTAGCATTACGGGGGCTTTAAATAGTACTGATTATCCCATGAACATATAGACCGCGAAACATCAATATTTTAAATGTTAACTTCGTCAGTATTTGCAGCCAGACGGGATGGACTTTGTCGTATACTTCCATCAGTGGTATTGGTCTGAACGGAAGCTGAATGTTTGGAAACTTGTATTAATCATAAATCTAAATTTCATGTACTTACATGCACTTCTATTTGCGATGGAACTTATGGTAAGTAATAATGTGAGGTAAGTAAACTAATGGGACATAGATTCTCTTGTTTCCATAAAATTAATTTAAATCAGCGTTCGCTTGGTTTCATTTCGAGTGATTACAGATATAACACTAGGTTACAGAATCGACGAATTGACATTATTTTGCTATTAATTTACTATTAAGTACTATTAACTTATTTTTTCTTCAATTTTATATTTACTTGTTATTTTTTTACTGTCCCAAAATAGATCGACATCAAATTTGAAATATATAATTATTGTATATGATTATAGAATTTAACATGAATAATGTGTAATTTAATAATGAACAATTTATTTATGTACTTTAATGTACCTAAATAATGCATATGGTGAACTCATTGCTACGAGAGCAATCTATTAGAACCAACCAGAACATCATTCCAGCCCCGCTCGGCGAGCGGCCGGGAATTGAACCCGTGGCCCCGCAGTGCGCCGCACAATCAAAGGCCGTATGCCTTGTGGTCAATCCGATACACCACGGTGATGACTGTTTAGAAAATGAAGACAACGGAAATGTTTTGTCCACCATAATCTGATTAAATTTTAAATTAATGTTTATAAGTGTTATTTACGACAAATTATTTATAATATTTAAAGAAAGAGAAAATATTTTCGTATGTGCAACACATTAAAAATTATATATAAATTTATAAGAGGTGAAGTATAAAAAAGAAGCGAAGCCTGTCGATATAATAGAAAATAAGTATTATTAATAAAAAAACCAAGGACTCAAATGTACCTCCAATATTCGTAGTGTCAGTCATTCATTCCATTCAACAATAACATATATATTATAACTTATAAGTTCTAACTATTATCAGATGTACGTTTTTAAAATATTTGGGGCAATGGAATATCTTCAATCTTTAAGTAATTTCGACTGTCAAGGTAAACATTGTTTATTTATTGTGTATTATTTTATTATTGACTTATTATCTTCTAAGACATGATTTCATCAAAGTATAATACAATTTCTTTACTTTCACCGTCTCAGGACTAGTTTATCTACTGCTAGATAAAATTTATTGGTAGGATAAAGTGTTATATGAACAAATGAAAATGGTCTCAAAGTTATCCTTCATTTTCTGCCACTTTTTGGTATTTGCCGTAAACTGATAGCTGACTTTATCAGTTACAGATTATTTAAATTTGATCTTGTTCTGTTATGTCATAATTTAGCAATTAAGAACCGACTTTTAAGTTGTCAAAACATTTTATGATTACCTTTAAACTGATTACAGAACCAGCTAACATCACCTAATAACTAAAGTAATATTAATTGTTGTTTGTCGTTGATATGCACGACGTATGACCATTTCTGCGCCAGCTAAGATAATATTGTATTTTCCTAAAAAAAATTTTCTCTTTAATTATTTAGGACTGTTAAGTTATTATTAATATTATTTTAAAATCATAGTACCTACATTTACCTATGTTTCTATCCTCTAACTACAAAACTTAATGGGTGCGTAGTTAACTCGTACGTACTCTGTTATATTACTTTTAATAGTGGGTTATTAAAACTATCCCACTCAAGTATATTCTTTTTGGATATTAACATATTTTTAAACAAATATTTGCTTAACTATTGAAAAACATTTCAATTTAAGACCATATTATTTTAACGGTCGGAAAATTGTTGTATTTTCAACGAACAATGCCATACTGCAGCCTATATGAAGGACCATGGAAATTTTAATCTTTTTCTTGAGTACAGTGTATTTTGGTGAACTTATTTTGAATCCCTAAGATACCGATTTCTTTTATTTTTTATAAGATTTTATTTTTAAGAACCGATTAAGTTTTTAAAGTGTGTTTTTTCTACTTATAAAAAAAGTTTTGAACGGTCGTCAGAATACCATAAATCTGTCATGTTACATGATAATTAATGTATCGCTAATAAAAACAACTCTGCTTGTTTTATGTTTAGTTACATATATGTATGCTACATATATGCACAGATAGCTACATGTATGTATGCTAAATTAGCATATATTCATGTTGTGTGGTATTGCGTCTCTGTAAATAAACCTGCTGCTATTTGATAAAATTTTCCTATTCTTTACATTTATTATCGTAATGCATAAAATGCCATTGTGTTTCATTATATATATATATATATATATATATATATATGTATATATATACATATGAATACGAATCTATAACTACTGAATACAATTTTGTTGTTTGTTATGTTTACTTTCCTAGTACATAGAGTACAATACAAGTTTAACTGTACCTAATTGCAAAGATTATTAACTTAATCTTTAAAATTATTACGTTATCACAGTTAGGTACATATATGGATGCCCAATTAGCATAAAATATTTATGCTGCACATTACTGAATTTCCGTAAATAAAGCTATTGCTAATAAATTAAATCGATTTTTATGTTTAGTTTTCTGTACATAGAGTGCGATTTAATGTTAACTTTGTTTTAAAGCGGAGACTGTTCATCAGAGTCAGCCACATATATGGATAACAAATTTGCGTAAAATATTAAAATTTTGTGATATTAAGTGCTTATAAAAAAAGCTATTGCTATTGGGCGTAATCCTATTATATTCTAATTTCTCTATGTGAAATCAGTTACCAATTAACCTAAAAAAAAATGCTCGAACAATCTTATTCGATAGTCTATCACTATGTTGCCATCGAGTAAAGGTGTTCAAGCCATTGTTATTTTATCAATTAGCATTCGATTTCACGAGAGAATAATCGTTTTCACAAAAATATACGAAGAAGTTTAAAATATTTATATTACACAATATTGAACTTTCGCGAAACCATAATTCCTCATATTGTAGGTTTTTCTTTAGTGCAATAAGAGCAGTGTGCCTTAAAGACCCTTGAGTCTACCTTAGATACACGGGTTTAATCGTTTATCTGACTGCGAAGAGTAAAAGCTTCAAGGGATAAATTTTAATTGCCTTGAATTCAGTTAACAATTGTGAATTTGTTCCTATTAATCAAAATACAAGAAAAGATTCATCAATGCAAAATTCATTAAAATGATCTAATTCCGTAAAAATTTAGGAAATATAATTAAATTAAATAAATTTATGGAGGACCAAATTTTAAATTAATATTGAATATAACCAGTCGGATTTTTAGAGATTCACTTCATGTTTGGCACATTTGATTTTGAGTGGTTTTCTCAGGGCAAATGAATATACCTATGTTGGTTGTCCAAAAATGGAACTTCTGAATAACAAAATATTTACTATCATAAAATAATAAAATTATAAGTTTGTTGTACAGAGAAAATATTATTATCTAAAAAAAAAATAAATATATTAACCCATTTCCGTTATTCAAGTTAACCAAACAACTGATAAAAGTTTATTTCCATTAAAACGTTTAAGGTACGTCCATTATTTCATCAGTCAATACGTATTTACTAAATTCATCCAGTTAACTAAAATATAAACTTAGCGTTGAAGTGAATTAACACTAAATCATATTAAATATGTACATGTATATAAACGCACGTTAATTTACATTTCTGCTTACCGCCTCCTTCTCCAATTGTGGCATTCAACAGAACTCCAGAGCTCATTATTCAGTGTGATCAAAGCAATTGCCATAATAATAACATACGTTACTACTCTAAATTACGCAAAATACTATCAAACGGCGCGTGCTGCGCCAATCGTCAGTTAAATTATAACGATTTTCGTAAGTTTCAACCAGTCTGTTATTAGAGAGTAATATAACGACTTGACAAATTTATGGGATATTCAAGTACACTTCTCTGCTCATATGGTAAAGCTATACTAACAACGATTTTATTTCTTAAATAATCAATAGGAAAAATATTTACTTTGTTATTTGACCACACAGATACAATTCAGAAGATAAAAATGAAATTAAAGAAAAAAGAAAATATTTAAAAAATGCATCTAATATACAAAAACTCAAATTAATCTATTTAAAATATCGGATGTAACGAAGCAGACATGGGTTAGGAGGAAATCAAGTATCTAAATGTCACTAAATTCCACGAAAAGTGAAATAAAATTTTCGCGGTAATTTAAAAATGAGTAATTTAAATTACCCCACACACGAGTTGTATCATTCGGATACAAAATTCGGATATAAATGTCATATGGCAGACAAGAGTACTCGAAATAATCCAAATTTTTTTGACTAGTGATATTGTGAATTTATCTAAGGTTGTTGAGCTGCAAATAAATTACTGGAAAATTTTTAAAATTATTGAAATAAATGTCAATATATCGGACTTGAAAAACGTCGAGCGCAGTCGATCATGAACATAATTACTAACTTAACTGCTTTCGGGGGTATTCGGTGTGCGGTGGGAATTTAGCGACAGTCAGTTGACATTTTACAGTTCGTGAATACGGTCGGGCAGGACTGACCGCCTGCTTAGAATAGCACGTATTCGTGATTCATTTATTTTTATTTTAGTATTATTTTCAGTGTTGTCAAGTGCGACAATCGTAATTTGCAATTTAATGTATTCTTTGGTTTATTTATAACTGATGCCCATAAACATGGATAAACCTAATGAACTCTCCGGCCTTCCCCGATATCAGAATTGGCTTATGGGATCGCTCAGGGAAATGATGATGACGGTGGTAAATGGAGGATTCAGCTGGATAGAATGAACGCTCCTACAGGTAGAAGCACAATTGAGGCGCCAGAATTATATGAAGAACGTACCTGTTTAATCTCGTCATCGCTTATGATAGCACTTAGCGGCGCACTCAGTGCTTAAGGATCCGCCTGGCTGTCGCTAACATCATTTTTTAATATTAGTTCGTAGTGTGAGTTCCAAAAGTTTTTTATTGCTCGCTATGACTGCCCGGAAACGCTTGCTGGTTTTCTCATAAATTTCAAGGAAGCTTCTCTGGTGTGAATGTAATTGTCTGGCTGCGTATTCAGTATGTGGTAATGTCACTAATATCACATTGGGATAATTTGACTACTGAACAAATAGCAGTATTTTAGGTGATGGCGTACGTGGCTAGATTTGTTAACTGTATATAACGATTAGTCTTTACGTTAAATATTGAAAATAGAAATCAAAATCCGAAGAAGTGTAAGGCTGTATTTTTTATGGAGAAAGTTTGGACTTAGTGAATGCGATGGAAAGAGCCTTTGACGTCATTTCAATCTCTCAAGTGTTACCGACCGGTTCCTGCTCTAGACTACTTCAGAGAATGTTGTAGAAACTTTCATATATTCAAGATTTACGGACCTGATTGTAGACGCAATTTGTTCGATAAAAGTAAGATTAAGACTATTATTTCAGGCTTCTTACTTTGAATTGAATTTGCATAATATTGATGAATCTTGATAATGTTTGATCGTACTAAAATTTTATTTAACTGAAGTGATTACAAATGTTTATGACGTATAGGTAACTATTTAAAAGGTGATGCTCGTATAGGGTTACACAATAGGTTAGGTAACAAATGTTCGAAGGGTAGTTTTGAGAAAGAATTCAAACTTTAACGCTCAACATCGTGAATAAAGTTTACCTAACAAGAAATAAGAATTGTGCTCCTTTTCATTTTTCATCCAGAGCCACTTAATCTATTGTTTTACCCACCTTTTAATTATTATTTCATTTTCTTAATTTTATATGCATTGGGTATTTAGTTTGCGTGTACGTGACAAAGTGATTACTTCCGTTAAGACATGGTATAGAATGGCAATAATTAATTTAACTCTATTTAATCCTTGATAACTTGCATTTCTTTTTTTTAATTGTTGTATAATGGTAAATATATATTTTTATATAATTAGAAAGCTGCTTTAAACCGCCGAATGTTCCAGTGTCATTGTCACCTCGTTCTACCTATATGCACTCAAATTGATTTTGAATTGAATCTTATCAATAATGAGTGGCGGTATATCACCATTTCGTGCTTGTTTTCTGAACGAATAATAGCTCACCGAGAACTTGGCTTCGAATTAATTTTTATTATTTTTGTCTAATTTTTTACTTGATCCGTTTAACAATGGTTTCTATTAAATTAGGTGGCATTCAAAATGAAAAATATAATCAAATAAAATTTGAACTTTATATTTAGGTCTCCTTAAAGTAACTGAAGTATTAGATTTACATGAAAATCAAGTACCAACTGATGTTAGTTTAAATGTACATATAAACAATATAGACTAAATTTAAACCATTGACTGTTTCATAGTATGTCATCTATGGGGCGTGTTTTTATTGATAATTTAGACCGTACCAACTATTTCGTAGATTTTACACGGTAAAAATCGGTGTTTCTCAAGGTATTTCGAGTAGTCAAAAGGAACGCGATTCGCGATTAGTGCTGGTTAAGATTGGGTCACAATAAGACTACAGTTTACTTTTAAATGATGATACGTACGGTGATCTATAGAGTGGATAAGCATATGACGGTAACTAGAGGTTGTAGTGATTTGACTAAGTAGTAGCCAAAGTGTTATTCTAATATCTAAGTATTATTCTAATATCGCAAGGATGACTGAAATCGGATGATCTAGAATAGAGTCGACCACGGAGTCGACAGTGGATTCAATGTTGGATTCTACGGCCGAGTCGATGGTGGAGTCGAAGGTAGAGTTAGCGGTAGAATCAAAGATAGAGTCTTAGTCAGAACCTTAGCTAAATCTCCACTGGAGTCCACGATAGAGTCGCTGGTAGAGCTGTTGCTATGACCGTCGGTAAAGTAGAGCGACCGTTTTGTTTGATGTTGGCTGATTTTAATAAAATTGATCTGAAGGTAGTTAGAGCTTTTGCTGTAGAGAACACAAACAATGACACGCCTTATGAAAAAAAAACTAGATTTTAATTAGAACAAGGCTAAGCTAAATAGAGATTTTGTGCTTTTGAAAAAAGGATAGTGGTAATAAAATAAAGCTAAATCAAATATATACAGGTCGGTTCAAAGTTATAGAAATTATTGACGGTGACAGGTATTTAATAAAAGCTGTAACTGGAGGCAGGGCCTAAAAATAAGCAGTCAGAAGGATGCCTTAAAATCACATTCTACTCGAAATTATGCTACTAGAACAAGTCTGTAAGGAAGATAATTGAGATTGAATGACTTGATTGAGCTTGAACCCTTGAACTTGACCCTACGACGATATCTTACTATCAATGGTTAAGCGACAGTTACAGGGTACTAGTTAAATACTAGTTTTTTTTGCTATCGCTGGTTAAGCGTTAGTTGCAGAGCGCTGGATACTTGCTATTATTTTGCTGTCGCTGGTTAAGCGTTAGTTGCAGAGTGCTGAATCTATGTCAAAAAGGTTATATGAAACTACGCAAAAAAATAGAAAATTTTAAATATAATTTGAAACGAATTTTGTTATCTCCCATAATTTGTAAATGTTTTCTTCATATTTTATAAAGCTTTTCTTGAATTTTTTTTAAAAATAAATCTCGTTGGTTAGAATTATATTCATTCGTAATGGATTTAGATGAATAACTTTATTGCAGTTTTGATTTATTTACATATTTTTGATGTGGTTTTCTAAACGGTTTCATTTGCGTCTGAATGATTTCATGGAATCAATTCTTTTATATTTTCCCGTTATTCAGTACGCAATGGTAATTAATAATTTAAGGTAGAAAATAAAATTTTCATTTCAACTATTAATGAATAGCTAAAAGCCAAGTAAAGAATCACTAAGCAACATGCTTGGTAATAGCAATTATTTGCCTTTCATGATTTTGTTTCCTACGATGGTTTTTACATGTTTATTTTTCTCACAAATGAAATGACGACTTTTAGCTGCCATATTGTATAAATATTAACCTCACCTACCTAACTATACCCGAATTTTTTTGATGATTCACACAAAATAATTTGTTCAAGTTGAGTTGTAAATTCTGGCTCTAAAATGTACATTTATAATACTCACGTATGTACATAGACTAAGAAACACAAGGTTGATAACGCATTTTCGTAAATAGTTCCAAAGTTGCACAAAATAATATGCCGGAATTTTAGTTATGAAAATAATATCTTACAACTAAATTGTAAAGGAAAGGGGTCTAGTAATTTATATAAGCTGTAAAAAGAGTCATATTTGTTAAAAAAATGTATATGGGTAAATGCAAATAAACTACACTATAAATAAACTAATGGAGTTGTAATTACAAGAAAAATTACCAACAAATTATTTCATATTACAACTATCAACCTAAAAATTTTCAAACCTTTAACCTGAGAATCTTCAAAACCTTTCTAACATTATTTGCTATTATTATTCTCGTTCATAATTCCTATATCCGACGTAAGTATGCATTTGTTTTCAAAATTTGACTTCATATTTATATATATCTTTGTTTTAAATACAAAATAAGAATTATGTCTATTAAAAATATATTTTTATCACTAGATAGTAACCACCACAAATAATTAATTAGTGTTTAATAATATTGCAACTTTACTAAGTACATCTGCAACCTAAACTCTAATTGAGTTAAATAAGGGTGCCACCGGATAAACACCCAATTGTTTAGTGTGAGCAAAGGCTTCGCCTTGCGGCAGTACGACGAATCTAAGTGGTGTTTTACTAAATTAGAATTGGATTATAATTTTAAACAGACTTAATACAAGTCGTTTGTATCAGCCTTAATTAATACAGATGCTTATTAAATTATAAAAAACATCTCTTCAAATTATAACTTTGGTACTAAGTAAATTGAAATTTTAATTAATTCCACACATTTTTGATATGTTACTGGTAAATTAAATGCTTGCCGGCATAATTCCGGGACCAATTTTTTTTTAAATTTAAGTAATCGTATCATACAATTAGCACTTAATGAGACATTAAATTTTTGTAAATTCGAACAATATTCCCACGTTCCACCCGGGTTGTCTCGTAACCTCTCCAGGAAATCGTAACAACCCCCACGCCCCTCAAGCCAAAGAATGGACTTTCGAAGGTCTCTTTATAAACAATTAAATGAAACTACGTGATTTAGTATTATTTCTACTATCTTTAATTTATTTACCACGACCTAGGTTATTATGGGATATTAGCAACATCATTTATATGTTTCAAACACAATAGCGGAAGCCGGGTTTGTGCGGGGTTTTCTCCTGCTTATGTTAGTGAGTTTATTGCAGGGGCGCGGTGTAGGTTTTATTATATTTCCGAGAGTTATACGATATACCAGTATTTTAGAGAGAGTAAGAAATTCAATTGTTTTTATTATGTGAGGTTACACAATGCAAATGTTCCGGTGTATGTAATAACATTAAATGGAAGTTATTATCGGTAATATATTTATACAAAAGCAAGGGTATCTGAAAGTAAGGACAAGGTAATACCACGAACTCTACATATCTCCGATTTTATTTATTTATATATTTATTTATTTATTTCTTTTAATTTTTTTTAAAAATTTTATTATACATACTTATATTTATATGTTTATTTGGGCTGAAACAATTTGAAGAGTACTGTAGTATCAATGTTGTCTAATTATACTATGTCTAGAAGATATTAAGTATGGGTGATGGTGAATTTTGCCACCTGGCAATGAGGAAGAGATTTTAATACAAGATATAAAGAACATATTGCCAGCCGGCGAAATAATAAACCAGACACATCCCACTTTGCTAAACATCTCATTGAAAATAACCATCACCTCCATACCCCATACCTCATTGAAAATAACCATAACTTAATATCCTAGAAACATTAGAAATAAACAGACATAAAAAAGACACCAAGGTTAATATATTAAATGAACAACTAAATACAATATCATCACCAATACTTAATATCTTCTAGACATAATATAATTAGAGAACATTGATACTACAGTACTCTTCAAATTGTTTCAGCCCAAATACACATATAAATATAAGTTAATAATATAATATAATTATATATATTCTATATATATATATATATATATATATATATATATATATATATATATATATATATAAAGAAATTAAAGATAGTAGAAATAATATTACATCACGTAGTTTCATTTAAATGCAAATAATG
Organism: Druceiella hillmani; assembly: GCA_039881145.1. Lineage (NCBI taxonomy): Eukaryota > Metazoa > Arthropoda > Insecta > Lepidoptera > Hepialidae > Druceiella > Druceiella hillmani. The sequence goes on along the minus strand of JAYKKI010000007.1, from coordinate 15,485,027 downwards.
AATTTCTATAAAATCAACGCCAAATATATTCAATATCCCTTTATAAAGTCTCGTATCTCTCATCAAGCGCTTTCACCCAACGGGATTAATAACTCTCCCGTCGTAATGAGTCCAGCAGTACCACAATTTTATCGGGAACGAATTTTTGAAATACTCTAAATGAGTTATAGATCTGTCTATTTTCAATCAAACCACTGTGACTAAAGATAACCCATTCTAAAGTTCCATATGGTTCTATTCTAATATCAGGAAAGAATCGAATGGAAAAGAAGAAAAGTTTTAAGTGCATCGTTGCACTTACTAACAGTGGATTGTTATGTGATTCAAACCACTATAAAGCCAAGTCTTATCCATTTGGACACGTAGGGGAAAATATACTTAGTGGTTTCTATTTAGAAAGGGGAAAAGTGAACTTAGACTCCATGAGACTAGTTAATTTCTAAAATATCAATAACAGATTCTTCTGATAGGAAGAGACAGCATTCACGGAGTATTATCATTAGTAAACTATCAAATATGATGTTCCAAAATGCGGCTGAGGACCGAGCTTTGCGGACAATGCCCGGTCAACGTTATCTCTACTCGATCGTGAAAATAATCTGATACCATCCGGCAGAGGTCTACTGACTAATTCCAGCACTGACGAAATAACTGGCCATCTGGCATTATCAAACCCGCCGACAATGTTAAAAAAACAAGAAGAATTTTCCGAGATATTCAGGGAAAAAAACGGAAATGTTTGTCTAATTCCAGCGAATCAGATAGCTGCACAAATAAGGGCACTGTTAGATCTCACTCGATCAACTTTTTGAAGACTCGACGGAGCGTAACGGTTCTATAAAATTTTGGATCTTTAAGCTATTTTTCGCTATTCTTTGGTATGGCTTTAAGTCTCTGCATTTCTCAGAACTCGCAAAAATAGATCTCACCAAGACAGCGGTTAAAGACCACAGGTTCCTCATGTGCCATGGTACTTCATATTTTAATTTAACCCTCTTATTATTGATTCTACCAATGCCTGAGTTCTTGATCGAATCAACGTTCTTCACGATGTCATCTAACTCCGAATGACGCAACTCCCGATTAGAACTACTAACTGGAACTATGATGCTACATGATACACTACTATTTCATAATATCAGGCTCAAAATCGTTCTCGAGGAAGAGTGATGTCGAAAGTTATTCGGGGATCTCAAGAATACTGCCGGTGTAACATCCATCGGTTTTCTTGAAGGCGCTGAAGACAATCGGTTTCAAGAGGCTCCATTAATTTTTGTATTCGATACCTTAGAGATCAGAGTTAACTATACGAGTTATAGAATTTCAAAAATGAGAGCATCTTGGCCGCTTAATTTCCCTACTATGGTGGCACCGGATGTCTGTAAAGAGTACGATGAGATGTAGGTAAGGTTCTGCTATTTCCTCAGCACGCTAGTACTTACGCCTTTTTTCCTAAATTACCTCCGCAGGGCCTAGATGGTGCTGCTTCACTAAGGATTCTTTTTGAATGGGCCCAAACGTATTATGTCCAATTCTCCATTATCAGTGATGATCACCCTACAAATTCAAACACAAAAAATTTGCTTTGAATATTCGGGATGCTCTCATTGCTTTGCTAGCTTCTTGTTCCCTGGTAAGGTAAATGAATCAGTCGTGACCACAGCGTCAACTAGGTGAGTAAGTGTTACTGCTTATATGGGCATTGACCACTTACGTATTTTTTTTAGACGGAACAATTTTTTTTAATAGTGATGATATGCATTTTCCTTGTGCCTTTTGTTATAAATTCATTGTTATTTGACTCAATAAAATTTACATCGATAATTGCTCAATACAAGCGGTTTATTTTGTTTGACTTTATTTAATTTTATTTTCGGTATATAATACTGGGTAGAAAGTGAGACATTGGGTAGAGAAAGCAGTGGGTAGATTACTGTGGGTAGAGAAAGCGTTTGATATTGAAAAAAAATTTCCTTGGAATTTATTTTATCCAATTTTTTTTTGAGAACAATTAAGGGGAATAATCAGCCTTACAAAGTAAAATAAAATATTCTCTGTCATTACAAGATAATAACAAAGGTACCCAGGATGGTTACTGTTTTTTATACGGACATTCAAAAAGAAACCACCTAGAATTGAATAATCTAAAAGATTATGATCAGACAGAGTAAGATCGAAGCACAAACCACGTCCCGAGTCTTGACTACATGTTTTTCATTTTTCAAACCTATCTGGCTTAATAACAATGATACGAACACAGCGTACAATATACAGAATAAACACTACGAGTAGTAATACCCATGGAAGACGCATTTTTTTAAGATATTAGCGACTAAAACAACAACGTTATGTATCAACGTTAAGACAAAAACGTTATGTATCTTTGTATGTCATCCCGATTTTGACAAAAAAAGATAAAGTAAGATATATGATAAGCATGTGGCATAATCTCACTTGACTGGCGAACGCCGATATATCAAGTAATAGAAACGATGACAAAAAATGGCAAAAGAATGCAAAAAATGTTGCAAAGTTGCTTACCAGAATGTTTAAAGCACTGGTGCAGTAACTTGATAAAAGAATATATTTCATTGTTTTTTTTCATTGGTATACTAAGAAACATTTCGTTTCATAAAATTAATTTTAACCATTTAATAACTCTGAGGAACAAATTATAATATTTATCTATTATAATACTCCCAAATTTAATTTTTTGGGAACATCCACGACAACTAGATGTATGATTATCCTTTGATATATATTGTACTGCTTGCATCATTTTGCTAGAAAATATGTAAAATTAATTCATATTTGAATATATATCAATGTTGATTTAATGTAGAAATTAAAGTAAATATTTTTAAAGGCGTTTTCGAAATAGGTTTACAGAAAAGTACAAGCGAATAGAAAAAATGCATTCATTAAACGTATTACGCCTAATTCTTTTTCATGTTTATTATATACGATTAGTGGAAAATATTTGGTGGGCAGTAAATACATCAAGTATTTAAAAATACTTGATATATTTAATAATATTGTAAGATTTCGATTAAAATAATTCCTAAAGACTTATTTCGATAAAAATTGAGCTCGTGAATAATGTTATTCTGTCTTCTGAAGATTATATGTAGAAGATATTTTGAATGATTCTTTAAACAGTTATTAAGATCCAAGGCTTTCCTAGGTAATTAAAAATTTCTAAATTAGTAATATTACTAAAGCATGGAATGAATATAGGAACTTTATAGTAAAATCTTGTTGAATATATTTGGCGTTAATTTTGTAGAAATTCATTGTTCGCAATTAAATGAAACTACGTTATGTAGTATTATTTCTACTTTCTTTAGGTTCTTTACGACAACCTAGGTTTTGTTGTATTACAACCTGCATATTTGAAAAGTTATAACCTATGTGTAATTAAAATTAAGCTTCTTTTAATTTTACTCAGACTGTAATATTTCATTAAATATATATATATATATATATATATATATATATATATTTATATTTCCGATCAAAATTTTAAAGCTAAAGCCTTCTTAAATATTTTGAATTATTTCTGTCTTCGTGTATTTTTATAATTTGTTTTTATTAAACATATAATGAAGAATTATTCTTACTAACGCTATATCAAATAAAATGATAAAATTTTGTAGTAGCATGATACTAGGTGTAAAATTAACAATTACTTTCATGTGAGTATGAATTATATATTTAAACAATAGACCTGAGCTATCATATACCTGGCGACGTTTTCGACGTTCTTTGATGTACGTTTAAAACCGTTAATATTATATGTGTGCACTGCTAAAAATTAGGGAGAGTTCCTTGAAAAATTAGGGAGAACCTAATTCAAAATGTGATATCGAAATATTTGAACATGACACTTAATCAGACGTTATCTTTAAGATATTGAATATAGAATGGAATAAAATCAGAAGTATAATTACTATATATGTAACTACAACTGCAGACTAGTATAAGTGAATGCCTCAGTCCCCTTTACGTTGCCACATATTTATGTTATCCACATTTTGGAAAAGAGTATTTAAGAAATAAAAAAATTTACTTAACACAAACTTTACTAAAGGTTTTCACTGGAAACACTTGCAAGAATAATAGACATAAAATATTATTCATTAATCGCCAGCCATCGTGAATGACAGCTCGGAGAGCGCACAGCCTTGTGAGCATATAGAGATTGATTGTTAAGTGAAATAACGAGTTAGCAGTAGACAAACATTTTGCTGCATTCCTAACATAAGACAGGTAAGCAGATTGCAGTTCTCTAATGTTTTTATGGAATACGTAGAGTTTGTTAAGCTTAGAATTGCGTTTATTCAAAGATAGAAGAACTTTTTTCAAAGATATTCACGTTGATTAATCAATGCATTTCGGAGTCACGCATTTGCAAAATTAATTTAATCGAATTAATAAAAAGTACCAATTTAACAACGATAATTTTTGATAGCGATTAATGGTTACCTTATAATGATTTCACATGCGAAAACGCAAATCAAAGTTTTTGTGAAAATAGTCGGATGAGTGTACAATTGTTGAATCATCTATACATCATCTATACAATTTTTCCTTTACCCTTGATAGATTTGAAGGTATTTTTATAAGATCTTGCCAAGTAAGCAATTTTTTATCAAGCTTCATTTATTTTGTCCTCCTACATAGATGTTCCCTTAAAACCAGTCAAATCGCAAATAGCCTGTATAAGAATAGTATATATTTTATATAAATTTGAACTAATAAAACTAAGCAACGCATCATAGTAAATCTGTTAAAATGGCTCTCATCCTCATAATATTACCTCAGAGAAAGTCATAAGACTAATTTCAAATTAATCAATAAAAATGAAATGATTGAGCATTAGCTTAATTTTTATCGAGGCGTAATAAAAGTAATGTACATGAACGTATTTATTAGTATTCAAGAATTATTAATATAATTTGTTTTTTTTTATTAAAATTCAGAGGTTTGTACGAATATAATATTCGTACAAATAAAAAACTTTACATCCTAATTAAAAATAAGAATGTAGTAAAGATGAAGTTTTTCACTTTTTACAATTTAATTAGTCATTTTTGATAGAGAGTAGTTTGTATTTATAACCTTTACAAGAGTAATTCGTATTGATAAAAGTAGTATTGATATTCTTAAAAATAAAATCAATAATTAACATAATGTTTCCATACACGATTTAATTCGCTATCACGAACCAAACAGCAAAACCTATTATATTATTACAATCTTAGGTATTATGTTATTTACTGTTGAACAGTGCGGTGTACCAACGGCAATAATCCGAGTAAATGTGTGAAATTGTCGGAAGCTTGAATTGTGCCTCATTAATATTAAAAATTTTAATAGCGAATGAAAAGAAATATGCTAACGGATATAAAATATCAAAGATGTTATCCCAAAGAAATCATGTGTAAAAGAGTAAAAGGTGTGTTAAAAACATTATCGTATTTTTATGTAGAAATGAAATTGATTTAACATGGCCAACGTGCAATTGATAATGTTAATCGTTTAATAAATTACAATTGTTTCAATAGAAGCGCAAACAACCGAGAGAAACATATTTTGGAAATGTTAACCGATGACAGGAAAATCGAATGCCTAATATCGATATTCAATTCTTAGTCTTGTATTCTATGTACATATTTGTGACGTAATATTATATAACTAAACGAAACTAATGCCAAAACTTCCAAAGCAAAATATTAATTAAGTACTCTAAGAATATGCACTCTTAGATTGTTCGGTGTAAGAAAAGTGGTTCGCTTAGTTTTCGACAATGTTATAAAACGGTAATATGATAGTCAGAGAGCAGACGGCAGAAATTTTTAAATTATCTCTTCATTCGGCGGAAGGTATTTATGGTGAAGATTACGCCACCGACAATAATAATTACTAATAATGCGATGAAAATATCGCCACATTATCAATAAGCATAACTGAATAATTGCAATATGGTTTTAATTCCCATGTTTTCTTGCATTATGAATAAAAATAATTTAATTTAGAAAGATTATAAAAAATTAAACAGCAAACATACATTTTCATAAAAATATTATAGGTATAATAAAAATATTATTGTCTGATTTCTACTGCGTGCATGACTTCAATGCTCGTACACTTCATGTCGCTGCATTGAAGTCATTCATATCAGGTCCATTTATAATTATGTAGTTAATTATCCGGCGCTCTCTTGACTAACACTTAACATTTAGTTTTAGAAAATTTATGATTGAAGACGAAGTTGTAGATCATTAAATGGAAATAAAACTATGAAAATAGGCGAAATAAAAAGAAATGATTAAAATATGTGACGGACCAATGGTCAAAAGCCTAAAAAACGTATATGAAATAAAAAATGAAGTCATGAAGATTCGAAAAAGTCTTAAAATGTTTGGAGGGAACGATAAAGATGCTGGCGGCAAGGGTGCGAAAAACACGTAAGTAGGAAAGTAGAAATGATAGAGCTCTAGCAAGTAGAGTTGCATTCTGAGTCCACGCAGATCGTTTACTCGAGTGTGGAAGATGAAAAATTAATCGATATGGGAGTATTTGAAATAATCTGTAAAATTAAACACGGTGAAAATTTAATTCTGACGTTTTCTCCGCACTATTTTCATGACGTTATTTATGGTTGTCAATACTAGCAAGACGATTATGCAATAACCCGTATATATATATATATATATACACACACACACACACACATATATATATATATATATATATATATATACATTTAGATATGTATAGATCAAAGCAGAAATAGTCGATATTTTATATAATTTTACTTTCAAATATTTTTTTTTATTTTAGTGTAAAATGGACAAAGTCAAAATATATAGGGTGGTGATCTCACTCAATCAGGAACATATTAAATTTTTTTGGTCACATTTTGGGCCACACACGAATTTTTTATAACGGTAATGAATTTCAAAGATTAAACAATTTATTATTGAGTCATCCTAAATTAGATGATTTAATAATAAATTGTATAATCCTCTTCCAGTATTTTTACTTATCAAATATTTTACAGACGTGCTTATTAGGAAAAGTCAGCTGTTATACCAATGATATATCAACAGTTTTTAGAAATCGATAAGACAATGCCGAGTTGATTGCAAATATTTTAAATCATTATTAATTGAAAAAAGACCTACTGGAAAATTTTAAAGATAATCAGGTATAAAATATGAATCGATTTTGCCTATTTTTTTGTCTATCAAAAACAGTGGTTCCAAATTTACTTATATACCTTCGATTATTGACACATACTAAGAAAAGATTTTACGGAAATCAATTTTCAAGAGGGTCAAAAGGTTATTGAACTTTAATCGATTTCCACTTCTTTTTATTTATTTTTTGAAAATTAGTTTTTCGTGAAACATATTTTATTTTCTGAATTTTTTAATTTTTATGTAAAATTAATTGTTTTTTTTTCATTTCACTTCCTGAAACTTTTTGCATTATATAACTGAATTTATTGACTGAAAATAAGTCAAAAAAACTTAAGAGGGATAAAATGGCTACCAAAAACGAATTTGCTCGATTTTTTTAAGGTTAAATTATACACGATTGAAACTTGGTAGGTATGTACTTCATACTCCATTAACATTTACTAAGAACGTATATGGAAAAACAAATTCCTGAGGAATCTAAAACATTTATCAAAAATACAACTGCTCTGTCTTTCATGTTTAAGCCATACATGACTGAAATTTTACTACCCTGTTTTTCATACTCCATCAGCAGTCACGAAGAAATGTATATAATTAAATGATTCGTTAAATAATTTCTAAATAGTAAATCTCGTCTTATTTTTACTGTACTGGTGAATATTTATTAACTTGTCATCATTTTTACAGAAATATTTTCATTGCTTGAGGACTTTATTTTTGATTAATTACTGCTTGATTTATATCTATCTTTATATAATTCAAAAATAAAATTTGAAAGTGCTTAAAAATATTTTCAAGCGTTTGTTAAATTTATAGTCAATGAAAATTTTGATTTCACGGTTAATTGATCTAATTAGTGCATAAATAAAATTAATAACATATTTTTTAATTTAGGTATTTATATTCCACTTACTTATTCAATATTTTTTTTAAATAGTATCTTTGTACAATGGGTTTAGAAAATATTTTAGTTGAATGCATTTTGTGTTTATCACAAAATCATGTCATTTATTGGTGATGGGCATGGTTATTTTCTTCTTTTCCTTTTTTAATACAGAGCAAAGTATTATTGACCGGTTTAATCAGAAGTGACGTTGTGTTAATCATGTGTAATAACTAGCGGAACATTAACGGACATTGAAACCGTAAATATAACGGTTTCAATGCAATATTCAGTAAATTTCTGGTCCTTAATAAAACTCAACTTTTAGTCTGGGGACTGATTGTTCCTCTAATTTTCAATTTTATGTGGCATACTCAAGAGTGAGTTCACATGACAACATGGTGATTCTTCAATGGAACAGAAACACAAAGAATATTTTGACTGGGAAATATTAAGTATTTAAGTATACATTTTTATTTTTTAATAAGCCCTTAACACATATAAACTATTTTACGTAAAAATTAAAAGCAAACGCTTAAATAATTGAAATGTAACAGAAATCAATGTTAAAAGTCATATAAATTTAATTTAAATTTTTATGCAATATAATTATAAATATTACACATCCAAAGCCTTAACTACAGCATATATAAAATTTAAGTGTTGTTATTAAAATCCTAAAGATATTATTATCTTGACGTTATGCACTAAATTTCCATTTGATTTTCTTTAAAACGACTCAGACAAGTATTTAAAATGTTTTGAGAAGGTGTCGGTTATTGCTTTTGTTATTTTTGCATGTTATATCCATTTCCTATAAATTTTCTGAACATAGAAGAAATGCTACACGAACATCGCTGGAGCTCTGTCTTAAATTACATTGAACAATGATATAATTTAAAACAGCACTAATGCTTACACTAACAATAACATTCTAATAATTTGCTAAATGCTCAATCGAGCCGTTACATTTGTTCTGTGTACAAAATATTGTAGGCCGTTTATGCCTTCTTTTTTTTGCAAGATTATTGAATCCAAAAATAAAGAGTTAACCAATAACGGAAGAGAATTTTATGGCATCAAGTAAATGTAAATAATTATTTTTAATATCGATTAAAAACAATATTTACCTTGCATATTTTGAATGAAAATTTTAATCATATTTGCTTGATATGTTTATTCAAAAATTCAGCACATAGTATGAGTCAAAAGTTAAGAACGTTGTAATTTTTTTGAAATGCTCTTAGTAAAAACAAGAAATTAAAAAACAAAATGTATTCCAATATTTACTTAATTTATATAAACCATGTGAAACGTTGACTTGTAATACATACTTTCTTCCTAAAATAAAAAAAATACGATACAATACCTCTGTGGAAATTTGGAATTCTTTGCCGCGAAATTTACTTTTATATCATTTAATTTATTTTGCGGGTTTATGTGATTAAATGCATATATATACAGGCCCATTTTTGTTAAAGGTCTTGGGCAAATTAAAACACCTTTCTTAATTAAATTTCCTGCTAAGCCGCTTATAACGTGGTCGTTAAAATGGTCACGAATAGCGTTTTTGTTGACGGGTTTTATGATTCGCTGGTGCCGTTGTTTGATTCAATGTAATGCAATGAAAATTCGGAGTATCTCTTATTATAATCAGCTCGTTCTCTGAGACAATTACCTATTAATTTGATTTTTTTAAACGCATTTCTTGGTTAAAAAGAAAGATTAAGCGCTTAATTATTTCTTCGCCATAATTAAGGAAGTATATTTTGGCCCTGAATTACATGGGTGGGGCGTTATAAATTATTTAGACTGATAAAAACAAATAACCTGTTTGGAAAAATATACTCTTTAATGATAAAGTAACATAAGAATAAATCTATTAATATAATGTCTGGAAATATCTTCGACATCATTCAAAATGATGATATTTATAAAGCTAAACGAAAAAAAAACAACAAAATTTAGTAGTCTAATAATAACACAAGGCTTGTGTTAAGAAAAGAAGTATAATTTATGCTGTTAATATTTCAAGATGATCGTTAAGAACAATACAATATTTTGAAATTTATTATCATATAATAAATTTCATTCTTGTGTGTGAACATAACGTTTTCCGTTACAAGTCATTCCTCCTACAGCCCTACATAGCTCACAAAAACAAAGAAGTGACTTACGAAACATTCGTTTCTCTGTATTTCGAATGGAGTCGTAGAAAGCTTAATAAAGTGACAGCTCAGTTTGGTTTGAAAATAAATAATTAATTGTTAACACTTAGAGATTCAAACCATTTTGGGGTAACATAATGGTTTCACCATGTGAGGATTTTCTAATGAAAAATGTTTTAATTATTACACTAGGAATTGTTTTGATTTTTGTTCTAAAATAATATAATTTTTAAATTAGGGAATTTTACAATGAATATAGCGTTTATTGTACAGGTGGTTTAAATTTAAGTATATTCATTTTAAGTAATATATGGGGATTAGTTTCCTTTACTATCGCTTAAAACTGATGATGAAAATTAAACAGAGGCAAATGTGAAAAGAACCAAATTTTTTCATTCACTTATACATTTTTGAGAGATTTTGATCATTCATATTTTCCCGTGTAGGTTCAGTCCTTCCCAGAGAAGCGCTGCTTCCACTCGATTTACCTTTTTTTTAAAAAGAAATTAGGTACAAATATTATACTAGCATTACAACAACTAAACTCTTAATTTGAAAGATAAAAGAATTTATTACACTTCTTGGTTCGTTTAATATTTCCGAAAAAAATATGATGACGAATTTCTTAACGGACAAGGCCTTGTTTCATATTAAAGTATTTTATTGATACTGACTACGGAAGTTTTTGGCTTCTTTTATTATCAAAAATATATAAAATGTTCTGAAATTAAAGATGATGTCTTAATGAGAAGCAAAATAAACAATAGCACGAATAGTTTAAAATAATGTTACCTTCTCGAACTTTCTTAGATAATGATGATTATGATTATTTCATGAAATGGCAAAAATTTACTTCCCAAGAAAACGTCAAGTTTTATTTCGTTTCGCAGAAACAGCCTGTAAACAAAAATCACTTCTTGCTTTAATTTAGCAATTTGTCTTTCAATTCGTTGCCCTTTTCTTTCTGATGTTATTATCCCTGTAAAACCAAATGAAAGTTTAACAAATTTACGTCTTTCTTCGATCTTATTGTTATTATAATTCCACTGAGTTTAAATTGGTTATAGCAAATAATGTCTTGGAAAAAAAACTGAAATGCATATTTCTGCATATCTTCGTTTTTAATGTTTATAAAAATATTTTGTTTTTAATGTCCTAACGTTTCTTTAAAATTCTCGATATTTTATAAATGATTTAGTATTCTTGTCGCTAAAGTATTCTTGTCCACTTTAAAAATCCTTCCCTCTTTTGTTCTTTTCTGACCATTTAACTGTTAAAAATTTATTCATTGCAAAAATTTTCTCAAACCGTTACGATAAAACCCGTTATACAATCAATAATAAAAAAAAATAATTAGATTTTAATTTCATTCTCTGCTCTTTTAAATGGTCAAATTATGACAACATATAAATTGGAAAAATATAGCATGCGATATTGTTTGATAGTTTCGTCTATCCAATCGGTAACATTTCCTTCTTGCGAGGCAATCGACTTAGAGAAGTGTTGAATATTTCTTAGTTTGCAAGAAGTGTTTGAGCAATTTAGTTTTGGGAAAATTGCGAATTGACGCAAGTTGTTCTTGATGTCAATACGAATGATTGCGGCGTGATGCTGTCGTCACTGCTGCCCATCTCTTAGCGGCTTTGCTTCAAAATTTCCATATTTTATTTTTGCATTGCAGAATTCATTTTATTTTTTCCTTCTGTACCGCTAACTTAAGCTCCGAGAGGAAGATATATGTACATACGCACCTGTTTGTCTTTTAGTGCGGGAAAATATATTAAATATTTCGATTAAATATAATAGGGTAAAATATATAATCGAAATTATGTCATTCACAATCGAGAATAAGATAATATGAACCTTATATAATTTCTTTAGTTTTTTGTTTATTCTTGTGACATACGAAGTGTACGAATTAATTTTTAGGATATGAATATATATACATATATATATATACACATTTCGGACCAAACTTAAATATTTTAGTTTCAATGGCTGATTTAGCAAATTTAGTAATAATTTAATTTAACAAATTTATATATAAGTGCAATAAAAATATACAATTTACTCTTTTTTAAATTATGCCATCACATATCTATAACCTTCAAAATACACACCAAAGAATCTTTCAAAACGTATCTTCTGCATCTTTGAGTATTATAATTAATAAATGAAAGGTTTTTTTAAGTACATTTTTTTTAAGTACCATGGAATTAGAGAAATTCGGTCCTACTAAATTATAATCTTTCTTAAAGTTTTTAGAAAGAATTAAACTTGGTAAAACCCATGCCCACCAACATGAATGTTAGTACCAAAACTGTGTATCTGATTCCTTTGTCAATAAAAAGAATAAATTTAAGCAAAACTAAAATAAAACTACGTTCGGAACGTCAGAATTAAAACATAATCTGAACAAATGCCAGATTAGTTACGCGATTATTTAATCAAATTATTATTCTGTTTCAGAATGCAATTTAATTTGAGACAAAGTCATGAAAATTAAATTAAGAGTTTTCTACATGTGCGTAAAATGCGTTTTTGAGTTGTAAGTCATAATTATGTAAACGGCTTAAAATTCCTAAATATTCCAAAAAGCGTAAAAGGACTTCACGCAGTTAAGCAATGTTATTGCTCACAAACGTCTTGCGGAAGATTCCCAGGACAGCAGTCGTTTTGAAAACGTTCAAATTTTGGAATTACATATACATACATATATATTGAAGCATCTGACACAATATATATAAATAACAACTGCAATTTTTCCTTAAAAGTTAAAAAAAATCACTATTAAAATAAAGTAATTCACAATAGAAAAGTGTAGATATCGTTAAAAATTCAATATATTAGGTCACTAGATTAATGCAACCTAGCGCTAGATTTATAATAATCTATTATTGTGAAAATTTGTTCTAACAATAAACGAGCAATAATTGATGTATTAAAATAAATAATGTATCAACTAAATTTGATTTAGTATGAAATGTTTTAAGTAGTTGAAGAATTGTGTAATATTACCACTACTAATAGTAACTTATAAAAATGAGACATATCTAATGAAACGTATTTAAATTTACATTAAAATATTAATAAATTGAAGGCATTTTCTTGTTTATTGATTAAATTATACAATCTTTTTAGTATTGACATTAAAATTCCAAGTTGCGGCAAATTTATTCAAAAATAGTATAGTCTTCAGAAAAACCGAAAAATTTTATTTTTACATGAAAGCTAATACTTTCAATTAATTTTAAATATGACGTCCGTCACTATTAAGACATTTATCGTGTCACGAGATCACGATATTCATCCCCTTTTCTTTGATCGGCGTCGTCAGTGAATCGGCGTCGGCTTCATTATTGTTGAAGCACTTACTCGAAAATGGCAGTTTTAAATAAAAAGGTAAAGGTAAGTATGTGTGTGCAAAATCACGGTAGAAAAAAAGTGGGTAATATGTGATCGAACATCATTTTGAGGCATTAATATTACTCTACTAAATATACTGCGTCCCTTAAATTTAAATTGCAAAAAGTAATTGTTGTCGTTTTTCTCACAGTAGGAAATTGGTTTCTTGATGTGATATAAAATTAACCTTATTTTTCCAAAAATAAGATTCACATATTTTTTTTCACAGACATTGTTTGAATTTTTGTTTCTATTACGATACTGAATGCCTCCATTGGATTGATAGCTATCTTGAATCTGAACTGATTTGAGATAGCCATGCATCATTACTAGCGACAACTTGGTTTAAATATAATTTCCTTTATGACTATGTCCAATCGAAAACCATAATGTACCACCTTATCATTTTTGTCTTTACTGGCGACGCTGTTCCGTGAAGAAAAGATGGAAAAGGTTACTTTCACAACACGGTAAATGATAAAAAATTTTGTATGAAATAATATATGACACCACAAATTCTATCTTAATAAATACGCAAACCATGTAAGTGAAAATGACTTATTCATTGAATTTTGGGCAAAAGTAAAGTTTTTTTAAAAAAAATTTATTTATATCTTAACAGCAAAATGATAATTATTTTCTAATCATCTTAATAAAACTTTGAGAGCCGTTGGGTATAGTGATGTAAAGAGATTAAATTCTGTCTTTAGAATGATTTATTATTTATTTAGCGAATTGGCCTTCAATTTAAACACAAAAACAGCAAATTGTATGTATTTTTTTAAAAGAATTTAAAATTTAAATGCTTTATTACCTATTTAATTCGTATTTCTCGCTCATAGGAAAAAAATACGCAAGCCTGAAATTATGGAAACAATATTACATCTTTAAAGGATAATTAAAGATAATTCCTAAAACCATTAAAAAAAATGAACTGAATGCATAACATTGCGTAGCGTCCGTTTGGAATAAAAATATTCTTAAGGAATATAAATACAAATGTACGAATATTATTTGCATTTATGGCAAAAAATATATTTGTAATGAAATATATAAATTTCGCATGACTACTAATATACCGCTAACATAATTTGGCAAACGTATTTAAATTAATGATAACATGTTAGTTTGTATGACGGCATTAGTGCAGTATTTCACAATATTGATTATTATATATGTCTATATATCATTTGAATTTTAAAATTTATTTACTGAAATACTCATGCTAGCTCTAACCAATGTGAATAAGAAAAGGTACATAGAGTTCTGATAAATCTAAATGAATTTATTTTATTCCAAGTTTCAATGTTTATAATAAAATATATGTATACATATTACCAAACAGTCTATCATGAAATGAAGATATCAGCAAAATTAAGATATTGACTGAAAAGTGAGCCGGGCAAAATGTGAGATTTTTTATTATTTATTAGTAGTTCCTTCCGTTCTTAAGAGTGTCATGGGAAAAGAAGAAGAATCAACGGATTCATTAGTTTGAATGTTAACTATTGAATTATATGTTTGTAGATATATTATATTATTTGAAAATTTTAAACGGTTTTTGCCTAAAAAGCTATAAGAGACGGATAAAATTCCGGGTATTTGATTTTCCAAGGGATCTGTTTTTTTCTTTTCGGCACCCAACCACAAAAGGGGTTCATTAAAAAATCACTACGAAGCCTAACAAAGTTATAAGGGAAAGCTCTTGGGTTTGATGAAACGTTTTAATTTTTAACAGAAACTTTCGTGTTGGCTTTAACTAAGTGCGGAGCTTAAATTATTACTCTCTTTGGCCTGCAGCTTGAGATAGAATTATTTAAAATCTTGAATAATATTTAAAATTAAAATCCTGAAGTTGACAATTAGTATTATTTCGAAAGCAATCTTTTACATATTTTTAAACGGTTGATCGCCAACCCGATAAAAATTGCGACGATGAGAAAATTATGATTAATATATATATATATATATATATATATATATATATATATATATATATATATATAATTTTTAATTATGAAATATTGTTCGGAAAATAATTTAAATAAGGTGTAACTGGATCATGTAAAATAACTTAATATCTAATATTAATAAAACGTGTATATTGAAGAAATACAAACGTTTGTAAAAAATTAAATTATTTATTCGAATTCTGCTCATACAATTAATTTAAATTTTATATTTAATTAAAAGACAAACCTTGTATTTTTAGAGAAATAACTATATACATAATTTGTATACATGTAAATCTACTGTTTTATGTATTAAAATGAAACTTCTGTAAAAGAATTAAATTCACTGTCTATGTGTTAAAATGAAATATTAAAATGACTTATGTAAACTTAATATGATCCAATAATATCCCTGATTATGCCCGTAATTCTTTAAATGAATAATAAAACGGATGGAATGGCAAGAAATCATTATGGGTATCAAAATGTGTAAAATCCCAAATTTTATTCAAACGTTACAAATTCAATTATATCAAAAAATTATTTTAAATATATTTTTCAAACTTATCGATAAGTTTTAATAAATTTTCGAAGTCGATAAATGCAACGACGGTAAGCTTAAAAATTTTAATGGATTCGAAATTTAAACATTTGAATACTAACAAAAATTTTTTTTGGTTTGGAATTTTATAAAATATTCACACAAAATGGTGGAACATGATACTAAGTTCTCCTTTTCATTCCCAAATTTCATGCGTATTTTTTACTTACGTGTTTATAAATCCACAAAACCGGTCGATATTTTTATAAACTTCTAAATTACACATTATTTTAACAAGATTAAACAAAAAATTATGAACATTTCATGAAGTAAAATATCAATTCGAAACCGCGTTATTATTTCATTTGTAGTGCAATTAATAGCAACTTGAATTACAATGTGAAAATTATCGAACCTCTCTCTATCGCCTCAAATTGATGTGAAGAAAATTGATCTGTTTATCATGAACCATTTTGATAAGTTATTAGTGACGAGACTTTAATTCTAGTGTAGCAAAATGCCATTAGATCGATAAACAAAAAGTCAATTCTGTGTGCTTGATACACTTTGGAATATCATAAAGAGTGACCACATTAATGAATTTAATAGATTATGTAGCCTAATTTTATTTTCAAATCTACAGGTTGATAATTAATATTATAGTAGGTAAAAGGTCATGCGAGTTATGCGGCAATAAATGAATAAATGAAGTGCACCGGTAAATAAATCCAATGACGCCGTTGCTTCTTTACTATATTCACCGCCGCGAGAGGGTTATTCATACATAGTATTTAAAAGAAAATTGCACACATTATGTATTTACTTTAGCCTTAGATTCTACTAAATAATATTTCAGGGTTTTTCGTTTTTATTGTCAAACGATTGCTTCGGATTACAGCCTTTTATTAGGTTATAGACTGAATGGAATACAATTATACGTTTATTGGAATGATTATAAATTGATACCAATGGTTGAAAAAATGCTAATGTTAATATCCCTCAAAGGTGTTTTCTGACAAGCGTAAAATTGAATTCTGAATTTACAATGAGATTATAATAATTATTCATAATCGTATAACAATGAAAATTGCAACAAATATACATTTTGATTCAAGAATAATTAACTTTAATTAAATTAAAATTATGAGCAAGGTTTTGATATTGGTAGTAAATAAGTTATGTTAATCTTTTATTTTCTTTATTATTTAAATATGTCAGAAAATAGGATGTTCATTAAGCATTTCTGTGTCTTAGAAAAAGAAAACCAATTCGATTTTTTTATTTTTCTTTCTGTTGTTTTTCATCATTACATATGCAGGAAAATTTGTGATAATTCAATTACTGTTGTTTTAGATAGTGAATGCCTTTTTAGTATTTAATATTGCAAGATTTAATTGCATGTTTTCTAAAAAATAATTTATTTCAATTAACAAGATTTTTTCAGTGAAATTATGAACATTAAAATTACATTCGGCAGTTAAATTAATTTTCTTGTATCTTTTACTTATGTAGAACATCTACATACCACATATAATTAAACGCCAGTACTAAGTTCAAGTAACTAACTTCCTAAACTATTGTCCATCATAAACCCATTTTTTGTGCATATATATATATATATATATATATATATATATATATATATATATATATATATATATGTGTGTATACATATGTATGACTACTACTAATTGGAATAAAGTCAGGATTTCAATGTAAATAAATTTTTAAATCAGTTGTGAGTTGCTTAACATTCCCACTATTATATAATGGAATACGTAATACGAAAAATACTGATCATAGCCATTTCATTTAAAAAATTATCAAAAATGTTATTACATTGTCTGCGAGAATAGGAATAACGTTTGAAATAATTTATTCGTATACATTAAATGATATCAGTGTCGTCACCGTGGTATGTTGGGTTGATCACAAGGCATATGGCCTTTGGGTGCGCGGCCATGGGGATCTGGGTTCGATTCCCGGCCGCTCGTCGAGCGGGGCTGGACTGGTGTTCTGGTTGGCGGTAATAGATTGCTTTCGTAGTAATAAATCTGCTATATGTTTCAATTTGATACTATAAAGTACATAAATAAATACAAAAATAAAATAGAACCATTTAGGGTTAATACACAACTAGAATTGAGAAATTTTATGATAATAATGTGAGTATTATTCATGAGCCTATATTAAATATTTTATATAAAATAGTTGATGAAAATATTATACATATGCACATGTAGGTGCGCTTTTGGTTATGCATGATTGCACGGAGAAAATAAATATAACGAACCAGAATATCGTCAATATGACTAACCGTAAAAACATGAGACAGAAATAAAAAGAATCTGTGGTAAATCTTATCAGCGTTTGCGACGTAACAACAATTAATTTATTAGTAAATGTTTCATGCTATCATATTGCGTATCTATATGCGTAATATAGATATTGTTGTTTATTGATTAGTCTCCAATCCCATATATATATAAATAATTATAACATAATCTCAGTTATAATTAAGAAAAATTATGTGAAATTAATAGTTTATTTTGTTTAAATTCAGTGACGGTTTTAAAGACAATAGCAAAAGAATATAATACTTATTTATATGTTATCTAACGTATTGTTTCTAACATAATGAAAAGCTAGTATTTGCATGTAAGAAGTAAACTTGAAAATTACTAGACCAATTCCAAAAATAATTTCTCTACTGGAAAGCTACATTATTAATAACTAGCTGTGCCCGCAACTTCCTACATACGTGGACCCTTAGAAAGTGATATTAAATTGAATGTAAGATTAAAACATCTAACGTCATCCATTAAAATACTTAGAAAGGTAAACTTGCTCTAAGCCAGTACACTTTGTATTGAAACGTGAAAGTTACAAATTAAAAATACGTCACACAAATACTGTAAATGAACGGCATAGAGCAGGCGCTGGGCGGCAGCCTACTGATAAATCCTCGTAAAGACCATTAGCAATCGCCCTTACCACACAACGTTGGCATCGTGAACAAATAATTTATCGCCCAGAGTCGAGCCTCAATTGCTTATATTCAACTTGTTTTCGATAGATTTTAATAATTCAAGGTTGAAACATTACTTTTATTTTAATAATATTAATGTTATTGCCACCGTAAAATTGTTATGCGATTGTGTCTTGAAGTGTCTTCATGTCTCGTATTAAAAAAAATGTTTCGTTAAATCGGTAAAAAAACAAATATAAACATGGATCAAAAGTACCTCATGAGATGAGTACATCTTGTATCTACTCAGAGTTGGGAGATAATTAATGTTATATTTAAAATGAATTCTTAAATGTATATCGCAGGCAGTTTGCAGCTAATATCGAGGGGATAGAAAATATAGCTAAACTTAATATTTCATACCAAACATTTTTATACACTTTGTGCGTTTGGAAATTCAAGTCTTAGTCGGAACTGCACATGATTTTGAAATATAACGAATAAAAAATTACTGGAATAAGTCTATTTCTTTCAAGAGTTTTTCACCTATTACTTAGAAAAATAAGGGGTATATGAAATAATAGATTAGTAACTAATAATTGTGCCCTCTAAGTTCACGAAGTTATTGGTATTGGAATTTAAGACACGAATAAGATGCGGCCTTATCCCCAGCCACTTAAAATCCTAGCATCGACACCGGTGGTCTGTAGTGAGATTATCCTGTCCATAGAGTATTACACTAATGTACTGTTTTAAATCATCTAAATTTCATAACATTTAATTAAAATTCTCAATTTTATAAGGGCGCAGTCAAAAAATTTGTTCGAGTACGATTAAATAAATTGATTAAAGTTTTTGGTATATTTTTTTTCTTTCATGAGCGCAACCCTGCGATTTATTTTATTAAATAAATTTAATAATGACCCTGGACATGATGCCTTTTTCACTCGCTTTTTCCCATTCGCTCCCTCTTAAAGTGCGAATGCATGGAACGTCATTAAAATGCGTATTTCTATTTTCATTTACTTTCAAAAATCTTTTCAATTCTCTTAAAGAACAAACCCAAACTCAAAAGGGTCTCTTGTTATTTTCTGGGAACAAAAAAAATTGTTGATATTCATTTTAGAATACAAAACGATTAATAAAATGGCCTAAACAAAGATACTTTTATCTTACACATTTCTAACACAAAATAAGTTACTATATAGTATAAAAAATTAAAAAAAAAGTTTATATATGTATAAAAAATAGATAAAAGCTTTAACAGACTTTTTTTAATGTCTCCTTTGGGTCTAAAATTTCCTCTATATATTATTCTTTAATATTTTTACTAACTTTTGTCACAGAAGCGTTCACACAAGTCAATTGTTTTTTACCTATATTAAACAACATATATTCATACTATAGAAATCTAGAAATGATTTGTTTTTTTTCTTAATTTCTCAATAGAAGATCCATCTAAATCATATTCGTCTTATAGATACCCGTGCATACGAGAAAAAGAACGCTTGCATAGTGTAATGCGTTTCGCCTACGATTTTTAGCGTCAGATTACTCTAAATATTAAAAAAAAAGGTCAAACTTCTCAATGTTGGAAATGGACTACGGTAATCATATAAGATATTATATAAATATTGCTTTGATATTAGATATCTTTAGAAAATAATATATTTTTTTTTCATGTGGAGACGACGAAAGTTTGTATATAAAACTATTACGAGAGATACATTTACGCAATGTAAAATTGAAGTGAAGTTTGTGTTACTACGCTAAAAATCTGATCAAACATTTCTCAAATACAACCAAAACATGCTTCTGTTGTCCCGTTTCCTATCAGTCTCATTAGATACTTATCAAACACGATATGCTATATACGCTTCATAACCAAATGCCAACAATGTTATCACGAAGTAACATTGACACTAATACTTCCGTATAAACTATACTTTCTTAATACAGTGCGAATGCTTGTTATACCTAATTTATCTGAATACTTATTTTAATGCCACTTCGATATTATTGTATTCTTATTTTGTTAGGATTTTCTGCTAGTTAATAAGTATTAGAATTAGAAAAAAAATATTAAAATTGTAATAAAATGATGCAAAAATATATTTTTATCTCAACATCACTGTTAGATACTCGGCAGAGCCTGTTGAAATATTGTATCTTAAAATTTGATATAAGACTTAATCTGTTTCAGTAAATAATGAAAGCTGATCATACATACCCGAAAATACCCAAAAAACTTTCCTGTTATTAACTTTGGCAATAAATGAGGTGTATTCAATAATTAGGTTTTCATTTTAATACACATTTTTAAAAAAGTGAAGACTAATGAAGATTGATAAAGAATTTAATTAGACTTTGGTCTTCATTTTTATACATAATATTTACATTCTCGATACATAATTTAGTGAAAATTCACTGAGATGAAAAATTTGTCATAATTGATAGTTTTGTAACGATTTTGTTAACAGTTTAAGATCTACTTACGTCACAAATTTTATTTAAGATATTCTTCACTTTGATTTGTGCAAATCCATATAACATTGTTATTGACAATCTCAGATTTGTCAAGGGAATGTCTCGTTATTAACCGTATTAACGGTTTGCCATCATTCAATATTATTTTTCTAGTTTTTATATAAAGGAATTTACCTGGAAAATTTAAGTTATATAAAATACAGGACGTGAATATATTTGGTGTTAAAATGTGAAATAAACTTTAGGTTTACTCATTAGTATGAAAATAAAAACACTCATATTAATATTTACAAAAAACATTTGTAGAAAAGTAAACAATAATTCATATGTATAAAAGTAAACAGCAATCTCATTTTAAAGCGGTTTTTGGAGCCAAACAAATTATGAGGCTTACAGTATATTTATGCACGAATTAGGTAGGTCAAGTAAATATAATTGTATTGTCTTGTATAACAGCTAAGGACAAGAAACGCCAACTAATCAAAAATAAAAGTGTTATTAACCTAGTTATAAAGTAATAGAAAAACTGAAGGATACAAGTCATTTGCTCAATATTTTGGAGAATCGAATCGCTACACGTAAATAGAAGTTATTTTGTACGTTGGCCAAAACAGTGAATTCGTTTCATGCACATATATTTCTATGTATAGTGTATACGATGTCATGGGAATTGTGAGAATATCTCATGGCAAATCCTAGCGCTTGCATATTTATCTAACATGGGTCAATAACGACTTACGTCTACAAACACACCGCAATAACGCATTGGCTACATCTTTCTAAATTTAGTTTAGTTCTCGTAATTATGTACATATGCATATATGGGCACACGCGGGAGATCTTTATCACCGCACAATAAAATAAAGATTATTTGTCATATCCCAGTTGTGAAATGTGAGGAATCACTTCCAATCAGAAGGTAAAGAACAATGCTGAAAGTGAGGGATGAATACCTGTTAGAATAAGAAACAAAAGATAATAGTATACTTCAATGTAATATGCTATAAAAGAGTGGTAAAACAAAAAAAACCATATAATTGGCAATAAATAAAAAAAATATAAAGTGTAGTGCTCCTTCGAGGTTGAGGAGGACTGTCGTTCATCATTACTTTCGTATATCTGTGATACATACTTGTAAAAACTTATATTGTAAGGAGTTAAATAAATTTGGTCAAAAATATGATGCATACACACACACAGACACACACACACACACATATGTATATATATATATATATATATATATATATATATATAACTATTTGCAGGTTACATTTTGTTCAAACTGTTACTGATAAAAATTTAGTTGAATTTAAATACTCTAGTATGTATATATGTATATAATATCTAAATATATAAGTGTTTATATATATATACATATATCTATATATATATATATATATATATATGTATATATATATATTTATATTTCCATATATATATATTTACATCGAGTATTATTTCTTCATCCAGCATGTTTGAAGAAGCTAATCCTATATAGATAGTTTTTGATACTAACCATTAAGAATAAACCAGGTAAATATAATAAATTCAATAACGTAACGCTAAAGTAATAAAAGTTCACGTCAGATAAATGGCTCGAAAATCTCATTGATTTATTGACGGTCAGTCTCCGGAGAGTAGCTGATAAGGGTTCATCGGCTCGGATAAGCGATGAACGAAATAAAATGTTGTGAAAGGCAATAGACGTGGCAGATTAGACCATGCATTAAACATCGACATAAATTATATTGGAATAATCTTGTATCATACACAAACCAACAAAATCAGTTTATAAATTGCATTACTGGTCGGTCTACGAATGTTATTCATATTTTAGAATTTTAATTGTATGAATATTAACTTATTTTTGAATTAATAAAAAATGAGCTAATATTATTAAATAGGAAATGATGAGTCAGAAATGAAGCAACATCTCTCTCGTAAAGAATCGAATAACAATTAATCTCTGAAATAATCGATATTATTGTAAATATAAATAAATGTTTTGTTTATTTTTGTACAAAGATATGTTGTTTATTAATATCAATAATTACCAAATCAGTTCAAAAACTTTTGTTTGTAAATTTGTTTTCCCTTTTTATTTATGGTTTACATTTTGCCGGGTTATTAATGATTAAAGAAATTAGTACGAAGCCAAATTCTTAAAAATCATAAAATGTTACAAAACTATAGAGATGTTATATCTCTGGCTTTGCCACAAGCGAACATTCAGGCTCTTTTTTGCAAAACAGGTATTTATCCGTTTAATCGTAATCTGTTCCAAGAAATTTTTTTGTAACGGATAGACCAAACTTTGACACTAAAGAGAAGAGTACTGCAGCTAATACCACCACTGATAAAATACCGCCACTTTTATCACAAGAAATTGTCTTTGCACCATCCATGAAACGGACAGACCAAACCCCGACGCTGGAGAGAGTAATCCCGAAGCTAATGGTGAGACACCGTCACTTTCACCGTCATTATTGGGCGAATCATCAATTTCAAATCCGAGCAATATTCAGCCAACTGCGTCATCCTCAGTCACGCTACCTGTTTTTACGCTTGAAAATGTTCGGCTCTACCCGAAGACTCCCCAAGGAAAAATCAGTGGTTTCAAAACCAAAAAGTCAACTATTTATACAAGCACGCCTAAAAAAGACGTCATCAGACAAGAATATAAGGAAAAAGAAAAACGAATAAAGGCTAAGCAGTCAATGCCAAGGAAAATGTCGACTCTGGTCCCACTTAGAGTGCACAGATGGTAGCCTATATTATTTTTGTCATAACTGTGATGAGTTTAATAAAAAATTAAACTAAATATATATATATATATATATATATATATATATATATATATATATATATATATATATGTATATTCCCGTATTAATTTATCTAAAAATTCCAGTAATTCTAAATATACATATAAACTGTAAGAACTCCAACAAAGACATATGTACTATACATGTAAGTTAAGGGCGTTCTTTTTCTCTCTCAGTAGTAAAATTAATTGAAATGAATAGTTCTCCTACGTGTCAAACGCGAAAAAGAATTATTTTATTTTATCTTAATGTAATTGTGGTGTAAATTCATTTCATTTAAATCTTTTTTCTCTTTCTTTTGGAATTTGTGTTTCCGAAACACGAATTCTACCTAAATCGATTTTTAAAATAAGCCGTGTCAAAATTTCCAGTGAATTTGTGTTAAAAAATAAAACTAGTAAAGTACAATACAAATAATATTAAAAATAATTTGAAACAAAAAATATAAATAAAACCGAAACTGTATATATGTTCGACTGGATGTTGTCGTCGAGTGTTTACGTATGGGAATTTTCTTTCATTATGGTTTCAAGTCACCTCAAAATAGGAATAAAATTTTCATAACTATTTTTCTACAAGTAAACTGGAATATATCCAGACTAAATACTTCGCTCCTTGCAAAATTAGTATAGTCCATATTTTTGACAAGTTGCATTCTGTTTTTGGTATCTGACAGCTGCATTCTGTTTTTAGTATATAGTAATTTATCAAAATGGAATAATTTAAAAAAAAACAGAAAACTACTGTTTTTCCAATGTCAAACATTTTATAGGACATTTTGAGGTGTTTCGTGAAAAAATACATTTGCAGAATTTAGTGGAAATGTATTATTATTAGAAATTTCCTCTCTCTCTAACCGGGCATATGTTGAAAATTTGACGTAATTTTATATTATCTTTTCCCCTTAAATTAAACTGTATTTTAATTAAAGCTGACCTATCATCTAAAATACCAAATTTATATATTTCAATAACTCGTATTATAGTATTATAATAAATAATTTCGTATCCTTTCAAATCAACCAAAAATAGGTCCCGTATTTCAACCGCATGTTTGTATGTTCGAGATTTTCTCCAAAAAAAAGTTGAACCAATTTTGATGATTCTTTCATTTGTGGCATTTTAAAAGAGAAGAAAAGGTGTTTCTCTTATGTTAATAATTATGGTCAAAGAACTGGTTAAAGGTGCGCTAATGGATCATATTGTGACATGTGTTGTGCACTTTAATGTATGAGTGTATACCATATATATCGCCGTATATATGAAAGGCATCTACAAAAGAGTAAAGCATTTATTTTCACGTCATTACGTTTACATACTAAAACGTGAACTATTAATAATATCGTCCCTAAACTCGCATTTCTTTCCTGTTTATAGATGTGGATATTTAATGAATTGCTGAAAGGACTTAAATCCCTTTTTTATATAAAGGTTAAAATGCATGAACATTAAAATATCACCCTCACTTTAAGATTCACTGTTGAAAAATTGGCTAAGGAAAGATAGTAAAGACATTTGGCGCTCCAAAAAAGACGGGAAGCGTTAATGTATTATTAATTTATTTACGTTTACCGTAGATTTACTTTTACCAATTATTTAAATGTTAATTATTATTACTTTGTCTCAAAATTTTAGGTCACCAAGGCGTCCAAAGGCTTACTCTCATTTGAATGGTTTAATAATTTATCGGCGTTTAAGTCTGAAACGTTGCTTAGTGCTACACATCAATTATTATATTTAATAAAATGTTACGGTCAAGGTTGCAATCATTGACTTAAGATTGGTTTTTGTAGATTATGCACTATGTAATGGATGTACCATTAAGGATATCTGGAAACATCATTCGTATTATATTACTGTCACCAGGGTTGTTCCATTAAGTAGTTGTTATTGGGAGAATGGATAACGCACCCAACACTGTCTTTTATTCTTGATGCTACTGAAAAATCATCGAATAATGTAATCGAAGATTCTGATAAGAAATAAATTTTTCAATTATTTTTAAATTGCATATAATTAAAGAAAGAGCATGATCGCGCAACTATAAAAGTCCTTGCCCCATTATCATAAGATAATGGGGCAAGGACTCTTGGTGCTCTTTCTTCATCAAGGGTAATAAGAGACGCAAAGTAATAATTGAAAACTTTTGCCCGCATATTTCTCAATATGTAGACACTATTCAACTCATTTTGTCACAAAATGTAATTTTTTCCATATAAGGTATGATTTATATAAGATGTTTTAGAAAAAAATATGCACTTGCAGAGATGTAAAGGTTGCCGAGTATGGTCTATAATACTCGTACAATATAAACAATTTTTTTACAGTTACATTTTACAGTATAGTCTAGGCGCATATTTGCGTAAATAATTCATTCATCTTTGAGCTTTCTCACCATATTCCACTGTTCTTGTGTTACGATCGTAGTCATGTATTTCAGGTTGCTCTTCCATCTTATTTTCATTATGGGTAGAGTGAGCAAATCTCATATTGGTTGGAGAAAGTTTGGTTTGCTCAATACTCTTGTTATTTATGTTAAGTTGAATACGCAAAGAATGCAAAATAAAAGAGAAGCGATTTCAAAAAACATACCAATAGGTCATTTACGCAAGTCACACGATATTTTACAATCCTTATACAATTTAACTACTCGCAAAATAAAAACAATAATTAACGAAATAAAATGCATATATATGCATGTTAAAAAAAGGACTTAAAACGATAACAAAATAAGTTCTAATAACATCTTGATATGTACAAAATTACTTATTATATACATTTTTTAAGTTGACATAAAGTAATATAGGAATGGTAAATTATGAAACCCACTACAAATTTTCAAGTACAAATATTCAAAAATCCACCATTTTACCATAATAAATTCATAATCAGACATACATATATATTTATATATATATATATATATATATATATATATATATATATATATATATATATATGAATTATTGACATATAAATATACGTGTAAAATAATCCTAATGATAAAGACATATGAAATAGGAGATAGAATTTATTTTTCATTATATACAATAATATTTGTAATAATTAACAGTGTACGTTGAATGAAGGCCATTGTTTTTCTATAAGTTTATAAAGTACATAGAGAAGGTTTTAACTTTTAATGTCATTTTATTTAAGCAAAAAAAGAATTTCAAAAACTGTAAAATAATAAATATTTGAGAACGAATATTTATTATTTTACAGTTACATTTTACAGTATAGTCCTTGCCAGTAGAGACCATTCATAATTTTATAAAAAAGAAAGGTACGTGTACTTATGTACGCGCGTGAGAAGTTATACTTCTTTGGCATCATTAAATAATACATACGGATAGATAACCTCAATTATATTGGAGCACTTGAAAAAGTCTATAAACACAATTTTTTCACTAATATTTACGAATAGTAAATATATTAATCAAAATATTGAATTTAAATCACTACTGAATATAATTTATCAGCACATATATAAATCGCACTTATATTTTTTTATTCAATAAATTCAAATGAAAAAGCGGCTCACTGCGTCAATATTATGTACTTGAAGTATTTTTGTTACGTGAAATTAATAATCATGTCTACCAAAAGATGGCGCTGCGCTGATGTAAGGAATTTATAAACTAATTGATATTTTAATTCTGTATGAAAAGTGAATACAAAATAAAGATAAAAACAATATTACCATAAAGCTAAATGCCTTATGGTAATATTGTTTTTATCTATTACCTGCATAAATTAAAATCATCATCAAGTAAATCTGCATCAAATGGTAATATTGTTTTTAAATATCATCTGCCTCTCTGTATAAGTATTTATCTGTGAAACTTGGATATTAGATTTATTAGTAATATAAATAAAGAATCACAATTAATGACATCAAACATTTTTAAATTATTCGAAAGACAAATAAAATGCAGAATCTAAAAATAAAAAACTTGTCTTGGAGGCGCCGGGTATCGATCACGGTACCTCTCATATGCTAAGCGAGCGCTCTACCATCTGAGCTACGCCCCCAACGTAAGTTTTGTACAAAATATTGGTATTAATATATAGTCTCAATAACTGCAACTTCATACTGTAACTTTTGTGTGACGAATCTTAAAATTTCACTCTCATCATTTTTTCATAACGCCCGGAAAGAAGTATAATTTCAATATCCAGATCCATTTCAGATTCAGTTTCTTAGCGAAGCGGTAGATAAAATAACATTAATTTAAAAATGATGTAATATAATATTTTGAGGAAAGAATAAATTTTAAAAGAAAAGCTATTATGAAACAAACTATTTTCTTTTCAAAGATAAAATGGAATAGATAATAAACTTGTATTCACGAAATGCCTGAATTTCTAATCGAGTTTCACTTTGGCTTTTAAAATTACTTAGCAACTTTTAGTACAATTATGTGGGCTGCTATAGGTTTATTCAAATAGAAAAAAAGCTTTTGAATTATCTTCCTCAGTCACAATTCCCTTCGTCGAATAAAGGTGTAAATTTAGTATAATGGGTCGTTATTTTATTTGCGGACTTCTTATAAAATTTAATATTTAGTTTATATGCCGGTATATTTCACGTTTTATTTACGGCTTATTTATTCACCTCTTGTACATATTGTACGTTGAAAGACTTCTGCAAAACAGTTTTAAAAGTACATGAGAAAATTTATAATATATTAGCTAAATGTTACACAAAACCGCATATATAATATTCCATTAAAGCATTTTTATTAAACAGTATAGGAATTCATTACGATGTAAATAAATGAAGAAGAGATAGGTTTAAAATCACAATCGATTACATAAATTAAGAAATTGAAACTCATTGAGAAAGTTTTAAAACAGTTCGAGTTATGGTAAAATAAAGACAATTTCATGTTATTTTCTGCCCCAAGCTGTATGGATAGCTCCGTTTAAAAAAAATTATTTCAAAATGTTTCCTATATATAGAGTCCCCGAAAACATTTATTATATTTTAGGTCTCATGTGTATTATTTATTGATTATAGAAGTAGTTAGGGTGGTTAGAAGAATGGTAGCAATAATAGAAATTTAGAATTATTATTTAGGATGTTAAAGATTTACTAAAAAACTACGTGTTTTAAAAATATAGTAAATCGTTAATAAAAAATTCAAATATTTATTTTATTTTGTTTATTTTTTGTTTACTGAAAAATTCATACACTTATTTTATTTTTTTTATTTTTTAAAATATATTACAATGAGTGATATTGTGGATATTTTGGAGTTTAAAAAACAATAGCAACAAGAGTAAATTTATCTTTCAGAATATTAGAAAAAAAACATGTGTAATGTTTCATTGAAGTTAATTCTGTAATTTTTGTACAAAAATTTCAGGTACGAATTTCCAGTTGAACGAAATTCAATTAAACGTTAACGGCACAGCTCAGTAACTAATTCCTCAATGTATTTATAGCAAGTGTCACTACATCAAATAGAATATCAAGCAAGTGTCACTACAAAATTAATGTTAAAAAAAATTTTAAATCTACTAGCAGACTTCATTTGTAAATTTCCAAATGTGTCAAAATAAGATAATGTCAAAGCCTAATAGAGTTACTCATCAGATAGTTAATAACTAAAAACCAAAAAAAATAGGTAAAAAGTTAATTTATTTTTTTTCTAAAATTTTAACAGAGGCTAAAAATAACCAATGAAAATTGAATTGCTCGTGAAATAAGACACGAGCAATTCAATTTTCATTGCTTATTTTACTAACTAAGGGGCACTAATATAAGTAACAAAATATTGGAGAAACAACAAAAAAATGTAATTAATATCTGTTCATTAATTGCGTAAACGTGTGTATAATAACTAAAATAACTTGCGCCTTATAAAATTAATCCCTAATAAGGCAAACGTGCAGTTAGTAACGATTTAAATATTTGTACGATTGAGTTGAAAATGAGCTTTGTATCCGTCATAGGAGATTTCTATATTTTATAAAAAAAATTAGTCTGACTTAATAATATTAATGTAAAAATATATCCACCTCTGGGCGATAAATATTTCGGAGATTTTTTTAAATCAACTTGAAACTACCTATAATATAAGCAAAATCGAATATTTTAATCGGAAATATCTTGCAGAATAATATAATAATCAAGAAGGCAGTAGAAAAAAAGATAAAAAATTACAGTAGGAAACATATTATGTCCTTCACAGAAAACATATATGGGACCACTGTGAGAAAAGCATGCATTTTTTCATAACTGATAGAATGCATGCGTTATAGATTTTTATGTATAACGACTGTTCAATTGACGACAGGATAATCTAACGCAATTTTTCAAATGCACCTAGGCCATTTTGGCAACTTCTTTGTCCAAGTTATTATTACCCAGTCAAATAATTTTGTCATATATACGTAAACTTGGATATCTTTTATGCCAATATTACTAGCCTTCGCTAGTCTTGGTAATGTTAGTGAGCTGAATGTGGTTGTAAATTTGCTCGAGTTCATACACCATTTTAAAATTCATCATAGTTTTAATATTCAAAATATTATATGTTCTTATACCACTCTTCGGAACAGTTGGCTAGGTATTTTTACCTGGTTACGTACGTGAACTGTCATTATAAAGGCTTCATACAGATTTCTTAACAGTTTCATATACCTTCAATCGATATGGTACTACTGCAAGGAGTCTATAATAGCCCAAATTTTTATAGTTGATGGGTTCCCCGTAATCCGCAAAAGCTAAGCAAAGGGGGTTGTTATAGCCTTCAGTCTCCTAAAAATTAATAAAGAATATATTGGCTTAATTATACTACTTTAGAAATATAATAAAATAAGGTATTTATTTTTTTTAAACTCTATTACTATTTATACAAAGTAATTGATATAGAAAAAATAAATAGTCTCAAGTTTATTTGGACAAAAGAAATAATTTTCTTTGGCACCCACTTGTGTGCACAAAGAGAATAATCTTTCACATACCGTAAAGTTTATACAAAACCTTTTTTCTATTTTTAGGATAATTTTTATCTGAATTAATTGAAATAATAATAAGCCATACATCTTAATTAATTACAAACTTTTGCCTCGCATTTTTGACAAACATTTAAAGACGCGGAAATTTTTGTAAATTTCAGCATCAGTTCAAATTTAACTTTGCATTTTTAAATACATATTGTTCTGTTTAATACAATTTTTTAATTTTTTTTCATCATTCGTGTAAACATTGGCTGTTATAACAGTTTAAATGGCAGTATTCTGAAAGAACAAAAATTAAATTTTTGGCAATATGTTTTAAATTTCGAAATTAAAATTTATAGTACCACGATAATAAAAAACATTAAAAAAAATTTCATATTTTTAAAATCAACATTGGGGAAGAATCTAAATTGTTTTATTAACTCTATTTCTTGAGTAATATCAAAATTATATAATGTATTCATCATATAGATAAAATCAAAATAACCTGTTATATATGTAAGAGATGAACAAGGTCTTATTTGAGATGCTCTCCAAACTCCATTTTTATTTTTATTTGAAAGACAAAATATAACCTTTTATTATGGTCTCAGACTCAAAGTTAATCCAAAACTATTCGAAATACATTGATACATGACGATTAAATAATAAATAAGTCATTAGAGAGAAAAGACAAGACAAGCCGCAAGTATTGTTGCTACATACAATACTACGAAATGCATAATTAGTTATACCAAATGCTTTGGTTTGGATAAAATGAAGTTGAGTTACAAATATATCTCATAAACTTTAAAAAGTGCGTCAATAAACATTATTTAACGATTGAAAACAATAACGTCTAATAAAAAGAAAAAAAATATGATAATATAAAATTTGCTGGAAAATTATAGATTACAAAACATAATTTAGATAGAAGTGATGTAACTTAACTCATTGACAAGAATGATTTATTAAAGAGTAATTACAGGTTTAGAAGTATAGGGACAAGTTTCATTCGTTCGCATCATTCATTAACACAATCTAAGTTATATAATCAATATTAATAAATTACAATAAACACAAAGGAAAAAAAACCGATAATTGAATAAAGATACCGATGTTTGAATAAAGTAAAAATTATATTCATTAGAATTGTTTTAAGAGGGTTTTGAGAGGTATAATATATGCAAAAAATATTTATTTTTGCTTTATCTAATACTAGCTTTTGCCTGCGAAATTGATGGCATGGCTTACGGAAATGTGATAATGGATTTTTTTACCCTCTTTTTTTGTTTTTCCTATTTTTTTAATTACTATTTCATTTTCCTAATATTTATTTATATATTTTTAGTAGTAAGGGCCTTGCTGTACAATATATTTATAATTCATGAAAGTAATGCAAGAAAAACGATACAGGTGTTCTTTAGAGTCCATTGTGGACAAATCGACATGTACATAATTACCCATGAGAAAAGTAATGTAATATTCAAAGTCGTTGAAAAGTCTAGTTATAAGGGTAGCTCAAAAATATTTTTTTCATAATTTCGGTTAAGATATATCCATAGATATAATAAAAATAAGCGAAATAATATTCTCCTTTTTTCAGAAAATAATGAAAATTATAAAAAAGAAAATGGCTTTTTTAAAAGTTTATGGATAGGTCAAAGGAAAAATATTTTTTTTAATTTTGCTTGATCAAACATGAAAAAAATTAAATCTACAACGTATCTGAAATTCACGATCATAGTATTATTTTTACTTTGCCAATTTTTTTATTTTAACGCTATGTAACTTTATTTTATATCTTTACTTATAGTGTTTTGTTCATTTTATTAACCGATGATATCTTAGTATTTCTGCTTCTATTTATCGTCAATAAGCTTTTTAATTCAAGAACTTTATCTGTATAAACTAGGAAACTATGATTAAAGAAATTAAGTGAGCAGAAGTTAAAACCCAAGCACTTGACACTGACTTTTACGACGTCCTGCCTGTTTAAAAGATCGGAATTTTGATACCAATAATACCATTTTTTTGGTTCTAAATATTATAATTTTTCATTAACATTAAAATAAAAAAAATCAATTACAAAAAAGGAAGCTTTTAGGATAATTTCTCTCCCTCTCTCTTTATATTTTCTTAATAAAGATAGTAGCAGGAAATTGAGCAGAGAAATATACAATTTTGGAAAATTATGTGATAGAGCAAGATTTGAGTGATAATTTACGTTATGTGAGGAAATGTCAAATGAAATAATAATACGTTTTCTGGACGTCACAATGTCAAGTAATTTAAAATTTCTCATGACATGTTTATATAAACAGGTGTTACAGCCAAGTATAATCACGGTACCTGGATTTAATTGTATGTACCTGTAAATTAAGCCATAAAAATAAAAAAAATGATATGGTTTAATACAGAATTCGTTCGAAATATTTAAATTAATTGCATCCTCTGTTCAAGGAATATTAATCCTCGACGAAATAAGAAACAAACTTTGGCGCGTGTGAATTCAAGAATATTCTCAAGTGGAAAATGAACATGCTATGTTTTAGAATTTCGATCCTTGAAAGTAAATGAAAAGGATCTTCGGCAAGTGTGTATTAGTATTACTTTAGTAATAAAAAGTAACGTGCAGAAGATAATAAAAAGCGACATCCCGTCTGTCTGTAAGGACATATTTGGAGTTTTTCAACTAAAATAACAAAACGTATGACAGTGTTTACACTATCTCTAGTAAAAATGCGAGCAGAAAGACAATACGGAAAAAAGAACCAGAATAAAAAACAGAAAAGAAACTCATTACAATCTGAGAATCAGAGCGTCAAAAAAGAGAAAATGAAAGTGAAAACTACGCGAAATATGGGAGAAAAATAATATTAACAATTTTACGTGATTATTGAAATTGATACGTGAGATAAATTCAACTATACTTTACAAAACTAATATTTTCTGCATTCAGTAAAAGACATAGTCGGAAACATAATTTGGAACATGTTTTTGCATTGGTTTAATAATAAGTACAACCCAGATAATATTATGCACACCAATGTTTTTACAAAAAATACTTCTTCCTTTTTTAAATTAACAAAGTTCTTTGGTTCATGTACTTTGAAGTAACATCATTTTACTCCACATACCGGCATGGTTAGATAATTGGCTTAAAATAAAACAATCTGCATATTACAGGCCCTTTCTGGTAATATTCGATATATCAAATGTATCATACATTTTACATTTATTTTTTAAACCTTTCGGCTAAATATTTTAGATATTTCACTAGATTTTAGGAAGAATCAGTAACATTATAATAAACACAAGTACAAATGGCAAATAATTGGCTGTGAAAATTTAAAATTTGAAACAAAATTATCTTTCGATTTGATTATGATTTTAGCCGTTTATCACTCGTCAATCACACTATATATCAATAGTATGAACATAGTAAGACAAATATAATGATGAATTATTAGAGAGCACGTCATCATATAATCAAAAGTTAGGCGATCTTGAAATGAGTATTGGCATACTGTTACATCAACTCAAGCACGTCGTTGTATCTCCAACACATTCAACGTAATTGAGAGATAATAAGAGTATATAACGCACAAAAATGGAAAGTGCATGAAACTTGCAAGAGGACAGGCAGGGGGAGTGAGGTAGCGAGAAAGCTTGCCAAAATAACGTACTACTATGTCAGGAAAAACTTGACGAAAATACTATAAAGTAGAAATCAATTATCTTTATTAATAAAGTAAATTTAAATTAACTTATTAAGTAGAACTAAGTAAGTCCTAAGTAGGAAATAAAAAATTTCAATTTACGTATCGTACGTAAGCAATTTTAATTTATACGAGATGTGCACATATATGTATATATATATATATATATATATATATATATATATATATATATATATATATATATATAAATATAGCACATATAAAAATGTAGTGAAATTAGTATGAAATTCGAAAGTCCAGACCATTGCAATAAGAGTTTACAAAGTCCACCAACCATTCAAAGACAAGAATCGGAATTCAGGAAATCGTAATAAACATATAAGTATATCAACTACATACTCGTAACTTGTAAAATATACGCCTTTACAAAAATTCAGTTGGAAACAAATATGCTATCTTAGTCCATAAGTTTGTTTTATTTGTTATGTGATTAAAAAAATTATCTTCGTTTGTACATTTATATAAGCACCATCGTTAACTACCACTTGTACATATTATAACCAATTAATTAGTACGATAGGAACTTAATAGCTCTATGGATAATATCGGTCCTTATATTAAGTTAAAGCGGTGTTACTACGGAAACATTATGGAATATGTCCACTTGCTCTCCAATGCATGAAGTTTCTTTTTTGTATTGCATTTAAGTAACTTTGTCAAATAATGAGATCTTAACGTGGGAGTTCAAAGAAAATTTTGTTCATTTTTATAAATTTAATGTAAGCGGTCATGAAAATTATAAATGATGATGAAAATTTTGTTGTATGAATATTTCCAACCAATGTTTAACAATGTCACTGGAGAGTACCTACGTATTTCCACATTATTATGCATACATTGCTAGTTGTTCCTCGCGCTTTCTGTACTAAGCGAAATTTATCTAGCAAAGCACTCCAAGTTCTCTCTTTAAAATAGTTATCTTTTATTTTTTCTATACTCGCCGAAACTCATTTGCTGACTGAAGAGAAGATTGGACAACGCACTGTTTATACCAGAGATTTACAAGGATTTTCTATTTTCTGCAAAGTTGATTGACTTATAAATAAGAATATTGTTAATATTTCTAAATAAAATTAATTTTATAAATCAGTCATAAAAATGATTGAGTAGGAATTGCGTAAGAAATAAAATCGAGTTCTTTGTTCTGGAAAATTTTCATGTCAAAATTATAAACACGGGAAGTTGAAGTGGTACTTTCTTCTTGTCCCGGAAAAATGTTCTGGGTCTTTACAAACAACATCACTGATTTTAAATTTGCTAAGAGCATTTATTTGTAAATTTAACCTTAACTATACTTCAAACCTCATGTCAAATTTTGAACTCTGGTTATTTTAATCAAAGTTTGTAAAAAGTTGAAAGTGATATAGTTTATAAGGTAAGAAAAAACATATTCAATCATATTTCATTCTCAATGTAAAAAGCTTTGAGGTAAGGGATTTGGAACTTCATAATCAGCGATGAAATAATGTGGGTCCCCATTATAAGAGATATCAAGTATTAAAATAATACTGATAACTTTTTAACAGTTCTTCTGCGAGTTTTACCAATTTGTCTCCGTACGGTTGGACCGCGACCTAGGCATTTCATGCTACTATTTTGAAATAGTGTGATCTACGCCAGTGTAACCCGTGGTAACATCATTCAAGTCACATCATACACCTCTTGGTTTGAAACATAATCAATAAGGTACATATTTTATTTATAAAAAATTAATTAGTTTTTTGTCAGAAAAATACATATTTAAATACTTGCAGGTCATATCCTTAAAAGTGTATTTTGGAACACGGAATAAAGATATTCTTCTCACTCTTTCCCAAGAAATGTAAACTGAGAAAGATGATATGTACTGTCAAAGTAATGACAGCAAGTGCAAAAATTTTACTAATATTTAAATTTTAAATAAATTCTAGTAATTTTTATTATAAATAAATCGAAGAGAAAATGAAAGATTATTCAGATAGTATTTCCTGGAATTTATAATCAGTTTTGTGTTGTAGATATTAATATCAAACACATAAGAACTTAATAAGGATCAACGCACGTCACTCATCTATTTGGGGGCCAAGGGAAGATCGAAAAAGTGATTTAGCGTACTTTAATTTTTTTACAGCAATATGATGAATTTGACTGTACTCAAATTATGCATTCGAATTTAAAAATACGTTTATCCAGAATACATACTTTGGCAAGTATGAAATGAGGCCTAGTGATTTATAAAATATCGAAAACTAAAAAAAGCCGTTTTTTGGGCTTACTGTTTCGTCTAGGTCATTTTATTAGAGCATGAAAAATATCAATGACTAGCGGTGGCCCTGGCTTTCTACGGGTACAATTAAGAAAATTGATTGAAGTATTTTATTTGCATTTTTTCTTATCTGAACGAAGGACTACTCTTTTGTTTTATTTCATTTAATAAAAATATATTAATATAAAACTATCATCATCAGTCATATAAGACACTGACCCTATGTAAAAATTAAGTCAATTGCAACTTGAAATTTTTTGCAGATATTTATATTAGTTGTGAATTTTATATTACTCTTCTATGTACAAAATTTCTTGTTTTATTTCTGAACATAACTACCGCTATTAGACTACCGTAACATATAATAAATACCTGCCCATTTGCGCACTATTTTCTCCCTAAATCCTCACCGATGTAACTAAAATAAAATCACCATATAAATTATCTTAGTATTAAAACGTAAGGAAATTTCTATAAATTGATATGTACAAATGTGAATTTTTGTCCGTCAAATATTATACATATATTACGCACAATAAGTAGTAAAGCAATTCATACGCTACACGCCATAAATGTACACATCATATGTATCGAAATGATTAAAAAAAATTAATTAAATTGACAATAAACTGCTGGGAATTAAACTAAAACGTGATTCAATCAAAGTAATAAAGCCATTTCGACAAAATTCAAATAAATCTGTAAACTTTCAGAGATACATGTATAAATAAAAAGACCTTAAGTAAGATACTAACAGCCCAATTAAATTAAAAGATTAAATCTAGTAATTCATCTGGAGTACACCTGGATAACCTTTGATCCGGGCGCTTGACAATCACCTAGACTTCAAAATAAGAGTTTTATTTATATATTGATATCTGTAATATTAGACGTAGCTGTACCACGGCCAAATTCATCGCACTTAGTGTCATAAAAATACACATTTCTACTTTGATATGTTTTTCTAAAAACTTTGAAGTCTTTTCCGTTAATTCATGTAATTAAGTGGATTCATTAATTAATTCATAAAACATAACAGAAAAAGATAAGGGTTATACTAAAATTCATTTCAACCACCATTTATCTTCATGAAATTTACGTTCCAAATAAAGTAATTTAAGAAGCCCCGCCATATCATATGTTTCGTAATCTTTTGAGAAGGCCGTGGTATCTGTAGCAAATGCAAATAAAAGGCGAAATGTTTGGTCTTTTTAAATTAAAAGAAACGGCTTACGGTTATCTTCACTAAACGTCTGAATTTCTTTTATATTTTAATATCGCTTTTACAATCTTTCCTTTCTTTAGGAGCATTAACCGAATTCTATGGGACGCTATAATTTAATCTGTATAAAGGAATACCAATATATAAAGGAATACCAACATAATGGTAAAAAAATATTTTCTTAAATTATATTTCTGCGTTTAATTTGGTGGTCATTCAGTTTATTATTATTTCATCTGAGATTAAATATTTATTGGACAAGACTACCAGATGGTCTAACAAGATATTGCTACCCCCTTCCAACATTTTTCACAGAATTTCGTCTCCCTACCCCAGCCATAACATTTTCCATTATACACAAGGCCATTCTCATTTAATTACATATAATATTGGATATTTGCTCAGATCCCATATTTGTAAATTTGCAATGATTTTAATTACTAGGCCCTTTACTCATGGATACGGACATTTTACACCAGTTTTCTTGTTCACAAACTTAACTTTGGTTCACAAACAAGTTATGTTTCCAAAAACAAGATATGCTACGTTCATCTCTATGATATAGATTACATATGCAAATAATTTCAAAGATGTGTATTTGAGTTTCATGAAATATTAATAAGAAACATAATAAATTATTCTTTATACAGAAAGTATGTACCTTTTTTTGATGAGATACCTCAAAATTTCTTATAAGGAAAAGGTATCATGCAGAGATTTTGTAAAGATAATAACATCGTCATGCTTCATAATCTTCTTTTACTAAGTCTTTTGCGTTTTAAACGATCGCTACTGTTTGTAATGAGTTTTTGGACATTTTTATACACGTATTACGTGAACACTATGGAACATACGCACAAGGGCGCCGCATTAAGTCTTGTGGATACACGCATTTCCTGCCGCCGGCAAACTCGCGCATGAAAATTAATTTTTTTACTTAAAAATATAATAAATTAAGTTATATTTTTTTTATAATGAAGCTGCAGTTTTGTGCATGAAACGTTTCTTATGAAAACGGGGATTCCCTTGATTTCTGTTTTTTTGTAATCAGGGTTAAACTCTGAACGAAAAAATAGGTGTACCGCAGACTAATAGAATATGAATAATCAATTCGTTCCGTACGTAATATTTAGGTTTGCCTGTATTTTGAATTCTTTTTGAATATAATTAATCTACTTTTGTTTTCTGCCAGTACAATTTTCAAATGCAAAGCACTGAATAAAATCGTTTTTTGTTTAAACTTTTTTTTATTTTATGTTACGTATGTATAACAAATGGAAAACGTGACATAGAAATAACATATTTCGATCATTTTAACAATGTTAGGATTTTTGTTATTAAAAATTAAACAAGTGAAAGTATGTATGACAATTTTAAGATTGACACTAGAATTAAAAATCTGTCAAGTATGAGTCGAACCTGCACTACGAACCGTACACAATATTTTTTACAACGTAAAGTAGCCACTGTATCTTTCGCAGACGTATCATCACACACCTATAGTTAGATTTTATTAACCCAGTTTTTTTAACGATTTTTGTTTCAGTAGTTTCGGAAATAAGGTGCCTCTCTTATTGCTCTATTTCGGTATATCTTTTTAAATATATATTTAAAAATATTTAACAAAATGTTTCCGTTTTCTTCATAAAAATCCCTTTCAAATGATACCCCATATGATAATTGAAACCAAATTTTACCTCAAATCATTATTGACTGAAATCGCTGGCCATTGTATTGTGAAGATTCGGGTTGTTGAACCAAATTTGAATGTAAATTTTTCGCTGGTAGCAAGTGCAGTCAGAAGTAATGCTTTCACAAGAGCATCCCTTAACTAAATATATATGTAAATAATTTTTATTTGAGTTAAAACAATTAATTTTTCAAGTTTCTGAAAAACTCTACTTCACCTCCAAACTTTGCAACATATTGATATTAGATAAATTCAAATAAGGCCATAAAAGTGGAACAAATCAATCATATTATTTCCTAACGTCAAGATAGTGCAATGTGGGCTCAAAACGATGTTAACGACTAACACAGTAGTATATGATACGGTGTTACCTCAGCACGATGTAGTGATTGTAGAATTTCGATCCGTTTCATTATTACCATATAGAGAGACGATTCTTGACTACTACATTTTTATATAATGCAATTAAAATCGTCGTTACTCAGAGCGAGTAACATTCAAGTCGCTTCAATAGATACATATTTTATTGAAGTAAGATTTTATAAAAAAAATTTTGGAATATAGTTTTCTAATGTCAACATTTATAAATGTTACATGTTATGTTACATTTTCAAACTGTCACATAATTCTCAAATATTCGCTTATTTATAATTAGCTCAATTAGATGTAATTGGGCTTGATTAGACTTGAATCCAGGGTCTTAAAAAAAGTTGTATTGTTAATCAGTTAAACATAGTGAGAGTGTTTTCCTTTGTAATTTAATAACTTGTGTTTTTTATTTAGTAGCAGATGCTGTACAATTCGTAAGATGCTGACATAATTATTTACAATAGAATTATATTTCAATAACCAACCTTTTTTCATTCAATTGCAGTGGTGTAGAGGGTATTGATTATACATGTATATATATATATATATATATATATATATATATATATATATAATATATGGTTAAGTGTACGTGGCACTTTGTACTAGCCTAGAAAATAATGGTTATATGGAATTTGATATAGAGTATCTTGGAATTCGTTATAATTTCGCAAACGACATAGAATATATGCTGTCATTAAAATTTTAAAATGGTGGATACTGGCGGTGATTTTATACTGAATAGCTAATTGGTTTCGATACTTTTGGAGATTTTTGTGCGAGACGTTTAAAATATTAATAAAGTAATGTTCACGTTCTAATATCTACTTTCATCAACGTTAAAGTTGATTGGGAAAAATTTTCTTAGAGATGACCCCACCTTTACAAACTAGTTTTCTATGTATTCCTCTATAGTAACATTGTGTGCAATAATTTGTTTGTATTGATGGAAGTTAGTACTCATTGATAAAGCTAAAAAAAATTGATAATTAAACAGTGATGATTTGAAGTCAGGGTCTTCATTATTAGGTCTGTGCAGGCACTGTCGCCGAAATCTACCCAGTCAATAATAATGAATGACCATTATGCGAATATAGATATAACAATTTGATGCAGCCGTAAATTCGCTAAACCTGAACAAGTAGTTTCATGTCATAGGTTAAGAAACTATCTATTTGTTTATTAATAGTTTTTTTTTTCAATTTTTATTCGCTCACTTCATCAGATTTATTTTTTCTTTCAGGTTTAAAAACATTTTCTTTTCCTTTTCTGTACATTTAAAATTTTGTGATTTTTATATTAATATACCTAATCTATTATGTTCACTATTTATATGATTACATTTCTTTGAACAACATAGATTCATTCTCGATTTGGAGCTAAAATTACCAACCAGCATTAGTTTACGACGATTTTTGCTCATGCCGCTAGTTTTAACGATAGTATACATTTTTATTAACTTTTAACTTATATAAGATCCTTTCCTTGCCCGTCTGTCGGTCTATCAACACCCTTTTTCGCAAAAACGCATGGAGGTATCAAGTGGACCTTAATTTTAGATAGTTACGTCTATGGTCCTTGGAGCTGAAAAAAAATCAAGCTTCTAAGACAGCGAATCAAATTACCATTACCGTACCATTAGTGTCGCCAATTTTGGTACTAGCAAATAAATCAAAACCTAGAGGGTAATTCCCGTTGACCTATAATCATGAAATTTGGCAAGAAGCAAAGTTTAAGAGCACAAGTGAAGGAAAAATATCCAAAAATTGTTAATATGTAGATATATCACATAATTTTTTTTAAATATGCCCCTGTGAGAGGTAGAGTAAGCAATATATTTTTATTCTAAAAAATATAAAATTTGTAAATGATTTAATAGGAATATTATGTGGCAGTAAATATTTATAAATGCCTGAATGTATACGGAAGTTGTATGATGCAAGTTCCACTCGTGTTTGATAGGTTTTATTTTTCAGCATTTCAAATATTTGTTCTGCACGATTTAAATGTATTAAATGACAAGTTAGCATAGATTAAAATACTATATTCTATAGAACAGAAATAATACTAAAGGGTTATCAAAATTTTCCCTAATTGTTTAGCTCTAAAACGCCAATTCATGTTCCGCGAACTGAATATCTCAATCAACATATTGACACAGATCTGAAAATACAAATATTTGCGTATCTCTACCAGTAATGCCTTCTTACCGAATGGATACAATTTTGGGAGGATGAAAAGACGTCGTTTATAGTTTTACAGCTTTATAAACGCTCGACCTTGCATGATAGACTGGGCAG
Source organism: Druceiella hillmani (assembly GCA_039881145.1). Taxonomy (NCBI): domain Eukaryota; kingdom Metazoa; phylum Arthropoda; class Insecta; order Lepidoptera; family Hepialidae; genus Druceiella; species Druceiella hillmani. The sequence goes on along the minus strand of JAYKKI010000007.1, from coordinate 15,442,068 downwards.
ATTTAAAATGGTTTTTCATGCTTATTTGCCCTAAAATTCTATGTTGTACAGTGTTGTTTACATGTATCGAATGACACTATAGGTCTAATTTTTTTAAGGTTGTACGTATGATGTAAATATATCTCTCTAATAGAATACTTTAAGTTAATTTTGAATGTATCTATTATTCTTTGATAAATAAACATGTGGTATAAAAATAGGTAAATACGGAGAGATTGATTAATATGTGAGTTTTCTTTCAAAAATAATGTTCGGTTCAGAATTATGCTTTAGAAATTAACAATATTCTGTTTAGTAGACGATAACGGTTTAAACTTGTTTGGAAAAGTAAATTTATGTCTAGTAAGTGTAACAGATATATTTAATAACTTCTGAGTCCTAGCTTAAGTGTAAAATGTTTTGGTTAATAAAAATTTAACTTTTTTCGTAAGGATAAAATTTCAAACGGTAAGCAAATAAATGCTTCAAATATAGATAAAATTCAAAACTCAAAAAGTCTTATTATCTCTCCTATCAAAATATTACATCTTTTCAATTTAAATTTGTATTTACATAAAAGAAATTAAATGAAACACTTTTAATAATTTTTTAAGAATTGTGGTTTATTTTCCCATTTAAATTAAATTAGAGGTACTATTACTTCATGAGAACGAATAGAATTTTTGAAGATAAATGTAATATTTATGATACAATTACGGAAAATTTTGTATTTATGTGTTCAAAATGTATTTAGTTGATTTATATTCAGGAAAAAAATGGGTTTTTTATTTTAAATTAATATTATGTATTTTCATTGGCAAAATAAATTACGTAAGTTTATTATACTTACATCTTATTCCCATTTAATCATCAATAGTGAATTCATATTAGAATATTATTTGTGAATAACTAATATACGAATTAATAACGAAGAAAATAATCAAACATGATATAAGGCTTTAACGTTTATTTAATATCCCTCCTAATCACAATTATTTCTTCAACGTGGCAGGAAATCTGAAAGCCACTTATTCGTGTAAAGAAATTTATATTGAATGTTATAGTACATGAAATTACCCTGAGATCCTTCCTTCCTCCACACTTATTATTTTACGCAAAATATATTTTAATACCCCACTTTGTCGTATATTTCCCCATTTTTTCTCTACTATTTAGTTTCTATTTATTTTATAGGTTTTGTCCATTTTGCAATTCATTCCCTTATGTAGTTAGAAATAATAGGATCATAATAGGAGCCTTACAATCAATAATCTAATTGGCAATTAATTTCACATCCGCGTTTTTTTGAGCTCTATTAACGAAAGGATCGTCAAGTGTCTCAGTGAATATCACAAATGGCACGATATTTTGGTAATTGATATAAAGTCTATTATATTAAATATTGAAGTCGCCTAAATATCCAAAACTCTTTTAGGATAAATGTTGAGTTAATAGACATATAAGATCTTGTTTTATTATAAATAATTGTATAAAACTTTTAACAGCGGCTCATCATCAACGTACGTGCCATCACCCAAGGAGGATTGTAAATACTAGCAAAGATATCTGTAGCCACGCATTGTGCTCCGATTTTGAATGTCCGATGACATCCAAGACATAATATACATATATATATATATATATATATATATATATATATATATATATATATATATTTTCATAGTGCCGGCGAAAGCACTTGCTTTACGTAAGTTTCATTATTTCGTAATAACATTATGTGCACGCATAAGATATATAAAACTTATCCATGTTTGGTTTCACGTAAGACCAACTTTCAATATATTAAGCGATTAACTTCAAAAAGAACATATCTGTCTAGCACGAGGAAAAGTCACACTGGGAGGGTTTTGCACACATTCAGATACTCCGAAACACTTCAGGGTACATAACATTTCCATTAAACTGTTACAAAAATAAACTTACCGAAATGTGAGTTTATTGCCTGCTATAATATGGATTAACTTAAATCTTATAACTTTTTAAATATACACCATAAAAACATGGTGTATATTTAAAAAGTTATAAGATTTAAGTTAATCCACATTGTTTTTCTCTTCAGTTTTTACTTTCCTGAGTTTTGATTTATTAGTTTCATAAAAAGGGGAGGCGGGTGTATCTTGCAAATTTTTTGGAATATATATTTAAACATGGGATTTAAAATTATTAAAATATATGTTTGTATTTCTCATAATGATTTTTTTCAAATTATTATTGTTATGCAAAATAAAAAAAACTCTTTCTCATAATTTAACTTAACATATTTTAATTTATATATGAATATTTAAAGAAAATTAACTTAGCAAAAGATATACGTGCTAATAAGTCTTAATGTTATGTCAAATAAGATAAAATCTAGCTTTTACAAGTGGTGTAGTTGGGGAAATAAAGGGGGAATATATTTTTCGCGTATTTTTAATCATCTCATTTGTGAAGTCAAAATATTTAAAGTAATGACGAAAAATATATTTTTAAGACCCTCAGAAATACATAATGATACGCCACACCATACATGGAATTAAAAAAAAATTTTTGAGTACTTAATCCCCTAAAATTTACAAATCAATATTTTTAAATTTTAGATCGTGTGGGTTAATATGGTTTACTACTACGCTAATTTCAAGTCTATACGTCTAACGGTTTCTGAGAAAAACGGCTGAGATGAATGGGCGGAGAGACACTAGAAGGATTTTAAAAGGTTTTAAACTTTGAAGGTATGGAACCCTAAAATTTACTCATCAATAATAGATTACTCACGTATTTGTCCGTCTTTCTGTCGTAGCCACTTTTTTCGGAAATCTTTTGACGTGTAATTTACAGAGAAATAAACCAACCTGCATAAATCATCTATATTTAATATTTTATTAATTTGGAAATTTTTGGTGGCATTTCTGTATATAGTGGGGAGCATTTATTCAAATGTATGGTTATAAGTGTCTCAAAAATATTTCTTTCATAATTTTACGATGTACTTCTTCAATAAATATTTCCCCAAAAAATATTTCCCCCTACCCTTTTTCCCGAAAATACCCTAAAACTCTGAGTTTCTAGAAGCCCACGCAAAAGTTGTAGGAAAAAGATGGTAATGATTCTGAATATCGTAATTTTTAAAAATGCACTATGCTTTTACGATTAGAAAAGAATAATAAACAAAATAATTATGGTATTCTATATTCAAATCCGATTTTCTCAGACACCACGCGACATGGATATGTTACATTTTGCTTAATAGTATATTTTATTTACCCTTGTGTTGTGCACTAATTAACTTTATGGAAATATTTACATAATAATTCAAGAGGGGAGAAGTCAGTCTCGAAAAAATTTCTTTTCATTTCTGATTGTATCGGACAATACTAAAAAATAATTTAACGTTTCTAAATACCGTTTTTCAATTTTAAATTTCAAATTTAAATATATTTTATCAAAATATGCAAAAACAAAAAATATCCTATTCTTGGTTATTATCGAAACTATGGAGCCATAAAATACAATAGGCTTTAAGGTCTAATTAAAAGATCACGGGAAAAATCTATCATTTATTCTAAGCCTCCAAATGAATAAAATATGCACCATATTTTTACGCGTGTAAATGATACATTCTGCAATTTATTTACTTTGTGAAAAATTAATATTTGCAAATAGTGCAATAGAAATACTACGAGTATGTACACTTAATTGGTAGTTTGTGATTGATATTTTTTGACAAATTAAATTGCAAAGACTTCTTATTCCATTAAACTCAATATTTTATATAACATTTGTAACAAAGTTGACTCACGATCAATGAACATAGCGAACTATATAAACTAACTATGATCTTCTTGAAAGCACGTTTCATTGAACTGTATCAGCAGAGCAGGATTCTTCTTTCCTCAGGAGATCGTTTGCCTTTTATGACTCAGGTAAACAATATGTGCGTGTCGAACAAAAATTTGCCTTATCTATTATGCTCGACAATGTAAAGAGCCAACTGTTAAATAAGTAAAAACTGAAAGCTGCTAGCGCATAGACTCATCATCGTTATCGAAAGAAATAAAGCAAGTACCTAAGGATTCGCAATTAACGATTGGGATCTCTTTATCGGCTTTCTAATACCTCTCTAGTATTAGAAAGCCGACAAAAAAATGTCGCCCGTGGGTCTCTACGTCGAATTAATGAATCCATCAGTTTGGGAGTAAGGTTCGCTTTGGGACTGACCTACTGAGCATTTAGTTTCCGAGTAAAAGGGAGTTATTTTTATATATTGCTAAAACTTTGTACTTAACGCTAAAAGTCACCATATTTACGGAATACTTCATATTTACGGAAAAAATGTTGCAGTTATTTTTGTATTGCTCAATCATACCTAAAAATAGAATTTATATATCGATATCATCGAACACGATGACCTTTTCTTGAATAAACATATCTTTCTATATTATTCACTCTAAGAAGGTCCGTACCGATGTACTTGGAAGTTACCGTCACCACAATTAATTGAATAATATTAAAATTGTATAGAAATGTCTATCAAAATTTTTAGCCATAAACGGATGGCTAAATATATTACACAAAGCGATACCAAAAATACCGCAGCTGGTACTTTATATAACATTTTAATGAATGAATTGATGAATGTATTTTTGTCTTACATAATTCACTCAAAATCTAATTACGAAATCATAAAACCAAAGTTTTTATGTTCAATAAGTTGCGTGGATGTATGCGTGATATTTGTCACAATCGCGCAATAGTAATATGTCTAACAATATCGTTTTCCACTTGTTTTATATTTATCATTATATAGAAATTAAATTAAGGTTGTGTAAGTTTAGGCAAACATGATTTATTTGATAAAATTTTATTGACATTTACGTAAACTTGACATTCAGTAAGTAATATTTCATAATAAACCTGAAAGAGCAAACACAAACAAAAAAATTGTCCATTCGACCAATATATTTTCCTCATCGGGTATGCATTATAATGTAACAGATCACTTTTATCTATCAGCTATATATAGCTAAGTTCGTTAAAATTTGTTTTCATAATTTATTACAAATGTCAAAAATTTATTATCTAGATATATTATTAGTTTTCAATACCCCCTTTTTATATTGTTATTACATAGACGTGGCATTATTACTTTAAAAATGGTCCTTATAACTTGACACAATTGCTGCAATTTCAATACAACTAAATACGTTTTTTACTCTGTGTCATGTAGCACAGTTCGCTCGTAATGCAATTTCGGGAATTATTTTTTTATTTCATATGGGTACATCGTGTCTTTTGAGTATAATGTTTTTACCAAAGTCCTTAGTAAATCAAGTAATAAGCTTAGAGTAAAAATTAACTATAGAAATTTTTTTCAAAATGAGTTTTGCAAAACGAATGAGTTTTAAAATACATTTAAAATTGTTTTGAAATTTAGTAAAATTATTATTTTCCACTTATCGAGATAAGAAACAGAAACACGTTTGTGTTTCTCATCTCTAAATAGAAAATACAGATTTGTCAACTAAATTATTGAACTCATTTTACTATTACATTATTCAGTATTAAATAAGACTTCCAATAATTATGTGCTTCAATTAGACTCCAACTATCTAAATACTACTTTAACCACATCACTTTCGCAAAATTGAATTTTACTATTCGAAATAGTTTGTGGTCACGTTTAAACAATTTTATTACGATAACGTAACAAATTAATGTGTGTTGGTAATAAGAGTAGTTCATGATAGGAAAATGTTTAGTTAAATATTAAGAAAGTGGACATTTATTAAATTGTATCAGGAATTGAGATAATTCAATTGACATAGAGTTTGAGAAACAGTACTGGGATTTATAAAAGCAAATTTAAAAAAAAGGCGAAAAAAGGGCGTATTTTGGATAATGTAATTAATACAGAGAAACAGACTGTGATACCCGTCAGAGCACGAACATCCTATCTCAAATTTGAGTATTAAAATGTTAAAATGTAAAGGTTTTCTGATGTTTTCAATTCTAACGATGTGTTATTTATTATATTATATATATATATATATATATATATATATGTATATATATATATATATATATATATATATATACATATATATAATGTAATGCGTAATATTTATTTTCTATATTTATATTTGTGTACAGTCATATACAAACACTCTATTTTTTTCGACAACAGGTTTTCATCATTTCATGTTATATTCTTTCTTTTCGTTAATTATTTAGAATTATCGAATAACAAACATGTTAATTCTAAAAATATCTGACGTACTATTTGAATAATGGAACTGATTTTATGTAAAATAACTGCGGGCAAACGAGACATCCAAGAAATGTTCTTTCAATAATATTAATAGTTTTATTTAATACAGAGAAAATAACTGAAAAGGAAGTTATCGATCTCAATTCAACCAATTCGTGTATACGTTTTATATACATTTATGTTGAATGCCATGTTTACCTCAAGAACTTGTTATTTATCTGTTTATAAAAGTTTAAAGCTCAACGACTTGCTTGAATGAAAATGGTATATCCAATTTGGTTTACGTTTTATACACTGATCTGCCTGACGGAGGTAATAATAAACATTTTCAAGGAAAGACAACGAAATATAAAACATTATCTGGTGAAATAATAGAAATATGTAGCAAAAGATAAAAGATAATTAACAAAACAGAAAAAGGTAAACATATTAAGTCTTAAACCCAACAAATTCATAAAAATTATTTTTAAACATATGGCTAAAAATGTATTCTTAAGATGTAAATTTTGTCTCGTATATGTTCGAATATTTCGTCGATATTAGTAAAATATATTTTATTCTGCGGCTAAATAGTGAAACTCTAACACCAAACTAGAAAATAAATAGTACAGCAGTAAAGCTACATGAAATATGCATAATATACACTTAGTACTAAGAGAAGAAAAAAGAAAGTTGAAATTAAAATTTCCACTAAAATTTGTTTTTATTTTGAAGCCTAACATATTCAGCATACCTATGTAAACAACCAAATCTTATTTCGAAACACAGCTATTTCATATAATAGTAAGAGAATAAACGACAAATCAAGATACCCAGAAAATGTCACTACATCTAATATGTACAAAAGCATAAATTAATATTTTCCTTAAAAATAAACTTAATTTTCTCGGAATATATTTTCTTTGTAAACAAAATTAAAAAATAACTTGCAACAAAATAAACAAAGAAGAGAGTCTGAGTATTTTTAAATAATTGTTTACGAATAGTATTTAAAGACTACATGCGTAATCCCGAAGTCTGATTTCACCGTCGTCTGAGACTGTGAACGTAAGGGGATGAAATAAGTATTATATGGTATGTCGTAGTTTTACTTTTTTTAGTACTTTTTGGGATCAACTAGACGAGGGTTTTTAATTTTACATAGTTGCTCTACGGTCTTAAAGATATTAATTTAAATATAATTTATTTGAATCGAATAGAATTGAAAGGAACTTCTTATTTTTACAGTTGCCACTTAATTTTTTACAAAAATATTATGAAAAAAGTTTCTTCTTGATCCTCTATAAATAAATTAAATAAATAATGGTAATATTTAAGTAAAAGAGATATGCAAAATTATTATCCTCTTAAATGGTCTCAAACTAATATCCAGTCATAATTTGTGTGGTTTGCCATTATATTTTTAGAATAGACCTTTCGTCATATTATTACTTTCTTTACTTTCATAAAGATCTAATTCTAAAAGAATTATTGTCCTTTTATAATATTATGTATTAACTGATACAAATATGTATACGTTCATAAAAAAATGTAAAATAATCGGCAACAGCTTTCGACTAGAATTTTTCTTATATTTTTCTTTCGAAAAATATTTTTTTGTTTTCAATATTTTCTCGACTATTATTGTATTTAAAGTTATCATTATTGTAAACGGAATTTAAAGGAAAGAAAATTTAATATGCTGTGTGATCGATATTGTGACTGTGTGATCGATATTTCTTATTGTAAATAAGTGATAGAATTCTCAAGATTTGAATATCGCTCAATATTCAAATCTTGAGAATTCGTTGGGCTTCATTCTATCACTTTCATTGTATCGCTTATATCCGGTGTACCGTGTACTCTATGACTTTTGACCTTTACAGGCATTTTGGAACAGTATGTCTCGAGAAGGGGACGAGATACGAATAAGTTCTATTGATTCAAATGTATATACATTATTTATAAGGCGAATTATTAATTCCATTTTATAATAATATGTTTTACAAAATATAAGTTCTTGAGCTATTTATGCACAATAAATGTACATTTAATTTCTAAATTATTTTTTTTTCTAAATCTAGTAGATTTAAAAATGTTAAATTAAAGAATATTTGTTTTTAAACCTGTTTGTTACATGATAAGATTAAGTATAGAAAACCGACCACGTCAACAATATATTATGCAAGCTATTATTTGTTTGCAATATAAACCTTTATAAGATTTAATTTTCATAGAGATTTATTGTTCTTACTTTGAAACCGGACGAAATTTCACAGGAAGTAAGCTAGAGTGCTGCGTCATTGACGAATTACAATGTTGAAGTTCACGGCATGATGTTACTGTAGACGGAAAATATGTCTTTACGACATTCATACATTTTACTTTGATATTAAATCAAGCAAATTTGTAAAAACACCCACATTTATTTTTTGCATAACTTCTTTTAGCATAATTTTGCAAAAAAGGGATACTTATGAAAGTAAAGATCATACTAGCGTCACTTAGGATTTTTCGGACTCGTTCATTCGTTCATCATAACTAAATTTATCATTATGCTTTTCACTTAGATATACAGTCAGTAGTTTTCGCATTAACTTTCGTTTACTTCAAACTTTACCTAGTCGTAGCCGATCCAATGCAAACACTATCTAATAGTTGTCAATATTAATTTCGGTTTTGAAGAGTTAGTTTTCAAGAATTGACAGTAAAAAGGAGGAAAATCGATATAAGAAATATATTCTTTAAAAATACAGCAAAATTTTTTCTTACGAGTATTTTGCGTTGTATAATCAACTTAAACTAAATAATTTTTTTAAGAAAAAATATTTTTGTTATTTTACCGTGAACTATTTCTCTAAATGAAAATAATTATTATTTAAATACAACCTCTTTTTTAAAATTATTTTAAATAAAATGAATTTAATATGCATAGCAACGAAAACGTAGCATCAAATAAGGTATTTTTTCAAGCGTATTAAAGTGTTAAATGTGTATGATTTTATACAAAAGCCATAAATTTGGGTTTACTTATAATCATTAAATCAAAGTGCCATCAAAAAGTTCCTTAAAAAGGTTAAGGCTCTCAAATTTCATTAAACTATTTATGAATTTAAGATGATCTATTCATTTCTCTTAAATTTTTATAGCACTAATATCAATAATAACTTTTAATTTATTTGTATAAACGTCTAAATTTATATTAATAGTATTTTAATTCCCTTTGTGTTGGCCGCAATAATTTTATCCAATCAGAAAAAAATCTATGTAACGCTCTAGAAAATGTATTTCTTAAATTGTTCAATTCAAGAGTTAAGATTACGTTTCAATTTTCTTTGACAATAAAAATTAATTACATTTTATCTACATTTTGATTCATTATTTTCGCAGAAACCAAGATGTATATATATATATATATATATATATATATATATATATATATATATATGTTTATATAAAATATGTATGTACATATCTATATATTACTATTTCATGGAGAAACTTAAGTTGAATAAGTGATAAAAGTTATTGAAAAATAATTTAACCCTTGTGACATCGGGTATGATTCATATTTATTAGAAATTTGTGATACTTTTTAAAGGAATAGGATAAAATCAAAAAGTGACATGTGACATATATAGGTAAATGTTTATTTTTAATAATTCCACTAATAGATTATAAATTTCATAAACGTGTAAATTTTATGAAGTCTAAATTTTTTACAGCTGCCGTTAACATAATTTTATTTCTCGAATAATTTAAAACCGGATGATTTATATTGTTACATGCAGGTATGAAAATTTTGCACGATCATTATTTATTTTAATCATTATGTATTTAATAACATTGGAACACCTTCAGAATCGAGTAGAAAGAATATATTCTATAATAACTCAAATTGTTTGCTCAAATGCCAATAAAGGTAAAAGATTATTTGAAAAAAGCTTGTGTGTGCAAATATAAGAGATTCCCTCACACATTGTGAATTTTTTCCAACACATTCATTTTATTTACGTGAAAAGATTTGTCACAAGAAAAATAAAATTACTGTGAAGAAAATATCCGTACCCGTCTACTTTTCGCATACGCAAAGTTTCTTGTAAAGAAATCAAAGTGAGACTTACTTGAAATGTTTTACCTCCAGGTTGCACAATTGTCCCCGTATATGGTGGCAATTGTTAGATTTGTTCAGGCGTAAGTCTCCGTCGTCTTATTCACACATATATTTAATAATCTCTGTGGTAATAAATAAGTATTATGTTAAAATTTGGATCCATTTTTCAAACGATTTTCTGTTATAATAATTATGATGAAAGTTTCTGGGACGAAGTCTTTTAAATGTGACCATTTCGATATAAATGTATGGGAGCGAATCTTTTTCTTATTTAATTTGAAATACTTTGACATAGCTGAGAAATGGTCACGATCGTGGAAGTTTGTAACAACGTAAATATATCGAAGGTAATTATAAACAAACTACTTTTTTATCAGCTGGACTAAATGAGTATTATTTCAGTAACAAACATGTTATATTAATTGCAAATATGATTTGTTTAGATACCATAGTGGGGCCAATTTTATATTGGTATATAAATATAGAGTAATTTAATTCTTACCAGTTTTAAGTTTATCAATTTCAAAACTTCAATATTTTTCTTAAACAGAAGGTAAACTCTTATCATATAAAAAGTTAGATATGAAAGGTGTAAGAAAAATAAGTTTTATTGATGTCTACAACAATATTGCTAATATACACAAGCTATATATATGGTGTCAGAAACCTACTTCAGGCACGTGTAGCGTTTTAGTCAAGTGGCTAGTAATTTAGTTAGTAAACTTGTGAGAACCGTGTAAATTAGTTGATTACCCATTCATAACTTAGAAGAAAGAATATATTATGTAAAAGAAAAATCAATATTTTATTTTCCGGGCAAATTCTTTCCTCCCCATCACTAAATATCCACTAAACTGCCCACTAATCCAGTGTGACTAAATATGTAATTATAGTCGCCTTCATCGGCCACAATCATTGATTTACGGAACCATTGATTTTTGCTGAAGCAAAGATAAGACGCTAAAATTTGTGGTAAGACGCTAAAACGCGAGTTGGTGTTAGTTTAATTTAAAATTTCAACAATACAGTGATAAACAAGTGAACTATTTGCTGATCAGGAAATAGAAAAATGTTTTGAACATATTGAGAATCGGTGAGAAAGAGACCAACTCAAAATTTTAATAACTTAAGGTCAACACATATTTCATAGGACATGCATCGTATTCCGCAGGATTTGTTGTAATTCGTATTCTATGTTTTTTTTAATAACTACTATGAGAGTAGCAATTAACATATGCATATAAACATCATGGTAACGAGGGTCTACGATGGTCTACGATTGTCTGCTAATTAGGAAAATTTATTTATTGCTTGTACCAGAAAATCCACTACAATCTTGATAATCACAACATTATAAAAATTAAAAAATTAACGCTAGCGCTTATTTATTGGTCGAAAAATATACGTTAGTAAATAATAAGAGTAGTCATTAAAAGGGATCGGTTACTAAGTTGAGTGACGCATCCGTTTTGGGAATTTAGTATAAAAATGATAATTTAAAAAAGCAACTTGGCGATTTCTTTCTTTTTTTTTCTTTTTTGTTAATAAATCAACTGGTGCGTAGATGTTAATAGTGGAATCAAAAAAGAATGCCCCATAGAAATAAAAATAGCAGCTGATTTAATTATTACCAACACTATCTACAATCGCATGTTCCCAAAAAAATTATAATATCTTCTAAATTTTGAAAAAACCTTTTTTATTTAAAAGTATATAAAGGTTTTTTTAGAATAAAAAATACTAATAGGACTAATTCCTATTATTATGTTTTTATAAATAGGACTATATCCAAAAGAATGTTATAAGTTATATAAATGTAAATAATATAAAACTATGCGAGAAAATGCAGTTGTGAAAAACTGTTAAATTTTATTTAAAACAAAATGATAAGTAATTTAGGAAAAAGTTGTTTTTGTTCTATATTACTATGATACTCTTCTAAATTGGATGAAATAGTATATATTACTTGAAGTATGTGCTTCCATTTAAATTCTTCTTCTTTGTCAAAAAATGCACATAAAGAATAAAAATTTATTTCATTCACCTGATAAGTGAAAATATGACAAAAATATTTATACCTAATATAAATATTTGAAAATAGTATTTTAAATTGATCCAAAATATTATGATCTAATACAATCATATTAGATCATAATATTTTGGATCAATTTAAATTAATCTGGGTTAGGTTAGGTTTTATTGAGTTGTTAGGTTAGATTATATTACGATTAGTAACGAAACATACTTGGCGTAGATTATGGTAAATGTTCGTTACGAAAACGGAAAAAGGGAGTAGGCATGGAATCAAGTTGATGATTTTTAATCCGTTACTCTACCTGTCACAGTTGTAGTTTCCAGAAGATGACCTAAAACATGTATTTGATTTAATTACTATTAGTACTCAAATGAGCACAAAAGTCAGTGACAAATATTTTACTCGTCAATTTGACGATATTTTTGGGAGTTAGTAAATTTTTTATATTTTCAAGTAGCTTTTGCGCGGGTAGCAACCAAAATGCTATTATTAGTTAGGAAATTTATCTTTGTAAATTTTTCAATTGCTTTGTAATTAAAACATTTATTTTTTTAACATTTTTAGGCAATATTTAAAAAAAACCGAAATTCAGACTTTTTTCATACGAACATGTCATAAAATAATAATAAAAAATGTAAGGTGAATTCGCAAAAATTTAGAACGAATGGTATTAGAAGTAGGACGGAACAATTTTAATTTAATTTGTGATTAATTTCTCTCATTCTTTTTTAATATAATATTTTAGACCTTCCTTTGAAATAATAGCACCTATCATATTTTATTTCTTATGATTTTATAGTTTTTTAAAAAATGTATACATTACAGTTTATTTCAATTTTGGTTTTAATAACATGTAGTTCAAAATATTTATTTATATCTAATTGAAATGGATATACAAGAATACAAAAAAAATACAGTACCGCTCTTTAACTGTTTTACGTTAAAATTAATTCTTACAATGTCACTTTTATAAAAATAACTTATGTCCCTTGGCAGGAAACAGGCAACATTTGAATTTAGAAAGCAAATTCGAAGTAATTTTGTCACCTAACTTAATTTTGTGTTTCTTCACCGTGTATTTTTTTTATTCTTTAATATGAGTTTTTATGATATCCTTTATCACTTATTTGAACAAAATATGTATAGTCATTAAAAAAAATTTTGCAAAGATTTTTTCTTTTATGTCACAATTTCATACAAGACGCACATATTTTTGAAATGGTCTTTCGAAGCCCTTTTATTTGGATATGGGTTGCCGAGGGAATAAACATTTTTTCCTTATTTTCTATGAGTTTATTATATAATAATATTTACTCATTAAAAATAAATAGTATGATAGCATTCTGTATTAAGCCAGATTTATTATTGGAACTTTAGTGAACAGTTGAAAGCCAAATTCTAATAAAAAACGCTTAATTTGTTTTTAAACTTTTTGTCCATCAATTCTCCCTTAATTTTCGTTTATTTGTAAGATATATTTTTTAAATCTAATTAATGAGACTTGCGATTTTAAATGTTTAATACTTAATATGGGAAAATGAGGAAATACAATAAGAAAAAATTACCATAATATAATTGTTTCATTTATTAAAAGCTTTGCGCTTTTATGGACAACCGTCTTATTACTACTGCTCAAGCAGACCTTTTCAATAACATGATGTACATGTTCTATCTTACTTTTGATTAATAAACGGTTTGATCCTAGTATTTAGTTTTCTTGATTGAATTACAAAAAAAATTATGTCATTTGGGATCAACAGTTTCATGTAATAAATCACAGATATAATACAGTATTTAATAGAATTGGAAACCATTTTATTTGCATTTCTATTATGCCTACGTTCTCATAAATAAGGTAAAAATATTCTTTACTGCTTTGAATATCCCTAATAAAAGCACTGGAAGCCATGCGCGTAGCAGTTTAGCCAAGGCTCGACGCTTTGTTTTGCGACTTTTTCTTTGAAAGAAAAAGTCTTTCTGCTAAGTGTCCTCAATTGATCCTATTATCCTTTGTTCTTCCAAGTCGGGTGGCGTATTGTTTGCGTTATTTTAAATACATAGATCACTCGGAAATTTCTGCTATGACTGTGTCGGTTAATTATATATCATTAAGAAGGGTTCACGGTAAATTTGTCAAATTGAAATAAAATAACGTGATTGAAATATTTTAAACTTAGTAAATTGAACCAAACCATATATATGGGCCAATTGAGTTAAAATAAGTTGTATTTTATCCACTAATAGTATAATTTGTGTAAAAGGATATTGCGTGGATTTTCTTCAAATTGTTTACAAATCAAACATTACCAATATAAGTAAATGTTACTAAACTAATTTACAGAGAAAATATGAAACAAATCTAAAAAAATTAATCTTTGTTTTACTTAAATGCTCGCTCTGGGTTCATTTATTTTATATTCACGCGTAACTTCATCGATTTTTTTTTAGAAATTACATCATGTTACGTTCGAGATTATTCATAAACAAGGCACGAGTTTTTTAGGATGAAATGTTTATTTGTTTTCGGTTATATGAAGTAATTCTGATGAAGTTATTAAGCAAAATTTGTAAATGAAAAAGTCACTATTCACACGTTTTTATTTTCTTATTTCAGCTGTTTCTTTATTTTAAATGTTATATTGTTCAAATTTTCACACTTAAACTGCATACCACTTCCTGAAAAGCCGAGAAACATCAATTTTCACTGTGTATCATTTATATTAACGAGTAAGTAAACAAGTATCTCATGCATAAAGGTTAATAATATTTGTAATATTTCAACAAATACATAAATAAAAAAATATAAACTAGAAGACATTTAGGGCGTAATGCAGAAGAAGCTACTACTATTGCAGAGAATTTACTATTGGTCTGTAAACATCATTCTTTCATATTTTATATTTTTTCCCGATATACAATTATTAGAGTAGACATTACCGATACAAGTATGCAAATGCCTAACAAATTATATGATAATGGTCTACTAATAATTAAAAATAATAATCAAAATTTATTTAATTTTTCCGTAGTATAACAGGAAAAACTGAATCCTTATAAGATTATTCACATGCCTATTTGTCTGTATGCCGGAGCCGTTTTATTTAAAAACCGCATGTCGTAGGAATATTGAGATTTGGCATAATAATAAAATGTGTTATATTGATATATCAAAAAGATTAGCATTGAAATTTTAGGAATTAAATTGCAAATCGAATATTATTTTTCTTATTTCCTTATCTATTTTCGTCTATCGTTTGAAACGACTAGTTGCAAGTGTCTCAATTTTTTATTCAATTTTTAAAATAGTATAACCTCGGGAAAGTGTTGGAAAATATGTAAAAAATATACATTTTTTCAGAAAATGCTTAAACTAAAATTATAAAAAAATTAGTGTTTCAGTAGTCCAAACCAAGGTTATATGAAAACTATAGCGATGTTTTTATTTAATTTGATCCTATATTTATTGAAATATGACCCCTACTTTATCTCTGCGAAAGATACAGGAGGAAATAGCAACTAGCATTTTAGTGCGAGTTCTACTCACGTTTGACAGATTTTTTAAAATAGGTCGACTTAGAGCTTAAACGTCCTTTTTTAATTTACAAAATTAATTATTAATTTGGAACTATTTTAATATAATATTTCAAATTTATATACTTCCGCGTGTTTTAATATCTACAAAGTTTAAATATTTTCATTTACTAGAGTCGTCAAGTGATATTACTCACTTTGGGGAATCTGCTCACAGTGATAATATGAATTTGAGACTTTTTTAATTAGATTTAGCTAATTTAGATATAACATCTGATACTATCTTGATTAAATATTATGAAAGTATTAAGACTGTTATGAACGTATTAAAGCGTCTTCACATTACACATTAGGTTTTTCTTATGGATACATAAAATTACCTTGTAATTTCCTAGTTAATTTTCGACAGAATCCTTTACAGCCATGACGGTAGTGTCATCTACAAATATAGGTATATGTACTGATCAGTGTAATTGAGGCATAATTAATGTAAATAATTTAGAAAACAAGTCCAAGTATAAGTATCAATTTCCAGAACAGTTTGAGCCTAATCGGCAAAAATATCATAATTACTTCAATATACTTCTATGCATCTGGAATATATTTCAATCGAATGCAAACATTGAATAATGTTCTAGGTTTAACTAAGGCTCTAAAAATTTCACTTATGTTGAGATAAAATACCCGGGAAATTTATATTAAGCAGTAATGGAACATCATAGCTTTAATCTGACAATCACATTTGCTTTTTCCAAATTATTACAGAAATATTTTCTATTATCTATTTTAATAAGTGTTCCCAGTTTTAGATATTCTGTGGTTTTCAAAAGTGCATATTCAGTCTTTATATCTGCAGTGAGTTCCGAAAGAAACTTATTGATTGACGGTAGTTTAAATTTCCTTTGTAGAATATTTTCTAGCTCTAGTTTTCTTTATTTATCTTTTATTTATTTTGAGATATAAGGACCCGTAATTTTTTTTTCGATAACTGAAATAAGTCCCCATACAGCTTTTTGATTTTAAGGTTTATTTTAAGGGTAACTGATAAATTAATAATATTTTGAGTAAATTATTGAAACAATTCCAATCTCTGTATTCATTGGATCATTCCTAATAGAGTCTACGGTTGCTTCTCGAGATGAATATGAATTAATATGTACTGACAACATTGCTAAATTATCAAATAATAGTAATTTTAATAATTAAAGTATTTCATATTTATTGGCAAAGGCATTATATCTAGGCAAATAATAAGTCATGCTACCAGATTCAATTGGAATGAGACCGTGACTAGTAGCTAAAAATTGGTAGGGCGGAATAAAATTCGGAGCATAAAAAACATAGCCTTTAATAAAAAAATTTGCTATTTAATTGTCATAAGTTAACTGTGTCAAGGTGCACAATTGTTAATTTATTCATCTATCGAACATACACCAGAATTATTTCAAAAGGAACAATTTATTTCTGTAAACAAAAAATAAATAATGTATTTAATAAGTTCCAAGTGTACTGTAAAATATTATATTATGGTAATTTTATAAATATTCTATTTGAATTCGATTAAGGGAAATAAATAAAAATAATAATGCTTAAATAGCTTAAATTTGACGCGTTGGGAGGAACGAGGAATTGACAAGGTTTCATGCCTCATCTGAACAGAGCGGGTGGTTTTGACATCGATAGAGGTATAGCATTTTCAGGCGACTTTGGAAAAGGAATTAATAATTGAAGTAATAATTTTGTAATGTAAGCAATGAAGAAACATTCATAAAGGGTAAATTATATTCAGGATAATTTAACAAGTTACCAGCCGTAATTTTTTTTGGACGGAGAAAAAATATTTCAAGTAAATGGAAATTACAATTTTTGGAATTCATCAGATAGAGAGCAAACTTGAGCGTAGATATGTTAAGAGGATACGTTTAACTGGGTTGCTAATATAGTAATGTTACAAATGATTTCACTGATCTTAAAGTGTGTTCAATTTGTTCAAGTGTATATTATACCGAAATATGACAGAAATAAAAGACATTGAAATATCAAATTGAAACCGGCAATCAATTGATAAAGTAACCCTAACCTTTCAAAAAACCATTTGCGTTAGTTAATTCTGGCTTTACTTTCTAATTGTTAACTTATTTAACATTAATTAATCTCTGATAAGTAGTCGGATTCTTAGTAAACCAGATACTTAAATAAAATATTTCTAAATTACATATTTACTCACTTCCTTACTACAAAATCCATCTTATTATATATGCTACTTTTAATTTATATGCTACTTTTAATTATAAATTTAAATATACTCTTTAATACTAACGTTATAGCAACCTAATAAATGATATAAAAAATAGAGAACTTTTCAATTTGTTTCGTATTTTTTGGACAAATTAAAAATTTAAGTAGTGTTTTGATAGGAAATAATAAAAATATGCACAAGTCAAGCCTCCCGCTTTAAAAATTCCGCAACAATGAAACCACTTACTTTCTTTATCGTAATGCCTCTGTAAATAATTATCAACAAATAAACTAGTAAAATTTACAAGGACTGCAAATAATTTTTCTTCAGTTTTAAAATTTTCTCAATAATGGTTTCTGGTTGGAGGGGTATGGATTGTGGGTGAGGGATATGGTTAGAGGGATAATGGGTTTTTTCGAGTTTTTAACTTTTTTATATAAGAAGCGGAACTTCTTCTATAAAACTATATATTTTTTTGGTAATGTGTACATTATATTAAAAAAATAGAAACCGTTGTTTAATTTTTATTGATTAGTTTGCAGTTCTTTTAATTTTTGTAAAATATAACAACGTAGTGCAGACGGCCAAGGTTTCATTTAAATAAATAAAGCACCTCTAAAAAATAGTAAAAGATTATCTTTCCAAATTAGACTTCCCTTACTGATTCAAGATAAGAAATTATATATTAATTCGTTGAAATGAATTTATATATTTTGAAAATGTTTAATGACACGGAATTCAATATAAAATTAAAAAGTTTTGGGCATTTTATTTAAACCGTAATTGAATCTATTTATTTAATTATTTTTAAATATTGAAAATATTACGCAATTTATTTAATTTGCATTACGTGATTTTATAAATAAAACTTATTTATATTCATAAAGTCTCATTCATAACTTTGTCAAGTCAAAAGAGAACATTCCGAAAAATTTTCCCTCGTGTGTTACGCGCTAATGCTACTACATAAACTGATATAAATTATTTTAATCTACCAGACTCGTTATTTCTTTGTCAGTAAATTACAGGGTACAAATGCATAACGATAAAGCAGCGAGTTATATTTTTATGACACATGTACGTAAATAAATAAAATTACTCTAGAATTTTTATGAATAATACAATAAAAGTTTAACATGTTGTAATTCGCCACATACATTTGAGTAGCTTTGTGATAAACAAATTTATGGAAATCACACCGTAATAAAATATAATATATTTTTCACTTTACATTCGATTACAAAATAATACATCGTGACGTGAAGCAAATTTGCGTGAAATTTCCATTCAACAATGCCTGAAAAGCGACACGATTCGAACTTGCTGCAAAATTATTTATAATGTAATAAAGAAATACTAGATGACCACTTGATGATGACATTTTCGTCATATGGACCATTCAAATTATTTCAAGCTTCGGATTGTTCCGTTTTTAATTCACTGATTCTAAACTTCATTGGTTTACTTATTCTGGATATGATACTAATTACATTAAACAGCCAAATATTGAATTAATTTATCAGACTGTCTAAAGCGATATGAAGTATTAAGGACTTTGAGAAGAAAACAAAGAAGGACTAGGTAAAAACGATTGATAATCACAGAATAAAACTTAAGAAGCTAGGTAAAGAATATAAGACAGAAATGCCTTACTTTCTTTAAAAAGTTAAGTTGTCTTCATATTAAATTGAAAAACCCTGTTTACTTCCAAAGAATGACAGTTTTCAATATTCAAAATTATTTTTGAAAATGATTAAATAATTCAGTTTAATTATTTTTGGTGATTTACATTATCCATTATTTATGACACGCTGCTTTTGAATACAGAGCAAGGAACAAGTTAAGCCGTCACAAATATTCATTCATTTTAGAGAAATCAAGGTAATGTGTTGTATTATTTCATAGTATTAATAATAAAAATAAAGTAATATGAGTTACATTTGCCAGAAAAAAAGAAATTAAATTTATTTGAAACGATGAACATTGAAATATTTAATTTCTTAAAGCGTATATTTCTCAAAATATATATCAAATACTCGTTTTGGTTATAATAAGACAACGGTTTAATTAAGGCACTAGGCCTTAAAGAATGGAGCGGCGCATGTAGTAATATCGATATTATCGTTTGAAATATATCCGCAACTGAATTGTATATCGATATGTTTTTATATTTAAAACTACTAGTTTTATTTTCAATTTCCCAAATGGAGTCGAAATTACGTAATTACGAGATGAAAAAATTATTTTCTGCGGCACATAAAATATTAAATTTGTTTCTAAGAAAAGTGTTTCTAGCTTACGAATAAAAATATTCATGTAATGTTTCATGCGGTAAGTTTAATAGAATTTTAATATTTATCATAAAATTGTATTCAATTTTATCGTCACGTATGTATACCATAATATTAATATTTGTTTGTTTTCGACACCTATTTTTATAATAGTATAATTGATCCTTACGACAAAATAGAATATCATAATAATTATTTGTAGTGAATTAATCTGTAAATTTTATATTATTGCGTAATACTTCGTTCAAAAAATTGATCTACATAAATAATATATTACGTCCATTGAGAAAACAGGATAAAAGTATTTGATGCGCTGTATTATTCATCACAGACTAGACATTGTTTTGTTCAGAGTGGTAGTATATTAGTTATAGATTTTGATGTCTTTTAGTGAATTATTTAATCAAAAGCTGCCTATGCCACTGATGATACCAACTTCGGGAACTCAACCTACAAATCTGCTTTTGTACCCTCAATTTTTGTCGTTCATAATACCATTATTGAAAGGAAAAGGGAAATTCCTTATTTAGATGATTTTTTGTACATTTTAATTTGAACCTGTCAAATAAAAAACATTCCTGAGTTTGAGAATGTTACTTCAATTTCACTTTCTAATATGTTTTTCTACCATTCCTGATACTCCCAGAACCCCAAGCTTAAAGAAAATATTTAGACAGAAAGATTTGATAAAAACATTTTAAAAATTGCGGACAAAGCGTCCCAAAATTACAAAGAGAATTGCAGGAGAATTGTCTACCATATATATATATATATATATATATATATATATATATATATATATATATATAGATATATATATATAAATATATATATATATATATATATATATATATATATATATATATATATATATATATATATATTGGTTTAAAATACTATTATGTCAATCAACTTATAAACAAAACTTGAAATCGTTAAATATTGCTCGTAGAATTAAAATTGTTATTTCTTATTACAGACAACATATTTCGTTTCATATATTGCTTTTATTGAAAATTCTTTGCTAATAGAAGTATCGTAAGTTTATGTACAAATATGTTCCGATTTACAGGCAATAATATATAAGTAAGGTTTTCAGGTTCTAGAATTACGTCTGTGTAAATTATGTTCATCTTATAGTAAGCAAAAGAGTTATACGTACGAGCTGTTGCTTGTGTACAAAACGCCAATAATTACATTACATTAATATGTGTGTTAGGAATGTTGCGGGCCTGAAGTTTAGATGATACTCGGACTCGCAATAAATATTTTTCATATCATATATCCACAATATTGATTATGTTTCATTCGTTTATTAAGTATATGCCTAGTGAATTTTTTAAAGAATTTACTTGATTATGGAACACGAATAAGTTAATTCACGTTTTATGTAAATATTCAAATATATTTTTATTTGTTTTATCAATATTTTATGAATATTTTAAATATGGAACTACAACGGTAGGACGGTTTTCATTTTGTTTGACACTGCTCGAGATTACAAGTATTTTTTTCTCTACTTTTTTCTTTAATTTTTTCTCATTTAATTTTTGATATCATTTAAGCCCTCGTAAGTAATTTTTTGATGTCAAGTAAAATCAAATAACCTCACCGACATATGACTCGCTAATATGATTTAAATATTTACTCCTGTGTACTCTTTAATATTTAACTTTGAAAAATATTCCTAAATCTAATAACGCAAAGCAAAACTCAATATTTCTGATTTATTTTCCGTAATCGACTTTTCTTCTTATTTTTACCCATTTACTTTTTTTGTTTTATGTTAACTCAGAAAAAAATCGATTTTTTTAAGTGAACATTTTTATATTCCTTTCAATTATCATTATAATGTAAATTCTGATATAATATTATATGTCTGTGTTATAATTAGAATTATTTTTTGTACGCAGTTATTATTGTTCACGAGGATTTGGAAATAATATCGACATATTATGCACTTACTTAAACAGTTCTATTGGAATATGAAATTTGTACATACCTTTTAATTTTATGTCCAAAATACGAAGTCGATTAGGTTATGTATGAATATATTTGTTTAGAAAATGGCTACTGAAAAGTATAGTTGATTAAAATAAAGCTGAGAATAGTCGTAAGAAAAATGATATCACTTTATTTGGTCTCTAGAATTATAACAAAATACTTTATAATAGTTAACAGAATTAATATTTTATCCTTGATCTTAACAAAAAAAGGAATTACATTATTCATGCACGTTATCATTATTCATTCAAAAAAAATGTACCTAATTGAAAAAACAAATGTTACGTAGTCTAGAGTATGTTTCACCTTCTGTCTTTCTAAAACCTAACACTACCGGAGAGTTTGAGATATTTTAGGAAACTTCAAAAATTTGTACCCATAAAACAAGAAATGCAAAGTTTTTTGACAATTTAAAATAATATTATTTTTAAATACCCAAAATTATATATAATACTAAATTTGTTTTATTTTTTTATATCTCGATAAATGGTGTTGTCCGACACATAATTTATAACATCAAATTTGCAAGTTTAAATTTTTAATATCTATTTGAGGTTAAAAATGAAATAAATATTCAATAAAAAAAAACAATCTTATACTTCTTGTTTTCATTTTCAACTATCAAGTTCCTAATTTTTAATTTTATCTTGTTTTTAAATTTTTACCTTATAATCGAAATTTTGTTGCATTGCTGGAATAACATCCCGAAGCATTCTAGAATATTTGAGAATAGTCTAGAACGTTCGGAAATATCCCGGAACATCCCAGAGCATTGTGGAATTTTCCAGAACACTCTAGAATTCTGGTGGAACGTTCTGGAACATTCTGGACATTTCGAAGCCAATTTTGTATGGGTGGGGCTATCCATTGGTAGGGGTATATAAAGCAGGATTCGTCGTGGATTCCAACGTCAATTTCTTATCAGTTGAGTGCAGATTGAATAAAAACAAACAGTTAAATGTGAGTAAATAATGTGATACAGTGACTGATATAAATGGAAAATAAAGTGTGAAAAATGTTTAAAGTACACTTAGAGTATTTGTTAATAAACATTTGATTTAATTTATATTTTATAAAATGTCCAAACGTAAAAGAGAAAGAATCTTGCCAGTTCTGGAGCAAGACGGCGAAAACAAAAGAACAGCGTAAAAACGAAACAGTCAAAGAGCGGGAAGTACCTTTAAGTTCCCAACGAACGAGAATGAACACCGTGAGAAACAAAGAAACCAAAGAACCACGAATTAAAGAAGCAAGAATTGCGACACAATCTTACAATAAAAGACTGCGAACACAAGCCACTGAATGAAATTAATTCTATTACCACCACTAGAAGTACCTCCGCAGGAATGTCTACATTACATGAACGTGGAAACTCCGGAATCAAAACACTTTCTTCAAAATGTAAAACGTACAATGCCTGCTTCCAAATGACCTTTTTAGGTGTTACTTCGATCAGCACTAACAGAGATGAAATCGATTATGTTTTTTCCTTCCAAGAATAAATATATCCAAAAATGGGATCATTACTATCACTACGCAAAAGAAGTCATTTCATTACATTTCTACAAGAAAATTTCTTGGAAATGAAGAAATGGAATTGATCAACGGTGCACAAAAATCAGTGGGTTGAGACGAGAAACGATCAAAGATATACAGAGGAGGTATACTAACACGAATACAATTAACTTTTCATATATTCAAGACAGCACTAGATCGAATGATTTTTTATGACTATTAAGTTATATTTCAAGTCGACAAGGGACCACCTAGAGAAAACAACCGTCACCATCGTTTTTATGGACAATGAAAACACAAACCGTGACATAATTGTACAACAAAGACGAAAAGGACCACGACGCGTTGCAGAGACACACCGATGATCTGCCAATATCCATGATGCCCTCCAATATCCATTAATATTTCTGCATAGGGAGAACGGATATCATTTTAATGTAAAACAAATCCAACCTGAAACAGGCGGAGAAACAAATAAGTCACTTCTAAGGAGTTCTATGCTTACCGCCTAATAATCAGAGACGATGAAATATGCAATCACATTCTCAGCACTCACCGTTTATTCCAATAATTCTTGGTATGTATGCAAAAATAGAAGTGTAACGGATGCTTTACATAAAACTGAACCAGAAGAACTAAATTACTTTCGAGACGCGATTGTAAATGACGAAACATTGACGACATTGGAACATTATCGACATTGGAACATTATCGACATTGGAAAATATATCTTACCCTCATCTTACATAGAAAATCCAAGACATGTGCACGAACACACTCAAGATGCCATGACCTACGTAAGAAAATATGGACGACTTGACCTCTTCATAACATTCACATGCAACTCATCGTGGCCAGAAATTAAAGAACAACTAAAATACGGACAAGTCCCCATGGATCGACACGACGTAATATTCCGAGATACACTTGAATTTAATTACTTTATTTTTAAGAAGTCTACATATTGTTATTTAAATAAAAAGAAGAAGTACAGTTTTTTGAGTCAGCAAGACGGCTATACTACATCTTGGTTTATATTGCGACCGAGTGATTTGAAACTCTACAGAAATTTCTGGATAATTTTGTTATAATTGAACTGAGAAGTGAGGGGGCTGGGAAGTATATAGGTAAAATAAAAAAAAATTAGTAGATAAAATCCAGGATTCTGTTATTCTTATTGATTGTTTAAGACGGCCGTGCTTTTATTGGAAATTTTGTCATTAAATTATCAAAACTATAGATAAAAGTTACTATCGAAAAACTGGACGGCTAATTTATCATAGTAGCAAAACTTATTATCGACGAAAAATTGAAAGGTGAAACATCTCTGCAAATGCAAAGAAAATAATTTACTATCAGCTGCAAGAAACCATTAAAAATTCAAGCAAAAAGACACTCAATATATGAAAGAAATCGCAACAAATAAAAACAACAATCCAGGAATAAATATATCTTCATTGCTTGTTAATGCGCGAATTGTAATAAAGGTATAAAAGGAAACTGTTTTTTCTTAAAAATAACACTAACCTACCACAGAGCCTTTTTTTGTTCTAATATATTTTTATAAATTTGAGAAATTAAATGAATCTAGAAACATTCGCTTCTATAACAATCTTGAGATTTTGATAAAAGAAATGGTATTATTCGAATAACGGTATATTGAATAATATTTGTCAAGTACGAATAGAACTCGTACTACAAGTGTTTTTTACGCACTTAGGTATATAAAACATTATATTTATTCCACGCATAATTTCTATAAAATTACAAATATTTATATAATTTTCCACCAGGTATATGGTGGAAAATTATATAAATATTACGTATACATATTTGCAAAAATGTCACGTAGCTTTTATTTTCTCAGGTGTGAAACTATTATGAAATTCACAAAAATGATGAGATTTTGAATCACTGTTATTGTTTTGCAGTTTCAGATAAAGTTACAACGCTTTTTTTAATGTTTCTATGGAAATGTGCTCAAACAATTTTGGAAAAAGGAGAAGGATGTACATTTGGATGAAAATTTTCAACTTGATATACTTTCGGAAAAAAGTTTTGATAATATTACAACTTGTGTTCGCGGCAATATAAAGACACAAGCTTATGGCCATACCTATGGCCAAGAAGTAGCACTTGACATAACTATGGCCAAAGGCATAGAAGTACCAAAAAGAATCCATAGTGATCTATGGATCATTTATAACTTAATATTTACCATTGTTATTTCAGTTAAAAAATTTCTTTACTTCTTTTATGGCAAAATTTGGCGTGAAAAGATTAATAAATATAAGAGATATGATAACAGTGATATAAGAGATATGATAACATGATGGTGTTTTTCTACAAAACCAAAGATCATAAAATATTGTAATTTTCATTTTGGTACCAAAAACCTGGTCTCCAAAATTCACATACACTGATGACATAAGTTTGCAAAATTGATCTTTTCAATAATGGTCCCTTTAACAAATATTCTTGTAGTAGAGATAATTCTGGCAAGTAGACATTTTAATATAGTATTAATTTTTTTCTATCAGATAAAATTTTTTGTACACGGTAAAGATAAACAAATGATATGTTTTTAATTAAATGGCTTTTATTTTTAAATTAAAGAAGGCATATACCTAACTTTTTCTTTTTTTTTAGTGTAAAAATAAACCTATTTAACCAATCAAATGTATTATTATTAATTTTATTACTTCTTTCGAATTCCTTAGAAGTCCCTTTTTAACTTACTTCTGCTAGTTATTCCTTATCGCTACAATATCGAACAGTAGAACGCAATCATGTTAGCAACACAACAAACCACTTGCATAGAGATATTGTTCCAATTCGTTCATGTTTTGTAGAATCTTTTCCCCTATTTCTCACTATATACATCCTAAGATTTTTTGGAAACCAGCATAATTTCAAAATATTTCACTCTTATTTTTTTTTTATTTTTCACTACAACTTTAGCCATTACGTATTCGGGAATTTTATAAAATAAGTGAAAACTCACTTTTCCTTAGCCATCATTGTAGCTTTGAAGTCCTTATCTTGGGCTTCAAAAAAATGTTTAGCGGGAAAAGTAACATTTTTCATAAGAATTTTTAATCCCTATCCGGATCAGTAGAATACCGAACAGAAAACTTTTTTATTCCCTAACTATCTTATTTGTATTACTAACCGTAAAGTAAACACGATAGACATATTCAATAAAGCTTATTATATTACTTGGTTGTTTCATTAAGATGAATTCTTCACAGTTGACGGGTGATTTATTGCAATTATGTAAACTTAAAGATATTTTTGGACTTAAGAAACAAATTAAATTTCATAGAAAAGAAACAATATAGATTTTATGGGGGAAATTTTTTGTAGTGAAAATTTCTTTATAAGAATTTTATGTATGTGTTTAGTTTTTTATTTATGCACTTTAATGTATACTATCAACAAACATGGCAGTTCAGTTGTTATCAGAGCAATATCTAATAGCCAACCAGAGCACCAATCCAGTCACACTCAGTGAGCAACCGGGAATGGAACACGAATCTCTACGACGCGCCGTACCGTGCAAAGGACATATGCCTTGTGATCAATTTAATACATCATGGTGACAATTTATATGATGGAGTTTTTTTAGCTATTGTTTTACCCGTATTTTATTATTTTTGACAGTAGTTTAATTTCAGACAATTCTACCCTTGTAAAACCTACGTTATTCGAGTAAATAACAACAGTAGCTTTGTTTTGTTTCTTTGGAAAAGCTTTAAAGTTAGACAGCTGAGGGCAGAAATGTATGAGAAGGGTAAAGTATTATTTCATCCTTGATAGAAATAAAAAAGATTTAAAGTAGAGACGACTCGTAAAATTCAGTTAGCAAATAAAACAGACAGTTGTCCATCTTTTGTTTTTAGTGCTCCGTTAAAATGACCTAAGCGAAAAACATGTTCGTCCGTCCGTCCGTCCGTCCATCCCTACGTATGTCACAAGCGATTTTCTCGGAAACTATCTGACAATCCCTAATATGCTCAAACTTACTATAATGACAGAGTTCTGGAGTTCTTTCGCGTCTTAAAAGAATATTTCCGTGTCTTAAAAGAAATAAGTGTTCCCATTAAATACCTGAGTTATTTTTTGGGCGTTTTTACTTTTAGATTTTCATAGCCTTTATCGTGTACAAAATGAACTTTAGGTATATGAATGATAGTATAGTTATATGAGTTAATGATAGTATAGATAATGAGGTATAGTTCTCTTATATAAAACTTTCTAAAACTTCAAACTTTCTAAGGTTAATACTTGCATGGTACACAACTTTTCAGCCTCACTTAATTTTGTAACTTCAAAGAGAATGAAATTTACATTTAGTGCAATTTGATGAAACGTCTTTTTATAGCTTTAAAATATACCTAGGCCTTGTGTTAAGTAAATTATTTAATATCCAAGTATGGCTAAAAATTTGTCTCACAAAAAAAATTAATAATAAAACGATTAGATTTATATTTAACCGTGCATAAATAAAACACTTTCACATAAACGTACATAGACAAAACGTGACTTAAATCGCTCATGTTTAGTTATAGTATATTAGTAAAAAGTAGGTCAAACAGTGATGTCAAATGTTAAAACATAATATGCCTAATATTATATTTCAAATATCAGTAATATTATGACGTATATATCTTAGTTTTGCGCAATCACTTCTCGTGATTTATAAAAAGTGAAACAATATTTAGGTTGGTTAAATAAATCGACATATTTGCACACTGTGAAAATATAAATAGATTTCATAAATTGCGAAATATTTGAATTTTATAGTTTTCAGTTCAGAAATAATACTTGTAAAATGTTTATTATAACACTAAACGTTTAATAGACCTGAAAGAATAATAATTTTAACAGTTCCTTAAATATTACAAAAATACTCAAATATTTTCTAAAATTGAATAACTTGAGGTATAAAGAAACAAATATCATCATCATCATCATATATATTAATACGCTAAGGTTAAGATGTTACTCTGCCTTTCTAGAAAAAACCTCACAACTAATCCACATAAATTATATATCATTTTATAGATAATAGCTTGCTCTACCGGCATCCAGAACTAAAAAATTTATTATTGCTATTGTTTTTGCAAATTAATTAATTATTAAAATTATATACACAAAACAGCAATGCTGCCATCTAACGGCTCAACGTCAATATGATTGACGGTCGGTAAAATTTTTGTTTAATTTCAAATCCACTCACGTATAAATAAAGTGGCGCTTTAGCTCAATGCTTTTGATACTTGCGCCTCAATATGTCAATTTTAGTAAAATATTTGTTTGATCTGTCATCTGAGCTTCATAATGGAATAAATAATGCGAAGACTTTGCACGGGTCACGCTAGTATTTCATAGAAGATTCGAGTAGTACGTCGGAAACTTTTAAGTTCATTATATCTTTAAATAAATTTTTTCTCAGAATTGAAGAAATGGTGTGCACACCTCTAATAGGATGTTAATAGGATGTCAGCTTTGTGGTAAACAATATTTGTTATTTGTTAAAAAACTAATATATTTTTTTTTATTCAATAACATTAAACTAAAAATGTAATAAGCAAGTAAGAATATCAACAGATTATTTTTACATCCTAAAACACTGCTTCTATTTATTTGGTGAATCGGACAATAACATTATTTTTAAAGAACTTATTTTTATTTAAAAATATGAGAAAACGTTTGCTTGGTTTCATTCTTCAGAAGGAAAATATAAAGAGTCCTTTAAATTTCATAATTATATTAAATTATTCTATAAATTGGCACAACTTATTTTCTCCT
This sequence comes from Druceiella hillmani, assembly GCA_039881145.1. Taxonomy (NCBI): domain Eukaryota; kingdom Metazoa; phylum Arthropoda; class Insecta; order Lepidoptera; family Hepialidae; genus Druceiella; species Druceiella hillmani. The sequence continues at coordinate 15,412,299 of JAYKKI010000007.1, read as the reverse complement.
TTTTATTTTTCTTTCTATGAAATTATGTTTCTATTTATAATAGGTTTCATAGTAATATACATATTTCCAGACATTTTTCAAAACAATATCAGATCATCGACTTGTTAAATATATTAATGTATCAACGACATTTTTTTTAAGTTTATTCTTTTATAATTTACTCTTCACCATCGACGATGTTTATTACTGAAAAATATTACCCTGCATCCCGAAGACTACTCTAAGAGGCGTAAGAATTGAAGCTATTTCAATAAATCTTGTCAGCGTAATACATTTCTTCAGAATGAACTTTTCGAAAAGCGTATTGAATTTTTCTAGACTTTACGATCCTTGACTTGATTTTGTTTTACAAGTTGATAGATACAATCTTTAAATAAAGTAAAATTAGTATAACACTAAATTGTAAAAAACATCAATGTTTAATTAATCCCATACACTCCAGCGCTTAAAGCGCGATTATTTTTTTAAATATTAGGTATATTTATTGAATTCAAAATATATAAAAAAGTCATAATAAAAGTCTGCATATAATGTTATTTTGAGTAAATAATAAATACATATAGAGATATTGAATTTACTGTAAAGATTTCCCGGGTCCTTAAATGGTTTCCTTTCAATAATATTAACATTTATAACCCTTAGAAATATTATTTACTATTTAATCAAGAAAAAGCTTACACATTGTTGAATTAGTTATGATAAAACCACGAACCAAATTTATACCAACAATTCGTTTTAGGATATCGCAAGAAATATAAATACAAAGGCGAAACTTGAGTAGATTTTAAGAGTCCAGAAAGATGGCAAAGATTTCGGTTTAAAAATCCTTTTACAAGGAAAAGCTACAAAGCTTGAAATTTCATTACGGTGAAATTAAAATTGTTTCTGGTTTATTTAATATATATACGTTACATATTTCAAAACATAGCATTTTTAAATGATAACTGCTAGTTATAAACAATTATAATTCAACGACAAGTTTTAAATTGACAAACAATTTATATTTCATAAAATAATGTGTTCTAAAAATAAATTTAAGTTAACACTCGTTATTTCATTATATTGACAGGTACAGGTATTCCAGACAGGTACAGGTATCCATACGATGGTTTTCGTAAATACGTAAAAGATGTTTACAGTCCCACGTACTTCAAATAAAAATGGGCATTAGCTTGTTGACAATTTGTATCGTTGAATTTACGAATACGCTTGGGTGTACAAAGGCGTAGGGCATCGTTATTCGTCAAAATTTGTAGAATTTTAGTCCCTATTGAAATGTATATGGGATTTAATGTGCGTTCTATGTTCGCGCTTGTATTGATAACAATCAATTGATGGCCATTACCTGGTAGTTGTATCAAAATGACCACGGTTTATAAAATATTCGCCGAGAAAAATATTTTAGAATATTGAGTTTATAATAGGTATTATTAATAGAACCGTTCACCTTTTGCAAGGACTCTACAGATTGTCTATATAGTTTCTGAATCGACTGCACGAAATCTTCAAAAATTAACTCGCAAGAGAAGCCAGATTTTAAATATCATCCCACTTGTCCAAGAAATGAAACCTAGTAATATCTATCTTCTACTCGCTTTATGAATATGATGCTTGATTTAATATTTTGACTATTTTTTCAACAAAATCCAAAATTTTTAAAAGTGACCTGACGACTTCAGATCAGCTAAGAGAAAATATCACCAGAAACCATACCATAGTGACTTCTCGCTGAATTTAAATATGTGATATTGATTCCAAAAATTGCTAAAAAACGAATAATGGTCGTTAGGATATTATTGATACTGCATACTTAATAACCTCCAATATTTGTAGTTTTTAATAAATTGTGTATGCTTCGTATTTGTTTGACTCAGCATTCAAACCACCAACAGAGTCAATATCAACCCAATATATCTGTTTTTTTCTTGTATGCGAAGTTAATTACTTTTTATTACATTGCCAATGGCACTAATTTGATTGTTTGAAATGTGTATTACAAATCGTATAATTTTAAATGCAAGAAGTGCTTATGTCACCATTCATAAAATGCCAAAAACCAGGTATAACAAAAATTTTCGTATAATTTGAAACATATAAACAAATCTTTTACCCGTCGTGCTATAAATTAGGGAATACTTATTATCGTAGAGATTTCGTAAATTAAAATTACGAACAAAAAAGCATTCATATTATTAAAAAAACTTTTCTGCGGTAATTGTTTAAACACACAGTGATTGACGAAATAAGTATGAAGTGGAATTATTTCCTTGGAAAAGGATTTTTTTTATGATGTTTTAATATAATTAACAATTTTTTTCTTGGTTCCTTTATGCCGTAGAGTGCGAATAATATTATATGTATACGTGAATTTAAAATTTATATATTTTAGATACTTGGATTGATTAATACCATTATTAATCATACCGTGTTTGGAACGTAATATTTTTTTCACTACTATATTGCTGCATAACATACTCCTAATAACAAAATAAATACCAAAAACAAACTAGGCATAACTTAACCGCTCCATGAAACATTTGTAAAGTTTTCAGCTTCAGATAAGACGTAAGTATTCTGAATATGAGGAAACCAGCAAATTGTTAACGTATCCGCAATAAGTGAATAAATGGGTCGAATATAAATGAACACACCTCGTCAAATAAAATAAAAGATAATTTCTTTTCATTAATAATAATTGTTCTCAAGGTTCATCATCCCTATTATATAACAGTGGGCATTTACCCATTACTTGAATTGTGTATTTAAATGAACTAATTAAATTGCGAAGTTAACTCGGAGTCAGGTGAACTAAGCTGCGAAATGAACTGATTTTTTCACTGTCGTAAAGTCTTCTATGTACCTCCATCCATTTGTGTAACCGCCGATTGTTATACCAGGGATTATGAATCCGCGGCTGCCAGATTGTCGCGTTGATTACTGCGGTTGTCCAGAACGGCAAAACCAATATTTTTGAGAATAGTATCGGGAAAAACAACGCCTTAAGTTTATGACCATATATTTAAATACTTTTTAAATATTAGAAATTAAAGCGTAAAGTCATAAATATGTGCCCAAAATATTCATCTATAATACTTCTAAAGTTATAAAATGCAATACGTTTAAAGTAAATACAGTTTAGATTAAAAAAGAAAGAGAGCAAAATTCCCAAGTCGAAACTTTTATTATTTTATTTTAGGTTTAAGGGAAAGACCACGATTAATGACTGGAGACACAAAGTGCCAGCAAGGCCATAAATAATGTATGTAATCTAAAAGTAGAGTACATATATTTCATAAAAGCAGTATCGTTCCGAAAATCTAGAAGTTAAGGATAATGAAAAACATTAAAAATATGAATTTTTATTATGTAATTTTACTTCCAAGTGAAAGATGAAATTAAAGCAATTTATCATTTTCAAATTAATTTCAAAGTAACATTTGATATTGCTTTTCTCGATTCACTTGGATAGTCACTACCTATGTGGGTCATATGCCCTAGCGATTCATAAATCTGTGCGTTTAATTAAACTTATTAATCTTTAAAGAAATACGTTTAAAATGCCATCAGAACCAAATAAATGATTTTAGAAACATGTCATACCACATTACTTTGAAGATAAATCACAATTAAATGAAACTACGTGATGTAGTATTATTTCTATTTTCTTTAAGTTCTTTAAAGAACTTAAAAAAAGAACTCAGATAAGCTATTAGCAAAGATTCTTTCTAATAACCCACCTGAAGATGTTGTAATACAACGAAACCTAGGTCCTGGTAAAGAACTTAAACAAAGTAGAAATAATACTATATCACGTAGTTTCATTTAATTGTGAATAATGAACTTCTACAAAATGAACGCCAAATATACTCATTCGTAATATTTAATTTAATATATTAAAAAACATACTGTATAATAATTTTAACTTTATGCATTCCTTCTTGACATAAATTTGAACTATGCCAAATCTCACAAGTGCAAAGTTTTCTCTTCACATATTAATATACAGACTAATCTTAAATTATTATTAAATTACCTTGCCCCCTAATTAGATTTTGTATCTGATAAAGGTATTAATGCAAGCTAAAATTGCTGTTAATGTTAAGGTATTTTAACACTTGGCCTAAGTAGTCAGTCGGTATAGCAAGAGATAATGATTAGGTAAACAATTCAAGAAGAATGTAATTATTGTATCTTATTTAAGCTTGTTAAAAAATACTTTGAGATTTTCCCGAAAATACTGAATTACAGAAAATTTACACTAAATAAATTCTAGGTTCTACGACAACAGTAATGTCAGTATATCAGTAGATTGGCTGAAAATAGAGGTTCAGAATTTTCATTTGTCGCTAATTTTAAAGTTGAAATAGTTCACAGAGAGACATGGGTAAAAGTTACCATGGAATAAAAACTATGTATTCAATATTTTCTTTAGAAGAGTATAAATAATTAAACGCGAGGCATCTTAGTGGATATTCTTGCTATATTTCCGCTAGTTTAGTATTTTTATAAAAAAGAATCCGCCGTAAATCCTCAATATGGGTTTCCGAAACTACAATTCGCCTTATACAATGTGGCTTTCATAATTCAGGGACTACTATACACACACACACAAATACACGTATATATATGTTTACATATATATATATATATATATATATATATATATATATTTATTTATACATATACATATACATATACATATACATATACATATACATATACATATACATATACATATACATATACATATACATATACATATACATATACATATACATATACATATACATATACATATACATATACATATACATATACATATACATATACATATACATATACATATACATATACATATACATATACATATACATATACATATACATATACATATACATATACATATACATATACATATAAATATACATATACATACACATACACATATACATATACATATACATATACATATACATATACATATACATATACATATACATATACATATACATATACATATACATATACATATACATATACATATACATATACATATACATATACATATACATATACATATACATATACATATACATATACATATACATATACATATACATATACATATACATATACATATACATATACATATACATATACATATACATATACATATACATATACATATACATATATATATACATATACATATACATATACATATACATATACATATGTGTGAGTATATACAATATATACATATACATGAATTCGAATGTCTTAATTCGTAACTTGAGGAATGCAAAGACTACCTATATTCAATTCCTTCTTAGATAAAAGATATTGCTTAAGTTTAGTAGGTACATGGCATATGTTTAACATAATGTAAAATTTACAAAACCATCTTAAGGTGTACCTCCTGGACAATATTCATATGATGTTTTGATGATTACTCATCAAAAAAAATATTTAAAACTATTATATGAACAATGGAAATGTAAATTTACATTCGGTTTTTTTTGCATGAATGTATATTTATATAGAGAGAATATACATGAAAAACCAAAATATATGACACGAAAAACTATATTAACTCTTTGAAATTGCGTTACGTTCATTCCATCCTCTCTCACCATTTTCGACACTTTACTGAAATTACATTAAGTGACATTTCAACATAGCTTTAAAATATGAAAGAAATAATTTAAACGTAATATAAATTAGAAATGTTAATACAAATTGTGACTAAAAAAAGAAATAATAAGGAGCAGGAGAGATAGAAATAAGAAGATTCAACCTTTCTAGATGAATTTTAAGCATATTTATGGTGAATAAGTTCCGAGTAGTAGGGATCAGTTGTTTCACTGGTGTCGTATAGCTAGGAAAGGAAACTTCGTACATTTTCCATCGACTTGAGATTAGGAAAAGTAGCCGTATCATAAAATGCTACTTCATTTTAGTGAAATGTTAATTTTTTCTTATTACATTAGGCATTCACGTCCTTTATATATTTCAGATGCTATTTATATTCGGTAACAGTATAATTTTTTAAACAATATTCGATTCGCTAAAAAGGTTTTTATAAAAGATAAAGTTCAGCTGTCCAGATTATTTCTTCCCATGAGATGATATCATAAAAATATTTGTTACTTTTATTATTTTTATAGAAAATTTAATAAAAGTAATAAATATTTTTTTCATGCAAATCGACTCATTTTTATGGTATCATCTCATGATACCATAAAACCATAAAGGTTTGAACAAAGATTTTACTATTTCAAAATTGTTTCAATGAAAAAAGATATATATAAATTTCTTTATATATATATATATATATATATATATATATATATATATATATATATATATATATATATATGTAATTGCAGAATCTAGCCCATTGCCAGTAATTTTAGTGAATGTATTTCTCTTGATATTCCATTTACAGCTAAGAATATCTTTTTTTGTATTCAGTCAGGTTAGTTTACCGTAAATTCTTTTAATCCTGTATTGTCATTGACGCCTGTGGTTGTGGTTAATATGTATAACTTAATTATGATCATCAGTCAATAGTCATTTCGGCCAATTGAAGTTAAACTTGTAAAGATTAACTCATAACGTAGAAGAGTTTGTATCTGATGTTGTTATAATTTCTGTTTTGACCTATTTATATCATATAAAAAAATATTTCAGAATTTTCGACAATCTATTAAAGAACTTCCAAATGCTAAAATTTATTAGTCTACGTAAGAATTTACTTTCAATTAGATACCACTTACAATTTGCTGAGAAATAATAAGTATTATTATGTGAATTGAAGTGAAAATATTGAAAAGAGGCTATATATAACTAAGTAGATAAAATATCGAACTAAAATAATACATTTAATTGAAAACATAATAATTTTGTAAAACTGTTAGCTAAAATTTAAAAACACATGGTATTTTATTTTAATTCTGTTAGTTTATAAAATGAAAAGTTAAATAATTAGTATAAAAATTAAATATGTATACATTTATTATTTAGGCAGGAGAAATTTTAATTTTTAAGGTACGCATGAATGGAATAAGATGAGTTATAAAAACCAAATGCAAATATATTTTTGATGTATGTTAGAATAATTACACAACTGGTTGATACACAAAAGTAATATCAAACAAATATATGTATCAGTCAAAAATGTTTAAGTTTTATATACAATAAATCCAAACAAATATTCCTTTTTGTTTAAAAGTTTCCTTCTAAGTTTATTCAAAAACGGTCGTAGAAAGCGATTCTTTCCAATTAAAAATAATGAAATGGACGTTTCAATTTTTCACGATAATAAAGAGAATGTTTTCGGGCCATGACATTTCTTTTTTTTTTTAAATTTAACTTTATGGAGTATTATTCCATTGTGTGTTACTTCTGATTGGTTAATATAAATGGAAAGGTGTAAGTTTTAAAAACGTGACCACAGTTTATACGTTTTGAAGGCAGTAACGTTATGTGCATATAAAATAACTGTCACTATTAATAATTTGAATGAAATGAAGTGATATTAGTTTATAGTCGTAGTATCAACTATGGGGAAAATGTTACCATTGTTCCTTATGTTAGTCTATGTAGAAAAACATTTTTTAAATTATTTCCATTTTTAAAATTTTACTTCTTTATTAAACAAACTATTATTTATATAGCGAACAATAATCATCAATGCTTCCATAACTTTGTTCGTAAAGAAAATCATTAAAAGTATTCGATTTGCCTTACAGGGGTTTTTATTTTGATCAGCGAAATTATTTGTCACTTGAATGGGTCTGAGACCAAGAGTTTCTTCTTTCTTTTTAAAAAGCCCTAACGGTGTCTAATATATTTTTTGAACAGGTAAAAATAGAAAGGGCTCTAAAAATAAATTATTTTCATCTTCAAATGATGGCTTAGTTGTTATGTACGAATACATCGATGAATTTAATTATCCCTTAATAAAAAACTATTTTTAATACGAAAATATTTATTGATTGCAGTATTCATTAACCATGGACAACAAGTAACTATCCATAAAAGTATTCTCATTCATATCAAGAGAGAAAAAAGTATAATTCTGTATCCGGTCCAGACCATGTGGCAGGTGATTTCCGACTCCAAATCCTGAATTGCGTACTGCTATTGCGTTAAATCTCGTTACGTAAACCAAAGCGTTGTTGTTAATTTGTAAATTTTTCTCCCGATTCTTCTTAATTCTTTATTTTTACTATCGAGAAATAAATATATTGAGTTACGAATTACTGTCAGTCAATGACGTTTCGTCTGTCTTATAATCGGTGTACTGAAAATCAAATTGCTTACTTTTAAATTTCATTGCAAATAAAAATTTATTGGTATCTAAAATAAGCAAAATGAAACACAATTCCCCAAAGTACTTATTTTAATACCATTGTGTAAGTACGAGGAGACAATAATTCAAGTTAACTGTGGTTATTTTCTTATTGGATACTTTTAAGGGCATATTTTTAAAAAAGTGTAATTTAATTATTGTTACCAAAGTCTAAAGTACAATCTTGTGGCCATAAGCGGTTTTTTTTCTAATTAAGAAAATATAACGTCAAGCGGTTATTATAAAAATAGAAAAATAACAAAATGTATTAAAGGCAAAATGCAGACCGTATATAGAATGCTCCTTCAATATTTTAGGTACATGTTACTGAAAAGTAAATTGCAAATAAGGATGACAAATTCTCCACTTTGAATTTTATACTTGCATCTTTATGGTAAAGTTAATATTATAGATAAAACTAAAAAATATATATGTCCTTTTTTCATTTTATATTCTAACTTAAACCAGTGTATTTTACACATAGGCTCTAATGCAATTTTTTATCTCAATATGTATTATTATACTTTCCAGGGTATAACAGCCACAGAAGAATATACTCTATAGGAGCTTTTATATACGTCGTTAGACCAACAGAGTTGCGTCTAAATATTTAGTATATTTTTTTAATGTATAATACTTAAAGTTTTTAGCCACTTTAGGTAGTTACTAATTATACGAATGAATACATCTGAAGAAGATTTTCAACATATATAACGATACGATCCAAGTCGATCTCGGTGAAACTGTAGTCACACTACTTGCAAGCTCAGTAAAAGCCTTACATGTATATCCAAACATATTTCAAATAAATTCTCTTTATCGTAGTAATATTTTACCTAAATATCATAAATGATAATAATATTTTGTTATTATATTTTTAACCGATCTACTTGATCGTTTGAAATGTATTCATAAATTGATCGTAAATGTGTCTGAAAGTATTAATTTACCTAACTTCTCACCTCTTGGAAAATTATGATTAAAGAAAGGAATACATTTAGGAGCAATAGCTACACAAATTAACGTAAAATGTTAGAATTGGAATGGTGTAAAAATCTATAAATGGTATAATAACTTCAGATCTTTTTTAAAAGCCAATATAAATTTTGATGTATTGTAAAAATTAATGTATAGCACTCGGTGTGCAAATTTAACAATATTTCCTTCTTTCTTTACTTTAAAAACATAAGAAGTTATAAACTTTAATTTGTTGCTTCCCCTTAAATGATATATTTAATAATAGTTTTTAATTTCAAGAAGTGTTGTGATCTTTAAAAACGAAGTCAAATTTTTGATGTAAATTGATATAAGAATTCGCAAATGCGTGCATGTGGGTCGTATAAAGGCCTACCTTTTTAATAAAAAAAAGATATTTTGTTATAAATGTGAAAACTTACATAAAATGGAAAATGTGGAAACTTATATAAAATGGAAAATGCACATCGCAAATCTCATGAAGTTACGATATTCATATAAGAAACCCATTATAAATTTGAAAAATAATATGTTTACTTAAAAACAAAAGCGCTCCCAACTGCGGGATTCCTTTATAATTAAAAAGAAGAAAATGTAGAAAACCTTTATATTCATTAAATAACAAAGACATTATCCCTATAATCATGAAATCTGTCGTATGAGATATAAAATACTTCTAAACATAGTGAAGTGACTTTGTAATAATTATGAAACTAGAATTTCATCATTGATTTATTAAAAAAATATCTCGATCGCCTTTAATTTTATAATCCTTTACCTCTAATTTTATAGTCACTCAAAATGTTTAAAAAAATTTAAGAACTTAATATATACGTTATGGAATTCAGCTACCTTTAAAATTAAAATGTAAAATAAAAAGGTCGAAATGAACATTTGTTCTATTCTTTTATCAAAATATCAAAAAATTATAGAAAATATAAATGTTGATGTCATTCAATCAATCATTGCTTTACACTCCTTGCCAATTTAATTAAGGTCAATTTTATTAATTCGTCATCTTTATAACACTTGAAAATGGAAATAACTTGATAAGATATTTCTTTTAATTTGAAAGCTGTCATTCGTTTTAGTGACAATTACAAAATTTTGTATTTGTGACAAAATTAATTCAATGCGAGAAATATTTCCGGCAATGGATTTTAGCTTTTATTACAAGTAGTAGGAAAGTTACCATAGACTCCAATTAGCATTTGAAGCATCCGTAAGTGACAACGAATTTCAAAGTCATGCTTGGTTTAAATAAAATTTATTCTCATTTTTGAAGACATTTTTAAATAACCATATTACCAAGATAGCGGCAAAACATCGCATTAATGTTGGAAATATCAATTTAGAAGTAAAAGATCACTACATGGACATGGATATAATTAGAACACAAAAACGCTCCAAGAATATATTTTTCTGACAAAGGTTTGTATTAAATCAATACCTCAAAAGTAGAGCAAAGTACGAAATTGCTATCACTTGGACTGGCGTCGCCAAATCATACAGAAATTCAACGGGGAGGGAATAAATTTCTCATTTTATAGGTAACAACAGCTAGATTTAATTTAGTTTTGAAATAAAGAATTGCTTTCTTTCAAACAATTGTTAAAACAGTGAAGAAAGGGCAAAGTATCAGGGCAGATGCGGTAATATTTTCCATTGAAAGATTAAAATATACCAAATATTAACAAGAAAATTGCTTTTGTCGTTTCCCTATCTACAAAGAAAAGCGAATTATCAGATCACTCACGTGTCCTTTGGTCTATTTCTGGGTTGAAAATATTTTCCTCAGAAATGGTTTAATGTAGAAACGTTAAATTTGCGGTAATAGAAAATGTTATATAATAATATTATAACACGCACTTAACTCCATATTTAACAATAAAATTTACACAAAATTTTTGGAGAGGCCAACGGAAGTACTAGAAATTTATTTTTCAATAGTTTCATGTGACACTAATTAAAAGAGCTATTTATTTATACTGTAATACACAAAATTGTATACAGGATAATTCTATTGGTTAAAATAAATACAAAAACATTTAAAAATAAAAATCATTAGAAATTTACCGTAAAAATAGAACCATAGCTAAGTATCATAGTTTTTGAGAAATTTATGAATTCGTACGAAAAGTATGCTTTAAATGATCTATCGTGTTTATGTTGTGAAAAATAATAATATTTATAAATTGTTTAAAAAATACTATGCCCAGTATGTGCAAAACTTTTGGAGTGGGAGTGCTATTCGTACTTAACAAGTGTTATTAAAATATTTTCATTTTAATTACAAAATATTTTCATGGCTCACACCGAGGAGGATATCGTTAATAATAAATTAAGTTTTGTCATTTTTATGTAATAAATGTATAACCATTCCTTATACATGCAGGTTTTGTGTAAAGAACATAGGTATCACATATCCCACATAACATTTGGTTCTATAGAAAATTACCTGCCAGCGGGTAAAATTTTGCTAATACTGCTTTTCTTTTATCTACAGCATTTATCATAAAAGCGAATTAATATATTTAAGACATATTTTGGGTATATTCTTTCTATTTATATTTAAACCTGACAAATACAGATTTACAGGGTGAATAAACACAATACGCTTTGAGAAATGAACGCATAATATGTAGGCCTCCAGCAAGTGTTTTCTGGCGCGATCCAATAATTCAGATCTATGATTCGCCCTATACAGCAGTTCCACCATATTGCTATATAAACGGTTTATTAATTTTACGTAATGCTTCGATTCAATAATATGATTGGGCAGTGCCGACCTTAACGACTAATTAATTTGTTTGGCATTTTTATTGCTCAAATATTTAATACAAAAGAGGTAGTTTTAATGTATAGAAATAAGTCGGGCATACAGATTAAGCCATATAGTGTAAAATAAAAAAAATATTAGAAATGGTAGAAAAAAAGAACTACGATGAAAAAAAAATATTTTGTGTTATTTTTATTTCAATTGATTACTATTAGGTCAGTTTTAAAAAGAAATCGTTAGATTTCACATGTACTAGCATAAAATAGAAAAAAAAATTAGCGTCAAAATATACATAATGGTGAAAGTATGTATATTCCGACGATGCATTACACATGCGGGTACAAAAATATTGAGCGAGATATTGAAAAACTTGTATTTGGAAGAATGTATGTTCCTAATTTCAAATAACCTGAATAATGTTCGAATGAATGAGAAGTCAGACAGTCACTGTAGCCTTGTTTGTAAATGGGCCACAGGTTTATGATTACATGATGATTCTCTCTCAATTGACTCTAGAATTATGGAAATAGGGTATTTATAAGTATAAAAATACGCAATTTTATTTTAATAAAACGCCCCTTTTACTGTTTTTCAACAAATATCCTGAATAGGGATGGAGTTTTTTTAAAGTCGTTTATCGAAAGTTATTTCGACTAATTTTTTTTATTTTATTAGCATTTACAATAACATCACAATGATGAAGTAGAAAAATTATTTTTAACCTAGTGTTTAATCAAATATTACTCATTTGATTTATTTCAAATGCCAATACAATCGCCATTCAAATTATATTGAAAATACCAATCCATTTGAGTTTCAGATACCAAACATTCAAACACAAATAACAGCTAAATATATATTAAGAACCACATGTCAGTGAAGAAAGTAATATAAATTTATGTCGACTTTTTACAAGTTGCGCCATTTTAGATAAGACGTTTGTTAGTCTTCAGATTTAAAATCATTTTACCAAAAATCCATTTTGTATTCAAAGATTTTCACAAATATTGCAAAAACTATATGTCGGGGGAAGGTCAGGAACTTTAACAGAATTATATATGGTTTTGACTGTCATTTATAGGCAATCGAAACACTAGTTTGAATCACAGGTTAAAATTGTCACACTCTCTTACTGTAATCATAATACCATTAGTTAAAAATATTTACAGTTGAGTTTTTTCGTACATAAATTACCCTACGAACAATCCTTTATTACCCCATCCTTCAATAATATAAGAGTGTCAACTTTGAAATAGCTGGTTATATGTCACAAAAATTTGTAATTACGTTAGTTCATTAAAGTCTCATTATGGTCTACTTGCTCCCACCGGTAATCGATAACATACAACTTACTAATTGCAGCCACAATCCGGTCCGTAAATGTTGAATGCATAAAAAACGAATTCGCTTTACAAGCAACATACTCTGTAGTAGGCGCCGGTCGTACACCGGTAATACTTGAGAGTATGAGATGACGTCATAGGTTTAAATCCTTTTCCCTCTCTGATACCACGTCTACTGGGCCCAGATTTTCTCTTTAAAAGTGACATAGCCTTAAGCTTTTTTTATTACACGTACCTAGCACGCAACCAGACCCTCACCATTCTTTATAGAATCATCATTTAAATGTATTAAAAAACTAGTAGGCGTTTCTGGGGAGTCATAACGAGTAAATACAAATCTTCTGAATCTCTCATTATGTGATGTGTTCAAATCGTAGAAACGTTTATTCTCTTTAACAGCGTCAAATAAATTGTTTTTTGCTCCAACAGCATGCTCCATTTACCACCGTCACCATTGTCTTCCTGAGCAATCGATTATTCTGCTCTCGTTGGAGGAAGGCCGGAGACTTCATCAGGATTTTATTGTTTTATGAGCATCAGGTCGAGGCAATTGAAATACTGATTTGAATCACAAAATTATAATTGTCACACTGCATTACCGTAACGATAATAACATTGGTTAAGATTAATTAGAGTTGAGAATGCGCGGTATTCTCAGCCTGTGCGTGCGATCTCAGTCCCACTCGTCCGTCGGCAAGAACTACTAAATGTCAACTGACTGTCGCTTGCTTCACACCGTACATCTTCAACTCCGACATATATATATATATATATATATATATATATATATATATATATATATATATATATGTATATATGTATATATATATATATATATATATATATATATATATATATATATATATGAAATAATAATATAGTAACTTTGTATAATATTCACCCTTCTATTACTAGAAGCTTAGCTTTAATTTTATTAGCCCTATTTTTTTCATGAAGAATATAATAGAGGAAATATTAAGTCGACAATCCTTATTAATTTTATAATTTTTAAAGTCAGTTTATGCATCCCGTACTACTAAACTATTTATAAGACTAATGTATAATATTTTCACAAGGATATTATTTTTAAATTGGCCTAAATTTTCCGTCTTCTTTACGGCTCAAGGCAAGTATCTCATATACATTTATACAAAAGTGAATAAAAAATGTTTATCATATTTTTAAATTTTTAGATATTTTATTTAGTATTTCTTTAGTACCATTGGTAGAGGGAAATTTCAATATACTTTATTGTTATTACTCTGAATATTAAATACTTGCAAATTATTTTATGATGAATAAGTAAATTAAATATATTTTAATGCCGTTTTACCTTCAATAATTGCAACAGTTGTAGTGGCATTTTAATATTTTTCGTTGGAATTATTATATGGCTTTAAAAACTCTTCTATTTCTATTTCAATTTCACGAAGTAATCTCTGTTTGTCTTTTCCACCTTGTTTCATTGCTAAGTATTATATTTGTTTTATGGTTACGTCAGTTAATAATCATTTATAACCTATAATAATAACAATTTTTTACTTAATAAATTTGAATTACTTACAAGTAACTTTTATTTCTAAATTAACCAAATATGTATTAATTTTATAAGTTGGCAATCAAATTTTTAAATAGTAGTGTGCTTGTTTTAACTGGTTTATCCCACATGCACACAATGTTAGGCGAGTTGGAGAAGCTCGGTTAATTATTAAGAAATAATATGTATACAGACTCACAAATAGCCATATCCTATTAATTACCCTCAATTACATGATTATGTTCTTCTAAGAGTATTCCAAGTCAAAGTCCAATAGAAATGACACGGTACAATATTGTTTAAAATTGGCAAAAATATGTACTTTTAAAAGTATTTACAAAATTTATATAATCAATACGTCCACGTGGACATGATTCTACAATATAGACATAATACAATACGAATTATTGACAGCTTGGCAAAACTCCTATCAATTGCTTTAATGAGGCCGTCTAATATTAAGAACTTAATTAAAAAAGCGAAAATTAAACATGTTTTAATCTTCATTTTCATAAAAAGTACATAATCCAAGAGAAAGAACCATGGGGTGGGGGAAGAATGTTGCCCATCCCAAAAACCATGAAATGGTTTTGCCCAATTAAAAAAATTGTCAAAAAAATAAATAGTAGATCTACTAAAATGGTAATATAATTTTATATTTTTAAAGTAATTGAATCGTGTCAACCTACCATCTAGCTAAAGTATATAAGTCAACAAATTTTATGATTTTATCGATTTTTTATGAAGGCACCAAAAAGAGTATAATATAAAAAAAAATTACCTGTATCCGGTACACAAGCTCTGCAACCTGATATAATATATATATATATATATATATATATATATATATATATATATATATATATATATATATATATATATATATATACTTATATATATATACATATATATATATATATATATATATATATATATATATATATATATATATATATATGCAGACTATCCCCTAAGTCATGGACCAACCGAAAAAGCGACATAGGCCAAGCTATGACTTAAATGATAATATAAAGGTAATTTTTAAATTTGTTGGAATACTGTTCTGGGTCGATCTTTTGGGTACCACGACTACAAATTAAGTCTGATTTTTAATTTTTTTGAAGTCAAATATTGTCATATATCTCAGTAATAACCCTTCAAAATTAATTGAAACATTTTACGAAAACTAAGAGGGGTCTCTGAAATAAATCAAAAATAAACTTTTTAGGATTTCGTAATTTTTGTCGCTCAAATTTGACTGTATATGCTAAAGAAATGACTCCGAATGAAACACATGTATTGAAAAAATTACACTAATCGAATTTTCACTGCCTTTAGCTATAAAAAAATATTCACATTTTACCGCAGAAGGCACTCATTATGAGTGATTTCCCTATGTTTGAATTGTCATGTAAATTTATTTATTTTCCTACGTATTTTTCACCGATACATTATAGGTAACTTATTTGTAATATTAACTACTTAATGGGGTAAAAAATAGCTTGAATCCAAAATATTCAAAAACTATATGACCTAAAGAGGACAAATTTCGATGAATTTACATTCATTTATCGTAAAAATATATACTCTGATGCGATCACTATCAGGTTATTGAGCAGTTTAATACCGCAGGAAACTGTCAAGTACGAAGAATAAAAGTTTACTCATTAATACAGGGCATAAAATATTGCCGTATAATAGCTGGAATATACATTTCATGAGCGCACCGTCTCTT
This sequence comes from Druceiella hillmani, assembly GCA_039881145.1. Lineage (NCBI taxonomy): Eukaryota > Metazoa > Arthropoda > Insecta > Lepidoptera > Hepialidae > Druceiella > Druceiella hillmani. The sequence goes on along the minus strand of JAYKKI010000007.1, from coordinate 15,395,574 downwards.
CTGACTTACAAGGAATAGAAACCTAACACATCCAAGAGGAAATAGGTAATAAATGGAAAGGGAAGAGAATCACACATTCTCATATACACATTTCAGAGGAACGTCTTTTTCACACATTCAATAATGAAGCTGTATTTGCCTTCGTGTGGGCTCCAAATAATGGAGCCGGGTTCTAATTTGCTATGTACCAGTGAAATGTGCAGCAGACGAATTGATGAAATAGATCAAAAATTTTTTGAATTATTTAACCAGGAAATAAGTTTCCGAAAATGGTTCTTTATCTACATCCGCCATGTACCCACGAAACGTCAATCGCGAATCAACTCTGACTCTCAAATCAACAACCTTATACAGACGATGCAGTGGGATTCTACTGACCACATATTCGTATTTATTAAGAGCGTGTGCTCAACTTAAAACTCACTATTGAATATGTGTTTGCGTTAATCGTAGGTCGCTTTCTGCGCTCTACTCAACGATGGCGATGATATCACTCTGCAATCCTTCACTATCTGTTGAATCCTTGACGATGTAAAAAGTTTCATGCTAACGGCGAATAACAATGCTCAGTTTTCACCGCGCTATCAACATCGTTTGCCCACATGAGCGTATTGCTTTTTGTCAACATATGAAGAAAAAAAGTCGTAAAAGTAGAATGGAAATATCGTTTTCTACACGAATGAACGCTTTCTGATTCTATATCTTCAAATCAGAGGTCAACATGATAAGCAACGTAGTCAAAGAAACATACAAGGTTCATGACTACCGAAAGTCCGATTTGAAACTGATGCTGCTTATTATAGAGTGACCTCTGTAGTTCAAATAGATGTTGCGATTTAAAATAAAGTCAAATAATTTAGCCGATGCAGTGAAATTAGCAATTGGTCTGAATTATGATTAATAGCAATTAAGTGTATTTTTCTTTAAATTTGTGTCATAAACAATTAAATACTCGTCAAAAACAGTAGAATTATTTAAAAATTAACAATTTCTTTAAAAAATAAAGTTTTTCTTTTCAGTATAAGCTATGTTGAAACTACCTGCAATTGGTACTAATGCATGTGCGGCATCAAAGTAATAAAAGTCATTTAAGTTTTAAACCTATTTTGATTGTAATTAAAAATATTCAAGGACTAAGCAAAAGTTGTTGCCATTTTTTATCACATTTTTTTCTAAATAGCTTCACGTCAAGAGCAAATATACGAGTAAGAGGAACGATACTTTGGTATCATTCGTTTGTTTGTAGTTTAAAATTTAAAATTTTTGAATTCTACTTATTTTTACTTTATCGCCATTAACATCAGGCTTCTACTTTGAACCAAGATCTATGAAACAACTTTGGAACCAAGAGTCATAAAATAATGTCATAAGAGATCTTCCATGACAGAATTTTGTACAAAAAATGTATAAATTAAAAAAAGAGTTTTAAACAAATTTTGACGACGGTAATGATATATTTTTCTATTATTGCAGTACGCTCTTAGTTATGAGGGGGAGGGTTGTGGCGAGGGGATAATATTGGTTTAATTTCCTCTAGTTCTATCCCTAATTACTTGACCGCCTATAAAATATATGGGTTTTTGTCGTGCATTTGGCATTATGCAATCGGCATTAATAGGCCGCCGGCCCATGAAACAAAAAGCTACAGAATATAATTTCGGTTGTGACAGTTTTATTAGGTTTAAGGCTTCCAAAATCTCGATATCGCTTCGGGATTATCTTTTATTTTTCGTGAATTTACCTTTGTTTATGTACCTTGCTGCAATTCTGTAAGCTGTAAAAAATCAAACGTGAAATTTAGTAGATAAAAGTTTAATCCAACTGTAGTCATCAAAATAGGTTTAAGTACTTTTTTAGAAAATCACAGACAAACGTATTATATACAAAGAAAAAGAAAAACGTTTTATATATACATACATTAATTTAACTGGTTTAATGCTTAGATTAAAACAGATAGAGGATAATGTACCTTCTACGTGTATTACTCGAGAAATGGCATACGCATTACAAACGCACGGGAGATTTCGCGCACACATAACTCTTCCTTTCCCTTTTATTTTAATGTAATATTGACGTAAAATGTCTTTCATCACAGTAAGAAAGGGGTTACTTGATAAAACCATAGGTAATGCAAACATGAAGCCTCTTTGAACGCGTCTCAGTGGTAATTTATTTGTATATAATTCAAAAGAGAAACAAACATAAACCGGTGGAAAAGTTGTAGCCGTTTCTTATAACTTTTATCTCATGTAGCTTGATGGCGCCAGTACCGCGTGACGCACATCGTAATTTGACCTAAAATGTAAGCTTACAAGGCGTATTTTGCTTGTCACTTGTTTATGGATTAAGACAAACGTTGTTGCGTTAGTTAGAATACCTTTCCCTCTAAATAAGTATAAAATAAATATAAATAATATTAGATGGCCACACGGAGTAATAGCGGATTGAAGTTGACTTTTATGGAAAATTGCAGACTACTTCGAATATGGCGTCTCCTAGACGCAACGTTAAGCGACTCGCTTATATAGATGTTTCACACTAAACTAACCTCCGTATGTCCCAACACAGTCCCACCCGATTTTCAACATGTGGTGAACCCCAAAATAACTATAACGGCAGGAGAGGTACGGGTGAACTAAGAGAGTTTTAAGAAACGAACAGCTGGCGGCAGCGTGGGCGTCTATTGGTTGGTGATATCAAACCATGTTCTCTATGTATAATTTTTGATGAAATTCTAGTCACCGTTATTTATTATAGTTAACATAATATGAAGACCGAATAATTTACATCTATAATATTGGCAGCAATGTAAATACTTTTTAACGTGTCTAAAAAAATTGTTATATTAGTTTCCGTCGGCAGGCAAAACTGATAAAAAAATATTGAAAACCTGTAAAGATTTTAATAATGACAGAAATACTTAAAGAAAATTTTGACTATTTATTATTTGTAGCTGTCTATTTTTGTCACGCAAAAACTTAAATGCCTTTTAAGCAAACCACTTTGGTTGACATAGATCTTCTGCGCCAGTACTCAATTTTCATGACTTCTCTTTTTTTCATGAATATAAAAAGATATTAAATTTTTTAATTTTTGCTATATTTCAATTGTACTTGTTTCAAAATAAATTTGTTATAATATTCAGGGCACCTGTAATTAGCTATAATATTTATATATTCGTCATCGCAGATAAAGCGCATTTTATTTATCTTGCGTATAGTGCAACACACTGCACAATATTACCACTCAAACGTCGAGAGCTAATTATTGCTTACGTTACTCGCCGGCCTACCCTGATGATTATGCCGGCTGCTCGTGTGTGTAGCATGCCTAATGAGGGGAGATATATATCAAACTATTCATGATTCTAATCCAGATTTTTAAAGTTTCAATGTTTATTTAACAACAAAATAGTACACAAATATTTTTTTAACAGAGAATAGGCAGGTATTTCGAATCAGTATAAACAATTAAACCAAAAGAATTTCTGTATGCATTTAAAATCAGAATAGAGGAATAAATCAAATATAAGAAATTACTCGCAACCTGAACTTCTACTATATTATATCGAATTTCACACATGACAACAAGGACTCGCCTTTGTACTCGGTTCAACTCAAATGTTTTATTTGAGTTCATCACAGATGACGAAAGTTGGACATAAAATTACTAACCCGAAATTAAAGGACAGTTTGCGTTGTTGGTTTGCCCATAAAGGTAAAGAGAGGGTGAATCGTTGGAAAAAGTAGAGCACATTGTTTTTCGGACAGAAAGGTTCTTACACCATGATAATTTGTTTGTCACCGTTCTCAACCTAGACCATTCTTAAGCTAAAATATCAGGTTTTGCAAACTAATATATTGCCAATTGTTTGCTTATTATTTTGAAAAAGTTTTAGTATAATCACCTGCACGTGCATCCTTTTTACCATGACAAAGCTTCTGAACACTTAGCCAAACAAACGACCGAATAGTCAAAAAAATTTAATAATAAAATGTTATATTATTAAATCAACGATATCCTGGGATCTAATTCAAGGGCATAAACAAACCAGGTGGCCGAAAAATATGTCAAATAAGGTTGCAATAATATCCCTATTTTGGGTGCAAAATTAACCTATCCGTGCGGTTCAAGAAGAGTTGAATTGTTTAATAAATATCATCTTCGATTTTTTGATTCTACAATCTGCATTGAATTTGAATTTTCTATCTATTCCATTTAAATAGTTTTCAAAAAAAAGGTTGAAAAATGATAAGATAATTCAGTACAATTCGTAAACCAAAATCATTGCAATTTTAAAATTATTAACATCCATCCAACATTCGATTAAATCTTTAAGATCATAAAAAGTACCATCATCGATTTTTTAATTAAACCTCTCGGAAAAACTTTTAACACAATATTTGTTCATTTGTTATTTAGAGAAATTAATATTTGCTTCTTATTAATAATATTACTAAAATTTTAGTTGCAATTTCAAAGTAAATCTCGTGGAATATTTACTATTTAACATGATAAAACTTACAAAGGTCCGCAATCAATCAGATGATTTGAATTTTTTCGAAGATATAGTTTTTGTTAAATATTTGCAATATTTGTATTATCGAGTGAGTTGAATTATAATTTCTTGAATTGTCGTTTTTAGTGTGAGTGAATATTTGACATAATTTTATTGTAAGCTGAATGCAATCATAATACTGGCGAAGTTTTTAGGTTATGTTTTACAGAAGTCGACTTTATATAAGTAAGTGCATGAATACATTTTAAAACTAAATAATTTTAATTTCAGTTGTGGTGTGCGCATGCAAAAACTAATTTGCATCGAACCTTTTTCTTAGAAAAAGAAAAAAATTATAAAAGGAAGCAAATATGCGGACTAATTTCACAATGACAACTCATCTGACACTTGACAAATTGACAAAACATTACACGTTACTAAAGTGATGGTTGAAATTATTTACACAGGGTGATAATTTTACACATAATTACAATTTCATACAAAACTTTAACTTTAATCATTTTATGAAACAGTGGATTTAAAATAAAAACATTTTGCCGGAATACACATTTTTAATTGCATGAGTGGTTCAAGTGGCCCCTCTTGTTAGGTTATATAGCTTATAAACAGGACTATTTAAAAAGTGATAAAAAATTACAAAATTTATTCATGAAAATTAACACTTTTGAGTTTTGTTTTTTTTAAACCAGTAAATATGTGTGCCCTAGTTCCATGGAAAAATTTGTTCAGTGTCAAGGGGGCTGCTTGTGGTTTTTATGTAACTTTCCAAAATAAACCTTGCATGTACAATCCTATATGCAGAAACACATAAAATCTAAAAGTTATATTACAAGTCACATCAAGTGAACTTAAGATAGGCATGTAAAAATTTATATTTATATAGCTCAAAAAAAAATATGCATTGCAAAACTCTATGCTAAATTCAACAGCTCAGCTCATTCAATTGAGCATAGACCGGAATTTATTCCAGATATTAACCTGTACACATCGTGGTATTAATTTGTCAAAACAAACATTAAAATATATTACTTAGAGGCAGTAGCTGCATGAACACGTTTCGATTCTTATATACTTGCGCTAAATAAAACAGCTCGACAATGAAAAATTATCTGTTTGCTATGCAAAATAAGACCATTAAAGCAAATTTCTAATTTTAATCTCACAATTGTAATTTGAATTAACGATAAATAAGCTGAAAACTTCATTTCAATACCTTTGTAAAATGGTTACTTATATCCACTTCATATTTGATCAAAGGGATGGAATTATAGCGACGGGTATGAGTATTTATTTATTAATGGTTCAATATACTGTACAGTAGTTTCTAGATTACTGTGTCTAGCTCGTATTAACTAGTTTATTAAAAAACTAAATAAATATGAAATAACTAACAATTTAGTCATCTAAATTTTACAAATTTATCACCAGAGGTCAATATTTGAAATTAAGTAGGTTTCAAGAACTGGCGCAGAATTCAATTCAAATTTGTAGAAGAGCTTCAACATGAACAGTATTATATTAATTTTATATTCCCCCAGGGGCCTTCAAATCTGGAAGCACAAAAAAGAGTCAAGTAGAGAATCTCATGGTCTATCCGAAATACGAATATGTGTGTGAATTCAGCGTTTTTGAATATTTTTGATTCATAACCAAACTAATAAATTTGAGACAAAATATAGTTGAGAAAAAAAATGTGCCCTATTCGGTATAAAAATATTAACTTACATAAGTTTGAGCATAGCACCAAAAAATTAAGATAAAAATTAGATATTTAAAACACCCGATTGAGAACTTCATTTTTGACGTCTTTTAAAAATTAAACAATTATTACTTTTTAATTCATTAGTACTTGACGGAGACATTTAAAATTGCTACTGAGACAAATCCGCAAATCTGCCCTAAACCTAGACCAAAATTTTAATAAGTGTGAAATTTAATTATTACGTGTGATTAAAGGAATAATGAAAAAAAATCATAGGAAATAAATTGTTATTAAAATTTTATAAAAAAAATTTCAAAGTTACGTTTTAAATGACTTAATGCTGTTACATTTTTTTAATGTATTTTCGGTGTTCGACTTCTTCTTTCTTCCAAATTATAATTTTATATAATATATTTTATATGATATATTTATATATTATATAATATGCATATAATATATTTCTATGAATACATCAACTTTTTATAGTATCGTTACATAAAGAAGTTCATTGAATTTAAGTCGGAAGACCATAAAGATCAAGTTACAGGTCCACCAATACTTATTTATTTCACTCTTCACTTTTGTAGCTATTAGTTATCGCGTGTTAGCTACTACTTGATATTATCTTGTTTAATTATTTGAAGTCGTCTACAGCGCTTAGCAATATGTGGCCATCACCATTTGGTAAGTGCGGTAAGTGTCTCTACAGCATCATGTTAAGGTTTATTAAGTAACTATCTTGGCCTAATTTGGTTAATGAGACATTTACTACTAGTAAATCTGAAACAATTAAATATCTTGTGAATATCTGAAGACGTGTGACTGTGCGGATAAAAGTATTTATTTTAGTCTTTTTTAAATGATGTCCTGTAAATTCATGACAATATGAATATATGCTATGTTATTAAAAACACATTAGGGTCTCCTTGCAGGAACACAGACGAATACTTAAATAATAAAGATTTAATGTCCACCATACGAATCACAGGAGCTTCATGAGCACAGTAAAAAACAAGAATGAAACAAATTGCAAAGTGTTTTCATTCTACCTTCTCATTCTACCTTCTATCCATTTCATTCTACCTTCTTATTCTCTACTTACTGACAAATATTTTCTAACTAATATTTTTTAACTAAGTCTTCAATAAAATTCTTAGTATAACTTTGAAATTTTGAAGAAAAATATATAAACTCTTTATTCATGTATTTTAAGTTCGATTTATGTTAATTCTACAATAATTTTAATACCATATTTTTCTCAGGATAGGTGTGCTGGTAGTGTATATATGTGCATGTGCACCTGTGTATATACGTGTGTGTATATGTATATATGGCTGTTATGTAACGTTTTTTTTAAATTGTTGAAATCATTTTATGTTTAATATCCTCAGTAATACCACTCTCATGAAAACCTTGATTTTGTGTAATTTTTATTCAATATAGATTTACGATATCTCTTTATGTGGGGTGTGTCTGGATCATTTTTTATATTGTAAGAATAGGTGTGTACGACAAACAATATTTAAATGATACGAAGTATTTTAGCGAGGAAGATACACCGGGGTTGTCTACACCATTAAAATTCTATTGACAGAGAAACTGACATTTAGATATGTTTTGTTGTCAGCTGTGTTCCAGTAGTTCCATGTGTTTTAATATTTTTCGCCCAAATTTTTTTATTACTTTGTCCAATCTTGTTAAAATAAGAATTTTGCCTACTGTTGAAATGATGAACATTAACTGCATACAAAATTATGTGTATTCAATAGGTGTGTTATTAATTATCCCTATGATTGTTCTTTTGACAAAACGCAGCTTTGACCGATCTTAATAATACTTTGCAAAATTATGTAATTTTTTGGATGCCTTTATCAATGTGTATTCTTGAATCTAGTTGCTAGTAAATTGCGGGCTCCATAATCGTCATATATTTGGTCACATATTGACGTTTGCTCAATTTAAAGATTAGGTGTTGGTAAATTTAATTTGCACGTTGCTAATATTGCTTAGATTTTATATATTTCAATGCGTATCTAAGTTTTTCATTTCAATTATATCTAGGGATCTTTCGTTTAATATCTTTCCTCTTAGTCTTAGATCATATTCATTATATTCAAGACATGTATTACTCTTTGATCTAAGTTCTTTGAGTGGCGCACTTGCTATAAAGTTGAAGTAAAGTTATATGTCATGCATGCTATGCGATTTAATGGAAGTTCAGGTATCGACTACTAAATTAATTGGTTGATTGTAATATACCCTTTTATAAACAAAAATTGCCGTCAAAATTAGAGAAGGTAATACACAAAATTTGAGGAATCTCACCGTGAGAGACGAACGTTTGCTGGGCAAGACTGCGTACACCACGGAAGCTCTGTGCGTCGCACCACAGGTTGAATAAAATAGAGAAAACTGGCGCGCTTTCCTTTTCACCGCCAACCACGGAAGGATGCAGAACTTTCCACTTGGTAGGTAGGTAGGTAGGTAATTTCACCATAACTTGAAATAAGGTATTGTGATGTGCAGGACTGTAGACTTCCCCTTTTTGTCGCCAACCGCCGAAGAATGTAAAATTCTCAGCGCTGCGCTAGTTGATGGGTCCGCCGCTCAGACCAAAGGGTTGTAATGCGCAGTCAAGGTTTATCGCTTGCTAGTTATATCCTTGATTTCTCTTAGTTGGGATTTGTATATTATTTGAAATTATCTTCTGAAATTTACAATTTATGGTCATCGTTATTCGGTATGTTCAGTAAATATAGCTAGAATGTTAAATTAAAATTTTTATTAATTGCCAGGAAACAGTTAACCAGCCTCCCTGTCTACCTAAACTATTCCCTTTGGTTATACTTATTAGATAATATTTAATATTAGTTTACAAGAAGCAGTCAAAACACAAGATGCCTTCATAAAAATGTTTCGACTACAGACAATGAATTTATTTTAAGCCAAGTCATCGAAAAATAATTTGAGTGCCATGATAATTGATGTTGCAGAATATCCTAAATAGTGAATTATCGAAATTTTAAACTTATAATAATCGTTATTCTATTAAATGGTTTTTGTTTATTGCACGATTTACTTCATAATTTCATATCTGAGTTCGAGTATTTTACCTTAAGAAAAATGGAAGCCGTCAAGTAGAGAGTATCAACGAAATTAAGGTCATGAATTCTGAAGCAACATTCTTAAGCCCTTTTTTAGTTTATTTCAAATGAGTTAGTATATAAAACAATCTCACAAATTCCGAATTTAGGGTCAATTAATAAAAATATAAATTTTATATGTAAATATACAGACAAGATTCAGTAGAAGAGTTTCCGTTGTAAATAAAATTTATTAAATTAATAAATGTCAAAATAAATGTATAAAGTACATAATTGACATATATATATATATATGTTTATATATATATATACATATATTTATATATATATATATATATATATATATATATATATATATATGTATATACATATATATATATATATATATATATATATATATATATATATACATATATATATATATATATGTATAGATATATGCCAATAACTGATTTATGTATTTTATTCAGTTCATTTTGCAATAGAAGCTGTATACAGCATATGACAAATAGTGACCCAGCATTTTATCTCTGAAGCGAGTGGAAGAGGTCAATTTCCGCGATTCCGCAGTCATTATACGGTAAGGAACTAAAGCAGGTGTGGCCAATTGATATATTTTGAAATCGACAAATTAATGTAAGAAACTGATGAAAATCCTCGACTTTAAGCATGGGCTTTGGCTGCTCAACTTGAATGCTCCACGGCATAAAAGAGATACATTAAGACGAATCATGCAAAATCTATCAATATGCTCTTTGGATACTATTGAAGCAAGATAAACTCAATTTATATGTAACTTTTATCTTTTCAGCGTACATTCAACCATTTTCTTAATGGTAGTGAGAAGTGGGTTATGTATTATAATCATATTCATAAGCACGAATGGTGAGTTAAAAGTCATTTGGATAATCGATGAAAAAAAAATAAATGCTGTCATAAAAATATAATGATCTTAACTTCTCGGCATATTCGTGAAATCATATATCGATAAGTACTTATTGATAATGCAACTAATACGTTGAAAAATTTTTCCCATTCCTTTTATTAATCAGATCAGGCGCCGAACCGCTTAAGTTTAGCCAACTTACGACCTTAAGTAATGTTTTGGGTGAAAAAAAAATTTTGATGATACAAACCATCTTCGAATGTTTATTGTCGAATATTTTCCATACAATAAATACAAGTGTCTACTGTCATGCTATCCATTCTATGCCAATCAGATGGACATGGGTAGTCGAAAAGGATGGTGCATATGTCAGTTATAATTATTTTTCACATACTGAGATATTGTTAATTTTTTTTTTTCAAAAAGCTTATAATTTAAAATATAATTCGATATTTTACATATGACACAAAAAAAATATTCCCCGTATCATTATTCTAATATTCGGAACATCAGATGTTATTTTCGCAGGGTATAATTCATGTATCGCTTTTAAGTGAAAAAGATCGTGCGTGACTTGTCATCATTTGTCTGCATATGGAAAATTAAAGATTGGATAACAATTGCCTGAAACTATTATAACCCTACCCCTAGTAATTACGGAAAAATTGTTTAAAAAAATGTAAAAGTCGCTTGTTTGTTGGTGTTTACATATTTACGTTATTAATACCTTCAAACGATATTTCTTTATTTCGTTTAACATTTTGTAAATATAATATTAATATTTTAGACGGATCACATAGAGTGAAATAATTAAAAAAAAATGAGTATGTAATAAATGTGAGTTTATTTACTTATAAGGAAAAATATTACAATCAGTACTTTTATCATTTCGCTGAAATATTTATTATCTTTATTAAAATGGAATTTGTTAATATGAAATTATTCATTTTTATCAATAATTACAAAATCTGTTTCAACTGCTTATATTAAAAATATAAAATGTAAGATAGAGTAAGAAATAGAGTAAGAAATGTAAGACTTGAATGACAAGTGATGTGGATAAAGTGAACTGGGATTATTTGAACCTAGTGAGGTATACACATAAAGTATTTAAAGAACGGATATCTGAGAGCGGGGTTTGTTGATGAATTTGACATGGTAAGGTGATATTCTAAAAGTCTGAATTATGAGAGCTATGTAAGTCTTAGGGCTAATAAGTACAGAGTGTAACAGCTCCACGGTCGGAGAATATACTTATATCCTTTAATGAGTGTAAGTCAAAGAAATTCCATTTCCAGGTATTTGTATCTGGAGATTTACTATTTCAGTATCACAAGCAAGTTCAGAGTCTACTTTATATAATTTAAGTATAGGTTTAACTACAGATTTTTTCACATTCATTTAAGTTCGCAAATCTTATACTTAGCATAGAACATAACGTATAAAATTTTTCAAATAATAGTGTACAAACGGTAGTGACCATATTCCAAAATCTGGGATTTCTTTAAATATTTCATAATTTATTTAAAAAAAATCTAAGTTACTAGTAATATTCTTTAGTTTAATAGTAGATATATTAAATTTACAATTCTTGGATTTAACTCTAGAGTACTCACTTCAATTTCATATATATTAAAACTGTTGTGGGATCCTGAAGTACACTCAAGTATTTTATGAACGAAAATAAAACAAAACAACAAGATAATAATCAAAATGTTTTATATATTATAATTGACCATTAACAGAAGTTACAAAAAAGAGGAAATGAAGTGATTTATTGCAGTTATCATTTTACATTTGACATATGTTTATTTGATGCTCGGCACAAATATGACGCTGACGAGAGGGAAGAATTGTCGGTCTTTTGTGCACAGAGTACAGAAGCAGCAGCGACCGGGTCGGATATCTTGGTCGTCGGACATCGCAAGTCCCCTTGCCCTTGACGAAACCAGCCTGCTCCAGTGGTGTTTGCCACTCTAAGAAGTATCGGATTCTGTTGTTAATGATGTGTGACAAAACTTCGCTGGCATGTAATATTAAGGCCAGCATTCGGTAATTGTCACATTCTGCAATTGAGCTTTTTTTATCAAGTGGAAGTATGATCGATCTTGCCTAACCGTAGGGCCATTCACCAGTTTGCCAAATAGTGTCACATATCTTATGTATTGCGCTAGCGCCGGTAGTTCCCGTTGCTTTAATGAGCTCAGCTGATATTTGATCTGATTCGGGTGCTATCCTATCTTTGAGTGCGACAACCACTGCCGTGCATTCAGACAGTGGTACGGGAGATTCTGGAGCGATATTGTTATTCCACGGCGTTGAGGTAAGCGGTATTTGATTATCGTGGATAAAAAAATGACCAAAAATATGTTCGAAGATTAGAATTAACATTTTTAATCATTAAAAATATATAGAGCGGTTGAATAAAATTGTGATACATCATGTTGCTAACTATTTTAGCTTGTTTGCAAAGACATTGCACTATTTTGAAGATAGAGTTCATATTATCTAAGTGAGGGTTTATTAAGGATTTATCGATACAAAAAATTCCACCAAAATGGTCGTCAATCGAATTAGTCTATTGTAGCAATAAATTCCTTAAAAATAGCAATGCCCTTAGTTTTATTTCAACTATCATTAGAGTGCATAATATTTTTGTTTTCGAATTTGTTCTTAAGCAGGCCGGGAAAGTATGGTATCTATACAAATCATAAGGAATAAGAAGAGAAGACTATTTTCTTGTTAATATAAGGTGAAAGCATCTTGGAATATCATCTCGAACAAATTTTGGAATGTTTGAGATTCTTTTTTCTTTTAATCTACATTTTGTGGTAAGTTCGTTTGTGTTTAATATGTACGGTATTCATAGAAGGAGGAGAGAGAATATTTGACGTATTGGATGTGTTCGTTTTAATAGTGTCAATGATTTTATGATAAGATGTTATACTGAGGTCGACTTCGTGTTAAAATTATTTTTAACTGACCTAAAATTTGGGGTTAATAACCTTTTCCGTCAACCTTACTTGAAATTTCAGCCTCTTGGAACTGGTTAATCGTGTGAACTATGCATTTGAATTGTTTTTTAATTAGTTAGTTTAGGGCGGTTACCTTGTCTACTAGCCTTATTTCAGTTACAAGAGAGTATGTAAATTTTCGGGAAAAGTACATAATACCTTTGTGAGATATTTATTAGATCGAATTACATGTGGAGTCGTCGTCTATACATACATTGTAAGAGTTGTCGTTATCTTTAATAATATTTTTAGTGGTTTATTTTAAGTTTGGTTTACTTACTTACCATTTATTATTACAACCGACCAAAGCTTTACCAAAAATAATTGTTGCTGGTCCCGGTTTTTGCAATGGAAGAATTTTGAGCATAAGTTTAAATTACTTGATATTCGCTCAGTTGGCTGAATCCTCAATTTTTATTTAATTGAAAATAAAGGACAATTGGTGGCGCCTCTCTGCGAACTCTATTTCATCTAATTGCGAGTGTCTTGGGTCATATTCTTAACGAGGATAACTCGTAAATTATTTGAGAAAAGAAAAGTTTTTTGATGAGTTATTTACTCGAATTTATTTTTTAGAAATTCCTTTTTGCTGTGACTGCTATGTTATTATCACATTATGGCCACTTTAAAACGTGACCCTTTGGAAAACAAATTATTCTTGAATATTATTATTAAATTTGTTATAGACTAATTTTAAAATTATAAAAATATATTTTTATAATATTAAATTAATCTGTAAAATTTAATATTTAGTTATACTCGGATTAAGAATGAAGCAAGCTAAGGAGCAAATTGAAGTAAAATGGGTTGAACCATGAGGGATAACAGGAATCAGGGATTTAAAAGAGAAAAAAAATGCTGAGGCATTTGGGAATATAGTTTGCCGCTGAGATTAGAAATAGGGCTACGTCGTGGTAAGTTGATGCTCTAATAGTCTGACCGCCTTATTATATTAATGGAAAAATTATGAGAAGATGTGATGTAAGCATTAGATCCAGTAAATACAGAGTATAACAGTACGATTATGTTTACATATTTTTCAGAATTTACATTAGAAATGGAATAAAAAAATAAATATTACTTATTGAAATAAAATACATATACAGATATGGCAGATGAAATAAGTAAGAATAAATATGCAATCTAACGGGATGACAAAAAATTATTGTTTGAATTTAAATATAATTTGACTGGTAAGCAAATTTACTTCTATGAGAATACATGCGTGCTAGATTAAAATTGTACTTTGCAATCATCACTTTAACACTATGTTAGCAATTTCTACTGTTCTTAACATAAATCATGAATAAAGACGTGGAATAGAGGGAGTACTTGAAATATGAGGTCATAAGAATTTTTTGTCAAATTATTTCAAAAATAGGTCATTATTTGAAGATTTGTGTATAAATGTTTATCTCAATCTAATAAAAGCTACTATTTAAATAATCAAACATTTTATTTCTTTGTGGATAAATTAAGTGATTTTTATTCCTGTGTTCAAAAGTATATCCAATAATTTACGTTTGTTTGTTTTCGAATGTATTTCCACGCATTGGAAATGGTAGATTACATATACATTCGACGGAAGTGATCGGACACATATAAAAATACAACATAATTAAGTACATGGATATAAATATATAACCACGAACGCATTACCAAAAAAACTGTATTATTCAAATATCGATGGACGTATAATAATATGAAAGTTGTAAAAAAATCCATACGTATGATTAAATTTAACATTTAGGGTGATATCGGAGAACGCAATATATTTTCTCTTCTCAAATATTATATACATTAACTTAATAATGAGAAATAGTATTTTAGTAGGTTTACTAATAAGTAATGAGTGATAATTAATGTCCCAATTTAAAATCAATAAATCATGGATATAATAATAATCGTCATTTTTTACTATGTGTATACTGGCAGGGAGTGGAGAGCATCTACGTAAAATTCAGGTGAACTGGAATGAGAAAATTGGTCCATAAACTGTCGTAGATTACATTCGTCATCAGTTTATACGGGTAAAGAATTTCTGAGCGATTTAAGCAAAAAAGAATCAGTGGGGGCAAGGTGTGACGAATGTGGCGGGTGGGAGAAATAAGACGATCTAACCAGCGAAATGTTGGCCGAAAAGTCAAAAGTTCAGAACAGATTTCAGCACTGTGGTAAAACTAGTCCAGTCTAAATTCATGTTGTACCTACGAACTTTTTACCCCCCGAACTCTTTACTTTTAAGCTTTTTCCCAATTAGTGTAAATGATTCTTTGCAGTTCCGTGAGAGCACCGTCGTCTATATTTTATGTCGTTTATATTTTATGCGTGTAAACAGTGCAACTTCTTAGTTACTACTGAATACTATTGAGAGCGTGTCACACCTTTATATACTGTCAATCATGGAAGCTTCTCGAACGTTCCCATATTTTCAACATAATTTTCAAAAAACACGCATTACTTTTTAGCCCACTGGATATAATCGGTGCTTAGTATGTGTGGCTTATGATTTATTATTAAATTACAAGTAGTTTTTGGATGGAATTATGTTAAAATGGCGTCATACTGAATATCTCTTGATATCATGTTTGACTTTTGAAATTTGGTGGATTTTAATAGTATTAGAAAGGACGTAAGCGAATAAAATTAATGTGATGCTAGTCATCATTTTAAATTTATAGTTATCTTTAACAACAGTTCATAATTTCTTTTGTATTGCTTTACTTGAACTTGATTCTAAATTAACACAAGAGATAATTTTTGCGGAATACTGTTTTTGCTTGAAAAGAGGTTATTGTATATTTTACAACGTTGCTTTAACGAGAATGCGTTAAAAAACCTTTAAAACAATATTATTAGGGAAAAAACAAAGAGAAAAGCAATTTCTGGCTATATATTATTTGACTTGCTCTTTTTTAAAGCTTTGATAAATTCATTTAAAATTCTTCTAATTTCATGGAAATATGTTATGCAATATTAATATCTAATGGGTAAATTCAGTGGATTAATTCCTTTATTTATTTGTTTATTTAATGAATCTCTAAAACACTCCTTAAAGGATTTTGTCCCTAGGACATTGCTTTATTTTACAAAGGATTAAGAACATATTTAAGAATCAAGGAATAATCTTCGTCAATAAAACAGGAAATACCTTTTAAAAATAAAATAATTATGATCTATTACCGCGCACTTGTGCAAAAAATCATTTCATATTTGCAACACATAGCACTTTGAAAACATTATCGGAATGAATATTGTTAAGCAACGCACATAAAACTCTATATTGGTATTATCATATACAGGAAACCAATTTTAATGCAGAGTACGATTTTTTCGACTTTATTAAAAATTACACTAACTGAAGATTTTCATGTATTGTAAATAATAACTCCTTCCACAAACAAACACATTAAATACGACACTTAACAATAAAAAAAAATTATAAGGGCATCTTTACACTAAGTTGCAAAATAGATAGTTAATACGGTTAAAGATAAAAATACTGAGTAAAAAAAGGGAAAAATTATTTTTGTATATAATGTGTACATAAAGATTATTTTTGTAAATAATAAATAGATGTTAAAATTAAAAAATATTTCCGTCTTATCTGAGAAAACAACTTTGACGAAAGAATAAACCTTCGAGCTAAATAATGAAATTTTCAGAATTTATTTATTGAAATATAAAGTTTCCTTTCCTCCGAGTTGAAATTGCCTCGACGCGATTGACGAAGTTGAACTCATTCGTATGTGGCGTCTCAGTTGTAATTAGAGGGCTGGCAGCTACCGCACTTACTCAATGTTAAAACCTAGTTCCATTTATTTGCTTTCAGCTTTTTAACTAATAAATAACAAGGATATTCATTTCGTCTTGCTTTGGCGGCAATGCACGCTCGTAACACGGAATATGTGTGTATTGTCTACAGACAAATTATTGCACATAGAGTTAATTCTACCAAAATGAAATATGTTCATATATTATCACATGCCAAAATATTTTTTTAACAGGACCCTAACATGAAGAAAATTTTATATTATGCACGAAATGTTTTTTTAACAAGAAAAATAATTTTATAAGAACGAGAGACATTAGGCATCACATAGAAATGAAAGTTTTAATTAACCGTGCGGCATTTGTTACAAATTTCTAATAGCTTTCCAGAACGTCATTGTGATTGGAATTCTATATATAAAAAGGTGTCTTTTTACATCGCATTAGGTAAGATCTTATTGTGCAAGATGTGATTTTATATTGCAATACACTTTGACATTAAACTAAATATTTATTACGACACCATAATTGAGTATTATTGTCGGCTTCACCAAACCAATTCAGTGAAATATTAGTGAGACAAAGGATACAATCGGCAGACCAAATATTAAACTATCGATAAATAAAAGATATAGAAAGAGGGTTTAATATTTTTGACTTTAACAAAATGCATTCAACAAATTCTTTTACATAACACCGTATCTTTGTAACTTTGTTTACTGCTATATATAATTAGCTGTTATATTTCTAACATAAAAACTTTACTCAATTAAATTTGGAAAGAGAATCTTTCTAACCAAACAAATTTGACGGTTAAAGTATGGTTGGTACAAATATATATTCTACTAATATAAAACTGTTATTTACTATTATAAAACTATTTATAAACTATCTATAAAACTATTTATTAAAAGTCATTGTATTATACCCACAATATTATTAAAATATATAAAAAAAATATTAGTTTAAAAAATTTCACCAAAAATAAAGTTGTAAATACAAATACTTAATCATTATTTTATTGATATCAATTGTCAAATTTACATGGTAAAATGAACAAACTTCCATTTTTATTGCGAAATTACCAGACTTTTAAACAATCGAAATTTCGATGCTGAAAAAACCTATAGCATATATGCTATTCATTAATTTTATAAGGCGTTAGATTGAGATATCTACAATGTGGCTACTTCGACTGCTTTATTTTTAGATTTGATTGCATTATATCAAATATACTTTATGTTATGCTTGGCATATAGATAATTAAAAAAAACATTGTGATATGGTATTTTATTTTCAAATGAGTATTGGTACTATAATATTTTCCAATACAATTGCATATTTTACGTTAGTATTTATATAATAGCTGAGCTTTTATTTCCCTTTCGATATATATATATATATATATATGCATATATATATATATATATACATATATATATATATATATATATATATAAATGTATTAATATATATGTACATATTTTTTTTAAATATATATATATCTTGAAACGACTGCATTATGATGTATTGGATGATCATTCATATCAATATTAGATATATTCATTTCAAAAATATTAGAAAGGCTTTAATATAAATGTCCGGCGTTATTTATACACGCTTCGCATTACATACATAATGACTCGTAGCGCAATGGATAAGACTTTAACGCCTGTCTAATAAGCTAAGATAAAATGCAATCGTAAGGACAATTGCTTTATAGGAAAAATTGCATACGTTGATTATATATATACATATTATGTATGTATACATATATATATATATATATATATATATATATACATATATAAATATTATAATAAACTTATACATTATTTAAGTTTATTCTAATATTATGCGTTTTACAGCGTTAAGTGTGTAATTATTAAAATGGTTTTCATTATGTAATTAAAATGGCGGATTCCTAGTTACGAAGGAGTGGAATTATTGTGTTATAATTTGTTAATAATAACACAATGATTACAAATTACATTCCATTAAATAAGTATTTCTATCGAAATTTGTGGTTATCATATATTATAGTTATATTTATTTATGTAACATTTATATTAATAATTTGTTCAAAATACTTCATCTTACTTATTTTAATTTCTCGTGAAAAATATCTATATAATCGTGTGTAAATAGAAAAAATGCGCACAATGAAGAAAGTGTATTTTTTAATTTTAAATATCAAATTAATCCATATAAAATGACTACCGTGAATCTAAGAAAAAAGTTTACAATATTTTAACAATCAAATCAGTTTTTACACTATGATTTTCTTTTCAAATCGAATGAAGTATTGTAAAATTTAGGTTTTTTTTTAAATAGTGTTACTTTTCCAATAACTGCTTTAATTGTTTAATTATTATTTTATAGTCTCTAGCCGTATATGTATACGTTATAAAAAATAATGTTAAGTTCATGCGTTTTTACAGGAATTTTATTATTTCTCATTGTATTTTCACCCTTAACTTGAATTTTTTTATGTACTTAAGTATTTAGTAATTTTTATCAAATATGTTTCATTAATTACATAAGATATAAAAGACACAAATATATTAATTTAATACGTAAAAATAAATAGAAATTTGTATGTATCTATGAGAAAACATAAAAGTGAGAAACAGAGATATAATTTCGTATATTCGGTACATACACAGAATTGAATAACTGAGCCCAGCGCGCTAATTAAAGGAATGTTGGGAAAGTAAATTGATGTTTACTCTTTTTACGATCCAATCCTTTATCAATACAGTCATCCACCCAGTCTGTTTCCAAGTCGATTATTGCTTTTTCTCCCTTTTTGTACCATTTTTTTTTTCTTATTTTATGTCCATAATGACTTTCAATTCTCGGAATACTTTTACATCTGCCGAATATTCTGATTAAACTTTTGCGCCACAATTTTCATGTTTGACACGTTGTTAAATAATACTAGTAAAATTTAGACAGCGGCTCAGCAAAGGTACTTAAATATACACGTATGCACAAATGTAAGATTGTAAATCTTACATTCATGAAAAGGTAGATAATTAAGTCTATCACTAATCTTACTGAAAAATATTGATTATTGATTACTTAAGGTATTAATTGATTCCACTTTGTCTTCTGGGTACCATAGGATTTTTTTAAAATTAGGATGGTGTCTATAATGTCCATGGAACTGGGATTCGAAATCCGTGCGGGGTCTTCTGAAATTCGATTAAGACTTTTTGATAGTCTTGTAGCTAACACGTTTGAGAAATATACGGACTCAATATTAAATATTGAATTTTATTCTCCATATTAAACTCAATATTAAATATTAAATTTCAATTTGTGGCAATTATGAAACTGTGGTTATATTGTTGTTGGGCAAAGTTCATATTGTTGGCTTCGTTATAGTATAAGCTCTTTATATATTTGTTTACGTACTTTAATTTATACAATTAACACATATGGCGGACTTATTGCTACGATAGCAATCTCTTACAGTCAACCAAAACACCAATCCAGCTTCGCTCTATAAGTGGTCGGGAATCGAACCTGGGTCTTTGTGATGCACTAAACTGTTAATGGTCGTACGCTTTGTAATTAAACCAACACTCCAAAGTAAAGACTCTTTACATAGTTGTGAGATTACTCTGTCAATAATAGATAGTGTTTCAGAAATTTTTAACGAGATTTAATAAACGGGCTCCCATAGATATTGTGATCTATAGCGATGTTGGCGAAAAATTAAATACAACCAGATGTTTGGTAAATGTTGATATAAGCACTATAGAAAAATAGAGGGGCACGCTTTTCAAAAAAACATTTTGAGGCTGGCACATTCTATTGTATACAGTGCATGCCAAATTTATTGAATCAACTATTAGGATAAATGATGCTGATGGGGACTTTAAAAGAGAACCTACTTTCTTAGAATTTTGTGGGTTTAGAAAGAGTGGACAAATAATTGAAAAGATGCTATTTTTATTTTTTTGTTGTTGTTGACTAGTGACTATAAACGAGCGAAGCAAAACTTTAAAAAGCTTACATACAGAAGAAAGTATTATTATTTAATAATACTACCCAGGATTTCGCTGGATTAAAAAGCTACCTAACCTGAATTCTAGTGTTTTTCAGCTTGCCAGCGGAATTCCGCCTGCGACTCCATAATTAAGTAACAAATATTTTTAATTTAAGTTAAATTTGTTTCCCCAATTTTTAGTTTATTTATTTGTAAGCATGTTTAAATTTGTATCTTTCATTGTCATTTTTCTTTTTAGTGACCTTTGATTTGATTCTTGAAACGACTGCATTATGATCTTATAAGAAAGTATCTATGAGTTGAGTAACTTATTATAATCACTTGATGAGGGATTACGTCATAGTAAGTACTGAACAGGAAATAAATAAATAAAATTAGAAGGTATTAGGTATATTAACAATTTATTTACTTGGGGGTTTGAACTAAATAAGATTATGTAATATAAAAATTATTACCTTCTCATAAATAAGGCATTTAATTTTTCAAACGCATTTCTCCTAAATACTTGTCGTAACTGTAAAATGTAATTTCTGGAAATATACTAGTCTTAAATTGTGCATTCCCTTTTAGACATAAATACTTGATGCTTTCCAAAATTATCCATTTTATTAAGAAACACGACGTTTTATAAATATTTACAGTTTTATTTTAGAGTCCGCTACTATATTTCGGAATTTCAATTAATTAAATTAAAAGCAAATTTACAAAAGTTAATTGGTTAAAATATATTAAAGGAACTTATTTCAATAACGTGTGAAATTAACTTGATTGAATTTCCTATTTTAGGTAATTCAGTTTAGAAAATAGTAGTCCTCATATTTTTAAATTCAAATTTCCACTGATAACATGTAACATACGTATATAAAAAGATATTGGTTACGATATATGAAATAAGTATATTTGTTCGCTAGAGCAATACGTAAATGATAGAAATGCATCTTTAATAAGCAACGTTTTCTTCCTTATTTTAGTTAATACACATACATTTCCATCAACCAATTAAAAATTATTGCGCGAACATTTTCACCGACATTTTACCTCAATGTCGTATACCTGATGTAAATCAAATATACGAAATATAGAAAAAAAGTAGTGAGTATCACTTCCGTTTTTTATGGAATAGGGAATGGTGAAACATGTGCATATATTTTAAATAGAACGTATAAGCGTTTTTATTAAAATTCAGGCATTGTTCTAATAGTGAGTTATTTACTTTCTATCGAGTATTTTTATGTTTTCCAGTCATACATTAA
Source organism: Druceiella hillmani (assembly GCA_039881145.1). Classification (NCBI taxonomy): domain Eukaryota; kingdom Metazoa; phylum Arthropoda; class Insecta; order Lepidoptera; family Hepialidae; genus Druceiella; species Druceiella hillmani. The sequence goes on along the minus strand of JAYKKI010000007.1, from coordinate 15,373,307 downwards.
TACAATTGTTGTAAGTAGAATGAACATAATAAATCGTCGTTATTTTATTCTCTTGTAAGGTTGTCATAGACGAAAAATTTAATAATGATAGATACGCAAAAGATAATTTCACACAACAAAGCCATTATACTTATTCAAATATATATATATATATATATATATATATATATATATATATATATATATTTATATACATATATATATATATATATATATATATATGTGTATATATGACGTCACATATGCTATGCCATCCTTAGTATTGAAATCCCCAAATTTGAATTGAAATTCAAACATGAAATTGCCAAATTTTAATAAAATCAATTTGATTGTTTAGCCTGTGAAAGCACAACAAAAGAATAGATAGACAAACTCATTTCAGTGTTTGTAACATTAATGTTAACTTTATTAATTTACAATTAGATATATTAATTTTGTCACCTAATACATTTTTACATTTTTTGAGTTAACATTCAAAATATTGTCTCAAAAGATTGGTTGGAGAGGAAAAAATTGGTACGTTGAATTATGTTGTATTTATTCATTAAAAATTAATATTAACAAATTGTCCACCTGAAGGTGAAAACCTTGATGGTGGTTCAGAATTTAAATAAAGTAGAAAAATACTACATCACGTAGTTTTATTTAGTTGTGAAGAAAAATTAAGAAGTACAATTTCCAAGAAAGTTTGTCACTACATTTGAGTTTTTCTTTCTGTGGGCAATTTTTGGTGTATAGATGTGTAGCCTATCTTTATTTCACGCCATTGTAAAATAGAAAGCTACCCAAGACTGATGATCTGAAAAATTGATAGCATCAGGTTTTTATGATCGTTCTTAAAAATGGTTAAAATAGTATTCGTTTCCATAAATATTTTCCTGCACAAATAACTACCCATTAACAATTATATACCAATAGCAGCCGTAGAAGTGCAAATGTAACCATTGTATATATTCTATAATAGTGGTACAAATTCAGTTGCTGACAGTAATTGCATGTAACAAATAGAACCTTATTTAACTTATAAAATAAAGATTATATTACCACTTTGCAAGTTTCTCATTGTTTTTATAAATATTGTTAGTTATCATTAGTTTTAACCCATCCAATTTATATAAGGCGTATATAAATTGTACGGAGAAATTTAAATTAACAGTGCAAATTTGAAAACACGGACTTTGCGCTAACACTCATTGAAAGTTTGTGTGCAGAGTTATTATATATTTTATTTAAACGCAATGAATATTTATCGGTACTCTTGAAAGAAATTTTTAAATACGAAATTAGAGTCATGGAACGGATATACAGAATCCGTTTAAAACAATGAAACCAGAATATATTAGCAGTCCAGTGTGAGTCGAGCTCTCGTTTTGAGGGTTATTTATTAACAATATTTAAAATTAAAATATTGTTATAACTTTGACAAATTAGGAACATATTATTTTTAACTTAAACATGTTGATGAATTTCCCTCGGAACTAAACTGTATATGTTTTTAGTTTTTAATCAAAGAAATGTATTATATGAGTGAATTTGAAATATAGAGTGTTCTTAATTTAATAGCAAAAGTATTTTTGAATGAAAGAATAAGTGTTATATGCAGTACACAAGTGTTCGACCATTTAGAAACCGAACGCCTTTGAATATATAATTTGTTAGAAATATTGTACTAAAGTAATATCATTTGGACCTAAGATGAAATTGATTCACCAAAATACCATGTAAAAATACAGTTAAACTTAAAGAATAAAAATACTTCTGCTAATTTAAAATGAATTAAAACCACATTGATCCAAATTATACCAGATTATATTTCAAATGTAAGATATTATTTGAATTTAAATCTCCAAAAGAAAGTAAACCTTATGTTTTTATAAGAGATAACTCTTTAAAAATACTTCACTGATTATTACATTTTGTTTTTAGAAACGTGGTTCTGGTTGATCTTATGTTCATTTTAATAGACTGTCTTTTATGTATATAAAACTGATCAAGAAAAATACTCAGAATCTTTTAAAAAACTCATTTTTTATTTTCTTGCTATTAATATAAAATCAATTCCCGTGGTAGTTATTATTAACGTTGTAAATTTCATTGAAATACAAATAGTTATATTCGGTTTTGAAATTGTTCATTTTAAATAAACAAGATAATTGACTGACGAATTCTAAATTAACAGGAGTGGAAATATTTTTCTGTCAAACTAGTGCCTTATAAATTAACAAAAATGGGTAGATACATATTTGTGAAACAAACAATTTGCTGCACAATAGTCGGAAAATTAATGAATGCAACTTATCAGAAATTTTAAATAAAAGTTCAGTATATTCATAGCACTAGATCTAAGTATTACTATCAAGACCTTTTCAGATTAATGTAATATTGTTTCAAAAACTACAGGAGAAAATGCACTTTTCCGATCATTTTTAAATTTAAAATTTCAAAAAGGAGGCTTCAATATAAAAACAATTATCTATTAATGGGTAATGGAAAAAAATAAAATATTTATTGAACTGAAAAAAGTTATGGAAATATTGAAAATCCTCTTAATTATGAATTTTATTCAAAAGTTATATCAAATGCATATCGTATTTTGTTCATTCTCACATTATTTTAAGCAATGCAAGAAATGAAGTGAAATAAAGAAATTCAATATTTCATTTACAATTTAATATTTCATTTAAACTTTTCCAATACTAAAATGCTCTGGGTATACACTTTTTATCAAACGCAATTTACAACCAGTTTACAGACAGAAGGATAATAGTGCAAAATATATTTTTCATATGTGTTACAAAGTGTTCGTAAGACTGACATGGTGAAAATTATTATGTCTATTTAAAGCAATCTTGATTCGTATAATTTTTTGTGCGTCCTTTTTTCCTGGGAAGTTCATTGCTTCTAATTAATATTTACTTACATAAATCAATTATATTTATGAACAATGAAATTTTACAGATCTTATTTGAATCATCTTAAAAAGTTAACAAGGGTGACCGTCAACTTTTCATTAATAATGTTTTTGGTGTGGTTTACTTTTTAAAAGAGCGTCTTCAATGGAGTTCGAATAGTCTTTTATTTGAATTTTATCTTAGAAAGCTATAAAACTATTGATTAAAATATTAGCAAAACATTAATATCCCAAGATGTTCTACTTTAATCTCCGAAATTGTTAGTTAAAATCATGAAAAATAGCATTGCTAGAAATGTTCTTGTAAGCTAGAGTGTTAATTTAAAATATAATTAAAATTTCTGAGAAATTTACGAGAGTTTAAAGCTATTGAAAGATATGCTGGCTTTAAAACTTACGACATATTTACATGGAAAAAATAATAATAGTTTAAATTGCATATAGGTTAATAAAGATACTACGTAACATTAATTATTTAATTGTAATTAAATCCTCGTAATGCGTAGTGTACACACTTAGTTCTATTTAAGCATATATTATATTTAATATAAACTTTTTTAAAAATAAGAAAATTCAAATTAACTACGTCAATAAAAACAAATAGTCGACTAACATGAAAGCAAAAAGATTATCGTTATAGAGAAACACTTTTATTACTAATTTTAAATATACGGCTCAAATGGTTTAAGATCCACAGTCGATGCCTATTTCACATACTTTTATTTAATTTAATCAAAATACCCTTATAATATAAATTATTTTACTGGCGGATTTAAACATACGTCTGCTCACGGCATTATGTTACGCTCTAAAAGCTTACTCACATTATTTATCCTCAAACGTACCTCCAGGCAGCGAGATTTTAGTATCGATTATATCCTGATATTCAGAAAAACAACCTCAACAAACATTTTCATCGAACGAGAAAGTTGTACCTCTCCCCGAACCCTAATCCTTTTACGTTCCTTTCCTTTTCTTTTTCACTTATTTCTGCTATACTGTATTTTATGAGCTACTTTTTGAATTACGCATTATGTTAATGAAATGCGACTTTCGTTATTAAATAGTAATTTTTTTCTTTGCTCAACTTTTCGATGACAAATAAAAGTTGCAATTTGTATTTGTTTTAAATATGTATTACGATTTAAAATACATATTAAAAACAAGGAAGACAACAATATAAGGAAAACCCAATCAAGTCAGTAATTAATTAATATAAAATGAATAGATTTCATAATGATAAAAACCGGACATGGCCATTTTGAAAAGCACGTAAAGTAAAGTTCCTCCAATTGTCGATATCACTTGAAATTGTGGAATTTTGAGAAAATTTTATTTCAAAGTTCTAATCAAATACTACCAAGAATAGCATTATTCATGACGCAAACGGAGTTGGAAAATGAAAAATTGTAGGTAAAAGCCCAATTTATTTTTAAAGATTTGTTTAGTGACACCTCAGTCAATGTGTAGTGGGCGACAAGTTATTTTTCTTTCCATTTTATTATGTATGGTTCCGTATCTTGTAAGGAAAAACGGAACCCTTATAAGAAGATTCACGTATATGTCCGTACTTTTGTGAAAGTGTTTTTTTAAACGGCTTGATATAAATTTGGTACAGTAATAAAACATAATACATATACATATGGTACAGTAATAAATCATTTGGAAACTGCAGGGAGGGCAAATGAAGTACTCGATTTTTTCTTACTTTCATATATAATGCGGTATATCGTTTAAACAGACTAGTTATAAGGGTTTCAAAATTTCGTTTGTCAGATATAGTATTTAGCATTTGTCGATTGTCAGATAACATATCTTGTGATATATTAAAAAAACATGCAAAGAAACATGTTTTTTTAGTTTTTCTTCGAAAGTATTGAACCTAAAATTATGAAAAAAATGTGTGTTTTCAGAAACCCACGCAAAAGTCATAGGAAAACTGTAGCGATAACTCTAAATGTCATATCTTTACTTACGAAAGTTGTAGTAGCTGATATATTAAAACTTTTCTATTTTGAAAGCCGTTTTACTCAGATATCATGCAACGTAGAAACTTAAAAATGGACACAGTAATAAATCCTGTTACCAAATATTTTGCACATATTTTACAACTTTTTCATATAATCGTTTATTAATTAAAAAGGAGTTAAATGAAGGTCACAATAATATTTTTTTCCCATATTATGTATCATTTATTTATCATATTTTATGAATAGTACATATGGCAGACTTATTTCTACATGAGCACTCTCTTCCAGTCAACCATAACAATTGGTATTAAAATTTAGTTGGTAGACTGTAAGAGATATTACGAAGTAAAAAAAACTATTGGCATGATTTGGAAAGGGAAAGACAGGAAAGGACAAGGACACAAAGGAAAAGGTTTCAGGAGAGGCAGAACTTTTTCACTGGATCTTTGAAAATATTTAGAGACATGATTTTCCTGATGTCAGTATCCAGGTGATTCCATGATTGCTGTGTGGTGATTTTGCTGCTTGGTAGAGGTATGTTTAAAAATAAGTAGGGTGAGTGAACTTTCAGATCGTAGCCCAAGGCTGTGAGCAGACAAATCTTTAATTTTTCCACTAAGATAATTTGAGCTATGAGGAGTATATGAATTATGGTCTTTATTTATTAGGAATTTTAATAAGAAATACAAAATTATTTTTTCCACAATTTTTAATTTGTATACTTGAAAAGATACTCTAAAAACACGCAAAAATATATTCTACCGCCTACTCATTTTCAAAATCATAAAAGAAAAGGGTTAATGATTATGAATAGAAGAGTATATATATATATATATATATATATATATATATATATATATATATATATATATATATATATAACGAATTATAACGATCCTGAATCTTATAATATTTTTAAATATGCACCAGGTTTTTACGCCTGCGACAGATATAGTATATAATACGATGTGATATATTAAAGTTGTAAACAATTTATGTTTTTAAATAGTTTAGTAGGAATATTATATACGCCGCCCATATGTTAATAAACGCCGAAATGTGTACGAAACCCTCTTAGTGCGAGATTTGCTCATGCCTGACAAGTTTTTATACTATGGGTAGACAAACTGGATGCAGTTATTAAAACTACAGAAATCTAAAAAGGGCACCGCTAATTCATTGTTTTGTTCATGTGTACAAATAACCTTGAATTATAAACACCCCGCTATATTCCTCATATCATATGTGTTATTATTAATTTTTTATTATGGCTTTAGGTACAATATGGCAACTAATGAATTTATAGTGGCTTGACGTTTTTCTGTCAAAATTTTACTTACGTAGCATGTACTAGTTAAAGCAACGTTATAAAACCGAAAGTTTTACGGGAAGTATCAAATGTACATAATAAGAATAAAGCTCATGTATAATAATAAATCAATCCGACCTATCGAAATCGTAAGTTTTATGTACAAAATAATATTAATGACCGTTATTTATATAAAATAAATTACTAAGAAACCTAATGAAAAAATAAAATAAGACGTTTTCTACGGAACTTTTTTTTTTGGATTCAGAATTTTTAATTGGGTACATTGATCAAAAGTGTATAGTTTAAAGTACCAGGCTAATAAATAATAAAATTATTGAACAATTTTGGAAAAGTGTATATATTTTTACTTCTTAAATGTTGTGTTTATTAATAAGTATGATTAACCGAAGATTTAGAAATATTATATTTAAATATCATTACTAAAATGGAATGCGATTTTAAAATTTATTAATTTTAATTCCTAAAGTTCAGGAAAGATTTCTTTGAATTGTTTTCGTATTTTGCATGTGGCATGTGTAATTTTTAATATCCTATAATTATGGATGATAATACTTGATAATTTTGAAAAATATTCCGACGGGTCACTACAAAATTATTTTGTCTTGTTCCTCATATTTTATTGGTTACATTATAAGTAGTGGAATGTTAAAAAGAATAATATTACAAATTAGTTGAATGAATATAATTACATTTGCTAGTAGGACCAAATAAAAACTAATTTCAAAATAAAACTTATTATTTTTTATTTTTATCGTTTCTGTCAAAAAATAAAAATTAAATCTTAATGGCACCTATATTAATGTGATTTGTTTTGGTCCCGTAAGTTTGGACAGAAATAAATTTTTCTAACTCTTAAAATGCAGTCAAGTAAGTAAAATTGGAAAAGTTTGATAAATAAAGGTGTTTTTAAAACCAACTGAAAATTGAAATATTTTGATGTACGAAGATTTTATGTGAGTCGAATTAAAGTTTGAATCTTAGCCAATATCTAGATTACTAATCATTTTATTATGCAATTTTATAAATATTTATTTAATTTGATATTTCGTTTCTAACCACAAATACCATAATTATTCATCTTTAAATTGAACTTGATATAGGTCTTGAAATAGGAAATTTAGTTTTAATTAAATAATGCAATCAATAGTGAACATGAGATTATCAAAACTATCATTATATTTTTGTGGTTTCATCACTAAAATATAATTTTTAACTAGAAATTTAACTAAGAAAGGAATGCGTTTATATCAGCGGGCCAGTAAAGGGCCATATGAAAGTAGGAAAGAGGAAAGAATTGGAATATTGCCTTGGAAGCTATGTAATGTTAGTTCTGTGTTTCTACATTCATAACAAGTATTAGTTATATATAATATATTTTGCATAAAAATATGTAATCATGATATTTTATTTTGCACACATTTGGGCAAATTAATTCAGAATAATAACTTCTACGCAAAAAGAAGTTTAATTTTACACATGTAACAATCGGTGACTGTGCGTAAATTTACATTAAAATCTTGTTGTCAGTATGTTGTACCAGTAAAAATGTTATTGAAATTTAGTAAGTTTTTAGAAAGATTATTAACCGCTATTGAGTAGTTTCTTAAAAAGTGATCATGTTAGGGGAAATCTGTAATGAAAATTGTTATATTCATTTTACACGTATTTATAATGAAACCTGTAATATAAAAATAATAATATAATTTATGGACTACGTAATGTAAAATGAAATTTATCTTTTATTTTGTTTTTACTCCTTACCTCTTACAGATACTATTAAGTAACTACAGCAAAGACCGGTAGCGTTATATTTATATGGTAATCCAATGAAGGAAAATTAAAATAAGAATAACTTACTAGGCGTCTATTAAGTTATAACGAATCTAAAACGTTGTTGTCTGATATGTTTTATAATTTATTATGTATAAATATTATTGTCCCTATAATAGGAACTCGTGTGGGCGATTTTTTTTTGTCCTTATTTTGACTAATTTATTAATATTTCAAGGCATTCATTAGTAAAAAATACACATACATTTGAGATCGATCTTCGTGCAAAGTTCAATAAAAATGCAGGTAAAATAATAGATTTGCAATATTCTATAAAAGAGTAAATTATTACCTTCAGCCTCCTTCAGAGTTACGAGTTTCAAACACATAAAATAACTATCGGAAAACCAAACGAGACGTTTTATTTCTGATTTATCGTATCCAAGGTTAATATAGCGCACAAACCTAAAGGAACGAAGGTAAGATAATTGGGATCTAAAACTATAAGAGTGCCGAAAAATAATATTCCTTTTAGAATACTCGTTGGCATTTCCGATACAATTATAAGAAACAAGACTTTGTATACTTTAGGTGAGTCACTTATCACACAATGTTGACACGCTTTTGCTTTTTAGCATAATACCTAGGCTTATTAAGCTCTCCACTTTGCTGTTGTATCCGGTAGTAGATAGATTAGCGGGGGCGATTTAACTTATAACCATATTATATCTGATTTAAGTCGGAAATCAAATATTTTTAGATGTGCCCTATTTACCATTACGACATACGAGTCATACCATAAATAATAGTTTCTTTTTGTTAGATGTAAAAAAAATTAAAGGTGTTGGTTTCTCATCATCATCTTTTATAGAAAGTGATAGAACAATCTATAGTGTAACAGTGTAAAGTTGTGGAAGAAAACTCTATAAATATGTGTCTATGGACCGCTCAGTAACATGGAAGTGACAAGAGCGCATATAAGTCATTATCATTTGTACGAGTTGCGTTTAGATCATTGAGCAGTCGTAGCTGGTTGAAATATACGTAACACAGAGAGTGAACATGCAGTCCCTGATGCAATTGCAAGACATTGGTTGCAGAGATTCAGAACTGGGAATTATGATTTAAAAAAGGTTCTTCATGGCAGTGGAAGATAAGACAGACATATTAAAAGAATTAATTGGAAAAGATACACACTTTACGTTGCTTGGTAGCAGAGTTTATTTGCAGTCATGTGCAAGTATTAGAACACTTGTATCAACTGGATAAATTGTGTAAACTAGAGGTATATATACCATATACCCTGACCACCTTTCAGTTAGATAGAGCAACAAGCCAATATATTTTTAAATTTTCTTTCCCTGAGATGCATCCAATATTGGCTTGACCGATAGGTAACTGGAGACTAAAAGTGGATTCTATACTTAAATCAAATGCGAAAGCGCCAATGGCTAAGCTTATTTGAAAAGGCAACGCCGACTTCAAAAACTGAACTTAATCAATAGAAATTTCGTTATCTTTTTTGGTGGAATGCAAAAAGAATCATGTATTGGGAGCTACTACCAAAAAATACCACAAAATCTAAACAATATACAGCAGTCAAACTTGACCGACTTCGCACAGAAATACAAAGCAAAGGTAAGAATATTCAAAATTTCCTACACATTAACGCTCGGTCGTACATAGCTAGAAAAAATCTCACAAGAAGAATCCACGCTTTACTTGCACGTTAGCAATATGTTATAAATAACAATGGTGCTTAATGTGGGCAAGAATAACTAAAAATGGGCTATATTTTCAAAAAAATTGTTTGCAACTCTAAGGCTCAATTCTTTTTAACCCACTCAATTAATTAATAATAGTAATACTAATCTTCTATTAATTAAAATGAGTAGCTAAAGCATTTAAAAGAAGATATACAGAGACATATATTGATTTAGAAATGAAATATTTAGATATTCACAATGTAACAGAAAAAATATCACTACAACTCATATTTTCTTCAGAGCAATTATTTTTTATAACGATTAAAGATCCTTAATATTCTTTCATCAAAATTTTTTTTATTAAAAAAATATATTTTCAACTTTTTAAGAAATTCTGCTATTTCGTCGAAGTTGCGGTCAATATGTTAGTGATAAAACCTACAACTTACCTATGTCACGCTAATTTAACGTGATGTCTTGAAAAATAAACTATTCAAGTGTATTTGTTAGTACTTCGAGCCAGGAAAATTGTATATTTTAAATCACCAAAGTCGATATTCGAGTAAAATTTTCCCTCAATCTATTTAGAATTTGTTTAACACTAAATATATAGTAAATAATATATAAATACATAGAAATATTTACTAACCTAACCTATGTTATCCTGGATATAACTAAAGTTTGCCTTCTTTCGAATTCCACGAGTGTTCAGTGTCAATATTTAGGCATATGGTTTTACCCCAAGTATATTCAAACTATGGTATAGACAAGAATATACTGCATGTAAATAGAGTTCGCCTCTCTAATCCTATTAATAATATTTAATCCGGCAAAATGTTACTTTTTTAAATTAGTTGCTTGGTTTATAAAATAATTAAAGTTTAAATTTTGCATGAAATCATAATTATGTGTACTAATGTTATTGTAAACTATAAAGTGTCAAAATAAATAAACGTATTTCTCTTAAAATAGAAAACAAGGCGCTGAATTCATTCTTATTAACTTAGTACATTTTATTAAAACATTACAATGGTAATAACTAGTAAATTAACGGGAACGAATGCAATATTTTTGGTATTATATGAAAGAATAACCATTAAGGTTTACATATTTAAAACAAAATTCTGCAGATGATCATTATTTAAAATAAAAAAAAGTTATAGAAAATACTATCCCTTGCTTATTTTTCACTAAATTAACATGAATTTAGTGTTAGACATTATATAAGGTCTTCTCAAATGTCAAGTAAGAAAATTATCAATCATACCAACTTTTTTAAAATCTTTAAAATCTGTAAACTATTAATTTTTTGTTTGCTGTTATTGTAAAATTTCAAGTAATATAATTGTTGTGTTTAAATCTTTATAAAATAAATTTATAACTTACAATCTTCTAAAAAATATAGGTTACCTATATTTTAAGCAAATTGCGGAAAAATCAATTTATTAAAAAGAAATTGTTTAAAAAAATTTGGTATTATAATAATAACTTCTATAAAAAATGTTTATTTGTTATAAATATTTCGAATGTATAAGCAAAAGCCTAAGCCTAGTCTAGCCCAGCTCAAGCTAAGCCCAGCCTAGCTCATACCAGCCCAAGCCCAACCCAGTCCGGCCCGGGCCGGGCTGCGTTGGACTTAGGCCGGGCTGAGCTAGGTTAGGCTGGGTTAGACTATGCTAGGCTTGGTCTGGGCTGGGCTGGACATGTTGGACTTACGTCATTTGTGGTAAACGTAAGTTGCAACTCAGGTCACAATCTACAAACTAAAGGTATTACGCAAAGAATGTATCATAAAAGTTTAAATATTTTCACATATTTAATCTTTTAGGTTAGGTTAGGTTACTTGTGTCTTATTTAAATACGTTGTCGTAGTCATCGTATCGTTATACTCGTATATTTGTTTTATTACGAGAATGTGTATTTAAAATTACAGTTATTAATTGGCTATCAAAATGGCGTGTACTTTTCATGGATATAATTTCATTAATAGAAAAAGGCCTGAATTGTCGTCTCAAACAGAAAATTGATAAATTTTATCCGTAATTGCGTAATCCATAATATTCCGAGACCTCATTTCAAATATTAATGTAAATTTTATACTTAAAGGTCGCAAAACAATAGTGACTGTATTGCGTCTTGAGAAAAATTTTAAAAAGTCATTCTTGTGTGTAAATTCAGTATTTTAAAGGACATATTATATTTTCAAATAATACGATTATAAAAATAACGTTCCATATATAAATAAATTTACAAATAACCTTTTATAATTTTTTGTTAAATATCTTATAGTACGTTATAAAATAAAGAAAACGAAATTGTAATTTCTTTTGCATTTAAAAGAAAGTTTATATCATTATTTTTAACAAGATAATTCGGAATTGCATATATATATATATATATATATGTATATATATATATATATATATATATACATATATATATAAATATATATATATATATATATATATATATATATATATATATATACATGTATATATATATATATATATATATATATATATATATATATATATATTGTAAAGAACTTTATTTCAAATTGTGTACTAAAAATTATATCAAAATAAAGAGCGTCTTGTCCTAAAGAAAGTAAAATAAACTTTAAAGAAAGTAAGTCGTCGGAAAAGAAGATAAAAAATTACAAAACTCGTTTTTAATTTCAGCACTTTTTAAAAATACTCTTCTAATCTTAAGGTCTGTTGTCTGAAATGTAATTTTAAATTTTTCAGATTCTCCAAACTATGGTTTAGAAATGAAGAGCTCTATTCCAACAGCCTCACAAAAACAAGAGATGAAGGAGAGCTCTCATGGACGGGTATTCAAAATTTGTAATAAAACTATTAGTGTTACAAATTACTGACATAGTCGTCAACTAAAATTGGTTCCGTAAGGTTGCTAATTAATTGTTCTTTAACGTGTTAGAACAATAGTAGTTAGAACAAATTATTCAAGTAAAATTTAAAGAGGGGTGATAAAATTTGTACTTACTGATGCAAGTCATGTACCATTTTTTTAAATATAATACAAATTTTATAAGATTTTATTGTATGAACAAATTGGCATTTTTGGTTGTACGGGCCCCCCTTAGAGAAATTAGTGGTTTTCTTTCAGAAGAAATCTTGTAACCAAGTGACGACTAAATGTAGGATTTCAACTAAAGTTTTAAAATATATCTCATCCAATAATAGATTACGAAATGTTTCTATAATTATATATGTATTTGTGTATTTTTTTATTTCTTTTCAGCTGTGCCAACATTCGCATATGCAGTTACCACCTAGTGATGTCAGAAAGCTACTTGCAGAACTATTCTATTATATGTATGTATATATCTTCACAACTGAATTATTGAATTGATATACATTTGGGAAATATGAACTTCAGGAAATAAAAACCTAACTTCACTAACGACGAAATAATACGTCTAATTTGATAAATTCCTATTTTATTTTATAATTAATTCTTTACTAAATACCTGTGCTGTAGTGGGATGTTTTTGAAAATTATTGATATTTACTAAAAATTAGTTTGTGCGCGCGTACATAAATTCCAATTATTTTATTATAGAATATATTTTACTTATCTTCTTTTTAAGTTCGATTCCGATACCGCACTGCACATATATTTAGTGCTTCCCTTCTTCCATTGTAATTGTATTCGGTATATCCTAAAATATTCGCTCGTATCAAAAGATGATATATTCCCTAAGTCATGACAAGCACTCCTTTAGATTATTCAAAAAATAATCACAAATGAATATTTAAAGAATAACATTTTTTCTTAAAAAAGATTCAAACCACAGTTCAAACGTTCTCAGTTTAAAAAACATTTGTAAGGTTGCCATATAAAATAATTAATAATTTACGAATATTTTCTTTGAAATCAAAGTCAATATTAAAGTAATTAAGTGTTAAAAAAGCAAATCATAATTTATCTTGGTGACAAATGAAAAGATATCGTAATAATAATTATTCCCCTAAGTTTATCATGAAAATCGATAATAGTATTTTTAATTAAATATCTGGGCAAATTATGGATGGATTTAAACATTTTCAGATAATACACTTTTTAAAAAACAGGTGTATTTTAATCTAGTTATGATGCATTATTATAAATTGATGTGACACACTTCATTTTATTGCCTGCTGTATTTTTGTCTATTTTTAAAATATTTTTTCTTTATTGAACTTTGTCAGCCATAATCCTGGAAAAGTAAAATTAGGGAGAAAAGTAAATAAAGTTATTGCGAAATATACGGGTAAACAACATAATTCAGAAATTAAACAAGAGTTTTATAAATAAATTGTACGTAAGGAAAAAGATTATTAAACTGATGGTAGTGAAGAAAATTGAAGTAAGCGTGACTTACAATATTAAGAAAAAGTTTGTTGAGATTGCTTACACGTAAAAGCAATGCACAATATCCTAATCGTACAAGGTATATTATTATGTTTGAATACACAACAAATAGGAGCGTTCAAGAAATTTAGTAACTTGTAGCTTCTTGTATCGGTTCAAGTTAAACGGGACAGCACTGAAATTTTCCGATAGAAGTTAATTTACTTACAGTGTATAAGTGTATATTATATTTATTTGTTGTGAATAAGTATGTATCAATTGAATAAAAATATTTCAGTGTTATTTGACTTTGTATAAATTCACTCCTGACACATGAATTTTATTATTATATAGACCATAGATTCAAAATTATTTTTTCAGAAAATAATATACATGTATATGGAATATATAAAAGAAGTTTAACAAACTTTATACTAAAATATACTAGAAGTGAAACTCATTGAAAATTGTAGCAGAATAATATTTTTAATTTTCATGAGAATAATATTATGGATATAATATATTATATGATAGAATATATTGTGAGGTATAACGTCATTATAGCCTTGAAGAGACTGGTTCCTTAGTTTATTTAACTTATAATTTCATTAATTTAATAGTTTCCTTCCAAATTGTTTGAAATAAAATATTATTTTCATTTGGCTCTATGATTTCGTTAAATACATTTTGCTAGTGTAATTCAAATACAAATTAATAGTACTTTGATGATTACTGAACGATAAAAATCTAGGTAAACCATTAGATACAAGCTTTTTGAGGTAATCATATTATGCAGAAAATAAGTAATTGGTAAATTACATTCACATATGTATATGTATATATAAATATATATATATATATATATATATATATGTGTGTGTGTGTGTGTATGTACTGGCACCAACGCTTATTCATTTAATGATATACCAGTTTGACGTACTAATGTCCGTTAGCTGAAAACAGTTTAGATATATAGATGTAATAAGACCGAGCTCTTTCGGAAGCCTTTTGTGAAGTAATATATCAAATAATATTCAAAGGTAGCTTGTTTCAGTAGTTAGTCTCTAGAATTATTAAAAATTGTATTCTACTCTACATATAAAGCAATAAAATATACAAAATAATATTGTATGCAGAATATATGTTAATCGTATTAACAAATTATTGAATTTAACCTATCATAAATATATGATCCCTCGCGATAATAAAACATTGCGTACGCACTGAAAACTTCAAGATAAGCTACCAAAGCTTATTATATCGCCTCCACACAAAAATATAAAATGTACATATATGTTATTACCATGTTGTGAAAATTTCAGACCTCCTTGAGAAATCGCTAACATACCGAGTGCCTCCAAAGCAACATGTTCCATTAATCCACGTCGCTACTTCGACACGTATAAATTCAGTGTTTGATCATATATACATAGACGGAATGTTGTTCCGTAACGAGTTCAATTCTTATATAAAGAGGAATGCAAAGGAATGACCAGAATCTCGAAAGATGCGAGATAATCGAGCCTACCGTCAATTTTTGCTGGAAACAGAGTATTCAATAATGTGTCGACGACAAAAGTTTTAACACTTGTAGCCATTAAAAATGAACTAATAAAGTTTATCAAAGTTTTTGGTCAACCAACTTTCCAGGTAAACCTTGCATTCAACGTTGATAAAATATTTCTGAATTGACAAAAGATTTTAATATTCATAATTAGTTTAGAATCAACTAGTCAAATTAGCTTCCATTTTGGACGAATCAATTTAATTGAATACTCTTCATTGGATTTACCGTACAGATCAAATAAAATTATTAGATAGGCTCGTATACCATTTTCATATAGAGAGAATACTGTAAAAGGTTTGCTACTAAATAAAATCAATATTATTTGATATAAGTTATGATAAATTTCCTAATAGTAAGCTTTCTGTAAAGGCATTATGAAAATATAACTTGGGAGCATTCTACATTTTTTATACACTAAAGTTAATTTTGTTTCATCAGAAACATCTTTTCGCTCTTATATACATAGAAAAATCTACATATTTAATGATAATTTTTCACTTCTTATTTCATATTGCTACAAAAGCGTATTTTTAATTTTTTTAATAAGATTTATTTTTTTCGGTTTAAAAAATCCTTACATGTTAAATATTTAATATTCATATTTAAAATTTTTATGTTTAAAGGTTAAGACTAAAAAACGGTTTTTATACTATCATTTAATTTTTTTTAATAAACATATTATCAGTTCTTGATAGATATACAAAGTTTAAAACAGTTGGGGCATCTGAAAGTAGGTGAAAATTTAATTTAAAAATTCCGTTATATTTATACTTGTATGTGACAAGTAAATTTAATAAAAGCGGTTAAAAATGAAATATATTTTACTGTTCCATAAATTTTACGATATCAGTAATTAAATAAGTATGTGGATTTTTTCAGTAGGGTAGCAATGAATTTTGCAGTATGTGTATATATAATACTATTAGATCCAAAAATTTAAAATTTAAAAAACCAACCGCAACGCTTTCAAAATTTGGGAGAATTTTGAAAGCGTTGCTGTTGGTTTTCATTCACATCGTAATTTTTTTGTCGTGGTTATTACGAATTTATACGAAGCATAAAATGAAACTCATGCTGTGATTTTTTTAATTTTGGACATAAAGAAATATGGGAATGCATATTATGGTAATTAGTTCAAGCATATTGAGTGATGAAATCAGAGATAATCATTAATTAAAAAAAAACAAAAAATATGATAAATTTAGTAAATAGAAGTAGTCTATCTGTTGTAAAATGAATAAGTTAATTCATTTAAATTGTTATGAAAAAATAATTCAAGAAGTAAAGCTTTCAGTTTTAAAAAATTGGTGCCCACCCTCGTAAAATCAATATGTTCAATGTAATTACAAGTGTCTCTTAAATATAATCTGATGATAATAAATCAATAATTAGTTTGCAGAGTATTACAACGAATCGTTGATATAAAAATTGTCCAATTTTGTATAATATATTAAATTTTTTATGTACCGTAGACCAAATCTTTCAACGTGAGATATAAAAAATTAAAAGATTGGTATATTTTCAAGTTTATCTAGTCTCTCTGTGATAATTTTGTAGTAAACAAAGGAGATATTATATTTTCACGTCCAGTTTTAATACACATATTAAATTTGTAATAATTAGTGTAGGGGTGTTTTTATTTATTAAAAAATGAAGGAAAAGATCATAATTTTGGTATCATTCATACCGGACCATTAAATATTCACAACCATATTATACAAGATGATAACAAGTGACTTAAATGTTTAATTAATACAGTTAATTACATAGAAAATATATAAATTATTATTAGCTCTGATATAACCTGTATATTATAATGTTTATTAATCGCATTTTTAAATAAAAATTTGGAAATTGAAATATCTCGGCATTTAGAGTTGAAAATTGATTGTGAACGAATTTTTTTAAATACAAGTGTATGATATTTTACTTCACGGTTAGCATATATACTAGTTATATTATATAATTTTTAAATACTTTAAATTGATTTGACATTTTGCATTACATGTTTTGCTTCACATCTGCACAATATCCGACGGCGGGGTAGGGGTAACAAAAAATTTTAGTAGATAATTTTAAAATAAAAAGAGAACTTTTGATTGAGCTATCCGTCAGTCGAATCCTATCATAGTTAAAAAGAGATCATTTTTTCTGAAATATCGTGACAATATTAATAAGGAAAATGTAATACTTTGAATGGTATTTAAACAACTAAATTTTGCGTTCGTTATTTTCAAAAATGTGGGATTTATAATAAAACTATTTCAGAAAAAATTACCTATTTTACAATCCTCTCTCTGATGTCATAAAAAATATTCAGCTCAGAGAGCTCGTTAAAATAAATAAAATATTATGGGATCATTTCTTTTTTTATATCAGTTCCCAATAGCCTGATAAAGAAAAAAAAATTAATGGATAATTTCAAATGCAAACAAACAAGCTTTGGATTGAGCCGTCATCATACAAATTCGATTATTTTTCGCGAAGTCTAAATGCTAATGGCCAGTCAAACCACTCTGATTAGAAAAAAATGACGTAATAATTATTTTGAAAACCCACTTTATTAGAAGCAGGCACTTTAAAATCCCCATATCGCCCAAAAATACATAAAATCAAGCAGGTAAATTTGAAAGGATACTTTAAATAGCTCGGCAATGGATTCGTAGTTAGCGACGATTATAATTCTAAGTATACGTTCTGGGGATCAAGACTTATATAAACACGTGACGTGAACACTTGAAATGCATGCAAGAAAAATATGGGTGTACTTTTAACAAGACTGACTACATTATAAACACTGGACCTCATAGAATTCCGCGTAATCAAAAGAATTTTTGATAAATGTAATTCTTGCAACGGTTATCACTATATGTAATCGAACTACTCACCAATTATTTTGAACCTATGTACTAACTACCCTTATAGATAAATAACTTAAATGCGTTTTGTATAACTGCAGGACTAACTGATCTCTATATTGGCGTTTTATTGGTATGGTATTTGCAGATTGAGTAAAATTGAAATCAGAACACGGCATTGTAGTTGCTGTCGAACACTTTATGAGTCGCACAACACGCTTTTTGGGACTCTATATCACTGTAAAGGAACACTGATAATATTTTATATGTATATAAACACTTATTAGATCTGATACCTGGAAAAAGAGGGATTCTTGATAAAGTGGTAGGCAACGAGAAGCCAACAATTTAAAAAAAACGGCAAAATAACTCTATTAGAAAACTTAAAGCGGCATTCAAACGAGATCGCGATGTTAACTTCCAGTCTTACTTGTGTTATATCGATACTTCTACTTCTTCTAAGTATTCACTATGAAAGGCTACAAAAAAGCTAAAACGCCTCACCTATATAAATGATAGTACGCACTTACTATCAGTATTCAAACCTCACCAAAAGAAGGTCCACCTGGACATCCACATGGACTCACCACAGAAGGTCCACCTGGTACAAAAATGGAATCTGCATATTCCTGATCAAAATTGGTCTTGCTGAATTAGAAACAGATGGACCTACATTTTTGAAGAATGAAGTGATAGGTGCAAATAAAAAAAAAACCTATTATGAAAGCTCCCGGCTGCGATTTCATTCCAAACCGCCTCCTGTCTGAACTGACTACGCAACAAACTTACACCATAACGCCATATTTAAATTAATATTCTTTCCACTTTAGTGGAAAAAAGCAAAGATGCTTTACATTTTAGAATAAAGCTTGAAATAACATGTAGAGTTTTTTAAGATTTTTCCACTTACAGATAAGACATATACTTGCTCTTAAATTTGTGGTGTTTATAAAATTAACAAATTTAAATTAAATAAATAACATCATTCCTAATAACATGCGTAATACAAAAAAGTATACAAAGTACATACATAAAATAAACTGCGAACACTGTTTATAGTGAATACTACAGGAGTTCCAATGTAACCCCTGGCAGGTGATAACTTTCGATATTTGTGACCAGTCCCTCTGAACCAAATGACTTTTGAACCTACAGGGTATACCAATTGCGCTGTCAAGTCTCCTTGCCTATAAATACATTAAAGTTTAAGATGAAGTATTAATATTTGAAATAATCCTTTTATATTTAAAAATCATCACAATCCATCGATAGTAAAAGAAAATCTACGATAACGCATCTGTATGAAAGAGACGACAATAAACATATTTTTTCATATTCAAATATATATATATATATATATATATATATATACATATACACATATGTATATATATATATATATATATATATATATATACACATATATACATATATATATATATATATATATATATATGTATATATACATGTACACATATGTATATATATATATATATATATATATATATATCTATATATTAGTGGAAAAACGATTAAAATTAAAGAAAGTAATCGTCAAGATGTAAGTAGTATATTTTATACGAAATTAAAATATAAATAAAATTTTATGGACACGAATAATTATTATTAAATACTTAACACTAGGTAAAATTTCTATAGAAAACAAATACTTGCGAAGTCGAAAATATGTCCCTAGTAGTAATTTGTATATTTTGATTATCGTTGAAGGTAAATGTGTTTATTTTAAAAGAATGGTGGATTCTTTAGATGTACAGCATTACAATTTTCGACATTTATTTGACATAATTATGTTACGTGCATAATAAAAAAGTGTAACTAAATATATAAACGTTAATAAAAATCTATAAACGTTAATAAAAATATTTGAAATTTCGTCAAGCAAGACGTAAAATTTTCTTCGCTTAATTTCATCACTAACTTTACATTTTAAAATGTTTTCCGTTAAGTGATTTCCGAATAAAAACTAATTTATTTCAAATTTCTAAGCTGACAGGAAATAGGACAGAGGTATTGATGGTGAATTAGTCAGTAGTTAATGGAAGTGTGGTGTTTTTATTAGTTACAGGGATGCCAATGGTGGCTAGAAACATTTATGAAATTATAGTGTAATAATCAAAATGATACGCTACCATGTCCTTTCTGTTACCAAATATAAAATTTGCAACAAGAATTTCACTGTTTATTCTATGTAAAATATGCCAGTTTTCCAGCATTCAGGTTCCGAAAAATTTATAGAGAAAGATGCTTGATCTGTATTTTGGTAGAAAAATATTTCTGCATATCACGGTAGTATTTTATCTTAAGTGTTATAATTTTCGATTTTTAAGTTCTAGTCGAAGAATGACGTTAAAGACTTTTTTTAGGACAAACGTTGTACGAAGCCTCAAAGGTAACGGAAAAATATAACATTGGGATGATAGCTTAATCTATATAACTTTCAGAATTGCTATTTATTTTTAAATTTACATACTTTTTCCTTCTGTGAACTTCAAAACTATAGTAATTGTCTACGTGCGAGGAATGTTTTAATTTATTTACGAGTGTTGTTTTTACAATCCTTTTGCTTTAGCCAAGAACACAATTCAAGAAATCGAGACTTTAAAACACATTTAAGTGCTATATATGTCTGAGAAAGTTTCAATGAGACAAGATTTGTATTCTTTCATTCAAAATAACATGGAAATGAGAAACGTAAATCATGAGACCTCATTTTTTTGAAGATTTTTGTAAAACTAACATTCCATGCCACAAAATTATGGCTATTTTATCTTTATATATATATATATATATATATATACATACATATATATATATATATATATATATAAATATATATATGTAAATATATATTGAAGGGCATCAATATCGATTGTTGGCTATAACGTAACATAAGATGTATTAGATATTGTACGTGGTATTCTAGTGAGTTAATTGTTTTTGAATTGAAAAATTAATCATTTTATTGGCAAGATTTCAATTTTCATTAATACTCATATATATCACACGTTTGAATGTTTGCCAAGTAAAATTTAATATTATCTAGCAAATTGATTTTTGTAATGAAAAGAATAAACGATATAAGCTACATAAGACACAAGATAATTTCATTATATTCACAAATAAATTTTACAAATATTATCTATAGTTCCTTGAGAGCGTGCGTTATAGTAACGATTTGCGCTGAACAATGATGCCACACAAATATAAATATTTCAGTGAAAATGTGATAAAGGTATGTCAATTTACTTTAAAATGAAGTAAATGTTTATTCAAAGAAAGAAAACGGAATAAATAACCAAATGTTTGCACTCTCGTCAACAAGCAAGGGATACTACTCGTAGCTATAATATATTACATAGAAACTCTATGTTCTGAAAAACTCATTCCCGATCTAATCTAGTCTAACCTAAACCAATATATCTTTACAGATGTAAGCTAACCTAACGTAACCTAATATAAATTGACCTAACGTAATACAACTCAACTAAATCTAAACTAACCTAACCCTCATACTTACTCTCAAACAGTTTTATCCATATCTGCTCCCCTTTTTTCATCAATATAATCTATAATATAAATAAAATATATACAAAAAACAGATAACTTAAAATAAAACAGTTTTTTCATCTTTGCTCCTCCATATGTGACCAATAATATAAGGAAAACATATCTTAAAATAAATGTGATATTGTGAATACATTTTTACTACCCTAAAATAAAATAGTCACATACCGTTAAATAAAATAGTCACCTATGAGTGAATCGTCCTATATGTGTCCTAGCATGTATTCTAAATTAGAAGTACTATTGTATATTGTACTCATTACTCAGTAACAACAATTAATTAAGCAAATTGTACTAAATGCTGACTTGTTACTGAATGGCCTAATTAATTTTAATGTAATATTAAAAAATATAGAAATTATGAAATATTTCTAAATATATTGCTGCAATTAAATGGCAGTACATAACTTGTAGATTTAATTCAATAAGGCAAAGTAAGTGAAAGGTTCCATGGTATAATTAGTAAGCTAATTGTGAGTACTATTTAATATTCCAAACGATTTCATTATAGTAAATATCAATTAACATTTGTATTTTATAATCATAGATCATAACTACCCATTTAGATACTCGAATATTTGAGAAATGAAAATAAGGGTAAATTTTATTTTTATCATTCAGATTTTTTTAACTGCGTTTATTTCTTTTACAGTTAATGTCCTTAACAAATGTTCATACGTTTTCGACTGTTACGTTACGTTAAGTTACTTTACGTTACGCTATGTAAAGCTTCGTTACGTTTTGCTACGTGACGTTGCGTTACACTACTTTACGTTACGCTACGTTACACTACGTCACGATACATCACGTTACGTTGTGCTATGCAACGCTACGATACGTTACTTTACGTACGTTAATTAGTGCTACGATACGATACGCTACGTTACGTTATGCTACGTTACGTTACGTTACTCATGTTGAATTACGTTACATTTACGTTACCTTACTTTACGTTATGTTAGGTTAGTTTCGGGTTCGGTCGGGTCGGGCGGATTAATGCTTATATATCTAATCTTAGTAACGTTTTTCTAGTACCTATTCTTAAAGAATAATATGGACACAGACTAGTCTGTCAGTAAATTCGGTAAAGAAAAATGACAGCATTGACTATGTATATTTACAAAATATGTTTTGACCTACGGAGGATCTGAAGTATTAAATACCTTGTAGTTTGAAACCTGTTAGCACCGCAGGTTTGTAATAGTGTGCCTGTTGTTATCTTAAATTCAATACAAAGAAAAAATAATAAGTAATATACAAATTCTCATCGTTTTGCATCGATTCAATAACCGATATGGTCTGCCTTAATTCTTTTGTAAGTCTCTAAACTAATTCGACGCTGGCTTTTCTCTGCTATTACGTTCTTGCCTAAATCACATTTTGTCCATTCAGAGTCTCTCCACCATTCGTATTTCATATGTACTCTATTGTTTCCATAATAAATTCATAAAAAAGTTAATATATTTTTTCCAGTAAGTGTGCGGAATTGTTATGGTATAAATATAACAGTTTCTTTTATTTTTTCAAGTGATTCCCATTAACTTTATAAATATTGACAGAACCAATGATTCTCTCTTCTTCTCTTGCTATGTTGTTGAGTAATTCGTTATACGTGGTGGAAATTACAGCACACCATTCGTGATTTTTATAAATGTATAGCATTAATAAATTATAAAATTCACGTAAATTCTAAACGGTCTAAATTTAAAAAAAATATATACATCTATATATATATATATATATATATATATATATATATATATATATATATATATGTGTATATGTGTATATATATATATATATATACATATGTGTATATGTGTATATATATATATATATATATATATATATATATATATACTTTTAAAGTGTTTTTACTTTTTTATTTTAAATAATTAGTTTCTAGTCAGAGCCTCACAGACCTGTCAATTTCCATTGTTTTAGAATACATTTTGCAAGCATAAGGTTTCATGTAGAAACCTCTATTAATATGAATAAAAAAAAATAAATGAACAATTTTGTAATTGTTTCATAACTTTTTAGGCATATTATTGAATAGTTTATCGGATAAATCTTTTAAATTAAATTGTAATTCCATTCATTACTTTTCTGTTTTCAGCCATATCTCCTGTTTAATTCATGAACCATGGACAAGGAATAAAAAAAACATACTTATATTTGATTAGGGCTTTCAATAAATCCTTCTAGTTTACTTGCTTTGGAAATTTGGGTGACGGTGAAAACCACATAATTCTATATAATTCGTGTTTCGACACTCACTTGGTCGGGTTTATTTTATTTTATCCATATCCCTTAGTCAACAAGTATTCATTGTTTGTCTAATAAGGGTTCTTTTAATGTAATTTGCCTAATTATGTACACAATATTTTAAGTTCGACGTGACTTTGAATAGTTTACCGTAAATGCATTTAATAGTTAATTATTTAATAACTAGATAAATGAAACTTTCTTATCATTTGGTTTCCAGGAATTATTAAAAATAATCGAATATTGTTAGCTATGAACCCTACCTTATTAGGAAATATGATTAAATCTATAAAATTAAGATCAGAGTCAAAAAATGCTTTCTTTTAAAAGGACCACCATTGCATTTTACAATTATCCTCGACGAAAAGGAAGGCTAATTTAATTCTTAATCATAAAAAGCATAGCTGTACACCTGTTAAGTTTTCACGTCGGGCACAATCTTTTCTCTTTCTTATATGAACTATCGCCACTTTTGATTGATCTTCGATTTAGTTTAAAATTAATATGGATTCTGGATTAGATAACTTCCATATTTAGTTTATATGGTTTCATGGTTTATGAGAAACAGATAATAAAAATGGTTTACCCTGAAACTAGTTGACCAAAACCTATAAAACGCTTCTATTAAATTGTAAAACAAAAGAGTAAAATAAAAAACTAATTAATTTACATCGTTCAAAGTTTTTTTATATTGTTAGGGGCCATTACCACGAATTTCAGAAATAAATCGTTATCAATATAAAGGTAATTGTCCCATTATTTATGCATTTTTATTAATTATTAGTAAATGAAGGTATCACTGAAAAGATAATTTATCCATTTATATTTGCAATGGATAAATTATCTTATATTGTTCTCTATTAAAATCTCAAATTACAAAATTGACTATAATATTTTATTTTGCTTTTTAGATATACAGAAAATAAAAAAACACAAATAGTTAAACCAAATTAACAAATTTCTTTCTTATTCTTCCAGCTCATTAGTGCGAACGTCTTTTTCGTAGCAAGCCCAAGAATCAGTCGAGAGTTACAACTCGTTCTGATAGATTGACTCCATGATGCTCTGTTTCGCTCTTCAAATATTTTATTTTAGGTTTAACTTCGTATTCGCACGGTCCATACTGCGAGTATAAACAAGTTTCATTATTGCAACAATTAACTATTTTTGATCTTTTTTATTTTGTTTATTTACTTTCACCAATGTATATTACTTTAGTGCTTAATTTATTTTCTCATTTATATCGGTATTATAATGTTTGGTTCAAACTCATTTGTTGGTAAACCAAAGTTATTATAGTGTTGTTGAAATATATAATACAAAGAAGATCGCAAAATTTTGTCAGAATCAAGATCAGCTCAAGGTAGCAAAAAATAAATTATATTAATCAAAGTTGTATTTTGTTTTCGTCACTGCGAATAAAATAATTTTTTTTGGAGGGTTACGTACCTCGAAGTGAAAAGCGGAGTCCTAATAAAATCACTGCCCTGTCCCTCTGGCCACAGCCGATTTTATAGATTTTTATAAAATTGCAATTTGCGTTTATGGATATACAACGAATTACTCAACAACACGTCCATAACATAATGAATTAAATTTGGTTTTCCAATTATTGATTATATCAAAATCTGTAAATTCATTGACGAAAATGGTTTAAAAACGTAAAAGATAGTTTAATATTTACAGCATAGTAATTCTCATACTTATTGGAATATATTTAATAATCTTTCCATGAGTTATTGTAGACACAATAGCGTAGAGCTGATTTAGGCGAGAATGTAATAGGAGAGAAAATTCAGTTTAAAAGAAAAATGTTTCACATTCGTTTGTTGAAACGTTTCAGATAACATATACCTATTACTTATGAATACACGTAAGCGCTTAAATTGACTCAGAGCTCAGGGTTACTGAAATGTCCTCGCTTGTAACAGATTGCTTTCTTAATATGGAGGATTTATACTTTCAAAAGAGGGTTCATTGAAGCACAATTTCCAATTTCCCAGCCTTCTCCATAGCGACTATGATTACATATTAAGCGCATTGAAAATGTTCATTTTCCTTGAGTCCATACCTATATAAAATCCATATATTTGTACGTTATTACAAGGCTTAATATAAAGGGATTAAAGCAAAGTTTATTGGTTAATTCATCGACGTAAAGCGACGAAAATTTAAATATTATTTATTGCTTTATCTTCAGTTTAATATATTAAAAGGTAAACAATTATAAATCTGCGGGGTTAATAAATTTTGAACTGTAGACGATCTAAAGTAGTCTGAAATTATTGGTATAAATATACATACAGTAAATGTTGCCCTTATTTTACCGAATTTTGCGGCACACTAACTTATGTCTAAGTTACTGTTCGGGAGTAGACACAAAAATAAATTTATTAAATTTAGAAGTATAAGCATAATTCCGAAAAAAAACACATTTCTTGTAGCCCATAAATGCTTCGTCTCAATATATATATATATATATATATATATACATGTATATATGTATATATATATATATATATATATATATGTATATATATATATATATATATATATATATATATGTGTGTGTGTGTATATACAAATATAGATATATGAATAGTTCTTGACATTTTTATTTACAGTGCTCAATAATAGAGTTATGCAGTAATATGTAATAGGATCTTTATTATGGACACGGGTCAATGAAAGGTTTTATACTATTCCACCGATAAACTGAACCCGTGTCGCACGGTCACCTCTGTAATGATGTCCATTTGCCATCAACCTAGCCTGCGCGCATCAGTAAAAATATATTCGCCATTTGGGCGCTTAAATTCGCTCGCAAATTTTAATTCCAAATATTTTATTTTTGTAATTTCTTATTTGCTTGTTTCAATTAGGAACACCAGTAGCAGCTACAATTATATCAGCTACTGTTCTGTTTACTCTTGCGGTTGTATCATAATATATATATATATATATATATATATATATATATGTATATATATGTATATATATATATATATATATATATATATATATATATATATATATATATACTTTGGCCAACATAGCCCAAACAATTTCGGCTTTTCGTTAACGTAGCCCACCTTACTCTGTTTTCGCCGAGCTTTACTGGTATAGCTGAATTAATCCAGCTCAGTCCAAGTTAAAACAAATTATTCCAATCAGTAGGTATTTAGCAATAAAACTCTAGTTCCATCATGGAGATATTTAAGTCCGGTATTTCTTATCCCGCACAATAAGTTTACAAAGATTAAAATTCCGTATTGAAGTATATACCAGGCTAAGTTCGCGTTATCTATTTTCATAGATTGGACAAAAAGTGGAAATATTGTGTTTGGTTATCGCAGAGTTAACAATGAGGAAACGAGTAAAAGAGAGAGGAGACGAAAAAATTGGTCATAAAATGTGTGCATATTTCCCACTTTTTACTGTTGTAGAACTTTTGTTATTTTCTAATGTCTTCGAATTATGGAAAAATATTTTTAATTGTTATTCTTACCATTTATATAGAAATCACGAATTCATGGAAGAGGTACATTTTGTTACTAATTTAGGCTTTAAACCTTTACTTAAAATTGAACATATCAAAATTTGCATCGTTTATATATTACTTTATAAAGAGGTAAATCAAATGTGAAATCAACGGGATTCTTCTACCACAAACCTACTTATTCTTAAAATAAGAAAAATCTTTACACTACATTGGACATTGAGGACGTCGCTACATAGGATCCGTTCTGCCAAATGTTCTGATCTTTAAATTCTTTAAATTTGCAAGATTGCAAAATTATTGAGATGAAGGTTGCCAGTATGTTCATTAATTGATGTAGTAATTAGATATAATGTACTATGTATTTATGTGTATAAAGGACCTTAAACTCAGGGGATATGGTAAATGTACAGGTCGTTCTATAAAAGAAAGTGCCAGTACGTAACTCATTAATTCAGTTAAAATATTAGATTTTGTCCATGATTTATTTATATGATTATTTCGTAGACAAACGCTACAGTAGGTTACTGGTAGCTCTAAAGTCCGTGATAAAATGTCTTTGTATTTTTTAACTATTGCACTAACAATGATGTGTACTCTGCTACTATATAAAATGTTCTTTTTTATCTCAAGGATATAGTAAAATGTAAAAGCTCAAGCATATTAGCTATCGATCATAGTTTTATCACTATCTATCTCTGACCTGATCTATATCAGAGAACCTCGTTGTGAGACGATTTTGTTCTTTTAAAGAGTGTGTGAATACAGTATATTTACATTTGATGCTACGAAATAAAAATGTTTTTGTTGCACTCCATGGTACAGTTCATATGTAACTTTGAGATCGGATAGAGGTTTAAGCCAAAAGTAAGTTATCATTTCGTACTACGCTATGTTAAGTGAAATGAAAGGAAGCTGCACGTTTATTGTAAAAAAGGTATTAGCTTTCAAAGATAAATCAATTTCACGGTCGCACTGGAAATTTCCCAACAATTGTTCGTAGTAACTTTCTTAGTAGCTATTTGAATAGGAGAATATTTTCATAAGTAAATTAAATAAGTGTCATCAATAAGAAATTTAAGTAAATGCCATCATTAATGAAGTAAAAGTAAAATTGTTAGCAGGATTTAAGAAAGAAATAATGAAGAGTAAGGTAGAACCTAACTTTTCAATCGCGGTCCATTACATGTTTGTCAACTTTGAATTGACGAACGAGTTGTTTTCGACCACCTTCATAAAAGTCAGTCCATTACTGAATAGTGTTATTGAATATGGAGTTTTTAAAAAAACAAAGAATACTCCTTTCTGGATTTGCTAAATACATAATATGAAAATAACTTATTTTTCTTCAGATGGAATGAAAATATTAATTTAAAAATATAGTTGAATGTAGAAATATTTCTTAAAAACAAACATAATAGAAGTCGGTGAGTGATAAGGTATACGATTTGCGATAAAAGAAATTAAAAAATAGAAAGAAATAGACGATAAATTGTTAAATATTTGCTGGGGGGGGGGTACAAGTATACTTGGACAGAAATGTATATTGTATTTTAAGCGAGAATAGAATGTAAGAAAATAAAAAAAAATTGAAAAACGGTTCGAATTGCCAACACGTATCACTTATATTGAATCAATGAATTAAACGGAAAAATGCTGATCTGTTTACATTTGGCTACATTATATTCTGCCGCAACCGTGCCGCGCGCGACAATGAAGTTTTATTCCAGAGAAACTGAGCCAAATTATTAGAATTTGATACCGACATAACACGATTTTGTAAAACCAAGATCCTAAAAGTTTTAATGAGTGCGTGGCCTATTTGAGTATATATTTTTTGTCGTTTCATAAATTATGTTACCAGAGAAGATTGTGAATGTTTTTGTATTATTTTGGTAGATAACATTCAACGAAGATTTATAAGGAATTAAGAAATTTATTTGGACTGCCTCTTAGAGAAATGTGTTTAATAATTTAAATTGATATGAAATATTTCATCAGCGGATGAAAACTTAGTTACTTCGAAAATATAAGTAACGGCTATGGTTAACGCAGTATTCTCGTATTAAACGTCACATTATCTTAAATATTATAATTAAAAATTGATAATTAAAAATTGACATAAAAATATAGGAGATTTGTGTATTTTGATAATATTTTAGACTCTCATGTCAAAAACAAGTTGTGTAAAATTTTCGCCTCAAATATATTATACTAAATGCGTGTCCAATAAAAATGTAAACACATTTCTATTACATTATTTATTAAACCTTATTATCAGGAAAAGACGATGAACAAATTTATATATATTAGAGTTACAAAAACAGAAAAAATAAGAAAAATTTAATACTATTCACGCCAGATTATACGGGTGTCAGCGACCTCCATCTGGAAAAAAGAGTTGTGCTCAAACAGAAGGCTGACAAACAGCAAATATTATAGAAAAATATTGATATGTTAGATTTTTAATTAATAATAAAAAGTCTATTGTGAACACAGCCTCAGCTTTTAATGCTCGCGCCGCTTTGCGTTGCGGAGCGCTCCCCATTCGCTACGTGACTCATCTCGTCACTCGCGATGCTTGTTGCTTTTTTGAACAAAATCAAAGGAGTGGCGAGGCGAATGCCTAATTTGGATATTATGTACGTTTGAGTTTTGACAATTGCGTATGGTTGTGTGCAGTATGTATGGGTTACACTTACAATTATGATTTCGTAATTAAAGGTGCTTGTTGATTTTAAATACCGCAATATACCTCACGTTAAATTTAAAAGTAGTATTTTGTAACATAATGGTATTAATCTATTTACATTACTAATCTGTGTAAGAATGCTAGCCACTTATAGGTATGTACATATTTTCTAGTTACCTGAGTATAAGATCAGTAATAAGAAACATGATTGTCACGTGCGTGCACGGATGATAGATTAAATTATGACTGCACTGACTTGCCAATGG
Source organism: Druceiella hillmani (assembly GCA_039881145.1). NCBI lineage: Eukaryota > Metazoa > Arthropoda > Insecta > Lepidoptera > Hepialidae > Druceiella > Druceiella hillmani. The sequence goes on along the minus strand of JAYKKI010000007.1, from coordinate 15,342,526 downwards.
AATGAAGTAAAAATAAATTTTAAAATCTCATGTTAATGAAAATTGAAGAACAAATTTTGCAAATGAAGAACAAATAACATAATCATATTCAACATGTCATCCCCGTTTCCGACACATTTTTAGTTTCACACGTTATTTGTTTGTTCATGGACTCTATTAAATAAAGAAATGTCTTTTTTAATGGTGGTTTTAAGTTCATCAAGAGCAGTGATAATACGCGCACGCATTTGTATTTCATTATTATCTTCACTTGATTTTCCCAATGATACTATTTTGATATTTATTGTATTATGAAATAATATTGAGCTTCATAACTTATATTGAAATATAAAATAGCTTATGGATTATTTAAATCTGCGTTATTTTTTCAACTTCATCGTTTATCAAATATATTTTAGAATACAATAAAAATTAAAATAGTATAAGACTTAGTATTTCAGAAATCTTTCTGAAATACTAAGTCTTTAATAAATCCTCGTATGAAGAAGTCCAGTGATATCTGGTGAATGTGGAGGCCAACGCATAGGTCCAAATCGACCTATCCACTAGATGCCATACATTTCGTACAGCCTGTAACAAACTTCGTCGACGGTGTGCGGCGACCCAACATAACTGCATACAAAGAGATTTCGTAATCGATTAAATTAATAATTGACTGACCACGAATGCGCTCTCGCATACGAAAAGAGAGTAGCAATATAGTATCCTTCTCTTCTAAGTTGTCAACCCATTTTCACTTTTATTACTTTTGTGTAAAATATAATTTATTTGCGACGTTCGAACGCCTTTAATAATATAACTATAAATAACTGAAGGTAAGGCGTGCACAATAAAATATATAAGAAATGTAATGCGTTAAATGTTGTTTTATAATGTTTTTATTGGATTCTGTTTCGAACTTGTTGAAATAAAGACGTAATTGCGTTTCTGTGGATAAAAGATTTATTTACTTCCTTCTACAATTTGCTAGTAACATTATCTTATAAACTAAACATTTACTCACCTGTGGATAAAAGAAATAACATTTAAAGCCCTTATTTCGGGTTTATCATCTGAATTCGACAGGTAAGCTTTTTACAATAAAATACTGAATCAAAAACAAATCTAACCTCTCAAAATCTTTTGACGTTTTATACGAAAGCTAACAGCGACCTCTATGGAACTTATCATAGATAACGCGGCAAAGTTTAAATGAAAGGATACCTATAAGTTTTCTTTACATATATATATATATATATATATATATATATATATATATATATATATATATATGTATATATATATATATATATATATATATATATATATATTATTTGTTACAGAAAGTATTAGTCGTAATAGTATATAAAATTAGAAATCCAACTCTTAACCAAAATTATGTTATATGTTTAAACTCAATACTAAACTTATAATTTAAAAAATCATCTTAATGACCACTACCATTTCGACGCTCATGAAATAATAAATGAAAATTCTCATTTTCAAAAAATAGCTTTCACAAAATCAAATATATTCTTGAATTCAGGATTACTAAATACCCGAATGTACAACGGATATAAAAGAATAGAAATAGTGGAAACATTAAACCAAAATAATTTATTTTTAGATCATAAATACAAAATATATTGGATATTTTCCTTGTCATATAGGAAGTTGAATTTCCGGTATAAAACCTAAATAACGTCATATATTATCATAAACTACTGGCGGTACAATATATGAGATAGAATAAGTACACACAAAAGTGGCAAATTATCTTCTCTTACGCGACGACGCGATAGACCGGAACCTAAGTATTCTGAATAATTTTATTTTGAATCCAGTTATACCGAATAGTTTATATCTGCAATATAAGGATCCTTTCACAAATAATCATTCAATAAATTATTTTACTAGCTATTGGGTTTCAACAAATTACGTCACTTGTAGGTTCAATAATCACATTTCCATATTTTATCTACATTTAAATAAAGGTAATGTTTACAGTTTTTATAAATAAATGGGAACAAATTTTTCCTACAAAAATTTCTCTAAAAAAATTAAAAATGGAAGAAAATGTTTTTTTCGCATGAAGTATTTTTATATATTTTATTTTCACTTTCATTAAATTGTTTTCGTAAACAAGTTTTATGTTTTTTTATTATAGATTATTGTTCACACAAAATTGTACAATTTTGTACAACAGATTCATGCATAATAAACCTCATCTGAAAAAAAATTTTACATTTGATTAATCGCATGATGCCAGTGTTAGTTTTTTAAAAGGAAACATGACCAAATGCGCGCAATACAATTATGAAAACTAAGATGGTAATAAAAATAAACAATAAATCCTACACCTGCTAAACAAGAGCCAGTAAAAAGTTAGTTAGAAATACCCTTATTGTAAAATTTTAATAACCATTCTATTGGTCAGCATTGTGGTGTGCTGGTTTGATCACAAGCTCACAGCCTTTAGGGGTGCGGTGCACCGCGGGGACCGGGTTCGACTCGGTTCTCGGCTGCTTGTCGAGCTGGACTGGAACGGTGTTTTGGTTGATTATAAGATATTGCTCTCGTATCAATAAGTTCACCATAATGTTTTATTTAATATAACTTATTCTTCCGTGTATAGAATAATGTCTGTGAGTAAATTTAATTCTGAAAAAAAATCGAATGATGGCAGAAATGAAATATATATATATATATATATATATATATATATATATATATATATATATATATATATATATATATATATATATATATATATATATATATATATATATATATATATATATATATATATATTAATGTATAACATTGTGAACACTGTTTTCTTGTCTTTGAATTAAGTTATAATTTCGCTTAGTATATTATTTCTAGTATAACTACTATTGTACGATAGCAGTACGACTTACTTAACATCGTAGTCTGAAGAATAGGTACAGTCAAGAGAGTAATCAAAAACAAACTCCAAAAATATATCGTGTTTTAAATTTGTACTCCGTGCGTAAAGATATGTATTAGTTTTTATTTAACTTAATTTCGAATTATGGTTATGGTGTGTATGGTACGTATTTATTTTTAATTCTTATATTAATTATTAGTGTTCTTCTAATCTGTCACAACAATCCCGACAAGGGTTTATCCCAAATTGAAAACTTCGTCAGAGTTGTATAAATTGTTCGTATTTTGAAAACTTTATAGACGATATTAAATAAAACCTCACAATTCAAAACAGTGACCATAATGTTGAGAGTTAGGGATTTTAATGATTATACTACATGATATTTCAAATAGTAAAAAATAGTAATCGAGCATCAATACCGTGGCTAGAATCCAATCTTCATATAAATAGAACTTAACTTCCACACTTGTCTGGAAGGGTTTGTATCAAATGAGTGGGTCTTGCTATGTACTTGAACAAGACTAAAGTAATGTTAAATTTAAAGATCGTAAGAAGACCAATAAACTTCGTTAAAGAAAGTTAAATTCGTCTGGGCCGGGCAGCGTTTAGGAAGTCGCAATAGATTTTAATTTATTCTTCTGCTTACGACTTCATTTTCTCATTAGATAGGTAAAATGTTTAATAGAATGATTTATTGGATATTACAAAGTGTCTGCGACCCCTATTCGAAAAAGAATGCCAGTTAATCTCCTGATCGTATATTTTACGCACAAATCCTTATATATTTTATTGCGCATGCCTTACCGCCAAGTAAAGTTATTTATAGTTGTGTTATTTCAGGCAGCCATTCGAATGTCGCGAATAAATTATATCTTACGCAAAATAAGAAAGGTGAAAATGGGTTGACAACTGAGAAGCGAGAGATACTATGTTGCTACTCTCTTCTCGTATGCGAGAGAGCATTCGCGGTCAAAGTTAATTATTAATTTAGTCTATTGCGATTTCTCTTTGTGTACAGTTGTATTGCGTCGCCGCACTTCGTTTGTCGAAGTTTGTGACAGGCTAAATGAAATGTATGGCATCCAGTGGATAGGTCGATTTGGACCTATGCGTTAGCTTCTACATTCACCAGACATCACCCAATTGGACTTCTTCGCGTGGGGATTTATGTGAAAAATGTGCGAAAAATGTATCGAAAGTGGGGATGACACGTTGAATATGCTTATGTCATTTAACTTGCTCTTCAACTTTCATCAACTTGTGATTTTGATAATTTATTTTTATTTCAATCGATTGAAAAATCAGTTCAGTCATAATTTGATCATGATTTTATCATGCGGGCACGCCCGTGGCAATTATAAGTAAGTGATTACTGATTGTAATCTTAGGTAACTACAAAATATGTACATACCTGTAAGTGGCGAGCACTCATACACAGAATACCACTGTTTATAGATTAATAATACAAAATACTACTATTAAATAATGTGATGTGTACTGCGGTTTTTAAAATACAAACGCCCTTAATTACGAAATCATAGTTGCAAGTATAACCCATACATACTGCATACAATCATACACAGTTTTCGAAACTCAAACATACATTTTACCCAATTTAGGCGTTCGCTTCGTCACTCCTTTGATATTGTTCAAAAAACCGCCATTGATACGAGCGTCGCTGGTGACGAAGCGAGTCACGAGGCAAATGGGGGGTGCCCCGCAACGCAAAGCGGCGCGAGCCTTAAAAGCTTAGGCTATATTTACAACATAATTTTTTATTTGTTAAGAATCTCTCATGTCAATTTTTTCTAAATTATATGGTGTTTGGAATTTCCTTTTTGAGCACAACCCACAGTTTTTTTCCGATAAAGGTCGCTATAGGTATATGTATATATATATATATATATATATATAAATTGTGCTTGTTAAGGTTATGATCATTACAACATTATCATCACTGTTATTGTCATCATAATCAGATAATATAGTTATTTTTGTTTGCGGCTTATTGTTATGTGCAGTTTTATAAATTTAGGTTTTAATTCAGAATATATATGTTTGAAATGTTTATGATTTTTTTGGGAAACTTCAGTCAGAAAATTCTACTGTTCACACTGTATCTAGTTTATTATAAATTGCCACTAACAAACGAGTAGATAATGGCAATAATTAAAAAGCAATTAAACAATGCTTTAATAAAATATTTGATGTTTTAGTTTCCATTTAAATAAACTACTCGATATTTGATTATCATAAATTTTAGGTTATATTTATCATCCCAGAAATATTTTTAATTACCCCTAAATTTACATAAATTGTGTTATAGTATTCGCGTCATTTTAAATATAGTTTTTTTTTATCTGTAAAACATTCGATTACAAAACAGGCTGATTTCCCTCTGTTGACGTTTTGACTAATTACATCTTTGTTGAATAATACAGACACTTGTATCGAATACTCTCACAATCCTTAACCGAAAGGCTGTATTTGTTTCTGGTCGGTGTGATCATTTAAAGGTATATACGCTTCATAGCATTTCTCCTCAACTATTTACAAATGTAAATCAAACTATTTAATAATGTTAATATTATTACTTATCATGTTAATATATTTCCTAGTATCTCTATGACAGGCGGAAAAATATCGCGAATATTATGAAAATCTATGAAATTTAGAATCATCGCTATAATTTTAATAAAAATATCGCGAATATTATGAAAATCTATGAAATTTAGAATCATCGCTATAATTTTAATAAAAATATCGCGAATATTATGAAAATCTATGAAATTAAAATATCGCGAATATTATGAAAATCTATGAAATTATGAAAATCTATTTTAATAAAAACATCGCGAATATTATGAAAATCTAAAAAATATCGCGAATATTATAAAAATCTATGAAATTTAGAATCATCGCTATAATTTTTCGGTAAAGCATAAACTTATAGAAACGTTTCTCATAATTTTTACTTTAAACATTTTTGGGGATAGAGTAAAACATTTTACGATTCTTAAACGTTGTCTCTAAAAGTATCTTAAATTAAAAATAAATGTTTGCAAATCACAGGTATTACTCAAAATGAAAAAAATCAGTACGTTATTCGTCTTTTCCAAAATTTCCGTAGTAAATATATTTTTAATTTCAAAAAAGCATAAAATTTTGATTACTTAACTTTCCATTTATTAATATTTGGCTAATTCCTCTAAAAAATATGCAGGTTGGTATGCTTTATAACCAAGCAATTTCAAGTTTCGACATCAAACATTTTTGAGGAAAATTACTATGATAGCGAACAGATACTGGAACAAACTTATAAATTTCTCTTTTTTTTAAAGTACGCTGAAAAACACACATACACTTTACTTTGTTGAGAAGGCACGTCTTGTAAAGAATAAAAAAAATTTATCGAAAAAGAGAAAATGTAAAATAATTCATCAAGTTAGAATTTAGTTACGTAGCAGTGCCAAGCTTTCGTCAGTTCTTCAATTTCAACGCGCAGTAGAAAATTTAACAATCTTAGAATAAAGGCCTTATACTCACATTATTATGACTTAAGAATCCCACATTTTCAACAAATAAATTTACGAGTCGCATGCTTGAACCGCTTTATAGAGTAATCCTAAAAAAGAGAATGAATCAATTAAATATAAAAACTTTTCCAGATTTTGATAGTCATTTTTTCAATATTTTCAATTAAGGAAAAGGGTTAATTTTTGTACGGTACCCAATTTTTTGTGTATAAGAATTCTTCACCCTTCTTCCAGGCAAACATTTTCTCTCAAAATTTATTCTGAACCATAGCATTGAGTTTGAATGTTTTGTCATGAATCATTCATTAGTTTTTCAGTCATTATGGTATATTATTTTTGAAAGTTCCTTAAAAATTAAAAATGTTGTATTTAGAGTTTTGTTTATTTTAATGCTAAAATTTGTTATAGAAACGATTTATCCGGTGCCTTAATGAAATTTTCAGCTATGTGTCTTATTTTCTCTAGGAGTATTATATTTGTATATAGTTACACTTTATCAAAAATAATTCAACAGTTGAGTATCGATGCCAAAAAAGTATATATTTTTTATATAATAAATAAAATATTTCATGTAATTTATATTCATTGAAGAACATACACAGAATCGAAGGTTTGCTACTCTAGGATAGATTTGTAGAGGCACCTAAACAAAGTAACGTTTTTTATAAATTTTTTTTTAGATATTCCGGATAAAAAGAGATACTCTTTTATTAAAATTTTAAATTTACTTACATCTTACTGACATATTATAAATGTTATCTGCAGTATTTATGTGTTAGTATGGTCAATTCTTGAAGCTAATCAACGAGAAATGAAATTACTTCTCTTCCCAAATATGTACAAAATTCGTCTCCTGACTTACATCGCTCTTAAATGAACTAAGTTTTTACAATCCCAAAAACGCAAAACCCATTTGAACTGTTCTCAAGTCACATTAAGCATTAACATCTTCCGTAAATCATCTTCAGGTAGATATTTGGATAGCAAATTAAACACATTAATTATGCATGCAGAATCCACATGACGTAGATACTCGTAATTAGCAAATACCATATACTCAACGTCGTGTATTCAGTTCTCACCGGCGAATAATCAGTCAATTGAAATGACAATTTTTGGTGTAAGGTCAATTTTTTACTTTAGGGTGACAAAAGGAGGAAAGATATATGATAGTTAAAAATATTATGATATTTAAAAATATTAACTTGAATTGTTGTGTAAAGGACGTTACAGGAACATATGTTGGGTAAGCTTTTAATGCAAATTCTGTAATGATCTCAATAAAATTTTGACATTTAGCATAACTTTTTACAATTTTTTATTCCAATGGCAAAAATTTGGATACTTTATTTATGAAAGAAACTTCCCATTTAAAATAAAATTACAAATGAATGAAAAAGGAAAACAAAAAACTCTGTAACATACTTTGCTAAAACCTCTTATATCAGTCCACTTAATAACCAAACAACAAAAATGGAAAAGAACCATCTCATATATAAATAATAAATATGCGCAATAAAATTCTTACTTCCCATTTTAATTATCATGTTGCTACCAGAACGACCACGACAACATGTTAGCAAAAACTGTCGATGAACAAATAAAACTTTGAGGAAAACAAATTAATTTTTCAACGCCAGGGACACATTCGTTTATATAAACCCGAAACCTTTACTTCAATTAGAAGCCTTCACAATATGATGGATGAGAACGCACTTACTCGTGCATGTAATCTCTCAAACATACGCCTCTATCGTAATTGGAGAGCTGGCCGCTACTGTTTTAATGATTATTAGCCTAGATTGGTTTGTTTATTTTCAGCTCTGTAAATCATAAATGGCTATATTTTTTTTATTTTGCATCGATAACGACGCGTAATTTTGAAACATATGATGGGTATATAGAAAGGATTTGACACAAAAAAAATATAGTGTTAATATCCACTGAGATGAAACCCTCATAAAATATTAGAATTAATTATGAAAATACTGACATGTCAAAGTCTTCTATTTTAAAGATTGGATACGTGTCGTAATGTGAAAATAGCTTTAATATAACGAAATGGCAAGTACATTGAACAACGCATGGATTTTGAATGGCGGCAATTCTAATTGGCCGACTGTCACAAAATTCAACTCACTTTCCGAAGTGGAAATTAGATCGTAATTTAATATTTAAATGTTTTTTTTATTATGGCACACCTGATATTTTTCGATATATTTTTTATATTTCATGATTTGTTATAAATGTTTTCAAAATATTTACTTTCATTGTTCAATTTATAACTAATTGAACATATTGAGCTATGGATTCTTAATCTTATGGCACTCTTGGCACTATGACACTCTTAATCTTTTAATCTAAACGAATCTCACCTAAAAATAAGGTTGATTTAAACCTGTTATTACTTGAAGCTACTAGATAATATTTATGCTTAATCATTAAAAGCATATTTTTATGAATATTGCAAATTTGTAATCCTAAAAGAATAGCAAAATTGCTACATTACATTCTACGATTTGGCATATTACTAAATAAAACGTAAGGTAAAATGACCTCACTTTGGATCACAATTGCTAACAGTGGAGCAGCAGTATTATTATTAATTCAGTATTATCATAATTGACAGACACAGCTACGAACTGGTAGTATAATGGAGGGGATACGCCTCGGAACAAGTTCTCTTTAAGTCGAAATTTGTATTCAACAAACCTAAGAATAAAGAGTTTGACACCTTTCAAAATAACCATAGAAAACAGTTTCTTGTATTATTGTTAAGCTTTATTTGAGCACACACCGCTAAACTATCAAGAAGCAATGAAGTCGGTTAGCTCCGAAAATTGGAGATATTAATACGAAAAAAAATGGAATTTGATAAATCAAAAAAAGTTTAGACACTTGTAAAAAAGCCTTAAGATGTCAGGATGCGAATGGGTATTTAGTATTAAGGATGAGTCCAGAGTCTTTCGGTATAAATTACAAATCTGTGCAATATGATATGCACGAACTGGAGGCATTAACTATAACGAAACATTCTCCCCTACAGTCAGGTATGGTTCCACACAAAAAAACTTTCAAGTTCGCTAATCTATGCGGCAACTGTTAGTAAACCGGACATCATAATTTACTTAAGCTAAGTGGGCAGATATTTACTTCGTTACATTGAATTTTATTCTAACGTAGTTGAAAAAAAATCTAAAATATCTTAGGCCAACCAAACGTTCTATAGCTGGTCATGCATTTCTTAAGAATATTGCTATGGTCACTTGGTCCAGATGACAACGGTGGACTGTGGCCCTGTCTACTATAGAAGCAAATTTCATAGCAGCTTTTGTAGCAATCAAAGAAACAATATGGTTGAAGAATATATTGAATGACGTTAGTGAGTTTAATCATGAGACTTTGTGCTGTAAGTGTAATAAAAAACGGTGAGTTTCACAAAAAGATACTATCACATCATTTTGTAACTGAATATCTTCATGAAAACAATATATAGTGTAATTATTTAAGTACTAATAATATTGATATGTAGGTAAGCTTACAAACATTTTGCTTTTTGCTGGACATAATTTGCATCAATAAAAGAAATTGGAATATCTAAATAATTATTAATTGAAACACAAACATTTAGATCTAAGTAGTCTTATTAAATGCAACTTGTGCTAGAGTAATGTTAACTGTCTTTCAATTTAAAAAAGGTACACTTTATAATTCTTTATTTAAACATTGTTTCAAAATTAAATTCATTTTCAATTCATATTCGGTCTTCTCAATTTACTACACGAAATGACGTAAGAAAAAACTTTTTTTAAGAAAAGAGGAATTCAGATAAGTATCCTCATACTGTACTCATGTAGATAAGAAATAAGTAATATTGTACAACGCTCTTTATACTGTAAATTAATACTAAACATGTATAATGTAAACTCAGGTAAAATGAGATTTATATCCATGTTAGCATAGAATAGGGATTTTTGTGTAACTTTGATACAAATTAAATAATGTTAATTATAATATAAGGTGCGGAAAAAGTAAAACACAAAACGTAAAATTTATAATGAAAAACGTAAAATGAAAATGTAAAGTGTATATTCAAATTTTAAACATGCATATAATTGCTTACATATCCTTGTGTGTTAATGCAATACAGTTATATCAAAATATATTCAATGGCATGTAAAAAACGTGGTCTATGAAACACTTGTTAAGAATAAATACAATTATACAGATGAACTTTGAATAAGACCCCCGGTAGAAATTTTTCATCTGTCAGGAAAGGTTTCATTAAGGGAGAGTGTTGAACATTTTAATCTATGGTAATGTCACCTCTCCCTGTATAATCTGTATTATCTATGATGGGGGGTATATTATCCGCAACTCTATCACCGCATGTCCTCACTATTTGGTGACATCAATAGTAACGATAGCTATTTATTCAGATTCTTCATCAAAGAAAATCTCATTAATCACCCAGGCGGCTACCGAGGATTATTTCATTAATCACCCAGGCGTGTTACTAATTGTCGGAACTTAGTTAATAAACATCTCATTTACATTCACAATTGAGGTAAATACCTGATTTTTTCTTTTCTTTTATTTTGTTAATATTTTTCCTTTTTAACAAAGAAACGGATATGGATAAATTCTGTACCTGAATTTCACATACAAGTTCATTAAATTACCATCATTAGATTCAGTAACCTTCTTTGTAAATTTTCATTTCTCATTTTTTAATTTTCATTTTATTACATGTCAATTCAGCGATAAAATAACATGTGGCTTAAAATAATTGTAGCAATGGTATTCTATAACGATATCGCTTTATTCCATGCTTTGGTAAACAGTGAATCGAATCGTAGAAAATTATCTCAATGTCGAAGTCGTTAAATTATAGCGATTTCCATATTGTTTTTAAGACTGAGGATTTACAAGATATAGAAAGTATGCTTTTTATGGTTTGAAAATAATAATGGTCTCGTGGTTGCAAATAATGAGAAGTCTGTTAGTTGACACGTTTCCCATTAATAGTCTTACTCATTGTTTCCAAATGTTCAGTAAATTATAAATTTCGATACTGTAAAATAAAGAAATATATTAAATAATTTCACTATTTTCACACGAAAAGATTAATTTAAATATTACATTTCTATCCTATTGCGACTTCGAAAAGTAGGTTGAATTTTGTGAGAGCCGCCATATGGCCAATCGAAAATTTTGTTTTCATGCGCTGCTCAATGTAATTCCCATCTCGTTGCGTTAAAGTACTTTTTCATACGGTAACATATATTATTAATAAAAAAAACTTTTGCGTATCAGCATAACATTGAGGAAATATATTTTGACTCGTAATGACTTACAGTATTTGGTGAATATTTTTCATTTTAGTGGAGAATTTTTTTATATACTTGTTATATGTCTCATAACTATACGTCACCGTTCGTGCAAAACGGAATATAGCTAGTAGTTTATTAGTAACAGAGCTAAAATTAAACAAACTAAAACAGGCTTATCACGATATAAATAAATTAATCGCAGTAGTGGCTCATTGTCTAATAGCAAAAGATTTTTTTAAATTTTTTTATTTTATTATTGCAATCTGTCATTTGAGACATTCAGCAATTGGTGCGTATGTTAGCATGTCTTCTCATTTCATTTTGCCCCTATATAAGGTCTTGGGGAAGTTTTTTCTTAAGCCTTCTGAGTGCCGTTATTGAGTTCATCAGGTTTATAGCCAGTGGATTGGGATGATTAGCTATTCGGTCTCTATATGTCTGTATCATCTCTGAGATTTCTTCTTGGACCAATTTTATGCCAAGCTCCAAATGGAGTCTGTTGTTTGTGACATACCAGGGTGCACCAGCTATCATTCTAAGCGTTTTTGATTGAAACCTTTGTAGTATTTCAATATTTGATTTTTCCGCGGTTCCCCACAGTTGTAGGCCATAAGTCCATATAGGCTTGCTCGTGCATTTATAAATTAATAGTTTATTTTTGAGCGACAATTGAGAGTTTTTGTTAAGGAGCCAGTACATGTTTCGCACTTTTTGGCCCGCTGCACATCGTTTGGTCAGGATGTGTTTGGACCATGTCAGACGTCTGTCGAGTTACACGCCAAGGTATTTCGCGTAATCGGCTTGCGGTAACTGTACTCCATTTAGGTTTACTGCCGGACACGTATCTCGTTTGGTAGTAAAAGTAACTTGTATTGATTTGATTTCTTTAACTTTGATTCGCCAATCTTGCAACCACTGTGATATTTGGTCAAGGCTTGTTTGGAGTTTTTGTGAGGCTATGTCTGGTCGGTGGTCTGCTGCGAGAATTGCTGTGTCATCAGCAAAAGTGCCCGTAATAACACCTTCTGTGACTGGGAGGTCAGCTGTGTAAAGCAGGTACAGTATTGGGCCCATAACGCTTCTCTGGGGAACTCCTGCTTGGATCGGATAGAGATACGTAGTTTCAGTTCCCTGTTTAACGTAGAAGTGTCTGTTGTGTAGATATGATCTGATGAAGTTGTAGTAATTTATGGGTAGGTTCTTTTTAATTTTAAACAGCAGTCCCTCGTGCCATATCCGATCAAATGCCTGGGATATGTCCAAGAAAGATGCAGAACTATATTGGTTTGACTCAAAGGCATTATGGATATTTTTGACCAATCGATGGACCTGCTCAATGGTTCCATGTCTCTGACGAAAGCCAAACTGGTGATCAGGCAGTAGATTATTATCATAGATATGTGGCATTAATCTTCGCAGAAATACAATTTCCATAACCTTCGCAGAAATACATTTCATAAAACTAAATCATTTGAGATGAACTTATATCTTAAATATACGAAGCGAGATGAAAATGGCAGTTTGAATACGTAGCTTACTAAAAAAAGATAGCTCACTAGTTCGTTTATGTACTCCCGATCTATCTTTTTTCTTTTTATGCAGATTTATCATAGGCTTTAAATAATTTTGTGCACAGTTTCTGATTTCGGATCGTGATTTGAAAAAAAATTTCAACCTGAGGTAATTTGTCGCCTGAAACTGTTTAGTGGAATACACAAGTAAAAGTCCGCTATTAATATATTAGTAAACCTCAGCCTAAAAATCGTTGTTGTCAGTAATCTATAGAAAAAAAATAAGATAGAGCAAAACCTAAACTCTAATTTGGTTGAAACATCAAATTGGTTCAACTCCAAGTAAATATTTCACCATTTATCATAAATATGTATGACTGAGTATTTTCAATTTGTTGAATTTTACTCATACAGATAATATATATTTTATGTTAGAAAATAAATCATATCCAACAACGGTGTAATTAAAAAGAGCAGAGGAAAAGCTCTGATATTTCCTTAATATCACATAGAAGAATCCAAAGGAAAGGTTAGTAATAAACACATAACACAGTACAATACATACGACTTATGCAAATAACATATTTTGTATCTTTTTCTGATGTACTATACAATAACAACCCGTCAATATAAATTTATTTACAAGCGTGCTTTTTGCCATAACGAATTACTGGAAAGGTAGTCTCGTGGGGTTTGCTAATTTATTATCTTCCTTATTAAGTTACTACTTAATAAGGACTTAAGATTATAATAAATTACAACGTGAAACGTAAACCTATATTTAATTAAGGCACACGAAGTCATAACATGCCCAGGTATAAAGAGACGCCTAAATTTGGCAATACGTCGTAAGTATTTTATCGCTTCTTTAGGAATCGAGATACATATAAGTGTGAAGGCGATATATAACCTATTTCTTCGCGCTTTTCTGCCCGTCGAATTGTTATTTATCTTGGTTTTTGTATTTTAAATTAAGTTTAATTTCATTAATTATTAAGTAGAAAGGAAAATTTTGCTCTCTGAATTTATTGTTAAAATAAAACATACGGAATTAAAAGTAACAACTATGTAGATTTTCGAGGAACACTGAAATTAATTCGAATAACAATAGTCTTAAATTACTATAGAAGGGTTATATATTAGAAGAGAAAACTGAAAGACCGAAATTAGTCTGAAATGAATGTTGGAAACGAAAAAGATATATCTTATTTATGATAACAACTAAAACGACCATACTTTCTTTCATAAAATATTTTTATGCTAAATTTCATAAACATATCGCAAAAACATCAAAATATGTCCAACCTCAGTCCCATATACTAATTCATTAATTTATTTAAAATATCATAATTATAAAAGAAAAGTAGAATGAAAAAAAACCTTTGAACTTAGAAGAAAATTAAAATTATATTTAAACAAAAATTCAGTTTTATTTACCATTAAATATTTTGATAGTGTTATGATTTTATGGTAAGTACATAAGAGAAATAGGATTTATATTCCAATAATATTACTATCAATATAGAAACCACTGAACTCTGAATTCAGTTATTCCTAGAAATTAAAGTGGCCATTTATTTTAAATTACTCGGATAATTTTAAGTGCTTAGATGTTGAAAAATTATTAACATTATTCATTGGTAAGACTATTTTTCCCGGGCTTCTTATAAATGGAATAAGCTAGAATTGAATTTTACACTTTTTATCAAAGGATTACCTTTGACTCAAAACCAAAAATCGTATTTAATATAACATATAATTTTACTTGAAAGGGATGCTCATACACATAAAGGGGCTTGTTAATTTATTAACCAAAACGTATATCGTTGAGAAGAGTAAAACACATTTTCGTAGATATTTTTGTAGAAGTCAGAGCATTAGCAATATTAACTAAGAATTTTACATATCTAACGTCTGCAATGTTTGCTTAATAAACACTCAGAACTCTCATTTAATATTTCTAATATCCCGTATTTAAAGAACAAATATTTGAATTATATTCAACTAGAAAATGTTGTTAGAAAACTAAAAATTTATAACAATTAATTATTTATTCAGATCCTTTATGTTAATAAAGTATAATGTAATATGTAAACCATTTGCTTACATTCCTTTAAATAAAAATTATTTTAAACTATTTAAGGCAATATAACAATCACATACTTTAAAAATTTGAAACTCGTAAGCAATAATACTCAGACGCAAATATTATTTTTTATAAAACTCAGTTAAGGATTATTATATAAACAACTCGTTTAAGTAAACTCCTTGAGAGTTAGTCGATATAATTTTAAGTCCTTAAATATTGAAATATTATGCACTATATTCAATGGTAAGACTATTTGTCATGCGAAACTGATTAATCTTTTGTTGGATTGGTTGATTAACCGTTTGTCGGAATTTTGTTAGAAAAGTAAACATTTTTGGCAGTTTATTATTTCTCAGTTTATTATTAGGTCTTTCATATCCCGTTTAAGCATAATTAGAATCAAAGAAAATATTAGCATCATATCCTTTAAAATCTCATAAGTTTTAAGCAATAATCCTCAAACTCGAATATTATACTTTTACAAAATTCAGTTAAGGATTATTTTGTAAAACACGCTTAAATAAACTCTTTTCAGTACATTGAAGTTTCTCATTTTCTTTAATACGCTCTTTGTCGAAATTGAAGGAAAATATTTTAATAGTCTAAAAGAGATATAAAACAAAAAATTCATATAATCATTTTATGGAATTCATATTTCAATTACACCATTTAACTGATTTATATACAATCGCAACAAATTATGATATGTCCTCTGCAATACAGATAATTTTTAAAACAATCCGTTATATCCACTATATTAAATTTTGCTTCTTCTACTTGCAGACTCAGAATTTCTTCAAAAACATATGGTATTTGAAAAAAATTTAAAGTTTCATCATTTTAATAAAATACATAGTACTACATAAGAAAAGTAATGACATATATTTTTCACGTTAGGCACTGATTAGAATCGAGAGTGCAGGATTTTAAATTTTTTTCTAATTTTCAATTATACTTGCACCAGAATAATAATACTCTATAAATATTAGGGTTCATTAAAGTTTGAGTATATTGTATTAATGGTACGTAGTGTTACTTTAAATGTTATATTATTAAGTCAGATAAGAAAAATATCAGAAAAAGAAGCAAAACAGCAGATTCGTTTACGTTTCGTTAATTGACTCTAAATTAGGTTTTCATCTATTATTATCATAACGTATATTTTTTTGAGATAATTAACCGATCAGCATTAACATATCTCATGAAACTTAAAAAAGGTTAGGTTCCAAAAATGTTTGTGGAAGATAATTATATCTCAATGTTAAGATTAGGTAAACAGAACAGTTTGAAATACAAATGAAAGTTTGCCTACTTGAGTTCAACGCATTTGCGGAGATACTGTAGCTAATTGAAAAGAAAGCGAAGAGTTTGTCGGCTGGTAAAAATAAATAAATATAGAAGATATAGAAAGTGGATCACATCATTGTAAAATGTGTTGAGCAAAACCATGCGTATAGAACTTCATTAGAACATGCATAAAAACAGAATATAAGAACAACAAATGTGCTTATAACGTGGATTTCTTATTCAACATATCTTGAATTGTAACAAATGTATTTGCGAGTCATGCAGACACTTCGTTAAAGGTGCTTTTACCTATTTTAAAAATATATCTTTAAACATAACTGAAACTTTGAATTCTATCTTAAGATAACCAAAAATCTTAACCATATTTTTATCTTATTGATAGCAATTATAATAATTGATTGACGAAATTGTCTGGCTGTTTAATAAGCATGCTGCTGCGACGAATCAAAATTAAAAGCAGCTCCTGAAATCAATGATAATATTTGGGAATACATGATTAATCTCGAGAAAGTATTAATGTATTTAAATAAAGCTAACAAGTAATACCACCAGATAACAAATAGCGCCATTTATTTACATCTATGGACTAACTTGTGGAAGTGATAAAATAAAGTCAGTCGATTCGGGAACAACGTATCGCGGGTCATTAGGTTATGGCCTAGACCCGTATTTTACTTTAAAATATTAGTATCCCGTTGTGAAATGTGAATGTGCCGAAAATGAAGTGGTTCGAAAATTACGATGACTGGGCGTTCGCCGCCGAAAATTTCACGATTTTGTAATGTGTCGACATCACGAAGTCCGAAGATGCCGTTGCATACATCCATGCGATATCTATGCCGTGGATGTTCAAAAAACAAAAGCAAAGCTTGTTATGACCATTGATTCATCTCTTTATGTGCGCATAAAAAATGAAAATACAGTTCATAGTGAATGGAAGAAGTTAATATTGCTTTTCGATGACCCTGGATACACGCGCAAGATAACTTTGTTGAGAAATTTGATTTTAATTTGTCTGAAAAATAGTGAATCAATGACGACGTACGTTACTCAACTTGTGGATACAGCGCAGAAACTACAAATAATTGGTTTCAAAATTAGTGATGAATGAATTGGTTCTTTGCTCTTAGCAGGATTAACGGATAAATTTTTGCCTATGATCATGGCCATTAAAAATTAGGAGATTGTTATTTCTGTTGACGTCATGAAGACGAAGCTTCTAGACATGAGCTCAAACCCAGACATTGGTAGCAATGAATCAAAACGTGAATTCCTGTCAAATATTTGGCAGCGCCACTGACACGGCCGCAAAGTTGGTAAAGCCGCAGGAATCATTTTGATCTGTCAACGTTAAACCTTATCGTTTTAAATAAATCGGCGATAACAAAAATAAATGTCCATCAATTCAAGAAAGATCAGTTAAAGTAATCAGTGTCGTATTCCTAAACGAAAAATTTTGTCGAAATGCATTCAGAGGCCAATAATCACATGATCAACAACGACAACAATATATTTACTAAGCCGTATAACCTGTCAATTAAATAAAACAATAATTCTTGCAAACAATACTGTCAGAAATATTTTATATATTCCTAAACTCACTACAAACTTATTGGCTATTAGTAAGCTACTAAAATAGTAACAAAGTGAACTTCCAGAAAGGAGTTTGGTACATTAGAGACAAGCAGAATAAGCTAATTGATATAGCCAAGTTGACTAACGTGGTATACAGACTAAACATAAAATCGGCATGTTTGTTAGCAGCTTCAGCAACAATTTCCGCTATGGTGTGGCACAGACGGTAGGCTATATAAGCAGTGGAGATCTAAATAAAATGTTAAATGGCGCAGTAGAAAGAATTTCGTATATAGATAAAGTTGATATCAGTAAATTCAACTGTACAGTACAAACAAGATTACGCTTTCCAGTTAGTAGAAATAGAAGTGAGAGAGTGTTGGAAGTGGTGCATTGAGATATATGCGACCCATTGGAAGTAAAGTCTATCGTACTATCCAGGTGCTTCTTGCTTTTTGTGAATGACTACAGTAGGGTGTTTGTATATTTCTTGAAAAATAAAAGTGAAGTATATACACGTTTTAAATAGTTTAAGTTTATGTTTGAAAACCAGATGAAATCAAAGTCTAATAAGATCAAAGTTTTAAGATGTGATAACGGGAAAGAATGTTGTTTAAAAGAAATGACAAATTTATGAAGCAATCTGGTATTTTACATCAGAGTAAAAATCCATATACGCCGGAACAAAATAGTTTATTTGAACGCTTAAATAGAAGAGTTGTTGAAAGAGCCAAGTATTTCCATTTTGGTGCTAATTTAGACAAAACATCTGTATAATTATGTTATAATGTACCATAAAACGTCTTTTGGGCTCTGGACAGGCAGGAAGTTAGATGTCAGTCACGCACGTATTTTTGACCGCAGAATAGATAGAAAGGCCATAAAGTATTACATATATTACACTCAAAATCTAAAGGGTTACAAATTATACAATCACGTTGCAAGGAAAGTCATTATCAGCAGAGATCTTATTATCATAGACCCAAATAATGACTTTGATGTGTTTCAGGTCAGTATGGGAGAAGTACTAACGCCAACATCAGATACTGTGGTGGAGCATGACAGTTATAACAGTGAACTTGCAGATTCTGATCAATCGCAATCAACATCAAGACCTTATGACCGTATCTGTGTTGAAGATAAAGTAACCTCAGAAAGTTATATAAATTTTTCCACACTGTTCCCAAGAGTGAGTTGAAAAATCTAGCACAGATTTATATGCTTATACGTCAACAACAAGAAAGGCAGAAGCTTGAAAGTTATGGTTTAGGCAACCTGTTTAGTTGCCAAAACCATACCTGTCAGGCTTCCGGCAAACTTTAGTTAGCGAGTTGGGTATACAGGAAGAAAAGATAACTCTAAAAAAAATGGTGTTCAGTTATAGAAGAAGAACGGAAGTTATTTGAAAAAAATAAAGCATGGGATGTAATATATAGACCAGAACAAACGACAATTTTTCAGATCAAATGGCTTTTTCGTGAAAAATTAGAAGGTAATAATAAAG
The DNA here is from genome assembly GCA_039881145.1 of Druceiella hillmani. Taxonomy (NCBI): domain Eukaryota; kingdom Metazoa; phylum Arthropoda; class Insecta; order Lepidoptera; family Hepialidae; genus Druceiella; species Druceiella hillmani. The sequence goes on along the minus strand of JAYKKI010000007.1, from coordinate 15,322,780 downwards.
TGCGGTTTCGAAGAAGATTGGTGGCAAGAGGTTTAACACAGCAAGCTGGAACAGACTATAAAGTAACATTTTCACCAGTGCTTCGTTATTTAATATTAAAACTGTTATTTGCTTTTAATGTTAAGTATGATTAAGAGATAACACATTTTCCTTAATGTATCCTTAGATGAAACTGTCCATATGAACTTACCTAAAAACTTTGTATCTCCTGATAAGAAAAATAAAGTTTTAAAGTTAAATAAAACTATTTATGGGTAACAGTCTGCAATGGTATGATAAAAAAGAGTTGAAAAATTAAAAAAATTAAAAATTTGGTAATGGAAAATAAAAAATTAGGTAATGGAAATTTTATGTACAAACCTTGTTTATGTATTAAGCAAAATAGAAACGTTAAGACATTTTTTGCCTTATTTTTCGATGATATGCAGAATATCTTAAAAATGAGCTGCAGTCTATATTTTAGTTAAAATATTTAGGAAATATAAATCAATGCTTAGGTATACGAGTCAGAAAAGAAAACAATGTAATTATTGTTGACCAGCAATAATTTATAGAATATTTATTAAAATAATTTAATATCGAAAATTGTAAAGAAATTGTTACACCAATGGAAGTTAACTTAAGATTAGAAAAAGATAATAATGTTTGTGCTGAATATCTTTATCAGAAGCTAATTGTTAGTTTGCTCTATTTGTCAATTTAACGAGACCAAAATGTGTTTTGAAATATTTTTAACGTACAAAAACTTTTCGTTTAAATAGTAATGGGTAATTCGGATTTAACTGGTTATGTAGGCTTTAGATTCAATTGATAAGAAATCCTACACTGGATATATTTTTAAAATGTCAGACGGTATAATATAACATGAATGTGAAAAGCAGTGTTTACTGCTTTTCACATTCATGTTCCTGTCACCCTGTCAAGTACTAAAGCTGAGTACATAGTTGTATCTGAGGCTAGTAAAAAGGTAATCCATTTCAAAATTATTTTATGTGAATTAAAATATGGAAACCATTCGCCTGTATTACTCTAAAATGATGACCAAAGTACTATGAAACTAAGTGAAATTTTTTTATTTCATAAAAGGAGTAAGCATATTGATGTTAAGTATAATTTTGCTAGGTCAGGTCTAGGAGGTTTGATAAAAATTAAATATTTAAAGGCAGTAGATGTGCCTGCATATATGTTAACAAAAAGTCTAACTCTGTGTAATTTGAATTTTGTAAATGAATTAGGAATTAAAAAGGTAGTTATTATGTAATTACAGTTTGTTAAATATTTTTACTTGTGATGTTTTAGCCTCTGGTGTCACATTATTTTATTAAGGGGGTAGGTTAATGTATTAAAATAAAGCTTACTAGTAACCCCATCTATTAATATCCATATAAATTTGTTTAGCACAGTTTTCAATAATTACTTCTGATACCATTTTCTAATACTGCAAAGCACCAGTTCTTTTAGATTGATTAAAATCTAAGTTAGTAGCCCTATGTAAATAATAATTTTTTGATTCTTCTGTTTGATGCACTCTCTAAAAACTAAAGTCTCGTAACATCATGGTGGGTTTTTCAAAACGAAAATATTATCATAAATTATTAACTCTCTTACTGGACTAGGTAATTTTTTTCTATCAGATCTTACAAAACAATTATTTAAAAATCTAGAAAAACTTCGAAACGTAAATCTTGAAGTGAAAAGATCACAAAAAAATGAGATAAAAGTTTTGAGTTTATAGTATTGTAAATAGCCCGTAAAGCTTCTTTGCTCAACGATATTTTTATGAAATTAATTACCCATAGCATAAATCTGATCATTGATAAATCTGATAATTACCCATGACATAGATCTGAATATTTCTTTACTGTTTACGGTTCTAAGTTATAAAATACATGAGATTCTAACAAGGAATATTTACGATCGCGATGCGCTTTCAAAATTCTAAAAAACTAAAAGTATATTTGATTTAACTTACCCCGTACCATTTTTCATATGTTTACTTCTGTTTTACTCCTTGTTTTTTCTCCCCATGTTTTACTTGAAGTTATTTTACTATTTTTTTTTCCAATTGTAACTATTTAATTGTTTACAGTCCAACTATGAAAAAACTTATTTAATTCTTGATTTTGTTTGATGAGACGAGATGACATCTGTAGCCATGATAACAAATGTTGTATTAAACAAAATATAAAAACAGAACTAACGATTCCCTCTTTAGCAAAACTCGTCAGAGCTATAGTGATATAAGAAGTACCAATAAACAAGAAGTTTATTGATAAGCGCAAGACTATTAGCGCGAAAAATTTATATTTCTTCCCGTTATGAATTAAAAATATTTCCTATTCTGTGTTTCAGACATAGCATAGGAAATATTCTAATTAACTTAAAATGAATATGGAAAAATGAATACAAACGTCACTTAAGACTTCATAACTTTGTAATAAAATCGGCTTTATAATCAGGTAACAAATATTACCAATATTTGGTACCTGATTATAAAGCCGACTATAGTCCCCTGTTTCCTTAAACAGGTTACCTCGCTTATGTAAGAAATAGTTTCCTAAGTAATTGCCACGGATACCGCTCACTGCTTACTCTAATCATGCTGATTTTCCAATTTTTTCAGACGTCTCTCCGGAAAAAAATCTTAGGATTTGCATTCAAATAAAGCATAGGAAATTTTGATATGAAAAAAGCGTTTAGAGACGTCCATTAACATGTACTTTCACGTATGAATGCGTTCCGGTTACCCACTATACTGACATGCTCACTTATATCACCTCGCATGCGATTCGTTGCTACTTGTTACTTTGTAGATTTATACGTCGACTAAACTCTAGATATATAACGGCAAAGTTTATATTATTATTTATTATTTTCATCGCAATCATTTTGAGCTTCTATTTTTGACTGACATTACAACTCCCCACATGGAGATTAACAATAAATTATTTAAAAACACCTACATTATTATATATTTTAAGAATCCGATTTCTAAGAAAATGGGTTATTAGCGAAGATCGGTATCTTCGATTAATAAATAAGTTTTGCTATAAATAATTTTTTTAATGACTGCCTAAATATCACGGTCGCAATTTTAATTTTATTTTTATGTCTCACAGAACTTGAGCACTTAAAATAATATACTAATACCAATGGTAGCTTACTTAACACCATTTAAACGCTATGACGAAATATAGAATAATGGTTATATAAATTAAGCCTATATACGCGACACTCCTTTTTGGCAGACATGTATAAAAGAAATGAAGGTTTCTTAACCAATATGATTATTTGATTCAAATTTCACTACCAAATTATCTTAACATGAAAACCTGATATTAATATATTTATACCTGTTTATAAATAAATATATATATATATATATATATATATATATGTATATATATTTGTGTATATGTATATATATACTTAATACACTTTCACTATAAAATTATTTGCCGCAAATTTGATACCCGCGTACTTTTACAACCAATTTTCAAGAAATGGGTGCACAAAATAGGTTTTTTTCGGGTTTTCATACTAACTGCGCAAAAGGAAATTTATTACGGTCCCGTGGCAATGCTACGAATGTGGCCTTTTCTAAAACTGTATTTAATTTTGATGTATTTTTAATAATTTTTGTAATTTTTTTCACTATAAATGTGACCTGTTTTGATACAGCTAGACATCCAATGTTTCTAACTTAACTGTAATGTTCTATAAATACTATGAGAAGACTAGTATTTCCTTTAGCTCCGACTGAGTAAGAATATTTGTCAAAACACACTCAGAACATTGCTTGCGTTAAGTAATATAAAGTAAATTTATTTTCTATTTTTAATATTATTTAGAGTGAGCATGCCATATATTGAATATATTATTATAATCAGATATAATTGTAAGGAACTATGACAGAAGTGGAATAACAGAGAAACTTCAATTATATTTTCAGTATAAAAATAAAAAAAAAATTATGTCTAACAATTATTATTACATTCCAAACGGCTGAAAAATAATTAAATTCATGGATTCTCTCGAATTGAGCATTCAGACTCTAATTTTTAATATATGTATATATATATGTATATATATATATATATATATATATATATACGTATATATATATATATATATATATATATATATATATATATATGTGAGTGTGTGTGTGTGTATTTATAAACAAATATATATATATTAATATCACGTTTTCATGTTAAGACAATTTGGTAGTAAAATTTTAATTTATTTAAGAAACCTCTATTTCTTTTATAGATATCTGCCAAAAAGGAGTGTCATGTATATAGGCTTCATTTATATAACTATTATTCTATATTTCCTCATAACGATGAAATGGTGTTAAGTAGTTACCATTGGTATTAAGTATATTATTTTAAGTGTTCAAATTCTGTCAGACATAAAAATAAAAAATTGCGTCCGTAATATTTAAGCAGTCATTAAAAAAAAATTATTTACAGTAAAACCTATTTATTAGGCGAAGATACCGATCATCGCTAACAGCTCATTTTTTCATTCTTAAAATATATAATAATGTAGGTGTTTTTATCGGATATAAAAAGGTAATAAATATTTTCTTGTTATTATCCATGTGGGCATTTGTGATGGTAGTCAAAAATAAAAACTGAAAACTTATTGTGATGAAAATAATAAATAAAAGCATAAACTTTGCCGTTATATACCTAGAGTTTAGTCGACTTATAAATCTACAAATAAGTAGCAACGAATCGCGTGCGAGGTGATATAAGTGAGCACGTCAGTTTAGAGGGTAACCCGAACGCATTCATTTTTGAAAGTATATGTTATTGGAAGTCTCTAAACGCTTTTTTCATGCTAAAATGTTGAATGTAAATTTTAAGAGCCAGAGAGACGCCTGAAAAAATTGGAAAATCAGCATGGCTAGAGTAATGAGTGAGTGGCATACATGGCACTTCCTTGGGAGACGAAGTAATCTGTGTAAGGGAAACATGGAGCTATCATCTGCAATTACCGAGAACGTATCTTACAGTTTATGAAAAATCTTGCACAAAATATTTTTTTAAGAAAATAATGACTGTATGAAGGAATACGTATATTATTTACTTTCACGTTATTGTCCTCTATTTATTTACAATTATGAAGTGAGTATAAAGGTTGTTGTAGTTGATGAAAATATATGAGTACATTAAAAGTTATAACAAACTCGTAACGAAGTCGTGTCCGTACATCGATTTTTTTTAAAGTATTTTCTTTTAATGCTAGCAATACATTATCGTCAATTTGTCTCGACGAATATCTTGCAAAATATTTGCAAGGCGTACTAATACGAATGAAATACATTAATTCGTACATGACATTAAAAATAGTATGATTAGTCTTTTAAAGGATTGTAAACAAAGCCAAAATAAACAAATCTATTATAATATAATACAATATCCATTAATAAATCTACATGTACATATATAAATTCAGTTCCGTGATACTGCACAAGCTTTGTGATAATTTTTACATATCCGCGACTTATGTTTAAGAATTATAATATTTGACTGCTTTCAAATATCAACGATAACATATCGTACGATTCACTGGAAGTATTATATTCTTTGTTTCGAATTTGCATCACAGATTGTAGGCCACAAACTAGCCCAAACTATGTAACATAATATACTGTAAGTTAAACAGATAATTTTACTTTTCCGGAATTTGTACAAAGTTGTTTGCCTTGCAGTAGAACGTCATGGATTTATATTAATTTAATATAATGCATCACTCACATGAAAATTAAATTAAATTTTCTTTTAAAAATAGAAAATAAAATTCTTTCCAATTTAGACAAACCTCATATCACACATACCTGCAATATATTCAATGAATATATGTATTGGTCGAAAATTTAAACCAGCCAACCAGTAGGATTTTTAATCATAAATCTACTTTATTTCTGTTTTTTGTAACATTCAGTTAAATTGTTTCCGAAAGTGGAATTTATTTCTTTTAATATTATTTTTTTTTTAAATTACGATTTGGCTTAGTTTTCTAAATCCATTATATAATCGAAATTATGTGGAATATAATAAATCATATGAAAAAATCATATGACAAAAAATTATGTGGAATGTAATAAAAGGGTCGTAAAATACTATTATTTTATGCACCGAGTGTCATTTAAACTATAAGAAAATAATACTAATAATTTTGTCAAGTATCCAACTCATCCTTGACCAATTTCTGATTTACATAGAAATATGCATCAAATTTCAAGATAGAAGTAATCTGAAGGTTTAATTAAGTTTTAGGTAGTCACTGCCAATTTTTTTGGAATTAGCAAAATTTATCATCATCATATTATCACTGCCACATATTGAAAAAAAAATAGAAAAATCATATATCTCAGCGTCTATTTAACTATTTTATATGAAATAAAATGTGCACAGGATAGTTTTTAAAAAAAATGTAAGAAATTTACGTACAAAAGAAGTAATTTGTTTTTGCACTAGCTAGTTTCAAGTAGCTAAATAAATGGAAATCCTAAAAGCAAAAAAATTTCTCTGCAAACGATTTCATCATCTTCGAAAATTCGAAAAGTGCGAAAGGGAATTCTTATTTCTCGCACTTTTATAATTAGGGACGAATATGATTACATACATACGTTTAAAAAAGCAACCAATAGAATTTACTTTAAATGTATTTAAATCGTTTCACATCACAAATTACGCAAATAAGACAAACGTTGTTACCTACCTTTTGAATAAATAGGTTTTATCGTGATTTGTAATAAAACAAATGTATACGCAAGTTATTTTCATAGAGAGTCTTTTTGTTTTTGCCAGAGGTTTGCAAAGCATAAACTTTTCGTGAGTTTTATTGTTAAAATCATGCCTTACAAATTATATCAGACTAGCTTATGCAATTTGCAAGAAATAATAATGGTAAAATTATTAGGTGAATTGCAACTGTTTATTTTTTCAATGTTATCTGTCGTATACACAATACTACACTTCACGTTTTTCTGGTTTTCTTTCACGTATTCGAGTTCCTCACCGACACTAGTCTGTCACGCGTTTTGATATACCTAAATTGAAAGTTATGCTTACATCATGCTCCGGATCTAAATTGACTTTAAAACTTTGCACTAATATGCAAAACCCATAAGCAGTACGCAAAATCCAAGAGACGTTTCAACCTACATTTTGTATTTAAAATTTTCCACGGATTCTGAATTACTTAATGGCAGATAAATGGCTCATTGTCAGTTAGATTAGCTGAAAATAAGTTCGTACCCTTTACGTACGGCTTTATATGACGGAATAAACGGATGTTACTTCATAGTTGCTCTCACGTAATAAAACTATAAATGTATTCCAACAATAAACAGATAATTAAAATAAATATTCATAATGGTAATGGAGGTAATTTGGACGCTAGACATAAAGGGAAAATTACATGATGCGATTTATAACCTTTTGTTAGTACGGTTAAGCAAGTCTGCTTTTCACGTGATGGCGAAGTTTACTTAAACATTCTAGTTCGTCACGCAACACCTTTTATACGCAGCCCACTCATTTCAAACAATCTTGTTTGGGAACAATGTTTATTTAAAACTTTACTTTTTACGGCTACAAAAATCACCTTTAGACTTTAACAATTATTTACCTTCCTTCTACAAAAAGATGTTTTCATTGCTTTTTATTCCCAAGGAAAAGCGATAAATGATGACGTAATTCCTAAATAAAGTAGCTTATAGTGAAAAGTTTGGAGTATTAAAAGTTCTTAAGATATATTTTTTCAATCTCGACATGATTACCGACATTTTATTTTCAATCTATTTTTGTGCTCAACTCTGGTCAAAACTTTTATTTTTGGCTAGAAATGATTAAGAAGAATTATAATTTGAAATTGGAGAGGCTGATATTTTATCAGGTGGTTGATATAACCTGCTACACTATCACTGGAATTTGTTACACTAGTATGCGGAATTGAAGATTGTTCTGTTGACTACTGTTTGATTATTATTGGTGGTGGTGGCTGTGAAAAAATTAGAGTTAACACCTTGTGAGAAAAATTTACGGGAAGCGTTTCGATGATGGGACCTGTTGGTGAGTACGATGCGGATGTGCCTCATTACATCATTACGTCACCACCTCACTGTCACATATAATAGCTAACAGTTCCAAAGTTTCCTCAAGACTGAGGAGCACAAGCTCGTATCTTTGTTTTTATAGCCTATATCAACGAACGTGAAAATTGTGTACTTTCCTTATAATCTTTTCAGACAGCAGCTTGCTAAGTGAAACTTTTGATGATGCTTTTGGGCTACTTCAGTTGCTTAAATCTACATCCCGTGAATCATCACTTAGATTAACTTAGGTTTTGGGCCTGTCCAACTTTCACCGTAGCTCGCAGTTGCATCATGCCACGAGTCCTCCTCCCAAGTACCACGATGCACCTATTATCCTTAATCTATTACGCTGCATATGTAATAATTTTGTAGAAATGCATTATTCCCAATTAAATGAAACTACGTGATGTAGTATTATTTCTACTTTCTTAAAGTTCTTTACCACGACCTAGGTTTCGTTGTATTACAACATCTTCAGGTGGTTTATTAGTAAAGATCTATCCTAATAGCCCACCTGACGATGTTGTAATACAACGAAACCTAGGTAGTGGTAAAGAACTTAAAGAAAGCAGAAATAATACTACATCACGTAGTTTCATTTAACTGAGATCGTATGTAATTTTCATTAGCATTTATAAGCTCTAGTAATATTTGTTTAACAAACCTAAAAATAATTTCAAAGAAGTTATTTGAAATTACTTGCTTAACATATAGACTTTACGATGTAACTTCCTTTTACAGCTTTTTTATGTTTTGACAGCCATAGCGTCCCGTGATACAGATTACAAGATAATTTATAAATAATTTAAGTCAATGTTTTTAATACCTGTGGGTGACATCTAAACATCGTTAAACAATTATACATACATATAAATATATTCGGCAAGTACATAATTTTTTTAACAATCTGTATGTAAAACTACACTCAACGCAGATTATTTACCTAGCGTAAAAGTTACACATTATTATTATGTCCTAATTTTGCCTGTTTTTCTCCGTGTGAAAATAAATAAATAATTATTGGCATCATATGCCCTTATGTAAATGACAAAAAGGTAAAGCGAAACAAATTGTTAATCGTATTAATTAGAGAAAGTGGCGTAATGAAAATTAATCATCTCTATACAAAACACAGGTATTTAGAAATTTTGTGATTATTCTCTCGGGCAACATCGAGAGTCAGTTATGAATACGGAAGTGGATGTGTTTGTTTAAATTAAATGCAGAAAATACTGGCAAATTTGGTTATAAAATAGCCATTACTCTAAATATTACATAATAAAACGAGAATTCCTTCTAGGTATTATAAACACGACGCCGTAGCTACAGTGTTTCATCTGAAATTTAATCTTCTTATCGACTTTCTCACAAAAAATATTGATATTGTTTTGCAGCTTCAGAAGATAATTTGTTGCATAAATAAGAGACCACGAGATCTGTAATATTACGATAAACGCAATGGTTTTACTGTCGAGATCAACATATATGGGTAATTGTTACGGATAAAAATATAGAACTATATTTATTAGTTTCGACCAGAATTTTTTTAATTTACATGAATATACTCGTAGAAACCTGTAACCGTAAAACATTTATAAAAAACGCCCCTTTCAATTATTAAAGAAAAACAGGTATCAAGCTTTGTTTTTAAGAAAATTAATTACAACCAGTTAACAAAACATCAATCAAAATTATATATAACCTCCTAGGAATTGGTGGACTTTCTTCATGTAATGGAGATACCTGTCTATAAAAAGTAGGTATTTATAATAAGTCTTTCAGATATACCTCAGATATGAGAAATATTGTTTATTATTGTTATAGAACTATGAAAAATATTGTTATAGAACTATGGTTTCGGACAAATTATTGTCTTCCATAATTTCCGACTATTTATAAAGGGCGATTTACTTAACGACTTGTTCGATGATATTTACTACTTTGTTACACAGAGGATTTAGCTCTGTTCTTGAATTTTGAAGTTTAGGTAAAATTTCCTTTTTTAGTAGTTAGCGATATTCATACAAATAGGCAGTAAAATAATGATTTTAAATATTGCTTAACAGTAATAAATCAAAGATTTTATATGAATACCGCATCGTATCGAAAACACAAAAAATAAAAATAAATTTAAAACAGAAACCAAGAACCATAAACGATTGTTGCCTAAATTATCAACCAAATTTTCTACAAAGTTAATTGCAAAAAACCTGTCCACAGCCAAGCTAGCGAAGAAACGATCATGCAGGTAAAGTTTCTTCTGGAAATAATAACACAGTGTTTTCAAATAGATTAGGGATCGGGTTTAAATCAACGCTGTCAAAAGTATGGGACTTCAGGGAACGAATTATTATATGCGTAATGCGCCTCTTGATCACATAATAGATAACCTTATGAAATGTAAACTTAATAATAATACTAATATTATATTGTTAACAGAAAATAATACAAATGTTAGAAAGACAGATATAATTGAAACTTTTGAGTCATTGTCTAATCTTAAAACTAAAAACGTAACATTTTGTGCCTTTCCTTATTGCCAATCTTATTCATAATTTGACATGCCGTTATAACGACGCTTTTAATTGAAATTTGAAATTTTTTGATTTAAAAAAATGTATTAGATGATTTAAATTGAGTTTTTATTGAATAGATTATATCTGCTAAAAAACCGTAAGAATATTATATCTACATTGATAGCCTATTATATTAATTTTAGTTCTCTTTTAAATAATATAACGAAGCGCAACCTTAACGCTGACACATTTTTTTTTATAGTTATGCAAATAATGTTGTGGTTAATGATTTAAAATAATTAAACCAACAATGATAAAGTACACTGAGTTAATAATAATGTACTAAAATATAGCAGGCTTTGTCGGCAAAGAACCTCAAATGGAACTATGTCTTGAAAACTATATAATAGATATTTTATATTTCACAGAACATTGGCCAAAAGATTATGAAATAATCCTTGGTTTAAAAAATATCTAGTAGTTAGTTATTTAACAGAAACAAATTTATGAGAGGGGGCTCCTTAATTTTACTTAAAAATTTTCTGAAAGAAAAGTAACGTAAACATATAGTCAAACGTAATGTTGAACAAATATTCGAGTTAATATCATTTGAGTTGGACAAATACATTATTATTTGCATATATCGACCTCCTTCATCAAATTACGCTCACTTCCAGACTATAATGGAGGATGTATTAAAAATAGTATCCAATAGTAAAGAAAACATATAAGTTTCCTCTGATTTTAATATTACCCTAATTACGAACTCATCTATTACTTAACAATTTATTAATTTATTCAAATCCTTTCATTTCAAAAACGTTTTTCTTGAGCCTACAAGAACCAAAAATGCTACAGCGACATGTATTGATGATATTTTTTTGTGATTTTGACTTTGGGAATAAAGAGGTTGTAAATTGTGCACGATCAGATTACAGCGGTCAATGTATTGGATTTGACGAGGTTGTAATTAAGGCATCAAATGATATATGTAGACCAATAATTGGTAATATTTAAAACAAACTTAAATCAGTGTAAAACAGAAATTAGTATCCCTTTACCTAACACGGAATAATCCAGACAGTATTTATAATGACTTTTTTTTCAATTTAAAAAAGTATTTCAAACTCGCAAAATTGTAACCAACATAAAAACCAATTTTTGGCTGGACTACGACTGGTATACGTAAAAGTAAGGGCATTTATTTGAGTTGATATTTCATTTGATGTTGACATTTATCCATAACATTTATTTCAATTATTTTAAAAACTACTTAAAGATATTAAAAAAAAACTATATATAATGGCCTATATAATGGACTATATAAAGTCAAAGATAAATATTCAGACGATAAAATAAAAGCTGTTTGGAATATTATAAATAGTGAAACAGGAAAGTTTAAATCACGCTATAATAATCTAACATTCGAAATCAATAACAAAGTTATCAATTCACAATCGGAAGCGGTTTATGCGTTTGAGAATTTTTTTTACTAATATGGCCATTATCATTACGATAGCCTTAACCTCAGCGCCAGAAAAATCTGCCAAATTACTGAGAGATAATATCAATCCTAATAACTACGATCTGTATTTTAAATTTACTTATATGATCCCACTAACATTCGAAATATTTTCGATTCACTTAATTTAGAGAAAACCGCAGACTTGTGGGGATTATCTGTCAAAGTAATCCGTTCTATTATTGATGATATTGCTCCGAATTTTGCCACTATATTTAATAACTGTGTTGATTTAGGGGTTTTTCCAGATACTATGAAACACTGTAAAATTATTCCAATATTTAAATCTGGTGATAACCAGGGTCCTTCTAATTTTAGGCCAGAATCTATTTTGCCTACACTCAGAAATTTTTTTTGAAAATATTATGCTCGAGCAAATGTAGGCTTATTTCAACTCTTATGGACTACTTCACAGCCAACAATTTGGTTTTATAAAGGACAGATCTACTACAAATGAAACAGTGGTAATAATTTTGTATATCTTTGGCACTTGACAAGAAAGATACGATGCTATTGACATATTATGCGATCTGTCTAAAGCATTTGATTATGTTGAGCATGGAAATAACTCTGCAAATTCAAACATTATGGGTGAAAAGATAATGTTTCAATTTACCCTTTGCTTAGATAATTTGTATCTCGTTCACAGATTACAAAAAAGTACAGATAGGGGAAGTTAAATCAACAGGATCTTTAGTAAAAATGGGTGTTCCGAAAGGCTTTATATTAGGACTCTTTCTTTTTCTTGTGTACATTAACGATCTGCCCGTCTTGATTGAAAAATTTGCTGAAATAATATTTTTTTGCTGTCAATACACATCTCATATTTAAAATAAATAGATATGTTGACCAATTAAATGACGCTAATAAAACAATGTTACAAATATTTAATTGGTTTACGATTAATAATTTACAACTGAATACAAAAAAAAAAAAAACTAAGTGCATTAAATGTAAATATTTGACAACATAATATTTGACAACTTAATATTTGACAACAATAAAATTGATTTTATTACCACAACATTCTTTTTCGATATTACTATGGACAGTAAACCACAATGAGGATAACTCACATTTCACAATTGGCAGGGAAACTTTGCAAAAAAAAGAAAGATTGAAGAACTTCCGCTTCATACGCCGTGAAGAAAATCAAAGATTTAACAAACATTGAAACTAAAAGAATTGCTTACTTTAGCTACTTTCGTATGCCGTGCGGTATATTGTTGTGTGAAGGAGCTGCAGTTATTGAATCCATTTTTACTATGTAAAAGAGAACTATTCCGTCAATGTACAAATTAAATTCTCGAGATTCGCTTAGAGAACTATTTAAAGCAATAAATAAATATACTTACTTTACGTTCACAATATGTTTTGTAAAATATTTTATATGTGAGGAAAAAACAATTACTTCACTGTAAACATTGTCATTATCACATATTTTTTCCTATTTGGATTTGACGCGGACTACAAAAAGATTATTTGTAAATATATTTGGTCATAAGCAATTATTGTTAGGGCAAAACTTTTAACAATAAATTACTTGGCCCTCCATAATTATGTTTATTATTCCTTTAAGTTAACATATATGTATATATATATATATATATATATATGTATGTATATATATTTATATTTATATATATATATATATATATTTCATACTTGGCAAATGTTGATTACATAAAAATTTGCTAGGTACTATGTTAATTAAATACCCGTAGGGGAACATCTAAATAACGTAATGTTTCTCTAACGAGCTTCCAAATCTAATGATAGAGATAGAAACTGGATAACTTACTATCTTCCTTTCTTCCTTGCTCCTGCAGAAAGGAGATTGTGACGAGATTGTGACGTTATACTAAGCATTACTAAGCATTACGTCACAATCTCGTATTGCGGCCCATATTTAAGCATAAATTTTATGCCTTTATAATTTGATTAATTTTTTGGATTCATCGTGACTTCTTTCACCAATTTTGAAATTGTATCATTCACCAATATGTCTAGTGGAATAAAAATAAAATTACGATAATCCAATTGATATTGAAAATATCTAAAAATGTGAAATAATATAAAGTGACCTCGGTACGGAGTCAGTCTGTAAAATGAAATTAATTATGTATTTCTACATTATTATCAACTTCCACACGTTATTTTTTACTCGTCAGCCACAGTAAATTCAACTTTCATTCGCTTACGAGTGATATATTATAGATTATAAATTAACCTAAAGTTTATTAAAAGTAATTATGTAACTTCATCTTAGGTTTTTCGAAAATATTTCATAATAGGAAAGAGTTAAAAATTCAAACCTACACTATTGTGAACAATATTTAATTTCTAACAAAGACATAAAATGTTATTTTTTTTATATCACGCGCGTAAATATGAAACTTATGGCATAAATACATGAAATGTTTGTTATAAAATTTTGTACTCATCTAATATGTACATTGCCAAAAAACGGAATTGTACTTCAGGATTAATAAATAAAAAAGTTACCGGCCTTAATACTTGAATGGGTTGTTAGAATAAAGCCCTGTCAGTTGCATAATTTGAGTAATATAATTAATTATAGCGTTTCTCAACTCGATTATAGATGTAATGAAAGAATTAAAAGCTGAAATCGATTTTAGGTAGTTAATCCATCGTGTGTATATAATGAAATTAAGCTTATAAGTACAATATGAGTGCCTTTGAAACTTTGGACTGTTTTTAAAATATAAATGGCTAAAGAAAACTTAGATGATATTTGATTTCATGTTTTGGAATATTTCTGAGCCTTTACATGTTTATATATTAATAAAGTATTTCGTAACATTAGCTTAGGTTCTAAATATACAACTTTAGAGTTAAGATTTCAAAAATAAAAACTATTATGGAGATTCAGCTAGGGACCTGACGTGAGTGGTTTTAAGAAAACCAATAAAAATACATGTCATGTAAAGTGTTAATGGACGTATAAAAAGTTGCTTTAAATATTTTGATGATAATTTACAAAACACGCATTTCATAACAATTACAGTGCGTTGATAAAGAGTTCGAACTGTGGGTTAGAATATCCGTATAAAAATTATGTTTTCCAATCAAAATCGTACCCGATATTTTAATGAGCCTATTAAACACCTCACTTATATAAAACGGAGTTATTGAATACTCACTAGCTTAGTGTTGTTGTTTTTTTAATTTTAACATTGTATATTTAAAACCTAAGGTTAGGGTTGCGTCTAATTGCTGGTTGCATGGATTTTAATACAGAGGCAGTCTCTAAAATCTTTAGCGCAGATATCCATTACTCCAAGAAAGTAGCTTGTCCCGCCTGGTATATAAAACATCGTAAAATATATTTGTAAAAACACATTATATAGATCTCTTATCATGGACTGTACTACCCCCACGAAATTACGAGATTCATACGTAATGACCTTAATATCAATTTATTACGATACCCATGAATAACTAACTTGATAATGGCTATATACAATAGCATATACGAAAGCAAACACAGAATTTACAGCCACTAGCGTAAATTAAAGTCTATGATGATACCCAAAATATATATAAAGACACTGGCAAAAATACATTATCCACGAGTACAAGGAAATAATTACTTCGATTTATTACAAGCTAACATGATGGGTCGACTTACGGAAATACCAAAAAATCAAATGGTTTAAAAAAAAACCATACGAATAAGACAAAAATATACAAACATTAAAGTTAACATAAGCCCAATTACGAATCCTTATCTATCAAACAAATCCAAAATGGTATTTCTAAAGAGATGGCGGGCAAAATAAACCATGATTTTCGTCCTCTCACATAAGTCGTGACTATAAAATATTATTCAAGCCAGTAACAAACGCATATAATTATTTAATAACTTGAGAAAAAATCAAGATTTAAAACAATTCATGTAGAAATCGAAGATACTTTGAAAATGTATTCGACCCTATTAAAGAAGAGAAATAAGTATAGCAAACCTAAACATTTTATATGTATGATTTTATTGAAATCTGATAATTTTTTTAATATTTTATACAATATCAAGGATTAAGTAGCTACATATGGATACTATATTATTTTCGTATTTTAAGCGCTACGGCCTAAAAAGTTAAACAAACTCATTATACATTCAGTAACATGAAAATCATCGGAAAATCGGACGACGAATCCCTGCAATTCGTACACCTTCTGTTAAGTTTTGAATAGATTCGTATGAAGGTGAAATTTCAGACGGTGGCATGTAATTTAATTTAAAAATCTCATGAAAAGTAATGTTCCAGGCGCAGTTCCATTTAGCTCATCATCAAAATTGTGCGAATATATACCAATGATTTGTGAATAATTTAAAATCTATTGAAATTATAAAAAAACGAAAAATGTTTAATGTTACAATCGGTAGATAGAAATGGTTAGTAACAGACGTATTAACAACGCGTAAAACATGTGAATTTAATATTAATTACTCCATAAATTCGAGCCCAAAGTCATAGTTTTTTATTTACAGCCCTCTAGTGGCGGATATAAGCCCCAAATAAGACGGCGTACTTCATTTTAAAAATAAAAGTTGTAGTAAAATAATCTTTTTAGGAATTATCACAATTACTACCCTTATTAAATACATCAGATATTTTATATTACTGGGCACCTCCCTTACAACGAATTTGGATTTTTCGAAATGTTTTAACATAGTTATGTAATATTTTTTTATTAGAGGATTATTTATAAAACTCTTACTGTATTGGTTGGATATGGAGGAATTGACAAAGTTAAAATTTTCATTTGCCAAATTCCTGTTTTTCAGTTCACAATCTAAGATAAATTCATTACAATATGTTCACGTTGTATATAATAACTATTTACGTGGGCCATTTTATTTTCAGCAAGTCTCTGAAGGGCAGTTCCTCATATAAGGTTTTGTTTAGTGAACAAACCTAAAAAAAATCAACGTATTTCGAATTTAACCGGAGAACCGTAACAAAGTAACGTTATAATTTAATCTGAGCATAAATGCTTAAAAGGTTCACTATTACGTTTCGACTTGGATACACTAATTGAATAACCTGAAAATTTGCAAACAATTACGAGGTATGAGTTTCCATATAACACCTGAATAAATAATATTACTAACCTATGTGGTTCGCTTAATAAAATACGCTTCTGGGTTTAAATTCTTCCACTGCGTCTCCACTTGTATTCTAAATATTATAATAATATTAAATTAATTTACCCAAATGACGTAAATAATGGAGCTCTGTTTTAATAAAAGCTTCAAGTTTTATAGTCGTAAACTTTACTTTGTTTATTACCCTTGAAGCATAATTCCGTTTATCACCAACGTACATATAAGATAAGTACACAGTTTTATGACTCCATTTGCATGTATTCATCCTCAAGTTTCCCATTTATGGAGGTGAAATAAAAAATAAGTTACCAGCTTCTGTTTCTTCATTAGGAATATAATATTGCTGACTATAGTAGAGTTCTGGATTTCTTGTACTCCCATATAATGAGACCCTTTCGAAGAAAATTGTTCTTTGTATTTACACGTGTACTTTGATGTAATTAATTTTAGGTACTTGTATATTTTATATTGTATTACTCGTGTCTAATTTAAATTTCGGCATGGCTAACGAGGGGAGCAATTATTTTGTAGTACTGCCCACCTACTTTTTATTTCATAATGTGTAGAACTCTTGAACGAATATGAATGTCAGTTTACAATTTTATATTTGCAATAATATACATGAAAAAATTATTTGTATTTTACTCAACAAGTCCATTCCAGAAGAGAGGGTACACCATTAATAACCAATAAACTTAGTAATTTTCAACACAAATTAATGTTTGAAATTTTCCTTTCCTAAGTAATAATTTCAAAATTCTTCAGGCTGAAAGGAGTGAAAAAGTCTTAAAAAATTAGTAATTGCGCAATATACTAGTAACGGGTAGATACTTGGTAAAGAGGTAATTGTTAGATATCCCTTTCCTCTATATACCTACAAATTTGGAAGCTTATAATACATTTCTTTTTTATTATGTTATTAAAAATTTTAAAATAAGTAATCATTTCATGAATTTTCATATGGTTATAGTGTATATATATGTGGGTATATATATATATATATTTATATATATATATATATATATATATATATATATATATATACATATATATATATATATATATATATATATATATATATATACACACACACGACCATATGAAAATTCAGTTTTAATTACAGGGAACCATATTCGAGCGCTACATAAGATTATACAGACGTCCGAGCAGTATAATAGGCTACTATATTTAGTCTACGGAAACTATGAGATATCTGCATTAACTACCAGTTTTGATAATTTTAATAAGATATTTATTACTGATTGCTTAAAAGTTTTTAGTCTACCAGAGTGATTTAAAAAGTACTATCGCTTGAGATGTGGAAGGGCTGAGTCTGAATCATGTGGATGATATAACATGATAATACTCCACTTGAATTTCTTGTGCCAGCATGAGGGGTTGAAAATTTATCAGTTGACCATCACTTGACTGAAGATTAATCAGTTGACCATCACTTGACTTTGATTGATTGACCGGAGGCGGCCGATGTGAAGAAAGCTGGCTTAACACTATTTGAAAAAAAATTATCTGAAAAGGACTGAGAAATGACAATTCGCCCACAAAAGAACACGTTCTACAAAATTATGACATGTCAACAACCTAGAGTTATTGAGTCTTCTGATTAGCGACTGTTCATTATTTGACCATCTGTGTTCACATGATGAGCACTTAGTTCTTTATATTCCATCAATAGGTTAGCATAACATTTCTGGTAATTATTTCAGCTTTGAGTAATAAAATTCCACCTTTTACTGCACTGAACCACCATGGTGTGTTCAGTAGATCGCAAAGCAAACGACCTAAGATGACGCTGCTTACAGCGGGGACCCGGGTCCGATTTTCAATCACTTCTAAAGCGGGGCCGGATCGGTATGCTGTTTGGCTGTCTTCGATTGTGCTCGTGGAAATAAGTCCGCTATACATATGAATTGTATTCATCAACATAAGTATGTTCACTGAAAATGGTAAAATCGTTTTACATGTATTAACTTACTTTCGTATTTTCAATATTATTTAAGATTATGAGTAATTTTTTTCAAATAAATACATTATAATAAAAATATATTTTTAAAATCAAAGGAACTACATATATATTGTCAGCCCTTAATATATATAAAGACCTTATAAGGACATGATAGTAAGGATATAGGGAACACGTCCTTACCCCTTCGTTTCTTTGATTTTGTTTACCAAAAAATGGTTAAATATTAACTGAAAATTATTCAACTTTAAATTTATTATCTCAAAAATTTTTCTGTATTTATTCCCTTGACACGCAAAATATCATGGAAATCAATTGATGAGTAGAGGATAAAAAGAGAATGAAACAGCTTTTAATTTCCATTTATGATGGAATATTATATTGTTATTATAGTTGTGATAGAGCAAAAAAGATAATAGCGGCAGACTTGCCACCTGTATTCGAAAACCTTAGACAGGGTTGTTCAAAATTTTAACGAACATATACGAACAAAATGTTGTGTTCACGATGAAGTAGCTGTAATAACAAAATTATGGTAATTTATTGCAAATATTGTAATGTGAAAATAATTAATACTTCTGAAAATAAAGTCAGCAATAAAATATAACAAGAATTTAAGTTTAAGACTTAAAAACTTAAGAATTTAAGACTTGACGGGAAACTTGCGTCTTTCTGCCTTTTGTGCTATAATTAGGCCTTGAAATCAGTTATAAATTGGACAAAACTAATACAAAAATAATTTCTTTTAATTGCGTAATCATTGCACATTAAATATTTTTTATTATCAACGAAAATTACCAATACTATACGTAACAAAGAGTTGAGATAAAAATATTAATATCCACACAAAATACTCGAAAGTCTCCAGAGATCTCAAAAGTTAACTACTGTAATAGCAAAACTTAAAAACTTCCAGGAAAGCCGTAGTATAACCGATCTTTTCCTATATTCAATGTAAAAACCTATTATGGACTAGGCCTCAGACTCGGATTTATGTCTGATTATATCGTAATATTTCCATAATATTTTAGATATTGTAAATGAGACATCGTTTGTTAAAATTTTAGTTTAATTTCTCGATATTATCATTAACAACAAGTTATGTTTAATAGCAATATTTGTATTTAATACCCAATAATATTCAGAGCGTAGTTTCTAGTTTCTGTTACTACTTACTGCTAAAATTTAATTATATTTAATAGCGACGTGTGCGTTTACTACGAACTGAACCAAAACAGTTCTTTCAGTTTAAAAACTACGTGCGGAAGATTTTTTATGGACAGATAAGTTTCCGCGGGAGAAGGACTTACTGCTTTCTATAAGATAGTTAAGTTGATAAATATCGAATAAGGTTTGCACACGACAGTTTAAATGGCCTTTACAACAAACATCATGCGTTCGCAACATACAATATTCACTTAAAACTTGTTGGTTTAATACTGTTACACTAAACATCAAATCATAATTTCAATGCTGTTTATTTGCGAAAATATTTTCAGTCATATTATTTAATTTTTTATAATCGTAACCTAATTTCTCAATATTAGGGTTTTGAACCTATAAGAATAATTTTTAAAACGCAACTTTTTCTTATTATAATGAATTTTGCTTCTTTTCTTACGCAGATATCTGTGGCTAATTACCAGAAATGTGCTCAGGATCCATGTACTTAAATGAAAAGGTGGTTCCTAGCTAATTTTCATAAATTTTGTCTAATATATCGAGTAATAATGGGCTCTGAATTGGGTAAATATCTTATTATATTTTTTTTATGATTTAATATGCTCATAATAGAGTTTTACGTTATATATATCACAATATATGTTGCTTGAGAGTGATATATATACGTCTTGGAGTCCTTTACGACGATAAAACACTGGACTTGCGCGCAGTAAACGATTATTCCAAGGCGTGCAGTATAATAATGTTCGTAATATTCCTTTTCTACCAACAGAATAGTAACTTTATTCATAGCTGGATCGTTGTGATCACTGGGATCTGAGCAAAATGGTTTTCTTCCTTACTTTTCACAAGATAATGATTGTTAGGCTGCTTTCGTGATAAAGGCTGTAACGCAGGCTTATAATTATTTATTTGAGGATTATTCTAATATAAATCAAATTACATCTCGCTTATTACCCTCAAATTACAATAAGAAATATTTTGTTTTCTAATACTAATTTTTTATTATAATCCGAGATACATATTATGATTATTTAAAAACAATATAAGATTTACAACAATATAAGGCTTTATTATAAAAACAATATAAGATTTTTAAGCCAAATTAAAGCCCGATATGAGGTAAAAATGTCGTGTGGTACCAGTATCAAGTTTTAAGTAAAATATCATGCACGTATATGAACTACCTGTTTTTTCTTGATCTCCGTACTGCACAGATTCAAAGCATTTTATTATCTTGTGGATTGCATATAGTCAATATTGTTTTCAGTGGTTCTACCGGAAGCGGAGACATGTCCAAATTTAGTTAACAATTGACTCCTTCTTCCATTTCCGCAATAGTTAATTTTCGAGATTGCTTAATTAAAGGGAGACAGGTAAGAATGGGTAAAAACAAAATGGACAACTTTTTGAATAAAAAAAAATTGTTATCTTCTTATTAAATTTATGGGTTTTTCTTTTGAATTTATTTATGGAAAAGAAACCACCACACATTTCTGTGCACCATTTACAACTCGCCTTCATATTATCTGAATTAATTTAATTAGTAGGCTATTGTTTGTTACATTCAGTGTATCTGTAATTTGTGGCAAAATTTATTTTTGTCTTATTTATATTTCTCAAAATAAAAGTAAACAAATAAATAAGACTGACTTATAATATAGACATATTTTTAAACAATTGCAGATCTACGCATACACGTACATGTATATGTGTAAAAATACATATACTCGTACATATACAGTGTCGTCAATATTAATATAATTTAATTGGATCCATATTCACATATCAATTTGAAATTCAGCATGAAGAAATCAAATCATAACCATACTTGTATCATTTAAATTTAAGTATTAGTTGAGAAAAAACTCAATAAAGACATTCGTTATTTGGATTTCACAAGCTAGGTAGTATATCAACCAAATTCGAAAAAAAACGCAAACACAGACTATGTGTATATTTGCAGAAACCAATCCAAACTAGTTCCGACCCCAGTAATTCAAAATCTGTTTCACTTAGAGTTTTAATTTGGTCTAATGAATTTTGTTCCGTTTAATTACCTGGAACTACCTTTAATTACCTGGAACCATATACTTTATAAACATATTTAAATAGTCCTTGAGGTATTGACGTTCAAAACTACGCCACGGTCAATAATAACTCTTTCAAAAAGCCATATAACTGTCAACTGACAATAGTATAGATCATAGGTCTAACAATCATATATCACTTATATATCACTTATATATATAACATCACATATGCAGGATCCATATTTGTCGGCATATTTTTTCTAGATATTTTAACATATAATATAATTCTAAAAGTTTATTCGTATATTTACATGAGTATATTGATTGCACCAAATAGTTAAATAAATTCTTATATTAATAACAAATGCTTCAAACAATATCAGAAAAAAAAACCTTTACGCTGGAGGCCATTGGATTAATTTCTATCTATTTCAATCCATTTAAAAGTGAGGTCAAGACAGATGGATAATCGTTTTTTCTTGAGACATATAAGATTAAAAATGGTCTCCTGTTGACTTCCTAAACAGTAGTGAGTGACTTCCTAAACACTCACTCATGCATATTGAATAAACCTTTCGGAAGTTACGATTGCGTCATTCTAATTTAAATATAATTGGGTTGAGACCCTGAAATTGGACCACGTATAACCACGCCCTTTCAATTCACACTCGGTCAATAGGCGGTCAATACACATAACTAATATGTCAATCACTTGCATGATATTTTACTTAAAATCGGACATTTTTGCCACCAGAAATTTTTGGGTTTAATAGTATAAGTCATTGAATTATATTATACAACACACCCGTAAGAAATAAGTTCCAAAATGTCACAACAGTTAAACATTTTGCGTTTTATTTTAGACGGTATAAAAATATGATACCAATGTCATATATTTATAATTATATTAATGAAAATTATCTGTGTTCGCGCATCAGAAATTTCAAAATGATCTCATAAGTAATATCGAATTTCCGTGTCAATTCTGATTACTAATATTTCTAAGAGGTGAAATTTTTTAATGTAATCCATCGTATTCTGCTCTCTAAGTTCAGAGTTCTTACGCAATCTTTCTTTGAATTTTAACCCAATGCAATATATAAGACATCTCCAATTTCTTCCCCAGATATAAATATTGTTTCCACAAAATTCACGCCATAGATTTATTCAATAATAATAAGATGAAACAGATGCTTATATTACCTAATTAACGAATAGTATAATACCGCAAAGTTCCGTAATGAGGACATACCCTTGTCGCTTTTAAAGTTTGTGGTCTAGCCTGGTCTTGCGGTTCAAATACCCTCGATCTTCAAGTGTCAAACGATTAAAACTATCAAATCAATGTCGTCACATTCACAATATATTCCCCTTCCAGACCAAAAATAATTTCGGCCAAAATATGGATGCTGTAAATTTGTTTTCCAATAACGTCGAAAAATAATAGAAATCTCTTATTTAACGAACTCCGCACTTCTTTCTTCACGATTACTCTCACGATTTCTTAGGAAACAAGCTGACTGAAGTAAAGTAAAATAGTCACGCTCTCAAACAAACAAATGATTGTCAAAGCAAGTTAAGATGGAAATGATTGATATAAATGTAATTTTTATATACTTAATTACCCATGAAACGCTTTTGCATATATCCATATATATTTTCAAAAAATCAATTTACATCAACGTCGCCCATTATTTTTTTAATCAGCGTGCAAACCATTAATATATTATTCTCTCATACTTAAAATTAAACCGGACTTCGTCGTCCGCCCCAGTAACATCCGTTCGTCATCAATCACGGTTAGGGGTGAGTTGACGTATCTATAAGCATCTACCAATCGCTACGTGGACGTTCATACTTTCTTGTGCGCCTTTCCGAAAGAGAATTTTAAAATAGTGCTCGTGGTGTACTTCTAATATCACATATACTATCAAATTCTTAATGTGCTACTGTTTGGGAGCACGACTATTTTACTTTTTTACAACATATAGCATTCAAAATATTTGGCATGTTTCATAAAAAAGTACAAATTTATTCTTTTAGTTTATATTGTAAGTTCTTTTTATTATATTACTGAGATGATATTAATTTATTCTTTGAAGCTTCCATTTCACACAAAAAGAAACAATAGATTATTCGAATTAAATAGTTGCACTTACATTTAACTTATAATTAATATAAATTTGACTGATATTGAAATTTGATTAATATTTTAAATAATTCATTGATATATAAAGGATATATTTCATACATTTAATAACATTATGTGACGTAAAACGAGCAGTTGCTGAGTGTCACATGTAGATACGTTGATGTCATTTTCCTAATTAGAATAGTTAAATATTGACAACTTTAATTTGTGGTGGAATGACCTAGTTTGAGAACAGCTAATTTATTCTTATTATATTTCAGTTAAACTTAGCTAAGTTGAGCTTAAATTTAAGATTTTCACTGAACTAATGTGACTCGTGTAGATTTGCGTTTGTTCAGACTTTGCTAAATTATACCAAATTTTATTAATACATATCAAAATATAAGATGGATTTGGAGAAAAAAAAACTTAGTTAATTTTTGAAAGATTGTTTTAGTCATATTGTGTACGTTCGTGACGTTAGATGGTCCGTTGATTGGCTTCATCGGTCGTGATGGAAATATCGTTTTTCATTCAGTATAAAGATGCACACTTCTCTTTCTATTTTCTTATACCAATCCTCGACCACATAGATATAGAGCTATAGATAGAGGTTTAGGAATCGCATTGCAGCCTAAAAAAAGTTTCACTATTTATTTTCTGCAACATTACTCGAATTCGATATATTTATAAGTAGCTATATTTTGGCTTAAATACATTAAATATTTATATATCTTTCTATAAATATATTCAGTTCATAAATTGCAATCTGGCACTTAGTCATATATTGCTAATAACTTTTAAAGTATTATTTAAATACATCTTTTAATTTTTCAAACACGTCTAATTAATTATTAATTGCTACAGTTACATTTAAAAAAAAATTCAAAAATTCACGTAAAATAAAATTTTAGATTTTTTTCGAAGATAACATTGGACTTAGTATTTAACTTTACGCAATTCTTTTTAATAATTTATAGCTTCCATTTCATGTCAATATAAAAGCTGCAAAGTAATGTAGACCTTTGCCGATTTATTGAAATTTTTTTTTATTTCGTCTGGAGGGTAACTTCATACACATTTGTTGTAACTTTTCTAATGTCATGCGAAAAATTAAAAAAAAAAGAAATTAATGAACAAATGAATGGAAACATTTATTAAAATATATGTATAATTTATAAGACATATATTTATATATATATATATATATATATATATAATATATATATATATATATATATATATATAAGATATATAAAAAGGCTCTTGTAGAACGCATAATAGGCGCGGTGTTTTATCTTCTCTTTAGTGAGCTCGAACAAGTAAAGGACAAAAAAATATTGATATTTCAAGAAGAGAATTTTACGTGCTATTTCGAGTAAGTTCCAAAGGAAGAAGCAGGCATTGTAAAATCAATGACAGGTGAAATTGAGCCCTTCTGCGACATAGGCTCCAAAAATTTAAAATGGACATTTTTTCTCTTCTATAACCCGCATTCAAAGCTTTTTTCTAAGCAACATTTATAAAAATAATAAACCCTTTTTATCAGATTCCGGGTAAATTTCTCAGAATGGACTACACTTATACTGAAATGAAAAAAAACATTTCATGCTTCGGAAGAGAAGGAAAAATATTCCGTTGGACTACTACGTGAACTAATACCAGTGAACTAGGACGATGAGTTTATTTGATTTCAATCTAATATTTACTTGCAGATATGATAAATCCTTTACCGACTATTTAATTTTAAGCATTAAATACATATATTTTAATTTATTAGGTAGACATTTTTTTAAAAAATCTTGGATGAACATTTGGGCATAAGATGCTTTGTATTAGATGAATAAACAATATTTAAGCAAAATTCATAACGTTTTCGTGTGTGGTAGGGTTGGAATAATTACTCCTAATAATGAAAATGCCTTTGTGAATTTCACTAAAGAAATATTTTTTTTATACCCCCCTAAAAAATAAAATTTAGCAGAGGCGCAGTTAGAAACAATTTTCATCTCAAAACTGTTACAAATATTTCGGCCATTTACTGGCACTTAACTTGGAATCAAGGACATCGAATGAACATTAAGATATATTTTTTAACCTCCCTGCCACCAGCATTTTTACAATGTAATGGTGATTAATTTCAGACAGTTAAGTTTCAACTTGCTGTTCTTTAAAAAAAATATTAAATAAATGATGGGTTTTTTATTGAGGAAAAAGCGGGTGTGTACCCTAAAGTCGGGGTGGAAAATATTAGAGAATATAATGCATACAAAGCACGTATTGCGAAAAATATTTTGTACTACTATATGAGATATGCAAATCACCCTGCATAGAACAAGCAGAAGGTTTAATCGAGTAATAAAGAAAGAATACGCAATGTATTGTATAAAAATTCAAAACTGCAAAGCCAGGATTCAGATTTTTTTTAAATTTTAAATATTTTTAGATTCAGAGATGCTTTTGTATCAGTCTTAGAATAAAATTGGGAAAATAAATAATGATGAGTACAAATATTCTTAACAGTGGGATTTTCATGCCTTTCATATTAGGCGGACACAACTAATATTGACAAAAAAAACCTATTTTAAAATAGAAAATATGTTCGGTACGCAATGTATAACAAGGATTATTTCTAAACATGGATTTATTTGTTACATTATTGTGAAAAAGCATAATTTTTGGCAAAAAAAAATCTGGGATGGGGAATATATTCGACTCATTTAATTGTCTTAGTGTTTTTGAAAATTCGAGTTTTTAGGAACGAAATATAACTAATTGTTAAAGGAAAGTACTTCTACACCGGAGGGCAGCGGTAGATGATGGTTGCTAATTTAAACGTTATGTAACAAACGGAGTTGGGACTAGTTATAACCGTTTAAATATCACATTCTCACAAGAATATGCCTCGCGCAGTGGCCTATTGTGACAGGTTTACTGTCAATGCGATGATTTATGTTTAGTAGTATAATAAATAGTATATATGATAACAAAATGAATATAATGCGGAAATTTACGAACTATGCACATGGAAAAAAAAGCATTAACGTAAATATTAATACAGTACTATTTATAATTAAAAATACGGGTAATAGAAAATTGGAAGACCGCTTTTCAAAAAGTTCCACTTTTGATTTCAAAGAGAACAGGTTTTCAGCAGTATATAATACTGCTGAAAACCTGTTCTCTCTCACTTTTTAAATATTTTCTTACAAAAAAAATTAAACTATTTTAGTTATCTGATAATTTATGTTTCAAATGCAATATAATTGGCACTGTACTTCTTGTCAAAGAGGGTATTGTATACATGTTAAAATTATCTGTAACTCACTTTCCAAAAAAATTTGTGCCTCATAATATTTATTGGTGATGAAAAAAAAATTCAGTCGGAATAGCGAAACTATAAGGTTACAAGCTTATTGACCAATATGCTAAGAATATATGTACCCATAATTTAAATTCCATTCGATATGATATTAAATCTGAAACTCGTTGCAATACAACTAAACCTCGCAAATTATCCATTTTTTTGATTGGGCTACGTCATCTCCCGAGATATTGCACAGCCGACTAATTTATTTACATTTTACTCATAGTTATCTACAAAATTAAAATGTAATTATAATCACGTAGAATATATTTCCAACTATTACCGGAATCTTACTTTTATGTACAATCGACGAATTACGCTCATTACACCGCAGCCGACAGTAAAGACTACTGACATAGGTATATTTGGTTTTATTTTTGAGATCTGAAAGTTTTAGTGTTACGATGGTAAACATCCGTATGAATTCGAATAAGATAAATAAAGGAAAAAAAAATATTTAAATTAAACGTAAACTAAAATTTAAAATAAAATAATTAAACGTAAACCAAAATTTAAATTAAATTATCATAAATTTTAATATTTATCAAAGGCTTTAGAATATACAGTATGCGATTATGTTTTTGGACTCTTCCATTAATAATAAATTGTAATGAATGAAACAATAACAAAACTCAACGTCAAATTGAAATTAAAAGAAAATACTTTACTAAAGTGAAATAAAAGATAACCTAAACAGGGGGATTTCTTCGACGGTGATTTAACATTGTATCTCCTCACAACATGGCATACTCTTGAATATACTTATCTTATAATTATAAGGAAAATAAATTCTTGCAGAACTCCATTTTTACAAACCAACGTTACGTATATTGACACTATTTTCTCTAAGTAAGTTATTTTGCATATGATGTTTCTCTTCATTTTTACTTTTATGGATATTTCATCCTTCAAAAATTATACTCGAATTTTTCATCAGGAAATATTTATTTATTTATTTATTTATCTACTTTAATGTACATCTCTTACAGCCAACCATAACACCCGTCCAGCCCCGCTCGACGAACGGCCGGGAATCGAACCCGGGTCTCCGCGGTGCGCCGCGTCGTCACAGGCCGTATGCCTTGTGATCAACCCAACACACCACGGCGACGACTATATATATATATATATATATCTATATATATATATATATATATATATATATATATATATATATATATATATATGTGTATATATATATATATATATATATATATATATATAATACTAGTTTTAAAGACTCTTAAAGGAGTCTTAATATTAAATATGTCATGCTTATTTATTTTCTTATATTAAATTTCATGTCATATAACTAACAAGTATATGTTAAAAAGTCATTTTTCACATGACTTATTTTTCAATTGCAAATGTCTGTAAGATAATTGTGTTTATTGTTTTAATTTGCACGTAGAATATTGCAATTATTGTTGTTAATATAAATATAATATAAACCAATATGATACAAATTTACTATAAAATGCCTTATAAGTTTGAGAAACAAGTGGCTTCCTATTATTTACAATATCAATTGTATCAGAATATTATCTATATGCTACCACATTTTTTTATTCTCTCAAAAACCCTACTAAACGCAAGTAGGACTTCCACTGCGAGAGTTTTGTATGCATTTCTGAATTTATAAACGTTATACGTTAACGAATAATAATATCCTTAATATTTAATATTTATATTAAACTATTTACAAATATTAAATGTTCATAATCCACACATATTGTCTATTATATTATATT
Source organism: Druceiella hillmani (assembly GCA_039881145.1). Taxonomy (NCBI): domain Eukaryota; kingdom Metazoa; phylum Arthropoda; class Insecta; order Lepidoptera; family Hepialidae; genus Druceiella; species Druceiella hillmani. Next base: position 15,293,050 of record JAYKKI010000007.1, on the reverse strand, counting down.
TTTCACAGGTGTAAATCATGGTGTATAATAAACAAATGTCGTAGTAAAATTTTACCAACGCGATTTTATTTTTGATGTTTGGCTGAATAGTTTCGAAAATGGGGAATATTTTATTTCTGCATATATTTTTGAATATCTATTTAAATATACAATTTAAAACTCCAAAAAAAATTTTACATTTCTCGTAACAAGCCTTTCGAAATCTTTATACTAGTAAATAAAATTAAAATAGATACATTTTTAACACTTTTATTTAGGATGAAAAATTTCCCTAATTCATATTTTTAAAAGCCAGAAAAAAATGTCTAGGTTATTAATATTCAATGCCAAAGTTTCCATGTCGCACGGCTTCTGAAAAAATCGACTGTAAATATAGAAAAAAATTAATATTTTACCTACTATATCTTTCGTGGACTAAAAACAAGATGTAAATTTCGATAATTATGACATCTAGAATAATCGCTATAGTTTTCCTATAACCTTCGAATAAGCCTGTTAAAACTCATATTTTTTTATAAATTTAGATGTCTAGGTTTATATATTCAATGCCAAAGTTTCCATGTTGCAAGGCTTCTGGAAAAATCGACTGTAAATATAGAAAAACATAAATATATTACCTACTACATCTTTGGTAGACCAAAAACAAGATGTATATTTCGGTAAATATGACGTCTAGAATCATTGCTAAAATTTTCCTGTAACCTTTGAATAGGTCTGTTAAAACTGATATCTTTTATTTTATATTTTATAAATTTGTATTAAGAACTTTCAGAAATAAAGGTAGCAACCACATTTTTTTGCATATCTTTTCATATACCTCCGAAGGTATAGTAGGAAAAAATATACAAAAATATTTTGGAAACTCATAACTTTCAGACTATATCCGATACTGAATATAGACATTGAAAAATCGAGTTTTCTATATGCTCCTCTAAAATTTCCCAAAAAATATTTTGAAATGTTATCTATTGAAGTATTTGTGGGTTAATACATTTTACTGCTATGCCAAATTTCAAGTTTCTATCTCAAGGGGTTCCTGAGAAAAATTGTTGTGACGGATGGACGGATAGACACGTGAGTGATCTTGGAAGATTTATGTTTTCCCTTTTAAGGAATGGAAACTCAAAAACGTGAAAATTTTGAAACTGATAAATGTAGACACAAAGTAATATTATTAATAGAAGTTGCATACATGTGTATATATATATATATATATATATATATATATATATATATATATATATATATATATATATATATATATATATATATTTATATATAATACTAGTTTTAAACACTCTTAAAGGAGTTTTAATTTTGGAACGTTCTGAAAATGTAATATATTGCAAAATTTGAGCAATTCGAAAATATATTTATTTTAATAAATTGTGCGGGTTAAGAACGAAAATTTAAATTTTAAACAAAAAATATATAATTTTTAAGAAATTTCTTTAGCTTGTTTAATTATAAATTAAATATAAAAAAATATAAAAATATTAAATATAAAACTATTCGTATGTTAAATAAAACCTGGCACAAAATTCTATAGTGTTCACATATTATAATTCTATATCTAATACCTAGTTAGCGCAAATCATGTCTGTAATCTTTGCAACATTTACTGTACTGTATAGAGTATAGGCACGTGGACAGTGATAAATAATATAAATTTAGATGAAGCTGACTTAACTATCCATACTCCAACAATATGCATCACGAACACGGTAAGAAGTCAGAATCTCAACTTTGTCGCGCAAGTACCTGGATCCCGTTAATTGTAACTATTATGCGCTTATTAGGTATAAAGTAAACCTTAAAAAGCATTACATTTATGTTCATAATGCTCACTTCATATTTAAAATTGCAAATTTTAAATAGTTATTTTTGTTGCATATATATACTCATAAGTACTTGCCCGTTTTGAATATAAATGAATCCAATCCGGATGTTCAAATTGGATATTAATAAGTTGAACCTAATTAATAAGTTATATTTAAAAAGAAATAGTTCGAGCACTTAATTTTCATTAATCGTATCTTTCTCTGGTCTGGTCTGAACTGGTCATATATTGTATGTTACGATCGCTGTAATGCCATGAGCCAGCAGTAACCACCTTCCCGAGATATATTTAAATTTTAAACTTTAACCCCTCTCAAGTGTAAATCGACAGTGTTTACGAATATGTACAATTTCCAATATATTAGGCAGAAGAATTTTATATAAATAGATTGGTATTAAAATGTTGGCTATTTTTTTATTCTGGTCGAACTCACAAAGCAAAAGACTGATTCTACTTTTTGAGCAGTTTCTGAAAGAAGTTTTAGAGACTGCTAAATAGAATCAGCCTAAAGTTTAAGCTCTGATATAAGTAACATTGTGTCCAGTCAAGATAGCTTTTAGATAAAAAAGTTAATTCCCAAGTAAATTCCGGCCGCTTTAATAAAAAACGTATGCGAACAAAGTTGTAGGCAATGGCCAATTAATATTTAAAAAATAAAGTTATTACAAAAATATAAAGAACTACGGCCATTCAATAGCAAACTTTAATTTTTTATTCATTTGCGAAAATGAAAAAGTTTGATATTGTATGCTCTTGTTTCTTATTTTTTGCTGAAAACAACGCGTATTTCAAGTTATTCAGAGTGAAGTTAAATTAAAAATGTTAAAAAAGCCAGTATTGAGTCTTTCTTGGCTTAGTGAGTGAAAAGAACACGAGCCGAATATTACGTTTTGGTAGGTGGCCTTTTGAAACACAGTGTAACAGAGGCATTCAGTGCCCATTAATATTATGTTACTAAGACATTGATGGTCCACTAAATTAACCTCGTTTCGAAAAAAAATTGGTGGCCATTTTCCCAGTTCTATTATCATTTCGTCACATAACCATTTTATTTCCATTCGCTTTTACCTACTAATAATAATGCTAATATTTTGTTAATAGGGAAAAAAGCCATACGTAATAAATTAATTTTTTTAGAATATGGTCGGAGGCGTCGCCAGCTGAGACAAGAAAAATAAAACGGAAAATATTTAATAATGAACTGAAAGTATCGGTCTTGAGTTCAAGTTTTGTGTCGTGATTATTTCATGTATGAGCCTTTTCACTAAATTTGTTTTTAGAGACTTTCCATGTAACGATAACAATAGTAGTGAGATAGATAATATTTTTCCGAATAGAAGATAGATAATAATTTTCATCCGAATTCTTAAAACAAATATTTTATTATGGTTTCTTTAGGAATAGGTTGTGATGGAAATGTATTTACAACACCATATATATACATATATATATATACATATATATATGCATACATATATATATGCATATATATATATATATATATATGTATATATATATATATATATATATATATATATATATATATATATATATATATTTATACATATATATATATATATATATATATATATATATATATATTTATATATATATGTAGAACGTATACGTGTGTGGGCCTGAGTGACTTATGGTTACTGCTCATCTATTTGGAAAATATATATCTTCGGCAAGCAAACTATTAGTCGTAAGTAATTTAATGACTACAGCAACGAATTTCAGATTGATTTAAATTTCATTCAATTTAAAATCCCTTTTAAAATATTTCAGAGGTATGTTGGCCTCCTGTTTGAGGTTATGCCCTATAAGAGTACAATATTTATGAAGTAGCTATTGCTATTCTGCATTTATGAAGGTTGCATTTTATTTTATAACCGAATTGGAGCGTAAGCTTTAACGAAAAATGTAGCTAGTGGTTTCAATCTTCTCTGAAACGTGCGCCTTTTAAATTCATTTAGTAAATTTTCAATAATATCAGAACAAGTGGAAGGTCTTGTTGTGGCACCATCCAGTTTTAAAAATATGTGTCTTAAGGTATCTGACCTGTCGTAACCTTGACTAGTCCATTATTTCCTTATTTAGACATATTTCTGCACAACAGAAGCGACAGCCACTGCAGCTTTCTTTTATACCCCGAACCTATCAAAGACACGCAATTAATTTTAGTGAAAATTGAGGAAAAGATATTTAATTTAGAATTAATTTTAGAATTCATTAATGTTTAAAAACCACTTACAGTCTGACATAGCACTTGATGTTCTCATAGTATAGATCAATTTTTTATTAATGCTATCACAAGAATACTTAAGAATAGGCTCATCATTCTATTGAAATCAGGTGTAATATTTATAACTATATAAATAAATATAGAAGAAAATGTACTAAGTCATTTTAAATGGGAGCCGTATTCGAGTACAAGGCGCTGTGGTAGGTTAATTGACTTAAATCATAAGGCAGTACATAGATTAAAAAAAAAAGACAACCGCAAGAGAAGATCGTACAATATTCAAACGACACTAGCAATAGAGACGGCAAATTATGTATGTAGAGTAAATTACGTTGAATGGGTTTTAGAAATGTGTAGCGAAAATCCCCATTTGATCCAAAATGTTATTTGGTCTGATGAAAGTTTGTTCAAAAGAAATTCAATGTGGAATCGACGTCTATTGAATTTAGATAAGTGTACATACATTCCAAAATAAAATAATTTGAATTTTAATTACTATGCACAAGTGTTTAATAGTTTTTTTAAACGCATAAATGACACTTCATTTAGATATGTACCCGACAAGCGACGTTGCCGAAGTTACAAATCGCACTATTTTTCGAAGGGTCTTTTAAAACCTACTTGTGATATGTTCATACATAGTTTAAAGTTTAATAATTGTAATACTAGGCGATTAATTCAAATAAATAACATTTTGTCGCATTACACATCATTAAATGGACAATGGTTGAAGTGGTCAATTTTAGAAGAAATAATAATAAAAAATTGTTACATATGAGGAAATGCGTTACCAAGATTTTAGGTACGAAAATGAATGTTTTGCTCAGGTAAGTATCGTTCATTCTTTTCAACTGTAAATTAATAATTTCTTGCTAATTACTGAAACTTAAAACATAAAATGACTTTTATATTGAATGTCACAAGAACGAATTTATCTCTTCTTTGCTACTGCCAAACTAGCAGTTGGACCAATATTTTCTTTAATACTTAGAAAAAATTTTACTTTAATTCGAGTACAAGTACTAAAATGTATGCCTATGATATTATTCCATATTGCGGTAATGGATATTCGTACTAAAAGCATAGTTATAAATATTTAGAGGTATATTATTTTATTTTTGAAAATCGCTCAAAATCGGTTTCGCTGACATCACCTCTTACAATTTGACATTACAGCTTTTTGTTTTATAAATCATATTATTTTTCAATACTACACAATGCATAGAGCATACTTCATTAAACTATGCTGCCGCCCAGAAATGAAACGTAAACATCCCTAGATGTGTTAAAATTCCTTAAAAAAATTTCTTAAGTTATAATTTTACCAATGCCACTTGATATTAACAAATAGAAAATTTTCACATCCAAACGAAACTACGTGATGTAGTATTATTTCTATTTCCATTATGTTCTTTACCATGACCTAGGTTTCGTTGTATTACTACATCTTCAGGTGGGCTATTAGCAAAGATTCTTTGCTAATAGGTATCTGCCATAATTTTTGAAGGTCCGTTGCGTTCGTTTAAATTCATTAAATAAGACACTATTAAATAGTGGACAAATATATTTTAATGCAACGTGACTTAATATATATTCTCAAATGCCCAACGCTTTACACAGAACACCGAATCTCACTAATGTAGGAAATTTCAGTAGCGTTAGAAATTATATTCGAACATGTACTTTTTAGTCTCTTTTCTTGTCGTTTTTTGTTATATACATATCACAAGTAAATCATTTGTCTAAGTAGTAATGTAGCATTAAACTCACAGTCCTACGAAAATATGTATTTTGCATAATAGTAATATAAAAATCAAATCATCAGTCAGGTCACCGCCAAGAAAATATACCTAATGATATTTTACGTTTATATTCATTGCCACTAATTCCTGAATTCTCGGTTTCTTTATTCGAGTTCGTTTATACGATTGTCGATAGTATTTAGGGCATTATAGGTTCTAATTCATTTTCAATTTGAGAACGAGATAATAATTTACGAATATATTGTAAACAAAGAATGTAATTTGAAATCAATTTCGCACAAGTGATTTGTACCGGATTCGCTATCGTAATTATCGAATTAGATCCACGTTATAGGAAATTAATGATGAGATGTCTGACTTTTGGTTTACGATGTCTGACTTTCTATTCATTTATATTTTTAGTTCCGTAGACGGTGTTTTTTTACGGTGTCTGACTTTCTATTCATTTTTATTTTTAGTTCCACAGACGGTGTTTTTTTAGTTCATAACTTAGTACTTTTTACATAACATGATCTCTATTTTGAACACTGAAATATATGAAGTATGAGTATTGATTTTTGCAACAGTGATTATTTGAATTAAAGGTATTAATTAATCGTTCGGTAAATATTTTTGAGCATAAGTTGTTTAAGTCGTTCAAATTTTTTGGATTGAAATTGATTTATTAAAAGTTCTAGCTTTCTACTTATTTCTGAAATATATAAATTCCTAAACCAACCTACTCAACAGCAAATTTATATTTGTAAAACTTCTATTGATCTAGATAAGTTCATAGCTCTTCAAGATAATTTTATTGACATCTATATAAAGTGCCGTTAGATGTTTGAAAGAATGTTTGAATTGATTAATATTTAGCTTACTAGTTATACATGACACATCAGCTCAAATCTAAGATATATGTTTCGGTAAAAGTAGGTAATTAATAAGACGATATTATTTTAAATGTTTCATAAAATAATATGTTGATATGAATGTCATTTATACTCGAAAAAAACTTTAAACAATCTTTTGAATTAATAGATATTTAGAATAAAAAAGTAAAAAAAAAAAATTTCCACGACAAATATTCATTAGGCTGAATATGACACTGAACATTTGTAATCTGCACACAGATTTAAAAAAATGATCTTTCTTTTCAAAACATTTGATAACATTTCGGTTTTTCAAAACAAAATTATTAAGAAGGAAAATTATAACCCTAATATACTTGTAATATGTTGTATGTAAATACCATAGCTGGCTGTTTCATTTTATAAAAATCCCTTTTCCGGGAGCCCCATCTCTCCACTTAAAGGCATTTTAATCTGTTGAAACGATGCTAGCGTCTGGTTAAAAAGGAGTATTGGCTTTCATATTTTTCAAAATTTAGGTTTTTGCAGAATATTAATAGTCTATAATGATGGGCCTTACCGATAAAAATTTCACAAATCTGTTTTAGTAGACACTGTTTGTTACTTTAGAAAGTGACAAATATGCAAACTGTAAATTTTCATAGTATATAACTAATAAAAAATTTTTCTGCAGAGTTGCTTTCACTAATTACATATTCTCAATAGTTTTGTACCAACATAAATTTCGTGCTTCAACGTTGGTTTCAAATCAGTCTACATTATGAAAATTTTTTAATAAATTATCGCTGGTAACTTTACGGTTTGCTAAAGTACGGTTGGTAACTTTCTGCTAAAGTAATAACAGTAGGAAAAGTTCTATTAATAATAGGCTTCTGTCTTTTTAACATACAAAATCTCTATAGTAGCGAATTTAAAATAAAGTAAAGCGTGGAGGGCCTTACGTAGAATGGGCACAATATGGACTCATCTATTCCATCGAATAATATTGGCCTTACAGCTATACGTATGCATATGTTTTAGGAACATTTTTGTGATCGAATTAAAGGAGTGTTTTATTAATATATTTGATTATCTCAAATAATAAATAGTTTATTACTAAAGTAAATTTTGAATTTTAAAGGTGATGATGCAAGCAGTTTTCGCTTCTGAAATTAATAAATTTTAAGTATAATTTAATGTATTCATATGTATAACACATAGTGTGAGTGTTAACTGTATTGTAATATTGGGGAAAAAAATGTAACATGTGACGTATTATATTTAAGATGTAAAAATAGTGGTATCTATGTGACCACAAATATCTTCTTAGTAATTTTGAAATTAAGGTCACTTATTTTCAAAAACTTAATGAAACGTGCCTGCCAACATGACCATATTTTTAGAGGATGTTTTCCTCATCCACGTGATCTTTATAGATCTTAAATTTTATATAGTTCCAAAGAAAATAATTTTTTGGAGTAAAATTTGGACTTCTTGGTGGCCATTATATATAATACGGTTGCAGTGTGGCTGAGGTCATTATTATATTTATACTATATTTCATAAATACCTGGTACATGTATCTACTTCAAGTTATTATAATATTGAGATCAAGAACTCCCCTAAGATCTCACAATAATTATTGGATTTAATCGTCATCGCACGACTTCAATCGTCTCCCAAGTTGTGCCACTCGAGATTACTTCTTGCGAATATTTGCTCGCACAACAAGTTCAGGGCTACAGAGAAAATATTAATATTTCCACAGGCAACTGTTCTTGGAACAGAATTGAAAATTTCATTTATTGGTATGACAACTTGGTTAGAAATTTGCCTTGTCAATAAATAAAACATTGAAAAATGGCTGAATCCTTAATTCAAGCATTGCATTCATAAAGTGAATCGCAGGTGGGTATCATTAGGTTTCATTTTATGAATAAGTTTGATCATGATCTTCATTGTAAATTCCATTTCAAGAGCTTTTGAAAAGTCATTCTGATATATGGTTCCTATATATGTTCAGTTTGGTTTCTTTTGCCAGATTATTATTGAGGATCTGGTGCAATCGGCTGAAAAACTTGATCGACGATCGACGAGCATTATTATTCACTCAACAATCACGTTCTGATGTGAAGCCTTGCGAGAAAATTTCATATATCAAGTTAAAGCAGCCTTCGTGTAAAAGCTTATGATTTATAGTTCTCATAAAAAGAACAAACACAAAACGCACCTTCCTCTCCCGTGAGCATTTCCATTACGACTAAAAGTATCATGAACTCTTATGCATAACGGTGATCTATTACCTTACATTCACTAGTACTAAAAAAATTAAGAATACAAACTGCTGACAAAGCTAACACTCACCTGCAATTGAAGCGCCTGAAAGTAAAAAAAATATGTTGTACATATTTAAGTAATATATTATACACATTAGAAAAAACTATAATCAATTTTGTCTTCATAACTTACCAAGAGCTGCAGAAGATTTTTCTTTTATAACATTCTTCTCTTCAAAATTGTCTTTTAGACTTAATGCACATATTAAGTCTACTCGGTTGCCATCTTTATATATTTATTTGTTACTTTACACTTAAACTGTTAATATTGATGAGGTTTACTGTTTTACAAAAACGATGCGACAGTATGGGAAATGTTATATAGATAATATATGTGTAATAATAACAAATAATATTTTGCAAGTTTCGGCGGGAAGGAGAGGGAAACAATTCTGCACTTTCGGCAATTTCGAACTATAATATTTATCTCTATATAGAAACACACACACGCACACACACATACATACACATATTTATTTATTTTAACTTAAATATTTTGAATTCCATGCATTATATATTTCGAAAAAAATATTATATTTTAAGCGTTTATCAATGATATTTACATGATGATAATTTTTTTCAGTTAAATGTATAACAATTTTTGTTTGAATATGATAATTCTAGTGTCAAATCATAGATCTTTTGTTCCTAGAACATAGTAACTAGCTGTTACGGAAGTTCAATAGAATGAATCCGAGAACTGGCGCTAATTACGCTTATCGTAAATACTAGGGTTTTATACGTTTAACTTATTTCTTTGACGCCTTGTATAACTAGATTATTTCACGTAAGATTAGTTTTCAGAAAAGAAAGTCTTCAGTTCTTCAGTTACACCTAAATACTATGCGTATTGGACAATCGAAAACTAGTCGAGAATTTGGGGTTTTATGGGAAAATATCAAATAGGAAATGCAAATTTAACCGTGAAATCTATCATCATTCGAATTATATTTTAATGCGGAGAAGAAAAAATAAACAGTTTCGCAAATATACAGAAAAAAAATTAATATGGCGTTCAAAATAATTCGTGCATTCTTCGCCTGACGAATGAATACATGGAAACGCTTAGGAGGAATGGTATGGCAAGAGAAATGGCCATTAATACGGAATAAAACAATAGTTTTTTTATAACCTACATTCCGGTAAATATAAGTTTATCTCAATTGTACAGAAATTGTTTTATTTTTACCCAATTTTCAAATTTATTTTCTGATCTGTTTCGCTGAGCGAATGGAGTTATTTTAGTTCTAATAAAAAATATGTCGATTTCTTTGATGAATTTCTTGGTTTCATTTTCACTTCAGGTTTCATTTTATGTTCCAAGTCTGACTGATGGCATGCGAATTAAATTATAGCTATAAAAATAGATTTCACCAGTGGGGCAGAATTTTGGTTTGCACGTCTTTTGAAGATTCTTGTAAATTTTGATGCCGCCAAAATGCATGCACGAAATTCGTACATGCATTTTGATACATGCAAGGTGGTCTCAGATAATGCAAATTTATATTCCGTACTTAATGTTTTGGTTTTGTAAGACAAATCCAAACAAATAATTCGTCTTTAGTACCTATTTTTTTATTTAAATGATAAGTAGTGGCAGATCTGTTTCCAGATGATTGTCATTGGAACTAAAGCGTTTATATATGGTTTAGCAGCTGGTATCACTGATCACTTCCTTTAGCAACTATCTTAACATTCTCTTCAATACAAAATGCTTACCTGCTTTTTTTCTTGCCAGTGATTGCCACTCTCTGTAATTTTAGCAGACTATGACGTAATAATAAAATTTGTTATTCTTACAACAGAGAAGAATAGCAACAAGAAAGATAATTAGTGCTACAATGTTAAAAAAATGGACTAAAATTGTATTAGAAATGGCTCCCAATGTGCAACAGAAACTATATTATTTTTTTTGTAAGTTTACAGTAATTATCGGGTCAAGTGTAGCTGTATCAGCAAAACTAAAATTAAGAAGGCAATGATTCAAAACTGCTTTTGATAAAAGTTTAGCTATAAATACATAACAGCAAGAATGAAATTGTCCATTTTTCTTTTATTTTTATTGAGAAAAAGTTTGATATGTAATGTTTTTACCAATTACAATCAATTTTATTTATTAAAAGTTAAATTTTAAATTTATTTTTACTACCAGGCATATATGTTACAGAAATGTCTCTGTCAAATTTCAATTGTTATTTCAAGGGATTTCTATGCAAAAATTAATAATTTTTGTATGGTAACATTTTTATAAAAAATGTAATAAATTAAATTGTCACCTTTTTTTAATTAACAAAAATATGGCGTTCTGTAAATTTTCCTATAAATAAATCAAAGTCAGTAAAAACTAGATGTGACAAAGTAATTTTTATTCTAAGTATTCTACAATAATATTCAATTTCCTACAATCATTTACATGTGATTACAATAAATTAAATGTTGTTCTAACTTACCAGGTGTTTAAATATATTGAAATTGTTTCGTCTAAGGCATTACTATCTCGATAATGCCCCACTATCCATAAAAATTCTCATTACCATATTGACATAAACTCTTGATAAGTTTCTGATGTAAGTGATGAACCGTTTTTATTTCAAGAGAACAGTAACAAAACTCTAATAATTGTTTATCTTTTGTTATCTTATTTTTTCTATGACAACTATTATAAACGCTCATGCTAAATCAATTTATAGTCGATAGTTGACCAAATGATAAGAAATATTTGAAGACATAACATTATGATTGACTGCATAATGTTATAAAATCGCTTGATTTACATTGGAGTTGAATAATGGTATGCACTTTGCATAATTTGTAATTAAATGTTTGTGGTTAAAGTTAACAGTTTATAAATGAGAACTTCACTACTACTTTTTCCATGATTTTCTTTCTTATCTTTTATTAATAAGACAATAAAAATTAAATATTTTGTGAATGGCCCTTATTGTAAATTTCGCCGTTTTCTCTGCAGATTTTATGGTTTTCTAAACGAAAATTTGCTCAGTATAACGAGAAAGAAAAAACTTAAAATAACCCGTTATAGTTTTTGTAATTTCCTCTATATTTTTGTATAATAAAGCTAATGAACAAAAAATATGTTGGAAGGTTAATAGTTTTAATGCAATAATTAAATTGATATATTTTTTTAACAGTTATCATTTTAAATATTGTTATATATTTTTTCAAATACATTTTTGAAATCTACTTGTCAAAATCTTTTTTACTTCTATTTCAAACTGGATGTCTTTTTGAATTTTTGTTTTTCTCTCAGCCGCCATTTATATCAATCGTAACATTACCGCGGAAACACTGCCAGCAGTTTAAAATAATTCTAACGATAATTTATTTGACTAAATTAGATTATCCACTTCGGCTCTAAAGAGTAATATCTAGACACACTCAACAGCTAACAATAAAGACAACTCTCAGACAAAGATTTATATACATACATAGACTGATGTACAAACTATTACATTTGACTGACTTCCAACTACTGGTGTCCAATAGTGGGCACACCGAGGAAGATATTGTGTATACAGTAGATTAAAGATGTATTGTTATTTAATACGTATACAGATAAAGTTTTGTGATTATATATTCTATTAAATAAAGGTGGGAGAATGTGAGGATTACACTCATTGTAGTCGCTAATTAAATTTGAAATTATAATAGTGTTTTATGAAAACAAAGTTACAGTGGATGAACAGCTTAGGAAGATGATCTGATTTTTCAAGTAATCTTTAAAAAAGAATAATGTACTTTGATTTTTACAATGTATGAATAAAATTCTAAACAAAAAACTCAAATATTGTAATAAACTGGATATGTGAAAATCCAAAAAATAAGAATTAATTTGAACGTAGTTTTAATTTTACATTTCCCAAATTCATATATTAATAATTGACTGTTATATTCAATAAAATGTAATTTACTTGCAAAAAAATTGCGCGACAAGATCTATAAAAAATTGAGTTATTTCTTTACTTTTATGTATTTCTTGGATTATGCACCTCAAAAGTTAGAACCTATTAATTTCAGTCATGTGTGTATTCGGTTTGTCTATACGTTACAGCCATTGTAGATTTGTCTCATCAGAACTTTTAACTTTTTGATGCTTTATTAATCTCACCTTATATTTTTGTAATAATTTATAATATAAGCGACATATTTCATTAAAATTTTCATACCTCGAATAGTAGAAAAACACCTTTAAAATAAGAATATATTTTCCGTCAATTATATTTACTTATCCATCTTTCACAATCGCTGATTCATTGGTTTAGTAAGACTTAGCGCAGTAGACCACAATATTACTTATATTCGACCGCATAGCATTGTGATTTACTTTCACTATTGCAACATACAGCGGCCGGGTTGTATATTAATTGTGAATAATGAACACAGTATTGTTAGCATGTACTGCGAACGAAATGTGAGATTGTGCACATAGCACATGAAATTCGATTTTAAACTTTCACTGAGCGAATTAGCAAAGAACGTCTATCTGTGCTTATCAAAACATATCTATTAGAAATAAGGTACATATATTAGAAATAAGTTTAATTGCAATAATTGTTTTATACCATGCACGTAAGTACATGTACTGTAAGAGATTGCTACTATAGCAGTAAGTTTATTAGATATTTTTTCCTCAATGAAATTAATTGTTTATCCTCATATGTCTTCACGTCAACTGTGAAATATCCCATTTAACTCCGATAAGGTGACCCTGTAAACTGTTATATCAAGAGTTTATTATGAGATACGGAGGACAGAAGAACGTTCAATATTTTTCTTTAACTCATCACACTACTAACAGACGATTTGAAAGTGACAGAGTAATCATAGTGAGTTTTCAACTCGCGTTCACTATTTGGAAAAATAAACTAATGAACAAAAAATATGTCTCTGTCTCTGTATAAACGACACGGGACGTCAAACGTCACGGGGTTCTGTCGTGTATAAACGACACGGGACATCCTCTTCCGCTTGGACTTGCTCATTTCTCATCCCCACAGTCTGCCATTCGATGAGCAGATCACATGGCTGGCAACTCAGCTCTACGCTGTTATGTGCGGAATTGAATAATAATGATATGGAGATTTTTTCTTGTTAATTAAATTAATTTTAGTTTTTTTTAATATAAATACATATTTCAAGGAAATTGGTTTCAAGACATTAATAAAATTTGAAATTTAATTAACATCTTAATCAAACTGTATCTGATGCTACACTGAAATAATTAAAAATGACATTTACCAACACCATATTATTAGAGTTAACTATTACAAAATGTTATAGAATGGAGTGTAAAAAGATCAAGTGCGCGGTAAATAATAGTTAACGGCAAGCCCTCGAGTGTTTATGCAAAAACTAACTTAAAATGATCTCAAGAACGGTTACTTGTGTTTCATAAATTTCATCTAGATTAGATTGAGAAGACCACCACAAGTGACTAAATGTTAGATATGTCCTATGGCAGGGAGAAAATGTTATTTAGAAGTTTTAGAACGAGGATTAATATCGTAAAAAAGATCTCCATTCTAGACGCTGTGTTAAATTTCATGTACAATAAGCAGGACGAATAACTGAAAAAGTTCTTGAGTAAAGAAGCAGTGAGTAAAGAAGAAGTGAAAAACTCATATTTCTAAACACGTGGCGATTTACACATATTGTATAAATCGCCACTTTATTTACACATATTGTATAAATCGCCACTTTATTTATACATATTGTATAAATCGCCACTTTATTTATACATATTGTATAAATCGCCACTGTGTAACTTCATTTCTTTACAATAATTTGCAAATTATATGTATGTACGTACATTTTATAAATATCTTACTTATTACGAAACTTTTATTTTGTCCTGAAAAAAATTATTTATAGATTAGACCGGACTCTGCCACCTAATAACGTCCGCCTACCTCCAATATTATCTATGTATAGAAGTTGACCCTATTCACTTGTACGCTCTTTCGCAAATGAAGAATATTTTAATTGTGCTTACAGCACATAAATTGCTAAAATGCCTTAAAAGTATAAAATACGTTCAAAGAAATTAAGTCATATATTCTTATCATAAATTTTTTTTGGAGTTATTGAATATAACTTTGTTATAAATAATTCACTAAGCGATTTAAATTGATTATTAGTTATTTTATATTGACAGGCTTTCACATTTCAGCGACCATGACTTCTCATATTGTAATGTAGAGTGCACTAATACAATACATTCTTAAATGGGCCCGAGTTAATATTTGGTAATGTAAAAAATATAATTTACCGTCTAAAGTATGGTGATTGCTGCTATTATGTCGGGAAATTTGTAAAATTATAAATCCATAAAGTGTTATTACGTTTATATTTGACAACCTAACTTACTGAAATATTTTCAAAAGTATTTGAAATTATCTCAATATAAATACAATAGTATCGAAGTTTAATTTTATGAAATCTTTTAATCTTGTGATGTCTAAATAAATAATAAGGAAATAAATTAACTACTGCTGAATAAACTTCCGATAAAATAATGTAAGTGATGCCAAGATAGAAGTGGAATGCAACAGAATACTTCCCAAACAAGATACAACAATATTAAAAAATTGAAGCGTTTTTCCTTTCAATTATTAAATAAAGCTGCCAAAGATAATAACCCCAGGAATATTATATAAATATATAATATAATAGTTTACAAGGTCCTTCTGTTTAGATGGCGGGTAATACCACTTTCCGCAAAAAGTTTTTTTTGTTTATATTAAACAAATTTTAATCTAGATATCTTAGTCAACAATCTTAACAACATCAGTTATAGGAAAATTTAGGTTTTTATTATTTAGAATATTTAGTACCAATAACTGCAGAGTTCACCTGCTCTATTATAAATCTAACAAATTAACCTCCGAAATGTTAAATAAGAAAGCAGAATTCGCATGGATAGGAAAATATATTTTCGACGGTCTTGCGACTAATATTGTAACCCTACCGATATCGCCCGTTGGCACACTTTTTGGATACGCGTAAATTAAAATTATTCTCTCAGTGTCAGTTTGAGTAGGGTTTTGTGTAACTATTGCTTAATATTTTAAATTTACTATCTATAATTTTAAGCTCATAACCGTGTTAGTGAATAAATATTTTATGTGCTATAAGTTATCATTTATAGCACATAAAATATTCACTAACAAACTGAAAGAACCTTTTTGAGCCACGTGCATAAGCAACAAAAATAGAGTTAGACATTGCCAGATAAAATTTTTTTTCCTTTACTCAAGTTCTTAATTTATGTAGCGTGCTGATTATGGGGTGTATATAGTCTACTTTCGCTGCTGACGGGGGTTAGTTTATATTTCAGTAATCATATGAAATGCGTATGAGATTATTAAGGATACATTTAAAGGATTTAGAAAAAATAGCATTTTGAAGAAAAAAATTGGTTTATATGTAAAAAAAATACAGAAACTCTAATGAAATGTTCAAAATATACCAACAATATGAGTTCAGTATTTCCATCTATGGTTTTTAGCGCGTATTTTTATTTTGTTATAAAACAATTTACTTTATACTTTGACACTAAACCAGTCTTTATTTTTTAAAAACTAACATCTCATCTCATTTTATGAATCTTTCATCTAGCTATTCAACCAAAATAAGCTTGAATGTGAATCGATTGATCGCTACTACATTATATCTTCATTTTACTAATAGAATTAGATAAGTTAACTCCGAACTATAAATTCAATTCTGCTTAAATTTGTACCATTCCGTGCCCCAAAAGAAAAAAAACCGAACCTTTTCACGTCACTTTTGTGTCCGTAAGTCCCATTGGTTACAGCTATTTTTCTCGAAAACCATTTTGTTTGAATACTTGAAATTTGGTTTAAGAACTTAAAATGTAGTATAGCAATAAAGTATACCAACTCGCATATATTTGTATTTCACGGCGACAACCAAAAATATTCTCATAAAACTAATATAAAGAGCAAATACTTTCTAACTAATCTAACTTTTTAAATATTTAGTTTTTTTATTTATTAATTAAAAGGAAAAGTGATAAGAATTCTAAAACTAATTAGTTAAAAATTTTAAGTATTGTTTAAATATCCAAGAAACTTTCCATCGAAATTTTTTGACGTAAAAACTTAAATAACAGGTTTCATAATGAATCATAATCGACAAAAATAACTTGACGTTAAATACTTAAAATACACACAGAGTGGGTTAAAAACAACCGATCAGAGTGAAATTGTGTAAAAGTGAATGATTTTTATATTTTGCAAATTTATAAAATAAGTTTTTACTATAAATTTAATGCTATAAATAATTACGCAACATAATTACACCACACGTGGTATAATTTGGTTAGTTTTTTATTGTTGCAACGAGCCAATGACACCCAAAAAATATACAGGTGTCTTAACAACGTCGGCAGTATCTTTTTGGTAATTTATGAGTAATTTCGCACATTTTATTTTCTTAGTTAACTATAACAAGTCGGTTGTTAGGAATGAAGAAAGTTGATGTAAAAAATGAAGGTATTACAGCATAGCATACTAGATTCCAGAGTGTGGAGTTGGCTATGATATTAATAAAATATTTTAGTTTAAAGAAACATTGCTTATAAAATGGTAAAACTTAAGAGGAGTGGAATTTAAAGACAAGATTTTAGTTAAAAGATAAATGTTATTCTAGGATGCCAAATTTTATTACTGGATTTTGTGGTTTCTTTACAGTGAGATTTAAGTTCTTTAATTTTATTCTATCTAGTTTTCATATAAACAATTATTTCTCAAAACGTTATTAAATTTTTCTCCTTCTTTCAGTTTATTTTTATAAATATGTGTACTTCATAAAACAACATTATATACTTATACAATGTATAGCCCAAAAAAATATTTATTACTATACTATAAAAACAAATAAAATATTCTGCCTTGAATATACTATATGATTTTTTTCTCCACATTTTTAGTCATACCTTATAAATTTACCATTTTCATCAGAAAAGTTGCCAACACAAAGACACCCAACCAACTGTTACTTTAATTTGACTCCGCGACATAAAAACCAGGGGAGGAGATTCGTATTTTGTAATGTGAAAACAAACATGTATTATATTAATTTAGTAAAATATTATTTACGTGCTCAATCTCAATTTTTTATTTACGTGCCCAAACTCAATTAGGATCATTTCAGATATATTAAATTACTCTCGTTACTTAAAAAATATATATTCATTCGTAAAGTTGGTTATTGTAAATTGACATATTAATTTTCTATCCCGTTACTCTGAACAAGGTAAATTGTATGACGTAATTATTAATCTAACGCATGTTAATTCGCAGGACGAATTCTGAAAACGCCGACCACAGACAAAATGAGCACTATTTAAAAGAATTTTTTCTTAGTACTTTTGACCCGCTGTAGCTCAATTTGTATAGGAGAGAAATATATGAAATTAAATCAATATATATTATTAGTTCTCATACAGAATACTAAATTACCGTTAGTAACCTTTATAGCAAGTTAGTTAATTCTGATGTATGGCCTTAAGTATATACATAAAATAGCCCACACTGGTCGACTCATTCTTCCCCTGCAGATCATCATAAAGTGTAATTTTGAAAGTCTAAAATAAATAAAATGCTTTTACTAACCCTAGTATCATAGAGTTTGGCAAGTGCAGATTTTTTATATGAAAATTATGAAATCAGTAAAGCATGGGTTGTTATGGTCGCAGCCCTTCGACAAACATATCACACAACGCTTTAGTCCGTTCTCCTTTATTTTTCAATAACAAAATTTATGTTATTATTTCAAGGAAATAGAAATTCAATACAATGCACTTAATAAAGTTTGATACTAGTCGGATGGAAGCTAAGCAAAGTTCTATAAGAGAGTAAAACAGAATTAAGTCGTATTATAGACCAGTACTTCAAAAAAAGTATATTTCAAAAAGAACAAAGTTGCTAAGAATTTTTGGTCTTTACATTAAAATATTGTCTCAGTTCAGACAAAAATATAGATACAAAATTATATTTAGTTTAAAAATGTTCGTACCAAAAATTGACCATTAAACAAAACTAAAATTTAAAAACCCACAAAAAACCAAATGTAAAAAATCGCAGGATAATTTCTTTTTGTATAAATTTGTGATTTTCTTAATAGGTTGTTGGTCACGTAAAATATTATTGAAGCCTTTTTTAACCTGATCTAAAATAGAAAAGAAAACAAGGAATCTACAGTTTGTCTATCGTCAAGTTCCTCACCAGTATTTAATTACCGTAAAGAGCAACTCAATTAGTGGTCCGAAGGAAGGTAATAATATCACAAACCATTACTTGCACACATTTGTAGAGTTGTATAAAAGTGCTCGGAGAGAATTTCATCTAGATCGTTTGTCCTACGTAGATGTATTAAATATGCATATATGTGTATTAATATACGTATATATATATATATATATATATATATATATATATATATATAAATCGATCCCTTAATTTGGAAGTTTGTTAACTCTACATTAGACACTTAAAATGCAATTATTTGAAAATTATGACGAATTTCGAAAGAATTGAAATCCATTTGGTAGATAAAATGTAATGACACGTAATTTACATAGTTTTACAGTTTTAAATTTAATTGTTCTACTTAAAAACCCCGTTTTCGGAGTTATCCGTTTTATATGATGTACAGAACCAACAAAAAGGGAGTTGTATGGTTTTATATAGGAAGATAATAATGAGCGTACTCCCTGAGAACATAAAAATTTAATGTATGAAATCAGGTTAAATAATTAATACTCTTAAGGCAAATTACTATGATATATTTGACAATCTAGTGGAATAGAACGTTTGAGTTGCTGAAGGTTCAGATATTTCTTTTTTTAATTTTTCTTCGATTGTTGTTCAGGTCCGACACGGTTTCTAAGGGGGTAGGTATAACCTTAGAATTCTTTCTTTGTTTTAACAAATTGAATTCTTCAGAAAATGTCAGCTTATAATAAATTTTGCCAGAATGAACATATTTGAGGACCCGTATATCTGTAACCTGAAAATAAAAGTAAAATATATAGTGGAGTTTAATAAAGTGTATTAGGTAGATAAGTTTATTGTTTTGAGTTTCGAAATATGAATTAATTATTATGCCCGTGATTGCACCTTTGGATCTCCTTTCAATTTTTCTGGTCTGATGGACTTATAGAACGTGATATCTTTAAAAATGTTGACATAGTTATAGTATAAATATTCGAAATTGTAAGGCTTGCTTTTTTTTCCTTTTCGCACTTTTATTCAGCAAGAACATTAATGACTTGTTTTTTTTAGTTTTTTCTCTATCATTGCTTACATACTATTCATTTCCATCTGAGGTTGTCCGAGTTCTAAATATTTATTTTCTACAGTTACATTATTTAACGTAGCAATATTAAAAAAAAGCTTTAGACAACACTACATTCTGGTTTTGGTAAGTACGTCTATCGGTATATAAAATCATATGTCTGTTTTGTTGTTCTAACTTGGGTATAACTGTTTAGATAAAATAGTACGACATGATAGTTGGAAATTCATCGGAATTCAAGCCACCTTCAGTCTCATTCCTTGTAAAGCAATATACATCACTAGTTTTTAGATCACAGATACACCGATTGTGAACACAGAGTTTAGTTTTGTAGTGTTTGGTAGAAACATTTGATCCCAGTGTTAAAAGAACTGCTTGTAAACCTCCAATGAAGGTTTGCTTATTGATTTTTTTCTACTCTTTTTCACTCTTACTTAATTTTCCTTGTCAACGTGTTCCTTGTAGTTTTCCTCTGAAACTCGCCCTAATTTGTATCCGTTGAAAATTTTGCAAAAATCTTTTTTTGGTTTGAATAAAAAAAATGTATTTATTATCAGTTGATTCGAGAAAGTTGCTATTGACAGTGGTTTTGAGTTTTTGTTTGTACAATATTCAGAATATAAATAATAAAGCTGTCGTTTTGATGAAATATCTGATTGCACATATAACTGTGTTGTTCTTTTTCGGCAACACCGAGATGGCATTTTTGGTACATCATCTAGAAAGTACTGTAATATTTTGAGTTCTGTATCAAATGGTAATTAATGTGGTGGATTTAAGGTAATAACTGGAACTTTATTGGCTCTGATTAAGGTATATGGCGCTTATTTTCCATTTCCAGCTAGTTTTTCCAACACAAAATATATTTAAAACTAAAGTTTTGCAAACTCTTTTCATTTAATCATCCTTCATTAAGTAGTATACCAAAGTGTTAGATCTTTTTGTTGTATTTGGATCCTTGTGGTCTCTTAGTCTGTTCGTATGTACAACTTTCACCAAACTGTCGATATACACCCTTTTTTTACCCCATGTCATATCCTAAAATCTTTCAAACAGTAGTTTTCTCTCATTTTCAGTTATTAGATGACATTTAATAGCCCCGTTCTTTTTTTCCTTCCATCCACATCGTTGCTTCATTACTTTCACTGGCTTTTTCATATCTTTTTTCCATGTACCTTCGATTTTCTTTTTACCATAATATTCTTTTCTTCTTTCCCTATTCTTTTAATTAATCTTGCTTGCCCATTCTTCCTTATTCACTTGAGAGTGTTTTTTTCTTTTTGAAAGATGTTTTGTGGATTTACTATCAGAACTACTGTACTCAACTAGCTTTGCTTGAATATCAGATAATATAGAATTATGCAGTTGAACATAAGAGCTCTTATGACATATCACAATTGTTTGGTGAGCAATCTTCCAAAACATTATTTTGGATAGAGTTACTATCATTAATATCCAAAGCAGTTATAACTTGATTGGGATCTAATAAGCATGGAGAAAAGGAGGTTCTAATTTCACTTTCTGATATCTCTTCAATGAATGATATTTTGCCAATATGGTATTGGTGTTTGACACTTATTGACATTACTCCTATATCTCTTAGAAATAGTTGTTAATGAAGTATATGGTATAGGAGATAAATCAATGCTTGTAATGGAATAAAAGCTTGGACTAGAAATTTGATGGTCACTATACATAAAATATACATGATCGTCTTCTATCATATTTGTTGATCTTTTTCAATAGAAGTTGTTAAAAGAACTAAGGTTGTACTATCATACAGTGAAGTATCATACGATCTTAGAAAGAGTTGTTAATAAATAAAATATCCTCAGGGTTTGTGACTTCATCAATATGCGGCTGTTTTTCAAGCATATACAAATTTTTATTACCACGAGACATCGTCATCTATAACGAATGAAACAATAAAAATCAAAAAGAATAGATTATAAAACAATAAAAGATTGCAGTATGTTAGTTATATTATGTGATAAAATAGTATAACGAATGTTAGCATTGCTATAACCAAAATACGTAGGCGCAGCTTAGGTAGGTGTTAACTTTGTTGAAAATATTAAGTTATTTTTGTTAAATAAAGTACATATTTTTGATATAGCAATGCAAACATTCGAGACCATATATTGGTTTGCAATATTAAAAAATTATTGGTTTAATATTACGAAAAAAAAATGATTTTAAAATATGAGCCCATCCAAGCTTTAAGAATGTAAACGACCAACTCCCACCAAAAAACTAAAATATCAGACTATAAAATAGATTTGTTAGAAATATATGAGGCATATGTTTGCCCCTTAAGTGCTTATTAATGTTGAAATTACACCGTTTCTAAAAAAAAGTCATCATCCACTCACATGAATTGTACATGAAAATTTATACTATTAAGTGATTCCCAATATTTCATCGTATGGATTTCATTTACACATTTTCATACCTTGGAACTTCTTTATTGGCCGGCAATTTCATTTATGATACTAATGATCATACAGTTAAATATTGAAATAAGCCTCGCCATATGAGTATTTAATGTAGGAGTAATGTCAATAAGCGTCATGCTGAGCAGGCAATTAGGCAATTGCAATCCCATAGCTTTTCGCACCAGTGACGCTGCTGTCCACCACACTGATTTGTGATATTTAGGAATTACAAACACCGTTCATTTCCCGCCCGACGAGCATCCGGAAAATTAAGAAATGCGTTATTGTTGCCCCTATTACTACTAGAAATAACCGTGTTTAAAATTCAATTATTCATCGTTCATTCCGTCAACTTGTTTGTGTTACAATAAAAAATGTACACTTTCGTTTTTCCTGTTATATTTATTCTCATCATCAATTAAGACTTGACCAAACTAATACTCCAATTTTATTATGTTTTTTATGTTTTATGAGTTATATCTATAGAACCATTTAGCTTCAGCACAATCTTTTTTATTTTATTTTACGCCCTTTAAATTTAATTATTTTCGTACGTTCCACTCATAATATCATTTTTAATTGAGTATACTCTTCGCTTCTTGAAAATAAGTATAGATTTTTTAGTAACCAGGCGTAGGCTTGATATTTATTTATTAAACAAACATTATGTACAAATCTGTATCTTGTGTAAATAAAAAACAATCACTTTAATTAATTCTTGCTCTGTGGTGCCAAGATACTACAGAGCAAGTTTTCGTTAAAGTAAGAATACTAAGGTGCAGCTATTATTTATGACAAAACCGTTCTAAAGTAAAGAATATTTATGTCTAAAGAAACCAATTTTTCAAAATTGCAATGAAATGTTTTTAGTAGTAAAATAATTTGATATGATTCCAAATTCTTCACTCAATCGCTTATCATACCACAGTCGAAAAAATCATAATAAGTATTTGCATTAACTGGTCTTCGCAATTTTTGTCGGTGCTCGTAAATGTTAACTTTAGTAAATTTTTTTTTATGAAAAATAAGAATGAAACCTATATTAAAAATACCCGTGAATCACATATATAATTTGGGTCAGTTCGAGGGGCATTTAACAGTGTATTTTAATGTTTTATCGCTTGCTTCTTCTTCGCAACTCCACATTAACCGTTTAATTATTTCTCCATATTATCTACGGCGATTATTTTCAAAAAGTGAACTACTAAATAAGCTGGGTATACTTAAATTCTCCAGATCAGTTAAGATAGTAATAAAATAAATAATTTTAATTATAAATGAAGATGGCGACAAAGCGAAGTAAATTTAAAAATTATGTTTGAAAACTTTCTAATTTATTTAAAATCTTGATAATTTAAAATAAGAATAAAAAAAACAAAATTTAAAGTATAGTAAAAACAAAAGACGTTCGTTTAGATTGGGAATAATTGCCCTTAATAAATTAAAGATAATGGCAGAGAACTGGATCACACCTCTCGTATTACAATGTGATAGTAAATTCTAACCTTGTGTGGACAGAAGGTTTTCGAAGCGGTCTCACACACAAGGCTGTATAGCTTAATAAACAAAGAGATGATTTAGGAAGCATTGTTCTCTACGTATTTTGAACACAGCCGCAGAAAGCTGGTTTAGCTAACGTTTTTTTTTGGGACATAAACACTTAAAAGTTTATGACTCGAAAGTGTGCCAACAATAGTAGCTTTGCGAATCCCCTCTAAAGTCATTATAAAATGACATTAAATCTTCTCTGTGCGAGGTCCATTTAAAGAAAAATTCCTTCGGTTCGACTTTTACGACTACGCTTTGAATGAAATCGTGTTCTTATTAAGTTTCCATAGGTCGTAAACAGTACGGCGTTTGTTGAAACGATACGTTCAAGTTTTTATGCCATTTCCTGGAGTTGCTTTCTTTTACTCTCGGTCAAAACTAATTTACACATATATTTCATGGTGATAATTGTATTGTGGCCAAGGAGGTGGAAGTTTGCCTTTTGCTAATTGTTTTTATATTTTTTTCTAATGTAATTAAATCAGTTTTTTTTTATTAAAATGGCAGAGCGTTTAAAGAATTTAAATATCATAGAAATTAATAGTTCCACTTCAGGGTCTAGAGGGGGTTTTTCAAATCGTTACATTAGTAAATTAATAGTAGAGGCTCAGTAAATTTTCCCCTCAAAGTCCACTTCTACTCTTATTTTCCATAATATTTTTATGCTGTCGGAAGTTTCTGTGAGTTGATCTCTTCAAACTGCCTACCCGAAGATGTCATTAAAAGAATGGTCGTTGTTAAGAAATTCAAAAAAGTATATATAATACTACATTACGTAGTTTCATTTAGTTGTGAATAAAAATTAAGTTATAATAAATTTCTACAAAATTAACTTCAAATATGTTCAATATTAAGCAAACTTATTAGTTAAATATTACGGACGAACAAAGGAGAGAACTTATCTGATAGCAAATAGGTCTCTGGTTCTCGTTCATCGAGAGGTTAAATAATCGTTTATTTAGGTTTCGGTTATTTATTATTATAAGTTTATTATTATTTAATTTGTTCCACTTTTACTTTTTTCATTTGATAATCGGCTTTCTATTGAATTTCTTTTTTTAAATTTTTTTATATGTTATAAAAATCGAAAGACGAAAAGTTTGCAAAGTAAGCACGACTTAGCCATTACGTCGATTCATATAAAAAAGTATTTCACAAAAACCGCACACTTAAAAACATTTAAGGGTATTCACAGGTCTAAAAACGTGGTAAATATTTAAAAAGTTAGAAGATCAAGTTTAATATTTATAATATTCCTGTATTCTTATTTTCAGATTTTGTAGCCGTGCTTTTCCATGATTTTTGGCTCAGTAGTTTTGGAAGTAATGATAGGCAGAATTGTGCTCTATTATTCCATATTTTTTGGTATTTATATTTAAATGTAAAATTTTAAATTATAAAAAAACATTTTCTTCCTAAAAACAATTCTTTTCAAATAATATCCCGCATGATTAATAAAAATCAATTGTTTTTAGGACTTTTATTTACCCCTACTTTTATTCTTACATCAATATTTTTAATAAGTTAGCTGATGCAAAATATTTGAGCTAGTAAGATATATTGCTATGTAAAATTTCATGGTTTTATATTTCATGGTTTTATATAAACTCGGATGTGAATAAAAAAAAAACAAAGTAAATTACCTGATATACTCTCATAAGCGTAAAACATGGTGCATTTAAAAAAAAATAATATATCTAGAATTTTCGCTCCAGTTTTCCTGCAACTTTTACGTGAGCTTCTAAAAACTCATATTTCCATAATTTTTAGTTGAATAGTTTTTTCAGAAAATCCGGTGGTGACGTAGCTTTTACATATTTTTTTGTATATTTCTAACGATTTGAAAAAAAAACATTTTTGAAGTTCCTCAAACCAATCCTTTCAAACGATCTCTACGCTACATACGGAATTTAAAAAAAAATGTTTTAAAATATTTATTTGCCTCCTCTGGAGATACTTAACCCAAAAAATTAATTTACTTATATAATAATAAGCAGTTTACACTCTTAAGGCTATTTACATAATAAATCACCGCAAATATATTATCTATGATGAATCCTCTTGGGGCCAAATTTATGATATCAGTGTCCCAACGTTGGTACAGCAGCAGCATTCCAGTGCGTTGGTTGTCGGGAATAGGTAATATGGGCTTTATTAGCTTAGATATTTGAAGTCGTTATATAAAATAAAGATTTACAAAATAGAACGAGAATAACTAAAATATTTTCCAATACAAAATTAACTTTAATTTAGCAATTGCGCAGAACGAGCTTGTAAATTAAAATAATTTAATAATTCTATTGTCTCATTTCTATCAATCTCATACCAGCCTTAGCTCTTGACATACCATGTAATCAAAATTTTAAAAAAATATCCTAACGCCACATGCGTTATGATTTATGTTTATGTTGCTAATAATTTCTTAGAGAAAAAAAATTTATTAATTCATAATTTCATTAAATCTGCCGTCAAAAATATAATTCAGTGACAAGCGACTGCTTTTATTTGCAACTTATTGTCCATATATTTTATAGAGTTAAAACAGAAAATATACCTAAATGTAAATATTTACTTTTTTAATATATTTGTAATAAATTATATCAAGAAACTATTTGAGATATTTAAATCTATTTGATCTATCGAGATAAAGGAGTCAGAGAAATACGAAATGTGCCATTACATATAATTAATGATCTTCCGTTAAAATGAATATTTATACCCATCACGACTCATTTTTTTTCTTATATAAGGGCTTGTGAAGAAATAAACAAATTTATTACCAAAATTTTTCGCACCATTTTTTGTACAAAATTTCTTTATGAATCCTCCAATTAAAGAAAATTTGTAAAAATTATCAAAAGCTACATTTTCTTTTGATGAAAAACGAAAGCACATTCTATCCTTTAGTTGTCTATGCAGTGAAGTGGAGGACTTTGCTGCGTACATAATGCAGTTCTAACTTATTATATGTATAAGCAGTACACTAAATTTTATGTGCATCGATAGAGCTCTGCGCAAATATTTACACTTGGACATACGGTGATAGAAAGTCACTCACTTTGATTGCCTATTAGTTATACTGTCTATTAGTTATATGTGAAATAAATCATTTAACAAATCAGCGCTGATAACGTTTAATACTAGATTTCGCATAACATTAAATAGTTAACCGTGTCAACTTTTTTTTAAATTTCGCATATATCACATCGACCGGCTGTGCGTATTTCGATGACAAACAATTGTTGAAAATAGAGAAGTAGGTAAGTAGTTGTAAATCGACTGCAAACAAAGCCATGTTGTTATAGTATAACGAAATGACGAATTGTAGAATACACTCCTCCATGTACCAACATCTCCAAAACTTTGGGATATACGGGTGAAATGGATATAGGTCTATAGATAACACAATTTTCTTTGACCCACTTTTATGCACGGATGTGCCTTTTTTCTAAACGTAGGGAAAGTCTCCTTCGATAGTCACCTGTCGAATAAGATAGGTAAAGGAATAAATATATTTTATGAAGCAAAATTTAATTTTATTTGACCCTGGATTTTTTTTAAGTTGTCACTTAGGTATTTTTAAAATAGTTGTAACTTCAAATGACATGAAAAGTTAGCCAACATTTCAATATAAAAATTTATTGAAAGAACTATAAAATTATTTAGCAAATTTGCTACGGACAAGTGCTGCTATATTTGGTGGATTACGTAGTATATGGATAACTAATTATTCCTTATAACTAACGCACATATAACCAGAATACTTAGTACTTTTTTATGATTTTCTTTGCGTTTACAACATATAAATAAGAATATTGTTTAGATAAGTACTTGAAATGAGACCAAACTTCTGAAAAATCATTATAGTATTTTGTTCTTTGTATAAACAGCAGGTTTTCGGGAGTACAAGCGACAGTAAAAGTGAAAGTGGGATGGTTACGACTTTCATTTAAAAGTGAGTCAATTACAGTAAACATTGATAAATATCAATAAGGAATAGATCTCAGGCTCTATATTTTTATTTTTTTTTCATATACTTTTATTTTTTAACATTCATGAAAGATACTTACGGCTATACGTGCTACTTGAGATATACATGTGACTAAGGGTTGCCAGGTAATTCAGAGCAGGTTTATGTTGTCAACTAATTCAAAGCATATTACAATTACCCACAATGCAAAACGTTTAAAAAAATCACGTTTTTCTATGTAAATTTGCTGTAAATACTAAAATGAATTTCATATTTATAGAAAGTATATCTGTTAAGAACAGACCGCGTTATGGCTAATAATAAGTTTACCCAAGGGCAGATTTAACATTATTTTTTCTACCTTAGTTCTTTCATAGTCCACGGGTTGCGATCCCTTATCATAAAATCAATATATTTTATATTAATTCTGTCATAAAACTCAGCGATATATTGTATATTAATTATCAATAAATTCTGAATTAAGTATACCTGATAACAGCCACGTTTCAGATGGACCGATGATTATATTATGGTTATTTGTCAGTATATTTAAGTATAATTCATTCAACTTAGTTCTAATGCCGTTAAAACTCTAATGGCAAACCAACAATGTATAGCAAGTCATTGCAATGACTTTCCATTTGAAGATAGATACATATTCCATAATTTAAATAATATTGCACATTATTACTATTTGGCAGCGACGCTCGGTGCATGTACAGCGAATATTGTCAGTGAGAAAAGATAAGTAAAAATAATTGGGAACATTGACAATTATAAATACATATAATCATATTAGCATTATGGTATCTTTTTCAATTTTCATTTGCGAATATTTTGCGCTTTTTGTTTTAGGTGTGTGTGTAAACGTTGCTATTTTTAAAATACGCAGATTTGTAGTTCTTCTCTAATTTAGCTTTCCTTGTTTTTTCATCGATAATTTTTTACTGTAGTATGGGATGCCTGTTGACCTAAACGAGCTGAACAGCTCGGTGACCTCGAATGACTCTGTGGTGAGTACGCAGCGTACGCGTCCTGCAGAAATTATGTTACTAGGAAGACGTCTCCTCACGATAATGTTAGGTTGAGGGCTGCAGAGAGCGCGAGCGAATGCGTTGTGCCATAAGCAATTGTTTCGGAGGAATGGGAATAATGTCTAATTTAAATGGGAGACGGTGCTTACAAATAATATTTAGTAAATTTATTAGTTGGCTTTTCATGGCGACGCTCTCTCATTTATTTTAGCAACCATCCATTTCCACCCGGGTTGTCTCTGGGCCATTCCAGAGATCCGTAACATCCCACACAAAAATGTAATAAATGTAATGAAAAGGGGACATTCAAAGGTAATAGTGTCGTTACAAGCATGAATAAATATTGTCCCTAATCAGTTACGTCTACTTTTCAAGGACGCTTTTTGCTTTTACTACGTTCAAAGAAATCACGTGAATCTACTTTATTGATATGTTCACGCATGCAGATGCATTATTTTGGAGTTCATGTGACAACTGATTTAGATTCAGTAAGTAGAGTTTAGTGTCAAAAGTTTGCAAAACATGATTTAAATTTTATGATATGCATGTATATATATATATATATACATATATATATACATATACATATATATATATATATACATATATATATATATATATATATATATATATATATATATATATATATATATATATATAGTTTATGGAGACAAATACCAACGAGAAAACAAACTTTACTTTTCTACTTCGCTTTCTTCCCCAGCGTATGATATTAAAGAATGACGTAAAAGTTATATTTCAAATTCATATTCAACTTCAACGTGGTGCAAATTACTTTAATGCAGACGACTTATTTCCAGGTAAAGAGTTTTCCTGCTATATAAGAGTTAATTATTGATTTTGATTTACAGTATTAACTCTCTTAGCTCGTGAAAATAATTCATTTAAATTGATTGCCCTTAAACATAAAATTAACGGGTTTGAGTGTACACATAAGAAGCAGAAAAGATTTACGGTCTGTATTTTTGCCCATAAATGACATGAACCTGGACTGAGACGATCATGGGCTACATACCGTACCTAGCTAGAGATGATTTTTGGAATAAACTAATGATTAATGAGTAGGAAATTACTATTAATTAATGCTTCCGAGTAATTATAAACTAATCATTATAAATGAATCGTAATAAATGGTGGCCAAGTGAAATTCCATAGTATGGGTTACTTTGTAATAAATAAAATCAATGATCATGTAGCTACTACTTGTCTAGTCCATAACGCTTAGGGGAAGAGGGCAGATTAATACAGAAAAATTCAGTCATATTCTATAACTTAAAAAATATTAAATAACATTTTTTTAAGTTCAGTGTACAGCTAAATCCATTAATATTTTTATATAAATCTGATTAACTGTTCAATTTAAAAGATAAAGAGATGCTCCACTGGGGCACTTTGATACTAAGTAATAATTGCATGGTATTGCAATAAATATGAAAGAGTTCTATGGCAGAAATACTTTCATATTTGATAGATGACAATCAGTCTTACAGATCTTAATAATGAATCTAGTTTCTTATCCTAACCAACCATTTTAAGCATTATATTAATCGATTAAAAAAAATACCTTCAAACGATAAGTTTTTCATTTTTCTTAAAACAACAACCTATCTAAACTAAAAAACATATGGAGTAATAACAATTTTTAAAATAAGTAATTCGTAAAAAAAATTAAACATAAAAACATTGAAAACGCTTCTATTACACGTTGTATGCACTTAAATCAACTGAAAAAGTACAGTGAGACAAGGTTCGAGAGGTGCTTTTTGAGTAATTTGGTTTAAGTAAGTGTAAAACTACATCTATAAAATCAGCACTAATTTGGTCTTCTACGTCTGGGAATACAATAACGTAAGATGTTGGTTTTTTTCTGAAGTAAGACACTTGATAACTGATAAAATTGTATTGGGAAATGACTTTGGCTATGAAGCAAACTAGAGATTTTTTTCTTTTCCAGCAAGAAATCTTCAATATTTATATTTTTAGGATTCCTTAACTTTCTGCAACAGATGGCCAATTTAGATTTACATTGTTATCTCACTTAATTTCAGCAGCTCATTCTGGCTAGTATTGGAGTCAAAATCAGACAGCGATTGTAAACAGACCTTTTTTTTAGTTTCTGTTAGACCCAATAAATTCTTTGCTGTTTTCAACTCCTTTGCTTTCTCCCTCATTAGTTTAAATTGTCGTTTTTAGTCTCTTTATTCTTACAACATTTATAATGTATCCTATTCTGGTGTTTCAGTATAGATTTTGGATTTCCATTTTTCTCTTCTTTTTTGGATGAGTTTTGATTCTTAACTTTCTTTGGATAGGGTTTTACTACTGCTGGAGATATTGTAGTCATATATCGGTGATGCAATAATATCGGACTACTCGTCGACATACCCGGTTTCATTAGCTAACGTTGCGTCTCCTCTTTCTCCTTCAATCATTTTATTTTGACTCTCATCCAGCTCCACGACATTGACATCCTGTCTTTCTAGGTTCAGTCAGATTTCTTTTCCTACATTTTGAATTTGAAAGTCAACATTTTCAGGTTGAGGTTGGGAGCTCGCGTCAAACATTTCTGTAGACGCAAAAGCATCATCTCCAAAAGTAAGCTTGTTGAATGGCTAAATCTCAGTTTTTAAAAAGCCACCGGTGATGTTCTTTGGTGTAAAGAATTCCAGGAAAGAAAGCCGTTAGAGCTACTATGTTATAAATGGGTAACATTTTGCAAACGTTTCGGATATGTAAATCCTTAAAATACTTAGACAGGTATACACACATTTTAATGATTTTGGAACTCGAATACTTACATTTTATTAGTAAATATACTTGATACGTTAAAGTTCCCCGCCTCCCTCTATTGATTGAAGACATGTAGTTATGATGCATATTTATCAGACGTTGATAAATTTGAAATTTTTGAAAACTAGTGGAAAATAGAGAAGCTATAAAATTATCCAAGAAAAATTATGGACTTACATGTGTAATATATTTAGAAGACAAACTAACACAACTACCTTTCAAATGTAAAAATGATAAAATCATTAAAATGTTAAAATTTTTACGTTCATATGTTTGTAGTCCCATGAAAACTATCTCACTTGGTGGAACAAGATACTTTTCTTTCTTTATTAATTACGACTTAATACTGATCTTAATTTACGTCCTGCAGAGAAACTTAAAAGTGTCAGAAAAGTTAAAAAAGCAAGTCAAAAAACAATTATATAGTTAAATACAATGACCCCGTACAGACAATGGAAATCGAATATGTAAAAAGAAACTTTTCCGCTAAAAGTGCTAGAATTAT
This sequence comes from Druceiella hillmani, assembly GCA_039881145.1. Lineage (NCBI taxonomy): Eukaryota > Metazoa > Arthropoda > Insecta > Lepidoptera > Hepialidae > Druceiella > Druceiella hillmani. Next base: position 15,260,393 of record JAYKKI010000007.1, on the reverse strand, counting down.
ACATCAGACGATCACCCCTACACACCTGAATAAAACTACATAGCCAAAAAAATATATAGTGCACTAGTTGAAAATAAAAAAATTGCTTGCTTTTCGATGCTTACCTCCCAAAAAAGTATTGAGATAAAGCAATGTTTGCGGCCACCTACTGTACTAACAGCTCCAATCGACTCCTGAAGGACAAAATTTCTGAAGGTACATCGTTAGGAAAGAAACCAAACCGCATTTCATATATTGAAGAGTTCTCAAAGCATTATAAAGTGTGCATCAGAATGAGTCCTCGTTAAGACAGAGCTTTTATCTGCCAAACACAATATCTAAGAGTCCGATACCTTTCAACATGACATTACGAACAAGAAGCAAACCAGCACAATCTGTGACAATCACATAAAAGAGTAACATGTGTTACGATAAAGGTTTGACTGACCACAAGCCTGATCCAGTCAGAGACAGCAGACCGCGGCCCTGTCTGTCACAAAAACGGGGTCTATAACAACGTGTGCAGTCACTAAACAGGCAATAGTATTAAAATAGTATTGTGTGACTTTAATGCGTTCGATCAAAAGACTCTGCGTTGAAGTATAGATGACAAATTTCTATAAGGGCTATAAAAATGGTGAGTTTCATAGAAAAATACAAAAATATAGATATTAAATACAAATTTGTAACTGACAAATAGCATTAAAAGCAATGAAATTGAACTATGTGAGTACAATTAAATAAAATGCTGACACTCTTGAAAAAGCTTTATCCAAAACAAAATTTACATCGATGAAAGGAAGAATTGGATTGTTAGAGTAATTGCTAATTGTAACACAATCGTTTATATCTGAGTGATCTGATTAGAACAGTATCTGCTAGAGTAATGTTTCACAGTCGGAAATATATGTTACATAGATATTTATTTGAACTTTACTTTAAATCTAACACTATTCATTTTGAAAAATTCACCGAGGAAGAAGATATAATCAACAAATTATTGAACATAAAATTAACTTTAATATTGATAGTCGTACTTTATTCTTATAGCAGTAGATAAGCAGTACTGTATAAATATATTTTTAGTAAATAAATATTAAGTATATTAAATACAAAGTCAAATATATATCTATGTTAGATAAGTGTAAGAATAATTAAGCAAAATTGCAATATAAGCTCCGAAGTACAAAATAAAGAAGGTGAAATGTAAAACTTATGTATAAAGCTCAAAGCTAAGGCAAAGTGCGTGGCATATTCTGGCGCATAATTGCAAATGCAAGTGTAAAGCTTAAACTTAATTAAAGACAGTTGCATATAACATGCTACGTATTTTAATAACATTTTAAGTGGGTCGTGGACTAATATGGTTGGGTCGTTTTAAATCGTTTGTGTGCTATGTAATTTAGTGGGCTATTTTGGTGCATATTTATCAAAAGACATTATTTAATTTCTGATTAACTAACTTCTATAATTGATCAAGCAAACACTTGTGCAACATTAACGTACATTATACGTTATTATTAACGTACATTACACGTATTAATAACATATAAATACATTTATTATGTAAACATAACAATGACTCTGTTAATGAAAAGGAAAATCATAGACTATCGGGGGCAAAGCTGAGCGTGTTATTAGTACCCCACTTAAGAATCCCTAATAATTCTCATTTCTCTTGCCATAAACTAAATATTATCTACTTAGGTATAGATGTCATGACCCTGTAGATTTATTATATTACATAATATACCATTGAAGATAATAATACTATAGAATTATACTAAGAACAGAACCTTTGGGGGTGGAAACTGATCAACATTTACCTACCTGTATTTTTTCACATCCTGCAAATAAACACTGAGGAGTACTTCACGAATATTATTTCTTGTTTCATCAGTAATAAAAATTTGAGTTTAATTAAAGGTACATAAAAGAGTAAACGATAGGTACACCAGCCAAAAAAACGTAAGAAGAATATATCGAAATCCTTTCAAGGTGTCTAATGCTGTGAGGGCGTATAAAAGAGATTTATATTTGAAACAAATTCGCACTGTATGAGAGAGCGTAAGTTTGTAATTTTTTAAATTGCTGATCGGGTTTAAAGTTTTGTTAGGTATTTTACTTACACTTCTATTTAACCTGATTGCCACAATATTGTTTTCATTGAGACCTTGTACCGCGTGACTTATCGACAAGAAATAACTCGTGTATAAGAATCTACCTGATTATTTAATATAAGCATATTTGCTTGAAAGTCAGCTGAATATTTTAAACTTGAATAGTTAGGAATTGAATTGATGGTATAAATAAGTAAACATTTTTCATTTACTTTTCTGCGTAAAAACCTCTTACAAAGGTACTATAATTTATGCTTTTGTAAGAAATATAATTTATGCTTTTCTAAAACCAATTTCAAATGTAAAATGATAGCTTTGGATATGATTTAACAGTATAACATTAAACTAACGTACTTGAAATGAGCTTATTTATTATATATGGAAATGGAAGTTTTAATGCGAAAACTATTTATAAGAGAGGGCAGAAAATGGATGTATCTACTTTGAAGTTTTAAGATTTCCTGTTATGCTATTTTTTATGCTTTTAAGGGATTTGACACTTTTTTCTCTATTCAGATCTTAATTCGAAAAAAAATTTGTGACCTGAGATAATTTTTAGCCTGAAAGTATTACTTTTAATACAGTGTTCAACTACCGTCCATTATTAATTTATTAGTCAACCTCAATTATAATAATTGGTACCTTAGGAATTCCCCCTAATTAGACTTGGTGCTTAAAAAGTTTTCTGTTTTTTGTTTGTGGGTTTTTTCCCTGACTGAGTAGCTTAAGAGCTTTGAAGTAAATTTTACATATAGTTAACCTATAACCCTCATTAAAATATAAACATTACTATTCCTCGTCAATGTTCAACAGCTTTAATAAAAAATTTCGCCATAATGAGTTATCACTGGGAGAGTACACTCACAGAACTTGCTAACTTAATGGATTCTAAAATAGGTAACTGATTAAAGTACTAGTTTTGAAATAATCAAAATAATTATAGTCAGTGGCCGCAAGAAACTAAAACCCCGAGTTCATTAAGGTACAGGAAGTCATAAAATCGTCGCGGGTAAGTCGCAAAACTCCAAAACTGGCAATATATGGTTAATTATTTAATAATTTCTTTGATTGCTTAAATATACACAATTAAATGAAAATACGTGATCTAGTATTATTTCTACTTTCTTTAAGCTCTTTACCACGACCTAGGTTTCGTTGTATTACAACATCTGCAGGTGGGCTATTAGCAAAGATCTTCAGATGGGCTTTTAGCAGAGATAAGAGCCCACCTTTTTTTTTACTTTCTGCTCAAAAGCGAAGAAATTAGAAATAATACTACATCACGTAGTTTCATTTAATTGTGAATAATGAATTTATACAATATTAACGCCAAATATATTCAATAGCTCAAGTATACCTAACATTTAAGAGTGAAAAAGATAAACAACTTTTTATTTATCGTTCTCTGCTTATCGACCTATTATTTATTCTGATTTTCATAATTTTAATGTTTAATGTAAACAAGATCTAAATATAAAATAAAACATTTGTATTACACTATACAAATTTATTCTTTCAACAATATTTATGACTCAGTACGGAATTGTTGGATATTAGAAGATGAAACAAAACGGCCGAAATTACTCTCAAATTAATATCAGAAATAAGTACGAAATTTATAAATAAAATATTATATAATTCAACTGTGATGGTTTAACATTATTGATAATAACAACAGTGATGGTTTTATTCAAGGAATGTTCCGAGTGTTTAATTGTAAGGAATACTTTCATTACACTATTTCCTTTTAAGTTGTAATGTGCTATAGTTAAATGGCTTGTTTAAGTATGTTATTTGAATTACGTTACAAGTGGAATGAAAATCTGAGTAATATAAATTCGAAACTTCAAAATGAGAAAATAAGAGTATATTGATAGTTTATTTGTTTAAGATTACATATTTATAGCGTTTCTATGAACAGATAAACAGTTATGAGCTCCAGAATTTATTGGAAAAACCATTGCATTTAAGAGGGCGCTTTGCTTTCATTTATGTAGTACCTAAATTTTCCTTTTATTTTAAGGTACCCAGATAATTTTAAATTTATAGAGAGTAAAATATTATTGACGGTATTAGGGTATCTGAACAGAATAATTTAGACTTCAATTTTACAGATTTTACGCAATATATTTATGCACATCCGAATATTGCAATTAAAATTACATAAAACGGTAAATGTAAATTACGACTTTTGATTCCGGATAAAAGCATTCCTGGCATTTAGCATGGAGAGTTTTAATGTTTCTTACCGTCGTTGAAAAGCAAATAGCATTTCTGAATCATTTTAATATTTTTTGTTTATTAATATATTCCTAGTCGCAAATTTATTTTCAATATAACCTTTTAAAATACCAGTTATTGGCAATACTGAGTAACAGTTCTAGATGTTCAGGTATTTTATTTTAATTAACGCTTAGAATTTTCACTCAATATTGGTTAAAATAAAATATTAATATTATGTTCAGCTCTAAAAATATTTAAATTACACGTAACAAAAATATTTGTATAATTTATTCGTAGTATAAAAATATTTAATACATTATTAAGTCTATCTGCTTTTAAAAAGCAATAACGCATGAGCTAAAACCCTCAGGTACGAATATTAAAATTTTACAAATAATTTAAGTATTATTGGGCAATAAATTTGGTTACGAATGAAACCAACCCATTTTCCTCGACGGGGCCAAAAAAAATATTTACATACGCGATTGCTAGGCACTGTAAATAAATGGAAACACGTGGAAAGAGTAATTTTTGTTTAATTCGTCGTTAATGTATGTGGAACATTACGTAATCGGTGAAAATTTTCCACTAGTACGACAAATTCAGTCTCACTTTCGTTTAATATGTACTTTTCCATGACAAAAAATTGCTTTCATATTTTTCAAATATAATGGTAAGTAAGTACTAACGTGGATAACTCATAACTCTTAAATCGCAATATTCAAATTTTATAGTAGTTAGTACAAAATACCATCATACAGCCTTCTTAGTAATTCCAATGCAATTGTAGGTCTGTGAAGTCTCTGTGTAAATAATATTAAGGACCAAGAATATTAACTTTTTTTGAGTGATAATAAAAATTGTCATTAGTTTAATAGTAATTAAATTGAAATGTCATGTCCTCTTTATTATGTTTTATTTACAAATTTCATGAAATCATAAAAAACAAATTTTTTTTAATAGCCTACGTGTAATTCATGTTTCGTGTAATCAACTTATGGTCTCTATATTTCATGTAATTCATGTTTCGTGTTATCAACTTATGGTCTCTATATTTCATGTAATTCATGTTTCGTGTAATCAACTTATGGTCTCTATATTTCATGTAATTCATGTTTCGTGTAATCAACTTATGGTCTCTATATTTCATGTAAAAAAAATGTACTGATAACGATATTGCTGTAAGATCGAACTGCTTTTTTGCAGGGGCAACCAATCATAATATCGCTCTCAATAAAAGGATTTTTAAAGTGGTATGTTATACCTACTACCTTAATTGCATCCTCATCTCCTTACATAGTCAGAAATTCTTCTACGATATGTGCTATTTTTAAATACCTGAAACTCTCACTACTGTAACGAAATACGTAGTACTACATAAGTAAAATGTAAACGAATATCGTTCATGCTATTCGTCGAAATCGCTACAGGCCAGAATGAGTCTATTTAGATTATTAAAACGAGCATCGGATCAACCAATACCTTTCAAAGCGTTCATCTAATGCGCGACAAAATCTCATTATATATGATTTAAAGTGAAAGCGTCAATGCCAGGTAAGTAGCGTCGTGATGAAATATTCATGTCCGAAATATTATTTCTACTTGGTTTGACGATCGTAACATGTGGGTGATGTAATAAAGTTCTTGGAAGCATCTAGAAAGCGTTCGTGTCTCAATTTTTTTCTCCAGTGTTGGCTCGAGCTTTTTAATATAAATGAAAATTTTAATTTAATAATATACTGAAATCATCATATTGCATCAATATTGTGATATATAATGAGCAAAATTTAATGGATATAACGAGGAATGATACTAAAAGTGATACCTTTATAATTTGAAGTCCAATTTCTATACATGGTTTTACGAAATAATTCATTTTTGTGACTATTTTCGATTTTAAAAAAATTGTTATGGCACTTGAAAAGCGTAGGTCTAAAAAGTTAGTGTGAAATATAATTTACCAATATTAAAATAATATAAAACAGAATGAATTGAAATATTATTATGTGAATTGTGTAAATGTATATTATATAAAACCAAATTAATTTCCTTTCAAATACGAAAATAGACGTAAGTATATTGGGCCATAGAAAAAATCGAATTACACAGTAGTTATTTTTCGGTAAAAATTTCTTTTTGCAAATGAAATAATTTTATAAGTTTCCCGGTAAAATATCTTTATAACTTGAGAATTTATTTTATTTGGTACTATGAAAATAATCAAAAATAATCTTGATGTACAAAGTATGGAAGGACCGGCTTAAATATTAAGTGGTTATGGAAAATAATCTAAATAATAGCTACTTTATAGCATAAAATATCGAATGGAAATTAGAGTATATATAGAAACCTGAAATCAACAAAACTGATATAAGATTGAAACTAAAGTTAATGCCTTAAATATAAAATGTTAATGACTAAATCGTCGTGAATTTATAATTGCTATGGGCATTACCAACTTTTCCGGCAATTATTATTAATTGTCTTTTAAAGTTTATTTGCAGGACGCTAAGGTGTTTTGGAGACATTGAATTTGAAAGCAATATATTCGGAGCTCGAACAATGGTAAAGAGCGGTGGCGATTTCAGTCTTGAAGTTGGTGAATTTTAGTTTCCGATTTTTCAAATAATTATTAAACAGGAAATATTTTCGTTTGCCGAAAGTATTATTACTAATATCACTGGATATAGTATGAATTTATAGAATTGTTCCAACAAAATTTTTAAACTAAATATATTATACTTACTATAGGGTCTACTAACATAGCATTGGGTTTCTTGCAAATGTTAAGGGTAATTAAGAAAATACGTTATGAAAATTAGGACAATTAAGGAAAAAAACAGTCAAGTGCGGTGTTTTTGTGATGACAATCAGACCTAGATGCTTAGAATTCTTAGTTATTATTGCAAACGTCCAGTATTTAAATAATAAATTTCGAAAACGAATATAGTGTTATTTGAAGAAAAAAAATTAAAATTAAGCTATTCTACTCTTTTTATTGGATTCTGAAAAAAAATTAATTACGATCCATTGGAATGTATGAGCACTCCCTTTAAATAAAATTGTACGATATTTTAATTACAATTTTCGAATATGAATTGAAGGTTTGCAAAAAATCTGTAAAAAAGTGTGACAGGTGAACATATTTGCAAGATTTTCTAATTATTTAAGTAAATACCAATTATAAAATAAACGTCGTTGTTCAAACAACTGCCCATTATCGAGTACAATTGATATTAGAAATAGATACCCTTTTGTATTTAAATTTTAGAAATTTTGTCCTCTTTGAAATCATAGGTGATTATAATTAGTTATATGAAGCTTTCTGCCGAGGTTGTGATTGAATTTAGTATTAAAGGAGCAAGTGTCGTGATGTTTTGGAATAAGTATTTAATGATAAATGTTTAATGAGTATTTTAATGATTAAATATTGAAAGATACCTTCACAATATGGTTTGGCCTAAAGGTACTAAGGTTGATTAATAAAGACATACTTTAAAAACTTATGAAAACTTAATATTCAATGCAGTAATGTTACTAACGGCAATTATATCATTACAAGTTTGCAGATTACATGTGTAAAAGTGGTATATAGAACGAGTATTAAAAAATGTGTTACAAGAAAAAGAGCAATAAAATCAAATGATGTTTTATGTCATACCTTAAGAGTTATAATTAGAATGAAACGAGAAAAGTAATGTCTAGCCATTTCCTTCGAAGAAAAGATCTTAATTACCCATAACTTAATATTCTTTTCTCAGTACTTAGTCATTAATACACTTTTTTTAGTTTCTCTTTTAGGGGAAATATATAGATACAGGAATAAAAATAACGTTGTAGTGTACTCTCTTAAACCTAGTTTCAAATTTAATTAGAAAAATGCACAAGTTGTTTAGGATATTTTCATCAACCGAAACATGGACGCACTAAAACGGTGTTTTATGTATACATGTGAGTTAGTAGAGTGCATCTGTAGTATCTTTCAAACCACAATTTACGTGTTATCGTGTACTGAATTTTAACTCCCGGGTAACTTGAGATCAAGGACAGCAAGATATGCATGCAATGTATCGTTATTATAATTTATTTCAACCAAATTTAAGATACTGAAATAAAGTTTTGCGGGGTTTCTGAGATGTAAAGTTTTTCTACATCTCTTATCGATATCTACATCTCTTATCGACTTAATTGAAATTGCTGAGTTAAAACTTCATAATGAGAATTGAGAAAATTAATAAATGTATTTATCTCGTAACACAATTTTTTTTAAACGGTAATTACGTTTAAAAAAATGCATAAACAAGTTTGTAAAATTTAAACGAGATTGAATTTCTCGATTCCATTCCTAACGCCGGTACTTGGTTTAAAATTTCTTGTTAAGAATTCCATTATTTATTTAAACATTCCCTAGTTAGGAATTATTTAAAAATTTTCCAATACTTCGTAAGAATATTAACAGTCTTACGTTCTATACTAGGATAAAAGTTTTATATTAACAAATATCTCAAGTATTAGATCTTGATAGCTTGAGATGTACATGACTTGAGATATTATGCATATGTAAGTAGTATTTTTATAGATCTCATTTAAAAATTACAAAAAACATAAAGTGCTAATCTTCGGTTTCAACGTGCAGCTGTAGCCCTTTCGAATCTTATATATCATAACCGGGGTATACTTACATACAATTTTAAAGAGATAATTGAATTGAATTTCTTAAGGATGTAATTTACAGACGTGGAAATAAATGATATTTCAAAACGAAAGCTGTGTAATAAAATTCCCCTGGGAACGGAAAAGTTTTAATAGAAACATTGCTTAATCTCCATAATCTCTCGAAATAAGTGCAAATGACCTGTCGATCTTATTAGAAGGAGCTAATTTACTCAAAGAAATTTACAGTATAAAAGAATTGGAATAAATTTGAAGGAAATTGGAGAAGAATTAAAAAAATTCGAAAATATTATACGTTTAAAAGAAAGCTTTTTCCGGTGGTGCCGTATTTATATTCAAGAAAACAGTCATGATTTTGAAAATTTGATGTAATTTTTTAAAAATAATTACGTTTGTGCAAAAAACATCGTACAAGTGCATTCGTACTTAGTAAACGAATTAATCGCAAAAGGAAGTAGGAACATATCGATTTAAGGCCATTCTTTCATTTAATTACTAGTTTTTTTTATTGTAATATTTAATTGAAATATACTAATTAAGAACGAAATCTGCGAATTATTTTCTAAATTTTTTTCCAAATAGATAAATGATTATTCATTTTGACACTTGTCAGTTTACAATATCAATAGTTGTTGCCAAATTGAGATTTTGCGCTATTTATTACAGGGAGTTAATTTACACATAATTATGGTTTCTCACAAAATTTAAACTTTAATTTTTTTATAAACTAAGCGACTAACTAATAAAAAAAACATTTTGCCGGATTACACATATTTAAGAGTGACATTTAGTTTATTTAGGTACTGTATAACTATGCGAGTTTATTTATCCCCTCATAACGACAGAGTGGCTCAAACGACTGTAGTACATGAGATACCGTTGAAATTTTTGTGTTACCCCAAACCATAGGTTATATAATATTGAAACAAAATCAAAATGACGTCAGTAATATTTGAGTTTTCATTTAAAAAAAATATATTTGTACGTACGTACTGAGATATTTGAATAGAAAATTAATAATAACGTATGTGTTTATTGCCGTACATTCTGCAACATATTGGGAAACTCGATGTGAGCATTTATTGTGTCATATAGAAATTCTGATTCAAAATTTACTGTAATCATAATGAGAAATAATATGCACTTGCCAGTAATTACTTGCAGCTCAATCAGCCGATCACACACAATTCCACATTTCACAGTTTAAGTCTATATTTACACGATTTTTATTTTTCTATTGGGAATTAAGATAGTTGATTATGAATGTATACGATGAAAAGAAGTCACGATAAAATAGCACTAGAAAGACTGATATTTTTTTGTTTTAAGCTTATTTTCCGTTTCATGACATAGTATTATTTCAATTCATCAATTATAGAAGAAAGCCATAAAAAACAAATATTAAAAATTGTAGATCAATATATATATATATATATACATATATATATATATATATATATATTTATATATATATATATATATATATATATATATATATATATATGAAATAAAATAACATAATAATAGTTCTGCCCACTACTGCTATGAAAGTTTATATCAAATGTATTGGTTTATTAGTAAAGGTCAAGTTCTGAGTAATTTTACAAATGGGTAAGGTTTGATAACTTATGTGAAATTCGTCGTCTTTGCGAAAATTTTAAAACTAAATAATGTCGAGAACTGTTTGCCGGTATGAAAAAAAAGTATTGAAATATTTTTGCAGGGCATTATTTTCTATCATTTTTTTGGTATTCAATTCTACTATTATGCGTTAAAATTTAAAAACCTAGTTTTTTCCAAAATATTTTAAAAATTAGTAATCAAACATTAAAATGATAAACAGTAATCTTGTAGAATATTACGTTACATATAATAGTTATCATAGGTGTCATTTTACGAAATTAATATTTTATGAAAATGTAAAAAAAACTACAATTTCATATTTAAACTTCACATAAATCCTTAATTTGTGTGTTTTGCAAATGACATTTGACAAAAAGTAATTTTTTTTTATTTCCGACGCTAAATTTTTTCAAAACTATTCGTCAAAAGGCAGACGAACTCAGAGTAAATTCTTACAAAAAAAAACTACAATGTGAAACATATTACGCCTCAACGTTTACCTAATGGATTCTTGTTACAATTATGATGTTTTTGACAATAATGTAAGATAAAATATATGTATACAAAACACATAACCTATTTCTCACCAACTTATTTCTAATAGCTATTACATGATTATCTTGAAACCAAAAACGTATCTGAATTTATTTTGTTACGTTTATAAATTCGGAGAAGGTAAAAAGGAACTATAATTTTCTGCATTTTTTCCAGTCTTATTTGGGAATTAATATTATTATACGTACACCTTTCAAAAAGAAATATATGATCCACATTAAATTCATCTACGTCGTTCCACAGTTATAATCTAAATTTTATAGAAATAAAACCTCTTTATGCAGCTATGGAATATATTTATTCAATTTACTTTATAATAAAGTAAATATCTACATCAGTTCTCTTTTGCAGAAAAGGGGTATCTTTAAAGATTTTCTTTTTAGCTTTGTGCACATAAAGTGGCGCTTTGCGCTTTATTAGAGCTTTGTGCGCTTTGTGCTTTATTAGAACTTTAGAAAGACAAAGTTACTACAAAAGTAAAACTTTTAATTACCTTAAGAATGTTAAAGAAGAAATAAGAAGATATGTATTTTAAAGTTAAATATGGAACTAATACTAAAAATTAATGTAATACATTGAATAATTGACAATGAAAAAAACTTCCTTTCTTTTTAATTTTTCATCGGCAATTCAACCTATTCGCATAGAAAAAGGAGATTAATAAACAGAGAGCATATCTATGGTTTGTAAATATAATTTTTCGTTTTTACTTTCTCTACTACCTCAATATTACAAATACGACTAAAACTAAAAAAGGAGATATTTCATTTCATTTTAATTTTCTTAGGAAAAAAAACTGAACAAGAATTTGTTAAGAATCTTTACAATGGGCATATAATATATTCACTCCGGTTTAATGCAATCTTGTGTTTTTCTTTTACTATTTAATCTTTACCGGGTGAAAAGATCAGCTTTAATTTTTTTTCGAAATATATTTTAAGAGAAAACCAAATTTTTTTTAGGCAGGTTTTATTATGAAAAGTGCAATTTAAAGTTGGACTACCGCGAAAAACAATATTCTGAAAAACTAATATTTGTTTACATTCCTTTAGTTTTAGTTTTTTTTTATTAATTTTAGAGGTAAATTTTTCAAAAAAGTCAGAAGTTATTAGTAAGACTTATCATAATTATCAGACATTTTGGAACATAATGAGAGTGATTTAAAAAATCAATATTTATATTGATGATGTCGGCTACACAGTTACTATGTACGAGACTTATGATTAGTGCATGTGTGCGCGTGCGTGCGTACCTATGTGGGTGTGTTCTTTTACTTACGTGCATCAATATTTGTTTAATAAAATTCTTGTACCATTTACAGTTCCGTTCCAATGTGTGGTGTAATTTATCGTAAAACATGCAACAGATAAAATGTAAACAATAACAATAATAATAATAAATAAATAGGATACGACTATAAACCGTTAACCTCGACTCGCCCAAATATTCCTAATTCTTGAAACAAACATAAAATTGATTTTTTTCACTGTCATTATAAATTATGTAGTAATATATGATTCATCGCAGGGTTTTTTTTTTAATTTTCTTGTTGATTAATCTCTTTATAGTATACGTCATATAATCATTAATGAAAAATATTACATCTAACTTTCATTCAATATACAGCCTCTTTTAAAATCATTGTATCCGAATTTTCCAGTAGCAGTAAAGTAATAAATATTAATCACAATATGTGGCATATTATGATAATAGTATATAACTTTCTAATATAAATTATATAAGTTAATTTTTTAATTACATAAACTTTTAAGTGAAATAAATAAAAATCCTTAATTAAATAATATTGAAGGGAATATAAAAGAAATTTATGACGCTTAGGGAGGTGTGCGTAATAGTACAGTTCCTGAACTTCGCCGCATCGTGCGGTTAATTAATTTGACCCCACTCATCATCTCCAAGTTCTAAATTCGAGTCACGTGTAGTCACGTGTCCTACACGCGACGTGTCGGTAGTTAAATTACGTGAATGCCGTTGTGTTGTGTTAATCCTATTTAACTTTTAATTGCATGGATTTGAGTTAATAAGGTCATTTTAAAACATGCAAATAAGTTAGACACCTCATATCAATTTGAAATTAACATTTATTTTATTTTTATATTTTCGGAGGCAAAAGACAATCACTTAGATGACGTGAAAAGTTTAGACGATCTCTCCTCTCGATGAAAATTTGTAATAATAATATTGTAATATATAGTGATCATCACATTCCCTTATTCATATAATAATTAAATAAATAATTTGTTTATTAATACATTAGTGATATGAAACACACAGGCAAAGCTAACAAGTTTAACTATGAATGTAGAAAACTTCAAATATATATTTCTTGAAAAATAGATACATCCATACGTTGATTCATCATCTTATATTTTAAATTAAGCTTTCCTGATATCTATCATCCAAAACGAGTCAGCTTCTTTAGATCGGTGACAGAATGGTTAATAATTAAATATTAAAGGATAAAGAGAAGTTGCTTTAATAACGTCACCGAAGCCAAGATATTTTCATTTTTGTTAATCAAATTCTGAAGTTTATATTTCACATTTATCATCGTTTTTCTTTAAAGTTTATTTATTCTATTTATATAGTTATTTTATAATCCATATCCAATTCACATAATTTCGGACATACGCATGTATTGTGAATACAACTTTTTAAAAACAAAGATATAAATAACACAACATGAAATGAAGACAGAAAAAAACAAAGCAATTTGAACTAGCAATAACTAGCCTGGTGATCAATATTGAACTACCAAGCTACTCAATGTTCATATCGATTCTACTATATCAATAATAATTTATAAAACTATATTTGAAGGCTCTGTATCGAAAATAGTAAAAGGGAACCCATATATTTGATAGGCGTTTTCCTTTTATTATGGACTCAACCGTAATATGGATTAACACCTGAATGTTTTATCAGAAAAAATATGTAATAACAAATGTATATATACATTAATTTACATACTAACCCAGTTGGAAAAATATTTATTATCACGTTTTGGTTTCAAGGATATTTGAGAACTATCGATCATGACGTTTTAATCACATAACGAAACTATAACTAAGATGGTTAATGTTTTTATAGAGAAGTACATGATAAAAATATTTACGTATAATTTTTGACAACTTTGGCATATTTCTGAGTAGGGTATGTGAAGGTAAGGCTAAAATTGTACGTTAATGGTAATTTGTAATAATGAGAATTTAAAAAATTAACAGACATTTAGAAAATCCAATTTTCTGGTAATCCATCGAGGCGATTTGCTATAATTTGCCATTATTTTTACAAATCGGTGGTAAATGGAAATTTATGAATATCATATTAAGAAAATTTTCGTTCGATTCGTTTTCATGGATTTCTTTAAATGATCATCGTTTTGTTCAATTAGAATCCTAACTTTGTTTGTCAATCAATATCAAAGCTATGGTCGACCTCAATAAGTATTTTGTGATGAGACCCCGTGCCGTGCCACTATTTACAAATGAATTGAAGAGCTCCAGCCTGCTTTTACCAATCTTAATCATGATATGCACGACAGATACCTCTCAATAGAAACAACTGAAGATAATATTAATGCTGTGCGGCTTTTAATAAAGATTGATGAGAGATTAACCTATTTGTAGGTTTAAGGAAGTTTGAGAATTAGTTTGATGTAAATACAGAAAATTTTATATGAACAATTATACATCATGTATCTAAGTACTAAAGAGATGCCCTATGATATGATCGAAGCTTGAAATCATGGCCGCTTTGTATGGTGTCGTGGAATATAAAAAAAAATTAACCGAAGTCACTGAAATTCTGTATTCAATTGTGATCCGGGTAAGGAAAGACAAGTATACCATTACGAACCCGAAACTGAGATGTGGTCTTCGAGCGAGTATTTTCTTTTGAATATTTGTTAGGAAGATGAAGACAGAACGAAAGGATGAGAAAACAGTTATCGTCGATGAGAAAACATTTCAAGACGCAAGAGTTATTACGCAACGATGTTTCTGGAAAGCTCAAGAATTCTAAATAATTTTAGTGTTATCTATCGTATTAAATCTTCCAATTTAAAACATAGCTACCATCGGAGAAAATTCGTTGAATAAAAATATATTTTTAATATTTATATTTTAAACTTTTACGAGATTGAACTTTCAAATACAATTAATACTCAATTACATGCTTTTTATTTCGAATCAACTATAAATTTCGTCATTGTCGTAATTTCTGCTTGTCCTTTACATGCTCATTAAACTGCTAATTTTTTTCCAATTGATATAAGTCCCTTGACATTTTCATGACTAAGCGTAAAATGCAAATTATAGCTGAGCAGAGGATAAATAACGACTTAAATAACTTTTTTATCTGATTTTTCTTCGTAATTTTTGGAAGTTGTACAATATCTGTCGCTATGTATTTCTGTTGCTATGTTAGCATAAAAATACTTGTTGCACTTTCGTGATACTCGTAATTTTATGACGTTCTTTTATTAAATATATATATTACTTTAATGATGAACAAAATTTAAGACAATATTAGACAACCACGCATGCATACGCTTACATGATATATCATATTTCATATAAAGAGGATGTGACAGATATTTGACTTACGATCAAAAGCAACAGGAAATAGAGCACCATCCATGTCTTAAACAAATTTATAGGATTTCATAATAAAAAAATGGCGGTAAAACTAGAAATCGCTTTGAATTAAAACTGAGTTGGTGAACTGCGTGGAAGATTGTTGAGACATTCCGGACAAATAATTTAAGGCAAATAGTGCTACTCTTGATGTCACTGAGTAAAAAAAGCAAAAAAGAGGAAATGCGGTAATTAATTCACAGTTTTCATACACCTGTCCATAAACCACAATAATTATACATACAGAGGCAACATTACCATAAAAATAATATTATAACATACCCCCTTAATTATATCCTTACTGATAGGTGCGTAAATGTCAAGTGAGTATGATTTTAACTCATTTTACATTTTACGTATTTCACATTTAATTTCTCTTCTACAAATCACAAGACATATATTAACAAAGTTATACTATATCAACATGCTATCTGAATTAGAACACTTTAAAGGAAGGGTTCCTAATACGAAATAATCTTACATAACATGTGAAAATCAAAAATTATAATTAGGTTGATAACTCCCGTTCGAAATTTACAAAGGTATTTGTCTAATCTTATGTAGGTTTACATTTTACATATTATATTAAAGTCGCACGACGATCCTTATTTTATGTTTACGCAGATATAAATCTTATTTCATATTAGTTTATATTTCGAAATATGTATTTTCACAGTGACAGAATTAAAAACATTTACAAATATTTAATACTTCTACTAATGTCTTAGCACCAAAGCTACTGTAGACATGTACCTATATGACATTGATCGATCAGAAGAGAATTTTCTTTACAATCACGAAGTTTTTGTGAGCGACATAGACCGCACTTAATACATACCGTAGTTAACGTATTATTATTAGTTAAGAAAGATATAATTATTGGATCCACCTTTATCCATAATATATATTTCTTTACATGCCCATCTGTTAACATTAATTTAACAATTTAGGTATTAAACACAGCTAATCAAGTCCAGACAATTGTACTTTATGTCAACATCTTTATATTTTTTTGTGATAATCACTGATTTTAATTATATTTATAACACTTTTGATCAATATTCAAATATGCATCTTTTGAACAAAACACAGATCAGACAGTTACTATTTCCTGTTATTGTACTGGAACCTGTCGGTTGTTTTCTGAAGTGAGGAGAACTCGTTTAGAGATGTATTTTCTTTGCATGGCTTGCAGTCTATAGCTGCATTTATAGACTGATGTGTTTTTAGGGGCCTTTCGAAGCACGAGATTTTGGTACCGTGGCATGAAGTTTATGTACCGAGGTCATTATTCTGTTGACATAGCCTTCTATACTTTCTCGAATACGAAAGGAATACATTATATCAAAAACCAAAATAATTTTTACTCTTGCCTTCAAATCATCTTACCAATTAATTATTTTATTATCTTGACATAGTCTCAGAATTCTTTATATTATAGATACGTTTTCTCGGTGAATTTTTAAGTGGAATAAATATCATGATCAGTTAATTATAGATTAATATTAATTATTTATTTGGAGATATTCTTAACTTGTTTTGTTAGTAGTTTGACGGTTTGCATATTTATAGGTTATATAGTTCTGACAGCTTTTTTTTTTCATGTTGATTTTTTTTTGATCCTGAAGCCACTAGGCTGATTTGATTTTGGTATGGTGGAACGCACAGAGGATTGTTGAGATATTCCTGGAAGAGGAATCCGGAGATCAGGTTGCGATAGATAGAAAATATAACACAGAAACAGATAACATTATTACATATGACACATTTTAACAAATAGGAACTGAAAAAAGATTATTATGCATAGTAGTTACTGGAGACCTAAGTTAGAAGTAATCATTAATTCTTAGGCATCAGAATACCATCGAATGTACTCTTTCTCGGGAAGTGTGACCGCTGTATATTCACGGCAGTCACAAATCGCGTGAAAGAGTACATTCGATGCTATTCCTCTTATTAATGACACAAGAAAGTCTATAGTTACGATATACGTAGATATATGTGACCTGGACTCTACAACAAAGATATTTGTAGGTTAGAGTATTGAAAATAAAGAGCTGAGCGACCTTCGGTTTCTTTAGGATTTAAATGAGACATGCAAATGATATCGACGACTTTTGGAGGCTATTCATATTGGAGTCTGAAGTATAATTCTTTTATTTCAATTGACTTTAAGCTGAAAATATAGAGCTATCCCCATGCGCTAGTTTAACATATAAATTTTTAGTAAGGGCTTCGAATTATTTAAAAGAGAGTTATAGACTCGATCATTTGGTTTAAGTTTGACAATGCGATTTTTAAAAGAAATACGTGTAGAAATGCAGTAGTCATGAGAAAACTTTTCAGCAAAAGTATTAGAATTATTTAAAGCAGGACATGCACATTACCATTTTAGAATGAGGAAGATTAGAATAAGTTTGTTGATCGAAGCTTACGGGCAACGAATAATTTCAAATATTAATGCAGGGATTGAAATTTTGATACTTTTCGGAAAATCGATGCCTGATATTTTATTACATTTAAATAGTATATTTTCATGAAATGGATATTGTAAGTAAAGTTGAGACTACTTTGTTAAGGTATTTAAAAGAGGTAATTGACTTGAAATTTAACACGACCCTATTTTCGAGTCATTATCATTAAATCCTGTGAGTTGAATTTTTCAGAAGATATTTTATGTTTGTCTTTGATAACATTAACACTTGTATCAGTGTCGAAAATAAAATATAGTGGGTTATTTTTCGGGTACACGAACAGACTAAACAAAATTAATTGAATTTTTCCATCACCAGATAGGACAATGTGAAATCAAACATGAACTATAGTTTTTACGCTCTTAGAAACAAAGTATAAACAAGAAAAAAAAATAAACTTGTTTTGTAAAATTAATTTGCTAGGTTGAAATATTAGTTTATTTTTTTATACATAAAAAAGTGCAACGACCATGTTTTCAGTTTGTTGAAAATCTGACAACCTAATTTTGCTGACAACCTCCAACCTACTGCTGACAACCTCCAACCTACAGCTGACAACCTCCAACCTACTGCTGACAACCTTCTTCAACTGTTCATACGTTTTAGGTGCATTAACAGCTTATTTTCAGCGGTTCGAAAACATTACAATAATCTTCTCGCAATATGCCTAGTATTAGTCGACTTTCAATAATGCATGAGCTCGGTAAATTTTACCTGTCGTGATGGAATAAGCAATTCGTAATAAAAATACCAAGGATTCGGTTTAGAAACATAATATCTAATTCAAGAGAGTGCGTGTAACAAAATACTCCACACACACACCCCCCCCCTTCATTACCCTACATTCCAATTGTACCAATGTTATAGTTTCACCGACAAACATTCATGGCCATTATTGACCTTGAAAACATTTTTGAAACCCGATAGCACAAGAAAATATCGATCATCCTTTCCATCATAAAATACACCATTGATAAAATTACTTTATATAACAAAAAATATCAAATCGTTAGATATATCAGTCGTTAAATAATCAAATCGTTAGATATATTAACGTGAAACAACACAACGACAAAATATCGCTCATTCGTTTCTGAATGGCAGATTGATTAATGTTGCTACGTGTATTGTAAAATATATCTTTGCCCGATTAAAGGCAACCATAGTTATGCTTTTTAGTATATTGGATCTGCTCCGTACGTTCCCGACTGGGTAGGCATATTTCAGGTATTAAGTTTTATAGCTTGCCTTTCTTATTTAATTAAAGAATTGCTTTCGGTTTTACATTTATATTTAATTAAAAATTTATAATTTTCATACAACCTTTTTGACCTATTTCGCCCTTTACATTTTTTTATTTTTATTTATTAATTACCAATTTGTGTTTTTATTTCAAATCGATAGCCATTTTAATTAATTCAACTTCCGGGTGTTTTGTGTTTTTTAATCTATCATGAATTTGTATCTTGGGCCTTTTTTGATTATTACAAGCTCTTTGAGAATTTTTGTTTCAATATATTAAGATCTATCTAAATATATTAAGAACTGTTTAAACTAATATATTTCCTTTGAATAACTTAGCATTCAAATATCTGGCAAGTTCAAATGATTTTATCCTTTTGAGTCGTCTAGTGATATTTAATAGTGATATTTAAAAGCGTTGTTATATTACCAGGGTTGTTATATCACCTGTTATGTAGCAACCCAGTATCCCAACATTGAGGTCAATAGTAGCTATATAAGAAGATGATATTTCGATACCCCTTCGTTTCCGTTTCTGCCACACGGTGCTAAAATTGTTTTATGTAATTGTTTATGATATCGACATAAACACATGGTTTCTATTTTATTACCACTATTATGAGTATAGAAATGCTACAATTATTGTACGCAAGGATAAATTGATTCAAAACATATTAGTAGTTACATGTAATTTGATTTCATATTGATTTTAACGTTTCTCTTGTGTATGGAAAATAAAACACGGAGAATTTTTAAACATTTTAAATCGAAAGTAAAACAAAGATTATTTAATGCCAGCGCAAAGGACGAGCGTAATTTTCTAAATGCCTAATTACAATATACGCACACGTGCAAATGTGTCCACTATTTATTACAGTGTTATGTTCCACTTGCCTATTAATTTCCTATGGTGATATCTCATATTTACTTATTTTTATTGCCTGCTAGTAAAAGCCGTTTTAGAGTAAAGCTCTCTATATTTTAAGCCAGCATGGTACCACAAAGCCAACTTTGTATTGATGGTATCATGTTGGCTGATGACATCACCAATACAGAGTTGGTTTGGTTTTTTTTACAATTTTATTCTATTAAATTTAAAATAAGTAATGTTTTAAACTGGATTGAAGGCTTACCTTGGTGTTTCAAATATTCGTGCCTTTTTTAGAATTTTTTTGTAAGGAAGGAAATATTAAATTTTCAGTAATATTAAGATGAGTTTTGGATGATTACGTATGATTTCAGCAGAATTTTCTCGTCATCTTGAAATCGTGTATATTTTGTTACACCATGTTAAGAAAAATATTGTGAATTTATATTCATAGATACAATTCTATTACATGCATCAAACTAGCAGTTAGTCTGGGAAAAGCCCAGACTAACTGCTAGTTTGATATATCGTTATGTAACAAGGGATAAAATACAATTGTTCTTTAAGTAAGACCTGCACTATATTCAATTTGCTTAATCCGCGATGTCCACGTCGTAAAATACATTTTGGATGGACTTAGTTCATTTTAGAGTATCAAAATTAATTATATGCCTAAATTTTATAGGCTTGGAATTTTGCAATCACGATAATAGAGGGTGACAATAATTCTTATGTAACTATAGATAATTGGTGAGAGAGACATTGTTTAAATAAAATATACATACGTGTTTACTCTGCTCTTGAGTTACATGTTATGTATGCCTTGATTTTTATCATTTCTATATGACAATAAAATGAATAATTATGAATTATCAATACGCAATTCGTATAAACGACGTAAAAGTTTATGTATGTAATTTATATTCATTTTGTTTAGTGTGGGCGGTGCAACCACGTTTTCCCACGAAACACAATTTATTTCGAATTAATTTAACTTTCAATAGACAACTCACAGTCACATAAATATAACGTTATTTTTTTTAAATATCTGAATATTTTTTCGAGAAATAAATAAGAGAAAGTTAAAAAGGTGTATGTGAACGTAATTTATATTTACTTGTTTTCGAGGCAAACTGACAATGGAAAAAACATACAGACGTCTACCAGATATTACACAATGACGATTTATTTGAATTAACTACTTTGATTTCGAAAAGATTATCATTTATTGGGTCATATTTAAATATTTGGCCCCAAAAAACATATCATTTATTACTACAAAGACATATTCAATTTTGAAAAATTGTATGAGACAAAACCAGAAACGCTCCGCCTTATCTAGTCGAAGTGAAAAATCTAAAACGAAATCCAAATACTCCTAATACATAAAAATATTTACATTTTATATTTTAAGAGAATACTGAAGAAAAACAAAATTTTTAGTTACTTATTACCAATATACGATTACGATAAAATATTTGTAACCATATTTTAATTAATGTTCGATGTATGCGAAAGATAGTATACGAGAATGAAAAAATAAGTTGGATGACAAACAAACAGAAAAGAATAATTGAGAATCTATTGTTTCAATATGTATGTAAATTTCTACGTATGCTTTTAACGAGAAGCCTCCGTTTGTTTGTATAAACGGATTCAACTTTATATTTACTCTTGCGTAAACGTATGCGACCAAACAACAGTTAATTGAAACAAACATTCGCATTGGCGATGCCGGTGAGTTTGGAAAGGGACACAAAAGGCAAAACTTGGGCTGTGCTTTAATGTCTTTGGATCTAACAATAAAGCAGATGTAAGCGCTTATATCGTAATTGCAAAGTTAATGTAAATGCTTTACTTATAGTCTACACCGATTTTGAACAGATTTTAATGTAAAAACAAGATTTTTGGATAACCTGTGGTACTAGTGTGGTTACAACATTGTTATATATAATTCATTTATGGGTGTTTTACGTAAAGAATGGCTTCATTTTCACACATTATTTCATATATGAAATGACAAAATAGTTATGTTAAAGTTACCAAAATTATTGTTCTTTGGCGATCAGCTATTAATTTTTTTTTACACTTTTAGCTATTAAGCTTATATATATATATATATATATATATATATATATATATATATATATATATATATATATATATATATATATATATATATATATATATATATATATATATATAGTTAGAATACTTAATTTAGTAGTATAGAAGACCGCAGCAAAGTTTGGTTTTTGTCATTTATAATCCTTGTGGGTCCATCGAATTCACCCCACTAACAAGGAACTGAACCCAACCTAAGTTGCTTGTCATTAATTCGGTTTATTGTTAATACTATATAAAAATATGACACCAGATAATTTCTTAATTAAATGAAACTACGTGATGTAGTATTATTTCTACTTTCTTTAATTTTTTTACCACGACCTAGGTTTCGTTGTATTACAACACCTTCAGGTGGGATATTAGCAAAGATCATCTTTGCTTTTATTGTGAATAATGAATTTCTACAAAATTAACGCCAAATATATTCAATACCAGATAATTTAATAAAATATTAGGTCAAATTTTAAATTTTAATGCAGTTATTTGACAAGTATCATGGCAAAACTGTTCGATCCAAGTATTAATGACAATAAAACGTTATCAACGGAATCCATTAATTAAGGGAAGAGTTTTAAATTGTATAAAATATAATTTACAGAGGCTATGCCATTATCGCATGGATTTTTTAAAATTTTTTAATAATTTATTTAAATATAAAAATATATCGAGTTAAACGCAAATATTTTATTAAGATTAAATTAGCCATAAGCTGAAAAACCAAAAATAATAAAAATTTATAAAAACAGTATTATATTTGTTTTTATAAAATGTATACATTGTTAAATAAAATGTATACAATATTTTATTTACAATTTTACATAAAACCTAAATATGTTAAACAAAAAGTGAAAAATTAAAAACTTGATATTAGTGATTTAATGAAAATAAAAGCGAATATTACCTGTGAAACATCGTGACAAAATATAAATAGAGATTCTAAATTAAATTTGCCTCACCGTATTGACGTATGACTTACCTCATGTGAAATCATATATATATATATATATATATATATATATATATATATATATATATATATATTTATATATACATATATATACATATATACATATATATATATATATATATATATATATATATATATATATTTCTGACATAAGAGAAACTAAGTATTTATAAATAATTCTCATCACATGTGTTCTATCAAAAAAAAACTAGTAAAATTACTCGTCGTGACTCACCTGAACTCAAATAGTTCATGCGCTGACGGACACCATCGTTGGCGTGAGATTATACGCGAGCTCTCCTAGAGCTCCCGTATAATTTAAAAATATAAAAATCTCAAGGTCTTTTCTTTGAAGTAACAATGTATATTGAATTAGTTCAAGTGATACTAAATCGTAGTAAGTATAGAAGTGGTGATACTTATTCATAAAATCTACTTAAAATTCAATTAAAATTGTACTTTAAACATCGTGATCGCAAAGGCGATTTAACATTAATGACAAAGTGGGTGATCTATGATTTTAAATCAGTATTGGGTGCAAAAAAGGAACGTATTTACAAACGCTTGTCATTTTTCCATTTGTTCCGTCTCGATACTGATGAATCTAGATTCATAAAATTAGCGGTAGACTTGAATAGCTCATAAAATTTCTTGAGTTGAGACTGAAACAGTTAAACTTTAATGGGTTGACGTATTGGGGCTAATTCAGTTAGATTGTGGGGCAATTACCACTTTTACATCTATTACTTTGATTTGCCCTACGTAAAAGACGCGACACTTGTGACTGCTTAAACCAAACTCATTTCCTTAGTTTACGAATGCGTACGGCTGCGCTTCAAGACCCTGCGTGACATCAGTACAATGATAGGTATTTTCAAATAAGTTAATTAAATAATGTGATTTTCTAATGAAACATATCGTTTCATAAGTACACCAAAATCCGTCATTTAATTTGTAACAATATTTACCGTATATTTATTATGTCTTCTCTTTATACATATTAATATAATTACATCCATTTAATATTAATACCAGGGTTTAAAAAAATTATATGAAAAAGTAAATATTGTAAGTAAATTAACATAAAAAAACTCGTTCAAAACCTTTTAATAGCGTTCAGCACATCGAAAAATTATCAGTCAAGTGAAAATTAAGAAATAACCAAAGCTTTACTTTTCTTCCTTAACTTTATTTATTTTTCAGTTTCATTACCTGAAAGTCTTAGTGACGGAGTTGTCAATCTATAACACCATCATAGTTTTGATAATTCTAGACTTAGCTGAATAAAATTTAAAAATGCTGCAGTTTGGCATTCTATTAAATATGAATCATAATTATATTTAATTTGTTTTTCAATGACAAACATTAAATTCATCACTGGAACTGGCGTTGCCTGTACAAAATTATGAAAAATAATATTCTACCAAAATAACCAAAATTATTTTTTTAACACGTAACCAAAATAACCTACATAATATTTTTCACTGAGCATAAAATTTAAAAAAATATGGCAAATATGGTACGCGCACCACGTATATGACCCGCGTATCAAGTATTTTTCTCTCCATATCGACGTATATTTTCGTCTCAGATTAAATGCGATAAGTAGTAGAGCTCCGTTGTTCGTTATTAATTTGTGCCTAAAAAGACACTTTTGTACCATAATTCCATGCAAATATAAAATCAAGCAAAATAACCAATTGCTGAACTTTTTTTAATCGATAAGTTAATTTGAATACAATAATTTTAAATAAATATGTTATTGGCAACGTCGCTGCACCGGTGCCCGTCTCTAGTGCATGACACTTGATGTTATTATCATAATTATCGATAATGTGAATATTCTTGCAAACTGTCGTCTTAATAAGATAAAAGTTTCACACTTTGGAAAAGTTGAAGTCGTATAATAATTTAACAATATAATAATGATATGAAAATGAATCCTTGATATTTTTTTCATCAATTTCATAAGATAGATTAAAAAGAAAATAAATTATAAAATTTAAAGTGCACGTTGTTTGAATAATATATACAACTAATGAAAAAAGTTTTGTCTAAAAAATAAATGATTATACACACGTGAATATCTGGAACAACAACATTTTTTCTTTGACTCATGACAATTGAGAAAAGGATAATTTTCTCATTGTGAACGTTTAATATTTTGGCCCCTTTATCAATTTAAAGTCCGAATTGAATCGGTTGTCTGATTAAATTATATGGTATTAGATAGCTTAAAGAACCCTCTGCAAAGAAGAAATTGATAAAATCCATTGGGTGGAAGAACCGTTTCCTACAAAATAGGTACAATTTGCTCAGCACACTTTTTCCAAGGTGATTTTTATTTAAATTAAAAAATAAATTACCAGATTTTTGCCAGCAATGTATAAATAAAATAGCAATTTGTCTGTTTATCGATGGGAATAAAAAATATTTTCATGGCTAGGTAGACGTAGAAATTTGTCTCAGAAAGTAAAGAAGCTCTAATGTTTTTAGTTACGGTCATTAACTCAAAAATTATATTAAAGATTTTAAATCGTCTTATATACATGAAGATATTTCATTGCATTGATTTTTATGAGTGTAGAGACTTTCCTTCAAAGGATCTTTTAATCTATTTAATGAAAACCGAATTGGTGAATTATACTAAAGTTCGTTAATTTTATTTTTTAAAATATCATTATACTAAGTTGAAAAATATCACCGGTTTAATAAATATATCTTATTTTCGGGGCAGTGAATTAATCCTTTTTCATATAATTTTCAATATTATATTTCATTGTGAGAGAATATTGGGTTGGTTAATAATGACCGGTTAATAATATTATAATTTTTTATTATACTTCAAATTTAAAATTATATAATCGTCGGTATAATAATCACCATCGTTTTGTACTACATGTCCCGAAAGAACTGGCAGGGAGTGGATAGCATATGCAAAAAATTCATATGGCTTGGAATGAAAATAAAAATTCCTGTGAACGATCGTAGATGATTTCCATAATCAAAATATTTTATGCCTAAGGCATTGGCTGAGCGATCTAAACAAACAATAATCAGTGGGTGCAAGGTCTGATGAAAATAGTGGGTGGGGGATTTGTATCTAACCAAAATCTAAAACTTCAAGGCCGGTCTGTTTGGCTATATTAGGACAGGTTAAGTCTACAACTAGTACGGGCTAAGTTCACGTGATATCCAAGCACCGTATTTATTTTTAAGTAGTGTAAATTATTTTCTATAGTTCCGTGAGGGCAGCGAAGCTCAAGTGCTAGTTAGCGTGTTGTTAACCGGCTATATTCTTCAATTAAAAATATAACCAGTCGCTAACCAATTCGACCGGTCGACTAAAGTGTCGTTGACCAGTCGGGAAATAATCGTCATTGCGAAACTGCTGGAAACATCATTTTGTAATAGCCTCAGACATTTCTTCAGGAGCTACTCTTCATCATATATTACGCGTAATTTGGGCAGAAGACTGACCATATTGGTAACATAGAATAGCCAGTGTCTCAAAATCGTTTTAATGTCGATATTTTATGCGTGTTAACAGTGAAGCGTCTTAGTTAATACTGAATATTCGATCATGAAAACTTTTGGAACGTTCCCATATTTTATGAATAATTTTTGAAAAAATGCTCATTACTTTTTAGCCAATCAAATAAAACTAATTATTTTTCCGGTCATTATGAACTCTAACATGTTTTAAAATCTAGTGCAATTTGGAAACTGAAAATATTTGGGTGTTATATTTAATTAAATTCTGTTTTTTGTACAAATTTTTTCCTACATTTTCAATTATTTTTTTGTTTCAAGAATTACAACCGTATTTGCGATATGCAAATACGGTTGCAATTTTTGAAACAAAAATATATATAATGTAAATATGTTACATTATTGTGTTAAATGCAGATAATAAATACTTTTATACCCGTAAAAGTTTGAAATAGAAAGTACTTTTTCTTATTAAAAATTATATTGCAAAATATGAAGTAATCTGTGTTATTATACTTTTTTGCTTGATATCGTGATGAGCGGTCGATAAATATATAAACAAAACTAAAATTTTAGAAAGTTTGTTGCGATCGAGATAAACCTATATGACTCAAATTTAGGGAAACGGAAGAGCATTTCAGGATTTTGGTCCTAGGTTCTGCCATGTAATTGGCACTTCTACAATTCATTAGTATTAATTATGATATGTGTTTTCACACAGTTCCCCGAACGTAATGCTTCTAACCTTTTTTGGTTATCTAGTAATTTTCGTGCCGTTCCCTAACTACAGAAGGTTAAAGCGCTGCGACAAAAGCTGTACGTTAATTAGCTGATACAGGATCATCATTTCGATTGTCGTTGCGACCTATTTATTTACCAAAATCACTTGACCAAAAATAATTTTTTTCCTAAAACAAGCCTGTTAGTAATTAGGATCCTAAGTCACAGGGAATTAAAAAATTATGGAAATATATTAACTGAAATTTTATGTTGTTACCATTCATACCGCGTATTCGTGGTTTGAAAAAGTTATAGTCTGAAAAACATCGAAGCCAAGCTAAGCAGACACATATGTTTTCCAATGTTATTTGAAGTCATGTGTTTTCCTTATTAATAAGTAAATATATGTAGTGCTATAAATTTTCACGAATTATGTCACTTATTGTAATTTCAATCCTTGGAGGATGTCACATTTCCAGTAAGTGTAGCTAAATAATATTCTCCATCGCGAGGATCATACTTTCGAAATAACGGCTCGGAGTATATAGCCACCAGTAAAATAATTAATAAAAAGGTTATAGGGTATATTGACGTCATTTATGTTAGTGATACAGTACTATTTTATTCATCAGTGATATATAGCTGCTCAGTAAACAGCATTACTTTATTCATCATTTTTAGGATTCCGTACGAAAAATATGAAGACGAAATATTTTTATATATGAATTGAACTTTTTGGCCACATTAAACTTGAACAGTTATATCTACCACATAAAACAACATTGCTTTCAGAAAAACGCATTTTAGATTTTGTATGAAAAATTCTTGAAAATAGGTTATTTTTACACAGTTAATCTATTGTACTAAGGAACTTCTTAAAATTTGAACCTTAATATATAACTGAAATTCCTAATTTTATAAGATGAAGAAGTTATATTAATCAGTGGGGACGATGATGATTTACGATGATGGCGTCCTAAAAAAAATAGTCACTATTAAAATAAATATGTAAAAGTACTTTTTTATTATGATTACCTGCTTTAATTATGTTGCCGTTTGAGCACGCCATTGGAATAACAATAACAAAGCGAATACACTTTTTCTTATTTAAATGATACTTGAAAAGATGAAATGTATTTCTTCAAGCGCGCATTTCAAACAAATTACCTTATTAGGTTTTATTTTGAATCTCTTTTAATATTTAAAAATTATGCGATATTCCTAATTAATATCACATGAACGTTTATAGAGATAATAATTCTAGTTCACGAACGTTTATACAGAGCATAATTCTAGTTACAGAGATAAATTAAAGTTCTCATTTAAATGCCTTGCGTGTATTCGGAATACACGCAAGGCATTTAAATGAGAACTCTAAAATAACGAGTATGTCATAGTATTTATATCTAGTTCATTATACGTATCGGATAATATATTTACATCAAAGAGCTAAGGAGTTTTAAAAACATTTACAAAAATTAAAGTAGTTATTGTTATTTGTAAACATTTATAATTTGATAATAAAATGCACGCCGCAATGAAAAGAAAAAAAACTCATTACCTATTGCATTCTTGGGGTCAAGGGATAATGATAATCGCTCCAAGGGAGGTATTACCTCCAACACGCTGGATCCGTAATACAACGGAATTACGGATCCAGCGTGTTGGAGGTAATATATATAAAACAGGAACAAGGCTAATAAAAAAAAATATATGCGAATTAGTGCCGACCATATATAATGTATTTAACGTCATGTGTTTCAAATCGTTTTTTAATAACCAAAATGTTTTTTATATAGTATTTCTATCTGCTAATTATGATAAATTACGTCATAAATTTAAGGTCTTTTAGTCTTCAAATTTTTAAAATCCAATAAGTTGATTAAACGTAAATTAACAGGCACATTCTATTAAACAAAATTTAACAGACGCAATGTTATAATTCATTGATATTTTGAACCACTTTGAAATTTAGTGTCAAGAAATATTTAAATAATAATTGATTATGTGAAAATTGTATTGATTTTATAGTGTAGTTTCGTGAAACACCTTTAAGTTTCGGGAAAAAACAAGCGATTATTAATTTCTACAGTTTTATTCGATACATTTTAACATAATAATTGGTATTTAATCAACTGCATTTTGAATTTTGTGAGTACAAACACAAATTTTTATTTATTTTTTCCATTCGAATATATTAGCAAGAAAAAGTAAGTTTTAGTTGCAAAATTGTTTTATACGACAAAAAGCGTATAAAAACACATCTAATCACGGATAACATTTCAAAATTCAAGTAAGCTGTCAAAAATATTTCTCATTAATATTATATAGTCTTTTATAAATTATTCAATTGTACTGCTTATCAATCATGGTTATCAATCATGCTTATCTACATTTCCAATTAACTTCAAAATCCGGAATGATTGGCTCTGCAAAAAGATGTAATTTTTATCTCAGAAGATAAAAATTATCCACGTCTTTATTAGACCCCTGTGAGAAAAAGTACCAACACATATAAAAGTACACCGCTCAAAATACAAGTAAACCAGGCGCCGGCTGAATCGATGCAATCCATCATCTCTAATAAATGACCACGTTCACGTCTGTACGTAACGACACGTGATAATGAGCCATCAATATTTATTATTTCTCATCAAACCACAAATCGTGTTGCCTGTGCTGTAATTGAATACTGGCCACGTAATTCGGCACGGATGATGAATTGTTAGATCTGCTTAACGAATTTTTAAGTTAAAATATTTACCCAATACTTTTGTTTCAAAATTTAA
Source organism: Druceiella hillmani (assembly GCA_039881145.1). Lineage (NCBI taxonomy): Eukaryota > Metazoa > Arthropoda > Insecta > Lepidoptera > Hepialidae > Druceiella > Druceiella hillmani. The sequence goes on along the minus strand of JAYKKI010000007.1, from coordinate 15,229,882 downwards.
ATGTAACAATAAAAACATTTGAAGGCAATATATGTGAGTCAAAATAGTTTATGTACGAATTATGTCTGTGTATAATTTTGGTCGCGCTTGAATTAGAGCTAAAAACTTCATATTTCTTCTGTCATTGCGTAACACTTCTATTAGTTTTAATGAGTTCCCATATCCGACTTTAAGATATATGTTTTCTCACTTATTTCTTTACTTTTGAAATGTTTTCATTTCATTTTCAAGTTTGTTTTCCCTACATACTAATAAAATTTTGTTTTATTACCTATCAGTAACATGTATATATATATACATATATATATATATATATATATATATATATATATACATATATATTTATATATATATATACATATATATATATATATATATATATATATATATATATATATATATATATATATATATATTTATTTATATATATGTAAAAACATTTTATAGATAACTTTTTCGAACGTGTGTATGCAATAATGTTCATCCACAATTACAAGGGTGCCGGAATTTCGAGTTCCCTTTTCTCTGACCAAAGTTATAAACGTGATGAAGTATTTTGCGGTGGACGAAAAGGAAAAGTAATTATATTTTATAATTCTAGGCTATAACACTTTTATGTTATATTTTATAATGGACGGTTTGTTTACAATATTGAGGAGCTCCGAAAAGCTTTTCAAGCTCCTACAAAGTAAACTTTTCTATTAAATGCACCCTATGAATTTATTTTAGACTGGTCAGTTCCAGATAGCTGACCATGACTATTTTCGTGCTTTTAGTACACCATCGATTCTTTTAGTACATACGAACCATTTAAGTAAAATATATTTATAACTTTATTCTGGATTCCGTGCCTCAAATTTAAAAACTAAACCTATAAGATCTCTGATGTGTAAATCTGTCTGCTTTTCACAAAAACTTGAACTTTGACATTGGCATATATCTTATTAACTCACATATTTGCAGTATGAAATAAAGGATTAATTTTTTTTATTTATTATTTGTTATATCGTGTATGATTTGAAAGAGAACATAACGAGGAATACAAAAAAAAATTTGAATAATTTTAAACAGAAAATTTAAAAGAATAATGCAGAAAAGATAAGTAAAAAGACCGTCCAATATTTTTGGAAATACTGGATCAAATATCGTCAAAAAAATGAATTGGCCAAATCTGACTAGACGACTGCAGGAAAACTATAAAAGTATCCTATATCCACATTTTTTTAAATGTGTACGATATTTTTACGACCGTCAAAGATATAGTAGAGAACATATCCAAATATTTCACTAGAAATACTTGTACATTTATTATTTTTAAGGACCTAAATGTGTACGGCACCCTCGTAGTTGGAGTTCTTAACGTATTTTGTAGTTTTATCTTATATATGGAGCACAAATTACAAAAAATATAATTCTGCTCATGCTGTTTATTTGAGATGTCTGTTCATAACCCCCACCATGACTGCGGGGATAGATCAATGTCTGAAATTATTTTTATACACTTCGAATATTCTTCGTGAAATTATTTTCACTACTCGATTTTTTCAGTTGCGTAATGAATAAAATTAATAAACGTAGTTACAACAAATAGGCCTTTTTATTATAAACATATTTATGCCGCAATACATAAAACCACAATTTACATTTATATTTTTTTTATTAAACGATTCCGAAAGAAAGCTAAAACTTAAAGTTATATGGACTGACGGATATTGGAATATGATTATGAACGTTCTGTTTTTGTGAAATTTGGCACCGAGGACTAAAAACCTTATTTAAATTTTTTACGCTGAGAATTCATTCAGGAATTAAAATAAACTATAAAATGTAACAGTAAAGAAAATTTTTTGAAATTGGAGACAATTGACGTTGTGCAATTTTGATGGTTAATATATAGCATTAATTAAAAATAAATTTTCATTATACAAACTTGTCTCTAAGGAAGTAAGTGCCAGGAGAGATGCGATGTGTATAGAAAATCAGCAGTTGATTTAAGACTTAAGTAATGTTACTAATGCCTTTGTATTCTCAATTTTATTAAACGTAAGAAGTTATTTTATAAATTACTGCACAAACCTAATTAAATACAACAGTTACGAAACATTATTCCCCGGCAAAATATGGTACTCCTGTAGGAAAATTAATAAACAGCAAAGAGAGAATAATTAATTGAAATTATTTTAATGATAGCTGCTTCCATCTGAATTAGTATGCAAATAAATTTAAAATCTAAAATTTTAAACAGTGATTATTAATATGGTAGAAATATTATGAGTGTATAGAATGCGACGAGAAAAGTAGTGGCGAGTCGATTAAACAAAAATTGCAACACACAAAATTATACAAAGGTTTTCTTTTCTGAAGTGGTTTTTGATAGATTCAAAAGTGCTGATTACGGGAAAAATAATGAAAAATTCTAAAACGTCACAATTTTTTAACATATTGCGATATTGATTTTGCCCAAAATTACGGAGGATTTGCTTTCAAGCTCAATAATACCTAATAAAAAGTGATCTAACGGCTTATGTTGTATAAATGGTTTCTATTAGTACAAAAGATACATTCCATTTCATAATTTGCTTATTACTACCTTATTAACTGATTGGTACATGATTAATACGTGACTTACACGCCAGATTGATAGTTCGAAAAAATACCACTAATTGGTGACTAAATCTCTATTAAAATCTCACTTTGATTCATTAGAAGAGAGTTAATGAGGATAAGAAATAACAAAAAACATATAAATCAGTTACACGGTACAATTTAATACGTTAGCTTAAAAATATCGTCGCGAAGTGGTTTAACCTCATCGGACAATTTTTGTTACATTTGTGCGAAATTCATGTTGACAAAACAACAAAGAACTGTAAGAAACTTTTTAAAAAATTTTTACAACATATATACTGGTCTACCCATCAGCAACTAGGACAAGTTATGGACATGTCACTAAGTTTGTGCAATGAGATTTGAAAGTTATAAGTATGCTACTTGGACAACAAGGCAGTTATACCAAGTTCCCATGCTTCCTCTGCGAATGGGACCGTCGGAATAGAGGACAACATTGCACTCGGAAATAATGGCCTTCTAAAACTAAACTAATACTTGAGACTAAAAATGTAATTCGAGAAAATTTGGTACCTTGAGAAAAAGTGTCACTGCCTCCTTGGCACATAAAATTGGCCATGATGAAAGAGTTTGTTATGACTATGGACAAATAGAAAAAGGTTTCAAATACCTAAAAAACATTTTTTCATCCTTATCAGATTTAGAAATTGAAAGAAGGTACTTTTTTCGGCCCCGATATAAGAAAATCGATGAAGGACACAGAATTTAATAGAAAATTCAGCGAAACCGAGTTACAAGCATGGACTTCTATTAAGAAAGTGAAATAACTTTTCAGGGAGCAATGAGTATCCTGATTATAAAGAAATTATGGCTAAAATGATAGAAAATGTTGGTAAAATGGAATGTTCAATGAGCATTAAGCTTCACTTCTTGAATTCGAATATTGATTACTTTCCGGAAACTCTAGAAGCTGTAAGTGAAGAGCAAGGTGAAAGATTTCATCAAGACTTAAAAAAAATAGAACGTAGATATCAAGGATAGTAAAATAGAAGCAAGTTGGTGGACTACTGTTTGTTGCTGAAGCGAGACAATCCGAACAACGATTTTAAGAAAAAAATCTCTGAATAGAAGCTTACGAGACAATTTTTAATGAAATAGTTGTGTTAAAAATATAATAAGGAAACACATTAAACAAAACACTGGATTACCAAGAGTATATTCTTAGCCGCCAAGCCAACGCCTGCATTGGTCGATAAGATTTAGTGACATTAAACAAATTAATGTACTTAACGCGATATGTTTTTTAGTGTATTCTATTCATTATATATCTTAGAAACGAGACGAAAAGTTTAAAACTAATCCGTGCTAATTTACAGTTCAAAGAACGAAGTGAAAGCGTTTAGTGATCGCGGGAACAAGACGAAATCAGTTAGTTAGCAGATTTTGGAGCGCTAATGCTTTTACATGCGATAAATTTGCAAGTGTTAACTTAGTTTGAAATGAACCGTATATTTTGAACATTTTGACTAAAATCAAATTATGATATCTATAATTTTATAGTTTATATGACTGTACAAAATGTGAAAATTAATTCAATATCTGGAATTTAAAATAGTGTCTTAACAAGCAGCTTAAAAATAGTCGGTTTACATCTTCCTTGTTCAATCAAATGAAGTTCTTTAATGTCTATGTAATCTAATTCGAAAAATAGTACCTGATTTCATATTATATTTATATGTAAAAAAAGCTCATTATTACGTCAGACGGGTACCAAAACACAAACACCACTCGGAGGAATTATTCCTAACCAAAAAAAATATTTAAACTAATCTAAAATAAAATTTGTCTGGATTGAAACTTCTTAAAATCACCGACTAGAAGGGTCAGCCTTCAAACCAATATGTGTCAAGCCGTCATATCATTGGTTTGTTCGCAGAATTATAATGACAATATATGTAAATAATAATTAACATTCTCTGATCTGAAGATTTTTGCACGATATTGATCTTTGCACTCCCAGAAACTCATTATATATCAGAGCCGGGAACTTCCAAGGTCCTAAGAAGATTCCAAAGAGGATGGCATTCGTGTCGATCAGGGTAACTCCTCCAAATGTATTTCAACTCCAAAATGAAGTACTTCTCAACACTGACAAGTTTTCTGACTCAACTTCATATTCAACACAATAACGGCTCATACAATGAATTTCTTTATAGTCGGATTCAAATTAAACAAGACGAGTTTGAATTAATAGCATCTTTAAATTTTTAAATTATATTGAATATAATATTTAAAAGCTTGCTTCACATTCTAAAATCAAATATATATAAAGACTGCCAGCACCGTGTTCGACTCGATGAGAAACCTCAAAAAAATGTTAAATAATTCATACAAATATGATTGTAATATATACAATCATATTCGCGTGAAATATTGACTTCATGATATTTATTAACTACAGGATAATTCCTGGTGCTAATTAAATCATTTGAAAAAAATTAATAATACAATAATTGTTTTCCAAATATATTTTTAACAATAATTAAAATTTATTCTATTGTCCAAACAATCATATATAATCCATTCCTCTAACATTTCCATCAGCTAAGGACCAAAATAATTTCGCCACGTTAGAAAAATATAAAACTCCATTTCTGGCGAGCGGTTTCATGGAACAAAAACATATTTAGCAACATTTTCATCATTTTATTAATAAGAAAAAAAAACCGCAAATAATCAAATTTACTTTCATTTGCTTTGATTCTTTTATTCAGTTATATATATCGCATTATCTCTCATTAAATATATCGCACTCGATTTCCAGCTGATTTATGACTAATAAAATTGAAAAGAATTATTTTATCTTCGCTATGAAAACTACGAAGACAGTAAAATTGATTCCGATTAGGAGTTTTGATAAATCTTTTTCAGACGTAAGAATATATATTTTACACAGGCAACTTGTTAAATGTTGAGACGTTTAGTTTTAGATAACTAATTACCTCAATATTTTACCACGAGCGTTATATATATATATATATATATATATATATATATATATATATACATATATATTCATACATTTCCTATTTCACGACACCAATATTCAACAAATTTTGATTGTTATTTTTCTTTCTTTATTTTTATTTTTTTTTACTTTACTTTGGCTATATTTAGGGAACATATGTTTGTATTCTGTAAAACTATGAATATATACAACGGGAATAAAGGACAGTATGGGGGAGGAGGGAGGGAGACGTCTGCTTTAATTTTGACATGATACTAATTTTCGAGATAGTGAAAATATGAAATAAGGCGTTAGTAACAAAACTGTCAGTAAATAATTTTAAATTCTTTTCTATCATGCATACGTAGTTCAAAATGTAATAATATATCGTCGTAAAAATTGTACGCATCAATAGGTTTGCATATTTGAGAAATTATTGGATAAAGTTTTCGTAGGTAAACTATATAATAGAGGGTAAAGTATTATCGGGGTAAAATTGGATTCTTAAATGAAGTTTTTATACCAAAAATGAACCGTCTTCCACCGAATAAAAAACGTCAAATACTTACAATTACTTAAATGTTAATGTTGGCTCATTTATTTATATATATATATATATATATATATATATATATATATATATATATATATATTTATATGAATACATATTAATCAGTACTTTTAGACCACCTGCGTGGATACACCTATATATAATTATCACCGCTTTAGAGCTGCATTATAATAAGCTGCTTTGCTAAAGTGCAAATTTATGTCACTTTTTTACATCCCTTTTTAGGTTTTCATTAGACTTATATCATTCCAACTCGGTCACGGTCTCTGTGCTATCCGGTGTTGGGGGATTTTATCCTGTACGTTTAGTTTCCATTATCAGATTTCAACTAAATTACATAGAAACTCACGGTGCGTATGCCATTCCAAATAAAACGATCATGAATGTTAATATGATATAGTATACATAAAAATATAAAGTCAAGTTGGAACCAAAATTAGAATGTATTGCATTTGTTTATACTTATCTACCAATTTACTTTTTAACTGTCATGTTTATGTCAGGTCAAACGAGTCCAAATCCGATAATATTACTCTTCATCGCTGAAAAGTCTCTGCCATCAACTTTTGGCTCCATCATAGTATCTTGTTAAAGAACAGATGTATATAGCTCTCACATATACAAACAAAATGTCATCCAAATAAGTTTATAACTGCTAGATATACGAAAAAAGTACACTATGCTCTTTAGGTCGGATTAAATACTCTATATTGCATAGTTGATTTTATATGCTTAAATGATGACCGTTATATTACATAACTAGTTCTCGTGAGATTACATGCGTAGAAATATTTATGTTTGAAACTTTCCCGATTTACGATTGTATTGGATTATCTTTCCGACAAAATAAATTCTTCTTCCCCTCAGTGGCGCTCGTCGCACCACTCATAGCGTTTCGTGTGTACCTTCGTTTCAAGGTGCACTTTGTAAATATTAAACACCATTCAAAGCAAAAATACTTTTTACCGTGATGAAATCTGCATCACAATTTATTTAGTAAAACTCAAGTTATGAGTGAAGAGACAGAAAGAAATTGCGTTCATTTTTATACATGAATCGTGTGATATATATATGCGTGTATATATATATATATATATATATATATATATATATATATATACATTACACTAACTTTCATTAACTTTTTGTACATTAACTTTCTGGTGGTAAGAATTTTTTGATTCGTACTAATAAATGATGAATGATAACGCAAGATTACTGATCAACCGTTAAGCAGTGATACTGCACACTTAGTTGCGAGAAAGAAATACATTTAAATAATTTTTCTCTTTTATTGGCATTTCTTTTAGTCGATTACAGGAGGTAAGAAAACTAAAATTTCCCTATTTCTTCGACTCACAAATAAATACCTTAAAACATCTAATCAACCGAATGAAATATAATTACATTAAAACCTGAAAACTGTATGCACGGTTACTGTCAATCGAGGAAATTAAATCTATTAATAATAACATAATTATAAAAAAAAATAACACTAGAATCAATAAATGTGGTGTTTAAGCGCAAATTCGGCTAAGCCCTAAATTGTATTAAAGAAAGGCATACATGCCGTCAGATAAGCTAAAGAGTGAATGTTTGAACTAATAAATAAGGAATTCAGTCCTTTTTTCGACGTGATATTTAAGATACTGGCAACGGTAATTTTTCTAAGATAAGAATTCAATCTCGCATATTAGTTATTCGATATTCATACGACGTCTGATTTTACATATTATGTACCTAGTCAAGTCTTTACAAAATTAGTCATAACATCGTAATCGTAATCAGGTCTTCATAAGAAATATACGAAAATAAATTTAAGAGAAGAAAAATATATTCCTTTTGTTAAGTGATTTTGACTAATTTTTTTGATTGATTTGAAAATTAATATCCTTTTTTTCAATGAAGATAAATTATTATGAAATATTATTTTTATCTATGAAAAAGCCGATATATTCTCAAAATTAAAAGCAACACCAAAATCAGGCAAGAAATACTTTTTAATTGAAAATTATACGATTTAATATAAATTTCGATCGCTTTATTGGTATACCAAAATAACATTTTCTAAAAGGTGCCGCGAAAATACATTACTTAAAATGTATTTTTGAATAATTTGATTTTAAAATTAGTATCCTATTAAATATATGCTTTGAAATCATTATGTTTCAAACGGTTTCTATTCAAAAAATAAAGCATTAAATCCAATGTAAAGAACATTTTCTGATTCAATTATTTTTTATGCAAGTTTAAACCTTGAAATTAAAGTTAATAGGAGTATAAATTTTATGTAATTTATACCTTTATTTCAGTTGTACAAACCTTTCACTAGACATTGCATGAAAAATTATCTTTTTTTCCTGTATGGCAAAGTGAATTTTGAAGCGACCCATGATTTCTGAATATTTTTTTTAACACAATCCTTTTTTAACGTTATATAAACAGTCGATAAATGGTAGAGATGTTAGAATTTAGATTAAATGCCGCTCAAGTAATTTAGTTTTTAAAGTCAATTGTACAGATCTTCGTCTAGTCGAGTTGGATCGAATAGATCTATGCGAGACAACCAAAAATAGAAGTGACGGCAGTAAAACCTTAAGAAATCAAACATTAATATAAACGCATTACGTAACTTATGCGTAACTTTGCAGTTACATACTAATAATAATTTGATACACGAGCAATGCCAAATAATTCCCTTTAAGAAAATATTGAATTGGTATGATCCAGTATTGCACGGTGATTCCATGCTCCCTCAATGCGCTTTATATTTTTGCCGTTTATTAATTCCTTGTTATTTCACTGTCTCTTTTAATCTCATTAAATGCATCTGCAATTTCAGTGTCCATGTATATGAGTCTGTGTATGAGTATAAAAACCGAAAATTCAAATATGTTATCTTAAAAATTTTAAAAACTTCCAATTAGATAGAAATATTTTGTATTGTAGTTCCTAGTTTAAAAAAATTAATTACTGATTTTATAAAATTTTTACCATTACTATTGAAAAGGAATAAAATTGTAGATATCGAGAGAATTTATTTAAATTCGTAGAAAGGAATTTCGTCCTAATTAAAACATGAGGTGTACGGTTATCATTAAAACCAGTTGCACATACACGACATAATATATATAATCAGTACCACCTGCGTAATGTAATATAACTCAACATGGTACCTTTTCAGGAGAGAAATATCAAGTATAATACAATTCCCCTCTTTTAGCTATTTGGACCAAAAGTAATTGAAGTAATATATAGATTTGTTTTAATGCTGCATGATTATATTTTTAACATTTTTAGTGACATTAAAAAACTATTAAATCTTTCCAAGTGAAGTTTATAATTTGAGATATAATGATGGTTTTTATGATTTTATTGAAATTAAATAATTTTTAATATATGGTTTTCGGCCTCAGTGTATTATGGTTCCATATATGGGACCACAGTTCATTGGTTTGAAAAAAGCAATCTAAGTTGATATGAGCCAAAATACAATTTAAACAATATTTGTGTAAAAATAACATCAAAACTTGACGGTAAAATAATTATTTTTATTATTTTGAATCATAATTAAAAAAAATTAATGATTTTATTTTGAATCATAAGGTATTACTGTTAATAAAGCATAATTATTTATCCCAATTTGAACCCTACAATTTTTCCCAATTTGAACACTATATTTAATTACGAAATTTTTAAAACGGGAGAGGAAAAGAAATATTTTGAAAACCACGACCTTCAGTCGTGTAAAATAAACTAATAAAAACAATTATTAAGAGTTGTTTTGTGAAATAAAAGGGCTTACTATCATCATCTGTTTTCAGTACTTAAAAAGTAATAAATAACACATTTTAAAATTAATATGTGTAGGTAACAATTTTCATACAAAAATATATGAACACTTAAAAAAGTACTTAAAAAAACACATTAGCAAAAACAAACTTGTGATATAGTTTATTTGCAATGAAATAAAATATTTTTTGATTATAACTAAATATATAAAACATAACTAGATTAATTTTTATGGCCGCCAGTTAAGTATTATTATCTGAAACTGTGCCGATTAATTGATATTAATTTCTTAGCAAATGGATATTCATGTTAGTGCGTTTTTTCTTTCGCTTAATGAGAATATATTCACTACAAGCTTCCAAGTGCTTGAGATGATTAAACATGAGGAAGTTATGTTCAATCATCTCAAGTTGTGATGAAAGTTTGGCAGTCATCGATAATACTGTTGTCTCTGTCGAGTACTTGTTTTGGCTTGTAGAGCTGTTAAGAGTACATAATCAAATGCTTGGAATGGCGATATAGCTATGAAAACAGGTTCATCATAAAGTCGTATATTTATCACGCTATGTCCAATACATTCCGATCAAATGTAGCAAAATGCTTTGTTTGACATTACATTGTGGATCGTTAGGTTGCATACATTTACTTATCAAAATCAACATCTGTTTAAAAAAAAGAGATGTGTGGATATGCATTATTGTAGGTTATAAGTAATGATCGCCAATTCATCCGAAGAATGTATTAGTTCTTTGTCTATTTTTTTTCTGGTCGTATACTGCTTAGCATCCGACTTGGAAAGTTTTCAACTGTTCTTCTAAAACAATAGTTGTATCGCCTAAAGCGTGTTTCAATGTCATCCTTAGACTGTCACATTTCGAGTAGGTATCAAAAATGGTCTTTTTTGAACGATAAGTTCATGCCATTAAAAAACCTTTGGAAATTACCTTAAAAAACCTTAGTAAGTAAACCTATAGATATCATTAAGGGGACGCATCAAACGTTTCTTGTAAATTTGAATTTTTTGCGTTATATATATATGAAATTATATATATATATATATATATATATATATATATATATATATACATATATATATATATATACATATATATATATATATATATATATATATATATATATATATATATATATGTATTTATAAAGTTGATCTTTGTGAGAAAATGTATTTCAGAAATAAATTTCATGTATATGAAATTAGAGAATGGTATTTATAAAAAAGCTCTTTTCAACACAATAACACATGTAGCAGTACGCTACTGTAAAGAAGTTCATGATTGCTTAAGTAAGCTACACATTTATTTTATTTGTCATAAAAAGGTTTGTCATTATTTTCCAATAGAGCTTTCATTAGTATTTTAATAAAAACAAAGTATCACCGACTTCTAAAAATATTTCCCACATCAATCGGATGTAGAGACGAGTAGGCTGTTGTTTTACTTTGTATATTCCTTTTTATTTGATTAAATTACATAACACAATTGTTCCATTTTTCTTGATACCTGACTGTGGCCTCTTTTCTTTTATGTAAACATGATTTGTTTTTGTTCGGTTCCTCAATTCATGCTTTAACCTGAATAATGTTACTTAGAAATATTTCATATTTCTGACAATTAAAATTAAGTAACACAAAATTATTTAAAATAATTATTATAATTTCAATTTTTTTGTTGTGCGGGGCTTTTTTCTACAATTCTGTCAGTCCTGCATGTTTCACAGCTTGGTATTTTAAATATGTGTACTAGACGTAACTTGCTCCTTGTTTCGTCTTAATTATTCAAACAGTTTCGCATAATTTTGATAACATTTACAAACTGTTATTTACCTCCTTGATAATTTTATTTTATTTAACGGACTTATTTCTTTCCATTCCTCAATTTAAGGGTGTTATTTTTAATGTTTTATGGCGATATTGCCAAATTGGAACACTTCGATGTCTGCTCTTCCATGTAACATAGATGATTTGTTTGGAATTATATATATATATATATATATATATATATATAGTCATTATTTATTTTTTTATGAATTCGTTTAAACATTTTTTCAGGAAAAATGCCTAAAAATTGCCGTCTTTGAAAATTCTGAAAAGAATCACGATCATTGAATAATAATTATCAGGTTTAAAAAAATCTAGCGCGATATAAACAATTTAATTGTTTGTTTCTACATATATGTTGAACGATTTCTTTCAGAGAAAAGGTTTTTCGGCAAAAAATATTTCTCACTATGTAAAGAACAAATTTCCTCCTTGGACGCTTTTGAAAACTTTCAATTTGGCTCAGTCGTAACGCATTTAGCTTAACGCAGGGGCAATGTAATACGGCAATGATACGGTCGATAAGGCGGTAGATCAGTGCGCTTTTGGTAGGTAGTCAGAGTGCGTTACTGTTAATAATTAAAAGATGATAACACGAAACGCTAATTCTTGTAATACATGTGCCTATACGAACTTTTGTTGGTTTCTAAGCAATTTAATGATTTTAAGGATAATGTGGCGGCTATACAAAATATAATTTTTTTCTAATATTTATAATGATTTCTTTATTACTTTGCATTATTTATTAGAAAAAACATAGAATTAATTTTGTATTGTGTATTTCGATTGTAAAATTTCAAAAACATTAAATGGTATGTAAATATTTAATGCCCTATACCACAACTAGACAAGAATTACTTAAAAATATATTTAACTAACATGTCCGAGAAAAGGGCAATTTAATGCAACTTTTTCCATTATATGTGTTTTAATTTCCTTTCAAAATACTTTAAAAGATCAAATACCAAGTAAACCTAAAATAATGCAAAATCATATACAGACATATCCAATTAAGTAATTTTACGTGTAGGTAGTTTTATAAATTTAAGAAGTTCAGGTAATTGTGCGCATTAAAGTAATTTTATGTGTAATTGAGAATCATAGAAATATTATTTTTCCCCACTCAAGGGAAAGAGAAAGGAATACTCATTAATTCATGCAGTCTTAATGTGATTGTTCATCTATTTATCTGTAATCGGATCAACTTGACGGTAATTTATTGGCTTTAAGTAACCGGATTCTTTTTCATTTAATATAAACCAAAATTTGTCATAGTTTTATGAAGAAAATAAATTGAATTCATAAGATTCGCTGTCTGAGATATAAATTAACTGTCAAATGTATATTTCTGGCTTGCAAACTTATATTAAAAATCTTTATCTATACACCTGCAAAAAGGTCAGTTCATCAAATACTCTGATTTTGCGAAATCGAAGGGATTTCACTTACGTGCAGTCAGTGAAATATTTATGAAAACGGTGATGGGTTTACATTCAATTACACGATTTATTTTTTGGACACACTCGTTCGGACACTTTTTATGTTGGCAAATATGATATCTGATTATTATTGCAGTTGCATTTTTATATACTTCATAACAATGTACACTTTATCGATTTTCTCTATATCTTCAGGAATAAGAATAAAGCAGTCTCAAACATTGCTTTTCCCAAGTGGCTTTTGTAAAATTACGGAAAATGAGCTCGAGCAAGCCGTAAGAAGATATTTAAGGAGAAATGTATTTGTGAATTAGGGTTTTGGTCGCAGACATCGCGTGAGGATTTCAGAATAGCAAAAAAGTGGACGTCAGATTGTGGATAGAAGGCTATCACAACAGATATACCGTCATATGAGATACAAAGAACAGAATACTGTAATCGATTACATAATGATTTTGATAACGTTTTGTATAATTTGAATAAGTATCAGTATGATTGAAAGTGGCCGAGGTTGGACTTGTCATTTTTGGTCTCTTAAATATTTCCTGTTAATCCTGTTCGTATCTAATTTAAAAACTTCTTTTTATATACATCAAACATTATACATTTCTTTTATCAAGTCGTCGTTTTCAAAATGTACCATGTATGTACTACTTTAATATTAATTCTGAGCTGGCTAATATTAACAAATATACAAATATGAAAATAACGAAAGTGTATATTTCAAAGTATTTAACGAAAACATATCTGATAAATATTTGACAATATTTTTTACTAAATCATGTTGTATGAAGCTCTATAGATTGCGCATTTAATATGTATTTTTGGAAAAAAAAATTGTTTACATTTTGTAATATAAAGAACGAAATATTCCGTCTCGGCATTGTAAAATGATTTGGGTAAAATCTTATTTAAAATAACCGAGCAATGGCGAAAACTAAATATATGCGGACGATTGTGAATGCAAAACACAAGCAAGTAGAGCGATTTACTATCTTGACCTTTACTGCATAATTGATAAACATCTCGATGGAGACATACTAATCACTGCGCTTATCGGCTTGGACGTGATTTATCGAAGGCTCTTCTAGTTAATGCATTGGGAGCACGTTTGACATGGGTCACATTTATTATTTAAACACACTATGTGCACATCTAGGGAGAATATGCGAATTTATGACTTTTCTCTCGACATGTATGAAAAAGATGGATGGAAAAGAATATTTTATTTCTGAAGTCTATCATGGCGATACCTTTTTGAGTTTTACTGTTACAGAAAAAAACTTACCAATTAATGATCTACACTCGTACTTTACAGATTTTTTTCTCATATTTTCTTTACGTACATATTTTATAATCAGAAATTTAAAAAATACAATTACCTTAAACTTGTGGAAGGTGATAAATACATAGAAAACAATTACCTTAAACTCGTGTAAGGTGAAAATACATAGAAAACAATTGTGAAAATGGAAATTAATACTGGTAAAAAGAACAAAGTATGCTAAAAGAAATAAGACCAAGTAATTTTAGTGTGTGCCCATTTTAACTAGTGTTCATTTTTATACAATCTTTAGCTTAAAATTGGTTTCGCACAGTGACGGAAATGTAAATCTAGTTACTAAATAAACTGTCACCATTCAAATAGTAAAACTATAAACAGTCCAAAGTTTAAACAATGATTTTTGTTAAACTACAAGTTAATTGCATTTAATTTTACTAACGTAAACTAATAGTATAATTCTGAGAATATAAAATTTTCGAAAAAAATGTGTAAAAATTTAAGAAGATGAGTAATGTGGTTATTTTACAACATCACTTCCTAAAAATCAAATAATATCTCGGGGATATTAAATTTAAATATTTAAAATATTGTATAATTAATATATGTCTTCTATTTATCAATGAACTTTATAAAAACATGAAATGAGTAAATGAAATGGTTATTTACGTTGTTTATTTTACAAAAGTAAAACGAGATAAAACAACAAAAAGGATGTTAATGATACTATTTGATCAGAGCTCGTTTAATGTTATTACGGTTCATATAATTTTCTATGTAAAATGCAGTCTTTGAAAGTTTCTTAAATTGAACTGTAGTGTTACACTATGTTGGCCGAGCGCCGTAAAACGCCGACGTATTACGCGACATACAACTGACGTGTGATCGTTTCGGTGATTTAAACGATCGACATTATTTTGGGTAAGAATTTGATTCTAATGATTTTACATATATAGTATAATAAGTAATTTTATTAAATATTAGCCAGAAAGTAATTACGTGTATCTTACTTTTTAACGTGTACATCGTCGTGTATATTATACTTACAAAGAAAAAAAATTAACATTGATTCATTGATGTTATATTTCAATATATATAAAAATTCAAATATATATAAAAATTCATTGATGTTATATTTTGAATACAATTTTGAAATTCACCTTATTGCTTTAAATATTATTAAAATCTAGTGTTTTTGTATAAATGAGAACAAAACAAAAATTCGGTCTTTGCATATAAATGAGTTAATTTTTATTTTTATTTATCTTTAAACACCAAATATCCTCCCGTATTTTTTGTACTTACATAGTATTCTATTCTCAAAAACACACGTATCTTACGATATAGATGAGATTTCAAAATAATTTTTATTGAAATAAATAATTTTAATTCCATTAAACTACTCACGCAGAGTCAATTCCGACCATTGCTCTAGATTTATTTATAGTTAATAATACATAAATCTTACTTAATAAGTCAATTTACTGAGATATTCTTCATCTATAATCGTCAATAATGTGAGCAATTTGAATAGGTTAAATATTTTTAATTCTTACTATTTTCAAGTTTGCTTTTAAATTTTAAAGAAATAGCTCCAGCAACATAAAACCTGAACACTGAAAACAATATACGAACTCGCTTTCATTCTTATTTTCCTGTCGAAGATTTCACTTCAAGATTGATCTTTTCTACTTTTATTGAAAAGTAGTTTATTATGTGGGCATCCCATATTCTTAAATAAAATAAAAACTATTTTTATATGACACATTATTTTGTTTTCACCCTCATCAATAAATATTAGCTTTATACTAATAAATTTTCCTACTATTTTTCTCTCCATGATCATTATAAATATTGCAATATCACTATATATCAGAATTGAGTTATAAATCGATTCCAAACAGTCATATTTCTTGATTTTACAATTAATTTAGTTTTTATTTAAAGCCTGATATCTGATAAAATATCATTTTTAAATCCAGACGTAACAACGGTATAGCAATTTAGTCTCCCATTGATTTGAAAATATCTTAATAGTACGTAGAATAGTACACCGTACAAAACTAGTTTTTTTGCTGTCTTGACTGACAGTGTAAATTATATACTGTGACGGTAGTTATTATGAGAGAAGAAAAGATTCAAAATCTTTACATCAATATTTGCTGCTATACGAAAAATGTTTACAAGTCGCTTTTAGGGATCAAGTTGAAAAACGAAATCAGATTGTCTTTAGTTATGTTTAAATCCACCAACAAAAATAGCGTATTTCTATTAGCTAAATGACTAGTAGTTTTATAGCCACACAACGACGGATATTTATTCACTTGGTTCAGTTACTATCGCTATGTAGTAATAAGTCAAGTTATTGCTTTAATTTCTTCTATCCACGTTCTACTTATAAAGTTTTAAATACAAAATCTAAATATAAAAAGCAATCGTCCCATTTCAGTGAACTGTATTTCATTGTTATTTTACTTTTATACAGATAAAAATCTAAGCGCGGCTAAGCCGCCTAATATCAGAAATACAAAATAAAATCGTCAGAATCACGTATGGCTTCAGTTAAGCACCAGTTATGATGAGATGTTTTATGACAAGCTATTTGAGGAGGTTACATTTTCTCGTAAAGTCTCCCTATATTATCAATATAAAATAGTAAGCGCAATAACAACAACCTTTCCTAGGGGAAAAATCCGTTCGTGGTTTTATACGAATCCCGTAAAACCGAAAGTCAAGTACATCACTATAGCTGTTGTTGTGATATATAATATGTCAATACATACTATTCATAATTTTTATAAAATGTGTATATATATATATAATATATATATATATATATATATATATATATATATATTGTGATAAAATCATGAACAAAATACGAACCGTAATAGTATTCTTGTTAACAAATTGATTTTTATTTGATTATGTTAATTTTGCAAATTTGAGTTTGTTTCATAAAATTAAAGCATAGTTTCGTTTCCTTCTCAGCGATATCGGAGAGAACGCCAATTTTAGTTGGAAATATATCTGTCGATGAAGTTATATAAATACGGTATATGTCTAAAAATATATGTCAATTATATTATTTTTTGAACAATGGTATAATAATCGTACTAAGCAATCATCCTATTTTTTATTTTACAAATTTATGAAATACAAGAAAGGAATTCGTTGTACTTTTTATAGAAATAAATCCATTTATTACCCTTTAACAGTTTCTTCTTCCACATTTAAATTGTGATTAAAACCTTTTTAAGGTTAAAAAAAAATTGCCAGTCTTAAGCGAAAATGAAATATAATTAAACCATGAATTTAAATATTAATTGTATGTATTTAGATATTTTCAAAGATTTTGAAAAACGGGGGCAAAGTGAGGAAAAAACTGTGAATTAAACTTATGAGTTTAACAGGCTGCCTTAACTTATACTGCTCAGGTTAAGTCATGTTGGAAATCAATTATTATTTTTCAACATACATGTGGTGATGTGCCCTTTAATATCATGGAAAATAATTTTCAAATATATTCTAACGGTGTTCTACACAACACGAGAAACACAATTGCGTACGGAATCTTTCCCCTCCATAATTCCTTCACAGATATTTATCAGTTTTAAATACTTAGGTTAGGAATTTCAAGTTTCTATGTTTAATGTTTCCTAAGAAAAAAACCGACAGCGGCTGTCAGACAAACAGACGGACACATGAATACTCTCATAAGCCTTGACTCTTGACTTTTGTGGTATAGAGACCTAAAAAAACTGTGACCGAACCGGCAAAATTTATTTATATTTTTACCTCTAGAGTATGCACTTTTTAACTCTCTTCAATATCAACAGTTATCAGCGAATCTCATCGCAACTTACATCAATAAAAAAAAAAAAATATATGTATATATATATATATATACACACACACACACACACACATATAAATATATATATATATATATATACATATATATGTGTGTAATTATTTTACATATTAAGTCATATGCCTAATTTGCAGAGAAGTTTGACTTTGGTTTAATTAGCTCTCGCTCGTGTACTCATTCAAACAATTCGATTCGAAAAAAATTTTCTTGAAACACATTAACAAAAACTACGTACTAATCCTACTTATTGCCGTAATATTAGTAGATATATACCTTTATACATACGTTAAAAACGATATTAAAGTTATCAACCAACTACCACAATGATTTTATAGTGTTACAATTTATAAAATTTTAAAATTAAATCGCTGCATTTAAATTTAAGTAATTGTAATTCCCTGGGTAAATTTGGAATTAGTAGTTTGTCATTTAATACCAACATTGTGTGTAAATTTTCTGAAGAGAAAAACAATATTTTGCGCAGCATCTTTTTGAAAAAGTCATTGATTCAAGAGTAAAATTTAATTCGCGTTTGATATTTAGTAGGCATATAGAGGATAAAGTGAATAATCATATCACAAGTTGGATAGGCGTCGCATTATTTAAAGATTTTCAATGCTTGTCATAAATTCGTTTGCTATATATTTCAAATGCCAGTTAGAATTTCACTTCGTCAATTAGAGCCATCCGAATCTTAATATAGTTTGATGATAGAATGTGTACAAATATATTTCTATTATGCATCTACACGAGACCGTATCGATACTTTCCTTTTAAATTTCTCACCAATTCCTGCATTATGTCCCTTATTGCAACTCAAAATATCCTCTAGAGCCACGTTATATAAAAACTCTCTAATTTCCCGCAGTATTCAAATTCTCGATCTGATCCCGATAACAGCAGAGTGTGATTTGTTTATGATAAGTGAAAGTAAGTCTGTAGAAATGTACCGTAGTTATTTGTATCATTCTATATAAAATGTAGTATGAAGAAATAAAAAAACGGGACTTCTAATCGGTCGAAGAATAAAAAACCAGACATGAAAGTAGGTTTTCATTAAAAATATTTCAATATTATTTTCGTAAATTCAATATGCCAATGTGTATTTGTATCTAAATTTGTTTATTTAACAATTTATTTTATGCAGCGCCTTTATGTACAGCGGATTTATTGTTAAAAGAACAATTGAGAAAAGGGCTACAAAAATGTTATTATTTTAATCTTGATAAAACTTTTTTAAATAAATGAATTTATAAACACCCTCCCATTAGAAGAAATGATTAATTCTCTGATCCCTTAAAACAATTGATCAATCCAAATGTTATTTATAAATTATGTATATATATATATACATATACATATATATATATATATATATATATATATATCTATAAATATATATATATATATATATAAAAGGAAAAATTGTATTTGATATATTATAAAGAAATTATGGCTCCCGTTTCTTGGGAATTATAAAAGTAAAATTTAATTAAAATAATTATTTGTGTAATTTGTCTCAAGATACTATTACGGTTTCTTTTTGCCGAAAACAGATTTTTATATTTTTCCATAATTGATTTGAATATATTAAAATTTCGTCAAGTAATTTACGAGATAACAAACAATTTAACACAAACTTTATTATTTTTTTTTTTTTTATTACCTTTAAACTTGAAATTTTCCATATTATTGCCCAAATAAAAATGAATTCTTCCCCATTATTAGGTTTCAAATGAGCCTAAAAATATTGAGATTCGGTAAAAAAAATTAAACGGAAAATAAATAATCCGCTCGGTTTTGCACTGCCACCATCAGCCGACGAAAACTCGACATTGATTTATAAGCAGCCCCTTGGGAAAATATTTAAATATAATTTCTCGAAAATTTAAAGAAATGAAATTTAATTATTAGAATATAGATATTAACCTTGGTATCTATTCCCGATCCATCCACCAGGGTTATCTCCGGCCCCTCTTGGGGCCCGTAACAACCCACCTCATACAAAAGGGGACCTCCGAAAATCCCCTAATAATGTTCCGTATCTACAATCTCAGCACTTCCACCTAAGAGGGTTAGAGTCTGCTCCTTCGTAATGAATCATTTAGGATCTCCATTTTTTCTGGAACACACTTTGCGAACGCGCTAAATGACTCAAAGATCGATCTATTCGCAACTAAGTCTCGGTGACCAAAGATACCACGTTCTAAGTTACCGCTTGATTTTACGTTAATATTTAAACGCATGCTGTCTAACACAACGTTCTCTAACTCTGCGCGCTACATCGTGCTCACTGCGGTGGAACAAAACGTAATTCATGTCTTGCGTCTCAAATTTGCAGGTACACGCCGGGCTATCCCGTAGAGCAAATCTGAACAAACTGGTGTGAAAGGCGCCATGCTCCGTCAGAAATTGGGAGGTAAAGTAATTGAATACGAGCTAGTTTTTACTCAAACACTCGGAGACATCGGTGAAGAACAACCTGGTCGTGTCCCCTTGGAATCGGGGATGGACCATCTGGACTGACAATGAGCAACGACGATCTCTAAAATGCATCTCTTCCCTTGGTATATATGTAGTTTTTGTTCCGGTGTGATATCTGAAATAAATCCGACGCTATGATGATAGAATTTACTTAGAAAATTAAATAAAATATCTGCCACGCGAATGGTGGGTAGCGAGGACCTGTAGAAATAAGTTGGATCGGACGGAAAATGGATGGAGGGAAAGCAACCAGACTTGCGCGGAATTTAAACTACGATTCAATATAATAGATCAAGAATTACGTCAAAGGACGTTCGATTAACAAAATTACAGGAAATTGAAAAACTAAGTAGCAATAGTTAAAATATAAGTAAATTCTCTGATCGATAATTCCTATCGCTTATTATTTATTTGATAGATGATTTTATAGTTTGCTGATCATTATCAG
Organism: Druceiella hillmani; assembly: GCA_039881145.1. Classification (NCBI taxonomy): domain Eukaryota; kingdom Metazoa; phylum Arthropoda; class Insecta; order Lepidoptera; family Hepialidae; genus Druceiella; species Druceiella hillmani. Next base: position 15,208,580 of record JAYKKI010000007.1, on the reverse strand, counting down.
ATTATTGTGTCAGAGATTTATTAATGCTTATATACGTACTAACTAAGTTATTTACTTTTTCAATTATATTATTTGAAATCCTTGTATTATTATTATCTCAACGTAATGGCACTACTTTTCGTAAACTATAATTATAAAAATGTACTTAATTTGTGTTAATTTTTATAAATATGTATAAAATATAAACATAATTTAAACACTGCTAAAGTCAAAAAGAGGTTAAAACTTGCTTACAAAACGACACATAATATAAAAAAAATCACATTATTAAACGATTTTATTTGAAAACACCTATTACTCTGCTGCCGTCGCGCAGCGTTTTGCATCAAATTTGCAGCGTTTTGCAAGTGACTTTGTTTCAAAGCTCCGCGAGCGCCGCGTGATTTACGTAGCTGTAAATCAAAGCAACAGATGTAAAAGTGGTAGTAGCGCCTTAACGCCATAACTAAATTGGTTAGCTCAGCCATAAAACTAAACGATTTACCCATATGCAGTTCTAACTTTACGAATCCGTATAAATCTGTGTCAGATCAGGATAAATAACCAGACTAAATGAAAGATTGGGAGCATTGGGATACAGAAAATATAAAACAAATTTACTGGCACGCACAAAACTCTTATTGAGTGTTGTTGATATGAGGAAATAAATTCAATTTGATAAATATAAAAAAATTAAGTTAAAATTTCATTTATCATCCTATGGACCATGTGAAATAAAAAGTAATTTTATTAATCTTTATTTCATATTATCGACGTGATGATAAGTATTTTTTTGGTATTCAGACTACCTTATACCAGAAATTTGTCATTTTCAACCGAAGTCAAGTCATACGTGAGTACGGCAAAACGTTTTTCGTATTGAATACTTTTGCATACCTCCTCAAAATGTGGTAAATATATATTCGCATAAATAATTCAATGGAAATAGTTTCATTTTTTATTTACCTACGTGTACTGTTCATTTCCTTACATTGTATTTACTGAAATTTTAATTAAAATTATAAATAAAATGTATACAAAAACCAAATATATTTTTGCTTTTATACTTTGTTTTCGTAGTAAAATCAAAGCGATGGAATGAAAAATAATAATACAATACTTACTTAAAAATAACTTAATTTTCATTTTAATAAATTATCAAGAAAGGTGAATATTTGATTTGATAATGGTAATGATTGTTCGAATCAGGTATTCAAAAGTTTGATAAAATTCTCTAAATTGTGGTAAATTCTCTAATTAATGGATCACATTTTTGTGTCAGTGTCATTCACTTCAGGGTCCTACACTTATAAAGACGATATTTGTCAAGTAATTTGTCTAAATTAAAAATATGCATAATAATTTAATAAGTAAAAAGGAAGTGGATTCCTTTTGACTTTTCATATTTCCATTTAACTTTACATTCCTGCATGTTTTCATGCAATGTTAACATTAACCAAAGTTTGTGAAAAGCTTATTATCATATGATGTACTGAGTATCATTTGAATGAGAATTATCAATCATATTTTTAGAGATTAAAAATTAATATAAAAGACAAAAACAATGTTGTGTTTGTTTAAAATAATAACGAATCTATTTTTTTAATGAATCCAGTTTTTCATTCGATTCTAAAATTTACTGCAAATATTGTTTGACATTTATTATATATATTTTTTTCTTTGTGATATGGAACGGAGAATAAAACTGTAAACAAAGTTAACAATAAAATAAAATTTGGGGAAATTTTTACCCAAGTAGATTTAAAAGCATAATTAGATGAAAGCACAATAGATGCTAAGAAAAGTAAGCATAACTAGATGTTGCTAAATCTCACATCGAAACATTAAAAAAATATTAAATTGTTTTAATTAAGGCGCCTTTATACTGGGCTTGAATACTGTTATAGAACCTGAATCGCATAAAGAAAATGTAGATTTCTTTTGAAATTTTAATAATTTTTATTTTAAATTGTTTTATACCTCATCTCGCCATAATTTTTTTATGAAAACTTAGAACAATAGTGCAGCTAAAAAAATTTTGAAAATACCATAACGGCCCAAGTTACTTTTCTAAAAACAAACGAATATTTAAGCTTTCATACATGATACATGTTCTATGAGAATCAATCGATTTTAATAGCACATAGTGAAATGTTTTCAACCCTGAATTTGTAATTTTATCAAACTCCAATATGATGATCATGATATTTGAAGTAATATCTAAAAATTAACACTATAACAACTTAAAATATCCATAAATATTATTTATATTAACTCCAACATATTTTTCAAAGTAAATAAAACTGAGAGCGGCAGTTTAATGAGTAATAGTTTGAAATGGTGGAAATTATAGTGGTCTATATATGGAACATTTACATTATCTCGCCATTAAGCCCTAAGCGCTCAGGTTCCCTCTACTGTTTGGTTTAAAGACTAAAACACAGTCCAAATTTTGCCTTTTGTTCCTACATTCCAAAATAAACTTCTTCGCCGTTGCGAATATCTGTTTCAATTAACTACTTTTTGTTCAAATACGTTTATACCTCAATCCCGCAGGCATAAGAATAAAATTTCAAGTCTATTTATCCACACGGATGAAGGGTTCTCGTTAAAAGCGTACGCAGAAACTTGCGTACATTTTCCAAATTATTCCTTTCTACTTAACTTATTAAAGACTTAACATCGTGTCGAGTAATTTAATGAAAAACTTAAAGTTTATAAATTTACAGTGTTTAACTGTGTATTTTATGAAAATAGTGTGCTTAGTAACAAAACAAAAATATACAACACAAAATAATATAATAAATAATACAATAATAAATAATATAATAAAACTTTTTAATAAAAAAACAAACTCAAAAAATGTTAAGTGTACATGTTATCTGATAAATGTAAACACGAATATGAAACAAAATTATTTATATCAAAAGAAAATTCAAAAACTATAAAAGCTGAAATGAGTAAAAAAAATAACAATTTTAAATAGGAATGAGTAAAAAATTAGATAGATAAGTGAAAGATTTATAAGTGAAAAGTGTAATTTATAATGAATAAAAAAAATTCAAAAAGCTGAATGTTGATATCAAAATAAATGACTGTATATGCTGAGAGAACCAACAAAATTCCAAACAACAGTACATGTGTAACAAAGAACCTTAAAAGCTGAAATAAATAAAAGTATTTTAAAAAAAAGTAGGGATTTATAAAAAAACTCAATGCAAACAGTCTCAAGGCTGAAATAAGTTAAAAGGATCGTATTGCAAACACTAATTTATATATGAATAAATAAAAAAAAATTAAAACTCTGTTGGGAATAATCCTGCAGGGAAATGGCCAATCGGGTTTAGTCTTAAAAAAAAATATAAACTACGTTCGGTTTTAAATAAGAAAAACAATTTATTGCAAAATATAGGCAGAAAACCAAGTTGTTGTACAAAAACAAAATGTCAGTATTTTGTTGTTGTGTCATTTACTATGTTTAGTATTTACATAGTTAATGATTTTATTAACGGTGAATTAAATTTTGTTATTTTACTTTATAAAAAAACAATTTGATGGCTGGTATATTTTATATTGGAAATGGTTATCTATTATTTTAATTTGCTGTTGGTTTCTAAGAGTAGTTACAACTTTAATAATGAGTAAATAATATGAAAATTTCCTAAATCGATTCTTCCTAAAACTATATATTTTAGAGATAGTAAAGTAATTCCATTATAATAGTTAAATAGCCCCCTATATTATTTCTATACACTCTACAAATCGCTCTAGCAGTTCGACCCCCGATTTCTTTATCACGGAATCCCTTATCCGACCACAACAGGAAACATTCGCTGGGTTCACGCAATATTCATAATTAACAACCAAAAGACACACGGTGAGAATATTACTGTGATTTGTCCAGACAACTGTAAAAAACCGTTATACAAATAATTGGAGAGGCCAAAATTAGAATTATCAGAATTCTAAAAACTGACAAAAATGATCGTGGTACTCAGGCATGCACAAAAATATAAACGAGTATTTTAAATTCTAATACTTAATTTTTATAAATCCTATAATAAAATCCTTTAAATTTTTTTCTTCGTCTCAAAACCGTAGAAATCGTATTTCATATTTTATTTTAAGTTATCTTACCCGCTTAATACGGAAAAGATAGTGTAAATAAATATGTCAATTCTTACTACTGGTACTTGTATTCGGCTTACATTTTGAAGTGGAACATACTTCAGTTTCAATATAATAAACATAATTCATGCATCTAGATAGCACGTAACTTGTCAGTACGTGCATGGATTAAAATAAAAGTAGCGTTAGTTAGAACTCGTTGCCCTCCAAATATGTATGAAATAAATATAACTAATGATAGCTGCTCACCGAAAGTAATAGCGTATTAAAGTCGAATTTTATGGAAAATTTCAGAATACTTCGATTGTGGCCCCTCCTAGACGTAAACTTAAACGACTCCTGATGTAGACGTTTCACGTTAAACTAATGGCTTTGTATCTCTACAAAGCCCCACTCGATTTTCAATTGATTAATTTACTTTTGTTTTGCGCTCGTGACATATTTACAGCATGATACTTTATGTACAGGTACACATAATATTAAAACCTATGTTTTACGTTTTAATTGCAGTCTGTGGCTCCTTATTCACTATGGTTTCCTTATTAAATTATTTGTTAGCTTATTTGCTTTGAAAATATTCTGTTTGGAAAACAGAATTATTCAATTGAAATTTTTTGTTTCCTTTTTTTTACTTCCTTGATACCATTTTTTTAAGGTTGATGTTATCAAAATCGACTCGATATAATCAAAGGTGATGACAAACGACACACACTAAACGTTAGTTCGAATTATTTATTGCAAATTTAGTACTTGCTTGATACAATCACTCATGAAGTTATAGAATATATAATTTTTTTATCAATGATCTGCTACAATTTAGTTTAGCATACACTGGAGATTTTGTAGAGCTAACTTTTGCCCGCTGCTTTGACCATCTGATGTTTAGGAAAGGTAAACAGACATAAACGGACATATTTTGATAATCCTGGGTATATTAAACGTACATATATATATATATATATATATATATATATATATATATATATATATATACATATAGCTTATCTTTTAAATTAGGCTATGTATTATTTGTCTGTGAAATTTTATTGAAAGCCATTAGTCTGTTTTAGGTGAAAGAAAGACAAACAAACATTCAAACAATATTTTATTTTGATAATATCAGTAGGGATAATTTGGTACCCTTCGTAGTGCAGTTGATAGAGCGCTTGCCTCTAGCAAAAAGAAAAGAGAGAAGTTTAAATTCCCGGCAGGGTATTGGGACATCGATGAATTAGTGCATAGAATTGTAAATGTTTTACGGTAACTTTGATTTAGCTATTACCCTAACGACTTAGACGAGTTAAGCTGAAGAATATTTATAATGTAAAATGAACCTAACAAAAATTGTGCGCTCTTGAGGGTGATTATAGTATGCGTATTTATCATAGTAGTAGACATTGCTTGCAGGTTTGTTCAAATAGCGAGAGATCTCCGGAAGTTCTCTGTCTTCATTTAATTATTGTTAAAATGTTAATAAGAGACAGAAATCTGTATATTGAAACTAGTATTGTCATAAAAACGTTAACATAATTGCCTTAAATTAATAAATTTTTAAATAATGATGATAATTTGGAATGATTTGTCTTGCACTATTGCAAAAATTATGTGTAAAATGAAGAATTGAAATTTAAGGCTACATAGTAACTTTTCATTTTATTAAAAGTTTTGTTGTCCTGTTTAATATTGTAAGAATTCGTTAAGAAATTATTCTTTTATCAACAAAGAACTTACGTTATTACTTTCATGTAGGTATTTACTTCATAGAATCATGCATTGGAATAAATTAAATTCATTGTTATGAATAAATAGTAAAAATTTTATTTTTATTTATTTTCTACTGATATTATTTACATCAGAGACTATGTTATCGGATTAATTTTTCTTTTAATTAAAGTTATATGACCTACGGTACGTTAACCTAATTAACGAAGATAAATTTTTCTTTAAATAAGTATTTAGTATGTAAACAATGGTTAAAAATATTTTCAAAGTCTTGCTACGCAACGTCAAGACGCTACTACTATCACTGAGTTACACATACGGTTAAGGAGCTTAGTTTTGCGTAATATAAGACATTTTTAAAGTAATAATATACTTATTGTATTAGATAAACTACCAAATGTCTTATAATATGCCTAGTTTTTGTAATAAATAAGTGAAACATTGAAATAAATTTTTATGGTCATATATATTTCAAAATCAAAAATTATAGTTCCATATTTTGATTAACTTAAATATGAATAATCATAGCCTACTTGTTGCTTTTCTTTCTAATTATAACCTGAATTGACGAGAATTATAAACGAATGCTTAATTTTTTAAATATAAAATTGAAGTTGATAAGAATGGTTGGTTATTAGATATATTTAAAAAAAAAGGACGATTGTTAAATATTTTTTTCAATATTAACACAAAACTTCTTAAATTTTTTCATAAAACCAATTTCCAGGATTAATTACAATAAAAAATATAATTTACGAGATTAAGTAACTATGGTCAAATTAAAATACTTAATTTTCTTTCCATGGTTGTACTAACCGTTTTACAAGTTATCATATTAAATTTATGCAACAATTGTTTTACATAATTTTCCTGACTTAATGACATTTTTGTTAGTTTTGTCGACACTTGCATGTACCTAAACATTATTCAATTTCTCCTAAATTCTTTAATCTAAAATGCGAAGCTAATACATTTTTTTAATTCCTAATTTAATTTAAATCATTTGAGAAAACAAAAAAAACATCCACATATAGTGCACTAAAGTTTTGAAATTGCTGTTGTTCTTTGTACATAAACATGACTAAAGTTTCAATCTATGTAACCTATATATACTAAGCAATTGTCCATTTTCAGGCTCTAGAGGATTACTTTAAACTAGAAACAGCCTTTTTAATTTGAACATTTTATTACTTTATTAATATTCTTATGGGATTTTTATCCTATTTTAATCACCGTTGCTTCGGTATTTAAATTATTACTGGATTAACAAAGAGAGGAAGTGGTTTATATTTGATTTAACCCCATACCAAAGTTCATATTGAGGTTTGCTTAGACCCGAAGGAACGGTTCGATTTTTCAAGTAGACCGGTCTGTTGGCGGCCTGTGTCCAATACCGTTTACTTAAATTGTTTTCAAGTAATGCACTTAGCCCTTTCTACCATTGTTCTGTTGGTCCGTTCGCTTAGACCATTTTGTTCTGGCGTTTGTGGGTGAAATTTCTAATGAAGGAACCCCTTACTTTTTGAATATTTTTCAAAATTACTACAGCATTTGTAACCATTGTTCGTTCTCAGTATTTTAATTTTCTTATTCAGCTAATCTTCAAGAAGTGGTTTAAATTCTTGATAGTAATGCAAAGCTTCACTTTTTGTGAAGAGAAAATATATAAATGTCATCCGGCTCTAGTCGTCTGTAAACAGCATAATATATCTGGCTTCTCCAATGGACTTGCATTCCATAGGACCACATATATCTAAATGTTTAAGCTGTGGAGTATCAATACTTTTGGCCAGCGTACGAGAATGGTAATCGCAATTGTTTCTCCTCATAGTATACTTCACACTTTGATTTTGTTATAGCCTAATTATCAGAATAGTTTAAGTCCTTCACAATGCCATTTTCATCTTCTTCATATCAACGTTATTAATGTGCCTAACTTTTTGTGCCACATATCTTTGTCTACAATTGTTGAAGCTGTAAAAAAGCAACCTTTTTTCTTTGTATTTTTACTTATGAACAAGCATGCTTCAGCAACAAGTATGTAGTTTTATTCCCAAATTGCGATTTGATTCAAATATGACGTTGCTTCAATTTTTTTTAGTTCACTGACCGACAAAAAATTAGTCGAGAGATACGGAATATATAAAATATTCTTCACTGAAGCTTTCTTACTTCGACTATTACTTATTTTTACATCGTCTATGCATAAAACCGATATTTTGATTTGATTTGCAATGCTAATCTTTGATAATTTTGCATGTAATATATTCAGAATCCAACTTATATTCTGTGACATATGCTGACATGCACCGAAATCAACATACCGACCTTATTTACTACATCTTCTAATTAGGAACACCATATTAAATGTATTAGTGTTTTTTTTTTCATCTAAGAGGGGATATTGATTGGGATAACATTCCGTTTATTTACAATCGTAAAACGTTACTACTTTCACATTTAACGTTTTAATAGTATTATAATTTGTTGATGCCGATCGCTATATTTGCTACTACAATCACCACTACTAATATAACAAACATTGCAGATTTTCTGTCATGTTTTAATAACGAACGTGGAGCCTCTATCTGGTTCAGTTGTTTCTGATGTTTTCGGTATATTTGGTTATTTAATTACATTCGCGGTCATTGAAAGGCCGAATATTTGTTAGCCATCATTATATGTATGAAACGATCTGATAATAAGGCTAAAAGTAGGGGGTCGGTCCATTCTTCATTAATAGTGAGTCCTGTACTGTTTAGCCTTTGCGCTGTTTCCACAATATGCGCGGTATAATTCGTTCTGACATTACACGTTTCTAGACTTTTAAATTAAGATGTTGAAGTAAAGTGATCCTTCTCAAAAATCCCAAATCGTCGAACACATTTAGCATTTAGCCTTGACCTTGGTGTCCTGTGCAATTGCGGTAGCAGTCTTACTTATATTATTTTCTCTCTTTACGCACTTGCCCCCTGCATTCTAAGATCGGCAAATTCTCCACGGCAAACGTTTAATCTTCGAAGTTGTCCCTACCTAACAAATTAGGTCCGTTGGTGACAATGCTTCAATCAAAATCAAAATCAAAAAATGCAAACAATCTCCTACAGACTTTGAAATTAACCTAAAAGGTAAGCACTAAGCGTTGATATTGAACGATTTTATGTATTTTCAATTCCAATATGTTTTTTTAGTTTTGCTAAAGGTCCCATAAGTAAAGTTAAAGCACGGCATTATTTTTAATACTATTTAAATTTACTATTATGAACAAAACAAATATAAATTGAGTTAGCTTAAGAAGTGGATAAGAATAATAATACAAGATCTATGGTGAAATAAATTTTTTTCTTGCCCGTTGGCTCTCTTTTTTTCTTTGGGTTTGATTATACGACATGAAAGGTAATTTTATTCTATGACAAATAAGTCGATATGTCAGCGATATATTAGTTTGTATTTCTATCGTTTTTTTTAAATGTTATCGGATGTATTATTAGCTTTTGACATGTTATCAAAGTAAATATTTAATCACGGACACCTGAATGATTGTGATAAAACATTAGGTATTTTGGTTTTTGAAATTCGGGAGCTTTTAAATAAAGCCGTCCTGGCGTTAGAGAAAAAATCTAATCCATTTATTTTAATTTAAAATACTGATCTATATGACTTAAAAGTTTACATTTTATGAGTCATGTCACGTTTCCTTTCAATAACGTTACATAAATTATTTAATAGACGAATAATTTTATGTTTGCCTAATTTCTTCCGAAAAATGGAATAATATGAATAAAATTGAACCAAAACTTAGATCTAAAAAAAACTCAAAAAAGTAAAAGAGATTTAAATGAGAAAAATTGAGCTGATAAGTAAAAATAAAGGGATTATAGTAGATTTATTATTAAAAATCCTAATTGATAGTAGACCTGTATCAAATTTCAGTCATAATGTAATATGTACGTCGTTGAGACCTTTACATTAATTGGTTAAAATTAGCTTCATAAATTGAAAATCGATCTGATAAGAGATTAGATCAAATTAGGAAACATTATATATTTCTTTGGGAAAAATAATTTCATCATCGTTTGACCTTTATTTTATTGTTTCCAATTCATAGCCTTCCAAAATTCTCTGCATATTGTCCATAAGTTTTTAAAGGCAACGATTTTAAATGATCGCCTGTGTAATTGGTACTACCAAGACCCTGATAAAGATTATATTGATAATAATTTGATTCTTTGTTTTAAGGTTTAGTTTTAATCTCATATATATTTTGGGAATTTAAAGCATAATATATTATAAATAATATTCATTCAATATTTTCATTTAAAGTGTCGTTTTAATGAGGAAAATGTATAAAACTTATAATTCCATATTGTCTTATTAGTAAATAAGAAAATCATACAAAAAAACACTATTAAGTTTCCATTCAAAATGCTCATTTTCTTAACAAAATATTAATTATAAAATATCTATATGTACGCTATTTTTAGAGATGATTTAGAATTAAGCAACGTTATTACCCTGTTATTACTCCTGATACTGGCTGTAATTTCGCCAGTAATGGTTATTAACTTTTACGTTTGAGCGAATTTTTAAAATAGTTGCCTTAAAAAAAATAAATTATAAATGGATCAGAGTTTCATTAAAACTTGCAATAAATTACTTTCTATATGAGTTAATGCCTAGGTGGTAATGAGTATTCTTACGCACAGTACGGACATTTCGAGTGTATAAATGGTTGTAGAGAAACGACTCTGATATCTGTAAATAACATAAATTATATTAGTAAGATGCATTTATTTTAATCTTCTCTTCTTACCAAAGGAAATATTATAACGTACAACGTTTATAATTAGGGCAAAAAATTAATTTTGTAACATAATTTTACTACCGAGGGGATATGGCAAAAAAGGCCAAAATTTTAAATATAAAAGAAGAAAAAATTACCAGTTTCACAAAAACGTTAAACTTGCTCGGTTAATTTAATTTTTGAAGAACTTAAAATTATGCGCCACGCTAATTACATATGACGACAAAACACCGAGTAAAGTAATGAAGTGCCACTTAATCCATTAAACTATGCTGCCTCTTTTCTCCATTTGGAAATCTGATTTATAATGATCAATTTTAGCAGCGTTAAGCAATTTAATTAATATCTGGTCATTGATAAACCATAATATTAATATCACGTAATATTTTCAGTAAGTAAATAATTATAAATTGGCTTTCAAATTGAAAATCTTCCTCTCTCAAATCTAAATAGCTACTAAGAAAACCTTTCAGACTCAATCACCTCCCGGTTGGTTCATTGAGTTTATTACATCACCAGCTAATATAGCACGAACGCCAAACTAAATTAAAATAATATTTCTCACATGAATATTTTACAACCTACGTAACGGCGCGAGCTATCGTATGTTGCAACCTTCACTTGACATTATAAGTTAATGTGATTTCCCCACGTATTACACGAATGCCTTAAGTATATTGGTTGCTGTGATGATCGTCTTAATGGTGTCTTAGTAGACTCGCATAAATAGATGATTTTTTTTGCGACGTAGCCACAATTTTTACTGTTATTCGAAAACAATTTAATACGTTAGGTCTTTTAAACCTATTTTTACAAAGGTTTTACAGGACATTGTTTGTACTGAAGTCATTGAGAAAAAATAAGTCAAGATTTAGTTATTATTAGCTATAAGACAGTTTTCAAAAAAACATGAAAGAAATTTTTTATTCCAGAAAAATATATGGAATGTTAAATGTAAGTGAGATAGAATTTGTCACCTTATAGACCAACTGTCATCGCTGCCTAATGTTTTATTCTCATTAATGAAAAATTAACCAAAAAATTAGTTTCATATCGTGTGTTACATCGCGTGAGGATTGAAAATATATCGCCTGAAGATTGAAAATTAGCGCAATCACACAACCTATGCAATTTATTTTAAACTAAGTTTTGTATTTCATTATACAGATCCAAAAGTTATTGAGTACATCTTATTGACTTTTGATGAATGTGACGTTAATATTGTATTACATATTTTTTTTATCCAAAAATCTATAGGGGAAATGAATGAACGATTTATTCATTTACACTTAATTTAGAAACCATAAATAATCTCAGTAATAAAAATCTGCTCAAACATGAATAAAACTTATTCTAATAAAGTCCCTTACATATATGAGGGCTTATAAACATTTATGAATACAGAATATTCCTATGAACCAATTTCCAATTGTTAATTTTTCACAAATTAAATGTATTGCGTACTACTTGCACAGGTGGAAAAAGTAGTGCAAATATTCTCCGTAATTGGCCATTTCAACTTTATAAATAACGTATAAAATAAAAATAATTAAAATTAAAAACTCTAATACATTTTATCAGTTTTTGCACGAAAATTTTCAAAAAATTAGCCGATGCTATCTATGAGAATTAATAAATTATTCGAGTTTATACGAAAGTACTTGCAAGTCAATATGTTTTAATACTATGCCGAATTTGTCAAACAATTCTGAAAAAAACGGTTATGACAGACGGATGAACACGCGCGTGACTGATCTTGCAATGGTTCTGTTGTTCTTTTTGAATTATGGAACTCTAAAAATTGTAAAGCATAGTTATTTTACACATAACTTATGAACCATTATAATTGAATGTAATCCTAATATTTTTTATTTACAAAGAAGACGTTACCTGTATTAACTGAGAAATTAGAGCTAAATGAACTGAAGAATACAAATGTCTGTAGCGATAATGTCAATTAAAACACATTTCGAATTCTTAGTTAAAATTGATGTAGCTCTGTTTTTAAACAAGACATATTTGTCGACGGCACAGAACGTTATCATCTAATACTGCCCACAATCTTACACTACATAAGAATTGAAAATTGCCCAAAGAAAATGAAATAAACTTTAATATAAACTTGATAAGATAATAGCACCGCAATTAAGTATAATACAATGGTTTCTTGAATAAATTTTATACCTAATAACTCTTTAATTGCTAATAAATATACAGTTGATATATCATTTATTTTCTGTTTATTAAATTTCATCTTCTAATATCTAACCAATCCACAAAAATTTTAAGAATGAAACAATTTACAACAATGATAATAAAAAATCTACATGCTTCTTATTCTGACTTAGTTATATTTTATTTTAATTTTAAATTCTGGCAGAAAATTAAAACTTTTCAGTAAATACTCTTTAAAATTAACATAAAACCAGAATAAAAAACAAGTCAATAAGCAGAGAAGCATAAATAGAGAAGTTGTTAATCTCCTTTACTCTTCAATTTATCCCAATTCTTGAAAAAATTATGTAACATATATCGATAAATTGCCAATGTTGTATGTTATTTTATAGCTATGCACGTTGTAACTATGTGTACTTTATGTAATTATGGGTTTCAACTTCACGTATTTATCATAATGCTGTTATTTATTTTATATGCACTATCACCTATTTCATTATTGCAAAAAAAATCTTAAAACATTTCAATCCTGCCGATAAACGGTTTTAATGTATGTGACTTGATTGTAAAAATTAATAGGAGCTTATTATTAAATGCTGCATTCGAAATAAATTTGATGAATGTTTCTGCTTATGCTACATTGAGCGCGATCTGCCAATTAGTATATTTAGAGCAGTTATCGTAATAGGTCAAACTCAAAGTTGCTCTGCGAAATTTGTTATGGATGGGAATTACTTGAACAAAGAGTTCGTTTAAAATTGTGTGATTCTATCAATTTGTCAAGATCCATATTTGATGGTCAATACACAATGACACTTAGTTAAAAATGTTAGTTTAACAGCGTACTTCCGTCAGATTTTTGCAAAATTATAAGGAAAATCATCCCAGCTAATACGTGGGTGAAAGAATATAAGCATGCGCTGGTGATAAAACAGGTTTCTCCATACATTATTCGACCATTATGAGCTTATATGCGTTATATTCAAATTGTTAATGTGGATTAAACTGCAGGAACGTAACTATTAAAAACAATGTAATTTATAGTACAGCACTAAAAGTCGAAACGGTATAACATTGTATTCCTGTATTATACTATCAGTTTTTCTTCCCCGTTTGAATATATATGTTTAGTTAAACTATGTTGATAGTTTTAGTTTTGAGAAAAACTAATGCGTGTCTATCTGACCAACTGCCAGTCTGTCAGTTCTGCAAAGGCTCAAAACCTAATGATCGGACATCGACGTCGCTTTTGGTGTTAAGGCATAATTTTTTTTTTATAAATTTTAGTCAATGTTACATGTGACCAATTTCGATTAAATGAGTAATTAGACATGCTATTTTATACAAAAATATTTACATTGAAACGGCATTGAAATATAAATTTAACTAGAACTAATGTTGTGTGCTTACGTGGTAATAATCTGAAATAATCAGAATGTGGAGCTAGTATAATTATTTGCGACACCAATGATCTGTAAGTTCACACCAAGGTAGTACTTATTACGTCACCGTGCATATAAATTCAGGAGATCAGTCATATTTTTTCGTAGAGTCTATGCGCACAGATATCAGCTGAACGTGTTTGACTGAGCGAATAGATCTACCAACGTGACGGCGATAAGTCTGGGAGGCGCAAACTAATCAATCATTTCTCAATTTTTGCCGTTTTACTTTCAAATATTGCCAACATAATATTTAGCGATCCTTAAAATGAATTTGTATTATATTAAGTTTATCATGAAACTATGTTATAATTTGAAGCTCAATATGATAGAAAATTACGTGTTTTATTTTTAAATGTCTTTTTGTCGTTTATAAAAAATACTGGCGTACCAGTATCAATAATACTTATATTTACATGACTGATCATTTTCTATGTTAGTGAGAATATAAAAAAATATATTATTATAATATATGGCAAAGTTTATGTTATAAAATATGAACATATAGAAATCTTCTTGTTTCAAAGATTGAAAATGTAAATCATTATTTACAACAAAGTACTTTAGAGTTTTATTAATCAAATATCGATATCCAATAAATTGAAAACACGGAATAGAATTTATTTTATAAATTGAAATTTCAAGACAAAAGGCGACTATTTGTAAATTTTTTTTATTAATCTTAAAAATTTACGAAATTATAAAGTTTCAAACCCAATATGAACAAGAATGGGAATAATGAATTGCTATGTTAAGCAATAATGAATTGCTATCTTAATTTTAATCATATTAATTACATCCTACGAGAGCGAATGAGATGAAAAGATAACTCTACGCTATCGTCAAGATTCAATTGAGAAGTTCATAATTTGCTTATTTCCTAACCAAGCAAACTGGTTTTCAATTAACCAATATTTTTATAATATATTACTAACAAGAAAAAAACACAGTAAATGGCTAATGATTTGCTTGGAGTTTAATCAATTAAAATGTTTATTAATAACAACATTTAAATTTTGCTGCATCTTGTATTCCTAACGGTATCGAATTTGCAGGCTAATGTTTTCTAGTGTTGTAATGAAGGATGGTAATTGATAAATTTTTAACGCCAGAAACTTACAGGCTGCAAATAACTTCAAATCAAAAGAGTATTTAAAATTACGGCCTAGAATCAAAAAGTGTACAAAAAACATTTAAAAACTCTGTGAAATCTATACAAAAAATTTAGTATTTGATAGGTGATGAAAATTCTAGGCCATGTGCTCTGAATAACTAAAAATTGCCACTTTTTTTCTTCGAATTATTAATAGTAAGTACAAATTATTAACAAATAATTTATTTAGGAAAAAACTCATTAAATAAATTGATTTGATATTTTGCTCTTGAATCATATTTGATACGTTCAGATGGAGTTTGAAATCAGAAAAGGGTAAATATTACTACTTTAATTTACTTATAAGTAAAAACATATAGTAATAAAATTATGTTGCTAACACTGAAGAGATATAGACAATTCTTCTAGTATTTAACCAAATTTGTTTATGTCAAATAAGCAAGTCGATTTTTGTATATAAGTTATTTCGCGTCGATAAGTCCCGCATTCAATCAGCGGGCACTCAAAGAAAGCTTTATCACGGCGATGGCGTTTCGTGGAAATAATATACCAAACGAAAGTTTAAACCTGACCAAATATTTAAAATCGCAAAGTAGTCTCCGATTTTTTAATGAAAATAATATAAATAAGTGAAATTCATTTCCACAAACAGGTGTGAACATATTCCCCCATACGTCTGGCTGCTTCATAATAATACAATAGAAAAAACTTGTCATCATTAATATAAAAATATTTGTGTCAAGGTCATGTCGGAAAACTATATTTTACCTCTTAATAAGTTGCGACATTTAGTTAGTAAGTTCACTTCACTTTTGTTCATATATCGACCTATTTTTATATAATTGTTACATATCTCATAACTCCGCGTCGCCGTCAATGCAAGACCGAAACAGATCTCGCCGTTGCAGAGCTGATCCAAGCTAATGACGATTAATTACGATAGCGGTCAGTTCTCGAAAAACAGTTTGTGAGAATACACGCACGAGGGAGTGCGTTTTCATCCATTATGTCTGGAGAGTTTCGACTCGGAAGAAAGGTTTTGGATCTGAACAAATGATTACGCTGCTTACGATGAGAAAACAATTTGTTTAGGTAAAAGGGTTTATTCATTTATCGAGTGTTTTTGGCTGACATGTTGCTGTGACCCTTCTAGCGGCTTCTGGTAAGTCCTTTTGTGTTGTTTGATTACTTATATATATATATATATATATATACACACACACACACACACATATATATATATATATATATATATATATATATATATATATCCGTCTTTTTAGCACAGTCAGTATGTGATTAATTATAATCGTAAATTCTGTATTCAATGCAACACTGTTTCTTTTGCTACTTATATACGCAATTTTGTTAATTTTCTTACAAGAAATAATCTAACTCTAAAGAGATTTTGATTTTTGTGCATAATTAATGATAAATTTATTGTCTGGATATACGCTTGAAGTTGATTTACGAAATATGTTAATGCGTAATGTGTCTTGGGAACATTTTAAATGGATCATGCGTTGTTATGATTGTTATAACTTTAATTGTTTAGATATTATGTAAGTTAGTAAACCATTTTCGTATAGTTTTATGAAAAGAATAAATGTCTGATTGATTCATTATTAGAATTGGTTGTGCCAACACTTAGATATTGTAGAACAAAGATATAATATAATAATAACATTTAAATAATTGAAACCTAAAGGGGCTAGCAGTAGCCCATATAGTGTTGGGCTTAAGTAATACAAGAATACAAAGGACAGTCTTAATTAAAGTAAATATACCTTTAAAAATTTGAGTCGTCAATAAGACAATTACAACATCTTTGAATTTTATTACGAGAAATAAGATTATTTTTCATAATGTTTTGTAAATGTTACTTCGACGAAACTTTTTGAATAAGCAAGGTGAAACCAATTTCGTGTTGTTTTTCGTTATACTCATGTAATATATCCTTCCTCCTTACACTCATGTAATATATTAATCTCTTTATGAAACGCAAGCCCGACAGGATCGTCGATAAAAAGCACGAGAAATTCGGAAAAGAGTGTAAAAGATATGAATTTTGACAACAAAGAAACGAATATCAATATTAGTTAAAAAATTATTTTTGTTTAATTTAGGTAATGGTTACAAACTGAAAAAAAATATTGCTATTGATTCATTTTTTATCCGTTTCTAAAAAATTATTACGTATATTGTTAGATTTTTATTTTTATCCTTATTTCTTTTTGATAATTTTGATATATTAATAACGTGATATGTGTACATTTATATAGATATATAATTTTGGTTGTTTTAAGGTAATATTGTGAAAACTTTTTTGCTTTATGCTTCTTCCTGTTTATCAATCGCTGAATGTTTGGATCTTTATGTTCGAAAAAAAAAACCAACTCTTTAATAACTGTATTTTGTTTCTGTAATGCCATGCCTCTTTAAGCCGAGCTCTTTACTGTAAAACTATAGCAAGAATTATAAATTTCCTAGATTTTCAGATATGCGTGATAATTTAAGCAAAAACACCTATGCTAGACATAAAGACAATTTTGTGAAAATACATTATACCTGCAATATATTAAAAATGTTCGTCAAATGAAAAGGTCAAATCCGCAGTAAATCAGTGTTTTGGAAACCTTGAAGAATCATTTTTTTAAAACCGGTATAGAATCTTTGGAAAACAGAAGAAAAAATACATTGAGTTAAATGAAGATTTTTTTACGAATTTGTTTTGTTTTCTTGTTTAGAATGTGAACTTTTCAATCCATCCTCATATTTGGAATGAAAAATTGTTTTTTGAGTACATAGTTTGCCCTCCATAAAAGTACCAAGTTTTAGTCATTACAATATATATGAGTTAATATGTTTTATTACTGTTTCAAATTTCAAGTTTCCACGTCAAGTGGTTTCTAAAAAAAAAGGCTGTAACATACATACGGACAGCCGAGTGAGTGATTACATACGAGATCCTTTTGTCTGTGCAAGGTACGAATCCATTGAAATATCTACGTAAATTTAAAATACAGTTAGGATATTAATTTGTTTATATAATCAATTACCAAACAATGCAGAAAAGAGTATCTTTTATTCGCTATTTGTATTTCGTTATTAACTTCACATCAGTCCTTTTTCCCTTTCGTAGACTCTCAGCAAATATATTGTTACTTTTTAAACTCGAATTACAAAAATTTTGTAAAAGTGCCATGTTGTTTACCTTATAGAATTTGTCTAATGCATTTCACCAATTTAGTTGGAGCTGACATTGAAATTACTCAAGTACACTATAAATTAATTCCCATGGCTAGAATGAATTTCCGTTATTTTGTGTTGTATTTCGTTATTAACCTCACATCAGTATTTCTTCCCTTTTGTAGACTCTCAGCAAACATATTATTAATTTTTAAACTTGAATTACAAACATTTTGTAAAAGTGCCATGTTGTTTACCTTATAGAAATTGTCTAATGCATTTCACCAATTTAGTTCGCGCTGACATTGTAATTACTCAAGCACACTATAAATTAATTTGCATGGCTAGAATGAATTTCCGTTGTTTTGTGAGCTATTAACAAAAATAAATCTTTCGGGGTGAAAGAATCTAGAGACATTCCTAGATTAATGAATACTGCTCTCATTACATCAGAGCTTAATTTCAAAATATGTCGTTTAAAGGACTCACATTACTAGTAGCTGCTACCATTATGAAGATTTCATCAGTGGTAGCTGAGGTAGTTTAAAAATGTCCTATAATTAAATGTTTCTATAAAGCTCTTAAAAACAAAATATTTAAAAAACATGAAGAAGTCATCGTAAATTGTATAACTAAAATTAAATTTTTTATATACACCCATAAATGAAAAGGCTTAAGATGTGCCCACCAAGGAAATTAAAAAGTCCATAATTTGCATTTGTTGATAAAAATACTTTAAAAAAATCCAATTATTTCTTCCTACTTTTATTACTACGATTAAACGTTCAATTTTACATTCAATTAAAAAACTTTATGACTGGAGTATAAAAATAACGTTTTAAGGCACTTTCCAAAACATAAAAGTCAGCTGTTTGCTTGCCACTATACCACACCACTAATTATTTTGCTTCTGTTCACTCACGTAATTTATAATCGATGCATATGCTGTATTAGTGGAAAACAAATAGTTTAATTATATTCGGTTATACGATTCCTATTTGTTTATCGTTATAATAAAACTAAATAACTTGAAAGTGAATAAAGTTTTCATTTTTGTAATAGAAATAACGAAAAGGACGATTGACTATTTCTCTAATGAATTTTATGTGGAATGACAATTGAACAAGTCGTCAATCAAATGTAACACTTTGGGCGGAGTTTTTTGAGTATAGTGGAAAACATTATAGATTAATTTAAAAGAAGTTTAATAAAACAAATATTTTAATTATCTGAATTTAGCGTTTTAATTATGTTGTTTCTTGATATGTGTCATTTATGCTTTAGGTGCGAGTGTATGAAGAATGATTTATAGGTACAATAGCTGTTAATGAGACGAAAGACGAAATAAATATGTATGATTAATTGAAAGTTTTCCTCAGTTATTTCTGGCAAAGCGTATAAATATATAAAGACAGAGTGGATGACTCGAAAATTGAAACGTAGACAGTACATTTAATTAATATTGGGTTACGCTAAATATGCATAATCATAATCTATTGTTGCAAATATTTAATAATTTCACTGGTTAATAACCAAATATTAGTTACTTATAATTACAATAATGTTTCCTTCTCAGAAGATATATATTTGAAACAAGAAAAATGTTGTTCAATTACTTTTGGAAATAAATATGGATGAATTGATTATATCAAAAATCATTGTATTTTGCTTGAAATATATTTTGGCATGGGAGTCAAGACTATTATATGGGTCTCCTTTTAAACGATTGTACATTTTATTATTTCCTTGAATTAACAAGAAACTTTTTGAAATGTAGTACAGAAAAAAGTATTTTTTAGTGGAAACACATTTGAACACTGACATGCTACTTATTTTAAAGTATTTTTAGTAGACGGATAATTTATGTAATTTGTCATTAATTTTTAAAACATACATAATTTTAAAACACATAGGCACAGACACACACTCATACACACAACCACAGAGACACACACACACACACACAGGCACAAACACACAAACACAATCACAAACGCAAAACCAAACGCAAACGCAAACACAAACATGCACGCACACACACACAGACAGACACGCACGCACTTGCGCATACGTGCTCAAGCCACGCCCACAGATACACACACATAGCTTCAGAAAATATTCGCACGAACGAGTTCAACTTAGTTAATCACATCAAAATGGCTTTGATTTGTAAAAATAGCTTCACGTCTAAAGAAGTGACTATGCCATTGAGGTAGAAAATTACTGATCAAAGGCTCTATTTTCTCATCAAGGTTATTTGCGTAGGTATAGTTATAACGATTCTATAAGCCTAATAATAGCGAAATGCAAAATATGCTATTGATAACACATACACAATATGGTTATTTTCTTATTTTAGTCTAATTAGGCAACAAATACTAAAATCGGATTATTTTTTATTTCATCATTAGGTCAACTTTAAAGATTTTTTAACAAAATGGCTCAAGAAGTTATTTGCCTGTTTCTCGATTTACTTTCGGGAAACTGTATCCAACACCATAAAATCTATAAATAAACGCAAATGTTACAAACACTACGCGCTAGATGACAAATTTAACAAATGTCACAGACACACTGCACTGTTTAAATGCACGCCTGTATATTGCGAGTTAGCAGTCAGATATTATTTTGTTTTAATTTTAATGTCATTTCTTTTTCTTTCTTTTGTTGTACTAGTAAATGAATACGTTCTAGTATCGTACCCTCTCGTCATGTATCGCTTTCACGATACTCACACGTGTAATTTACTATATTTTTGCATAAGATATACCCGAATAAGTTTTTCGCGGTAAACGAGTTAGAATATATTATTAAGCTTTTGTGGAACTAAAAAAGGAAATATGTTAAGAAAATGGTTTTATTTGTTATTCAGGAAATAAAGTTTGTTGTTCTTTTTCCTTTTTAAACTACCCTAATATTTTGAAGCTAGAAAAAAATTATTAGGTTTATTTCTAAGAAACTGGTGAATAAATATTTCTTCTAATCAAAATAATTGGCTTAGACACTAGATCACAAACCACCACCTACAAGCATACACACTCAGCTCGCCAGCTCGATTTCCGCCTAGATGTCCATTCGCCGTTACACATACTTTCAAGCACGCCCGCACGTGTGCGTACTCACACAAACCCATACATTCACGCATGCAAGTACTCGTACACACGGATCCACCCGCCTTCATAAGTGTAGTATTTACTTTATAACTCCTTGTTTTCCATCCTTTATTTTTATGATATAATTATCTTTGGCCGGCAGAAAATCGAGTTCAACTTTCGTACGATTGTATTACCCTCTCTCATAAGTCGCTTCAAGCAAATAAAATCTATTCTTTATGAAAGTTCCACACCAAAATTTTCAATTTTCTAGACTACAGTAAGTTTAAATGATAATGGAATACACGAAGTTGAATATTTGCTGCAATGCTTATGTAATTAATAGAGCCTATATACTGATAAACTCTTTACAAATTAATAAATATCTTATAGAAACTAATATACTGTCCGAATATCTGCTACAGAATTGATCTGAATAACGAAAAATATTAGTATTTTTATGTTCTTTCATTTTAGAAATATTTTATATGGATCGTACTTTCTTTTGATTGTAAAGTTTTGGTCATCTTATTGCTAATTTATTTAATAAGTCTTTCGCACAGTTCCAAGGCAATAGCTGGTTGAATTTCCAATGATTATTTTCCAGAAACCTCGACGCTAACACTGAAATATTATGAAAGAATTGCTTTATTTAGTAATTAACTGAAAAAAAAGTAAAATTCTTTACTTAAATTAACTATATATTCCGGATATTCAAATTATATTTGTAAAACCTTCATCAAAGTATTGCTTATTCACTCATTAATTAAGTTGTGACTAATAAAGTTACTTGGTATATATCATATGTTATGAGTTCTTTAGTAGTTTTTTACAAATACAGTTCCAAGTATCGAAATACCAATTTATTGCCTATTTTCGTAATAAAAATAATAAATGGTGACTTATATAAACTGAAAATCCTCAACCAAGCACCTGACCTGATCAGAACCTACCTTTCCTAATGTGAAGATTTGCTTGAGCGACAAACAAATCTTAATATAATAAATATATGAATATTACGTAATATAATATAACTTAATATAATATAACTTAATATATATAACTTAATATATGTAATATAATAATATAACTTAACTTTACTTAATATATAAATATTACTTAAGATAAATATTATTATATACGTACTTAAAGAAAAAAAAGCATACATTTAAGAGTGTCATTAAAATGACGGGTCAGTAGTTTCAAAGATATCTTTATATTTTAATACAAAAATATGTTTTTGGAACCTCGAACAATAATTAACACGAGTAATGAATAATTCCAATAATTAATCAATGTTGTGGTGATTTGATAAATAAAACTCATACTTGAAGGAACATTTTCATAAGTTTCCTAACTTAATTTAATCGAACTAATAGCATTGGCTTATTACCAATTATTTACTACCATTTTGTGTTCATTGATTCTGTAAATAAAAAAAAATATTATAAATAAGTAAATATATAAAATACATTTGTAGTGAGAATTTTAACAGAACTTTACAAATTTTCCGATATTTTTTCCAGTTTTACTAATATTTGTTATTTTGTATGTCGCCCAGCACAATTTCCATCAACGAATATTTTAAAATTCGTTGTTTATAACTATTTTTTTATTTATTATGTTTTATTTATTGTCATAAATATGTTAATGTATATTTTGCGGTATTACTTAACTTAGGTATATTAACATAATTTTGTGCATGAAACTCACAATTTCCACCAAAAGCTTTTTCTTTGTAAGAATATATATAGCCAAATATATTTTAAATTATGTGAGTATGAGATTTCTACTATGGGATAGTCATACTTTTTAGCGTGCATTAAAATAGAAATATCACGACAGAGCTGTCGAAAACTTCTAGCTAAGTGATCACACTTTTAACATAACCTACGTTTCTGCATAATTCGAATTGTTGGCTTTATCGAATCTACTACTTTAACATCAATGTTTGTTTACCATACATTTTTAATATTCTTGTTTATATGTTTGCAAAATTCTTAATATTGCAAGCTCTTATGTAGATTTGATGCTGCACTGGTAGCCACGTGGATACAGCAGGCCGCTAAGGCGTCCGCGCGTCCACTGGAGCGATGATGTGAAGAACGTCGCGGGACCAACGGGTACCAGACCAGCGACCGACACACCCCGTGGAGGATGTTGGTGGAGGTCTTTAATCATAAATGGGTACTCGGATAACATTAATTTAAAATGTTTATATATATATATATATATATATATATATATATATATATATATATATATATAGTGCTACCAATAATTTCACATTTAATAACCGAGAGACTATGGGACTTGCAAGAAGAAACGTAACTTATCAATTTTGTTGAGATAATTTTGTGAATGTCCTTAACAGAAATGTATATTAAATAACAATTAAAAAAAATCGACATATAGATAAATAATAAGAATATTAAAAAGTATAATGAGACATTTATACCCAGAATACCATTTTGAAACGTACACATATCCAATATATTGGACGTTATGTTATTAAGATAATTTAACTAAATTGTAGGAATGTAACTCAGGATAAAATATATAATTAAACAATTTAAAATATAATTTAAGAACAAAAAAATTAAAGCCATTGAGGCTTTATTTTTTTGTTAAATAAGGAATAAATACATGAGGACGAAATTCTGATATTATGTCTATTTTTGAATATGATTTTATGTAAATATTTCTAAACATTATCATTATTTGTAGCTAAATTTAAACTCAAGTATAATTATCAATGTACCTTAAAACTAAATATGAAGAAAAAACTTACATTTTATATTAATGTTATCCGTGTACCCATTTACGATTAAAGACCTCCACCAACATCCTCCACGGGGTGTGTCGGTCGCTGGTCTGGTACCCGTTGGTTCCGCGACGTTCTTCACATCATCGCTCCAGTGGACGCGCGGACGCCTTAGCGGCCTGCTGTATCCACGTTGCTACCAGTGCATCATCAAATCTACATTAGAGCTTGCAATATTAAGAATTTTGCAAACATATAAACAAGAATATTAAAAATGTATGGTAAACAAATATTGATGTTAAAGCAGTAGATTCGATAAAGCCAACAATTCGAATTATGCAGAAACGTAGGTTATGTTAAAAGTGTGATCACTTAGCTAGAAGTTTTCGACAGCTCTGTCGTGAAATTTATATTTTAATGCGCGCTAAAAAGTATGACTATCCCAAAGTAGAAATCTCATAGTCACATAATTTAAAATATATTTGGCCGTATATATTCTTACAAAGAAAAAGCTTTTGGTGGAAATTGTGAGTTTCATGCACAAAATTATGCTAATATACCTAAGTTAAGTAATACCGTAAAATATACATTAACATATTTATGACAATAAATAAAACATAATAAATAAAAAAATAGTTATAAACAACGAATTTTAAAATATTCGTTGATGGAAATTGTGCTGGGCGACATACAAAATAACAAATATTAGTAAAACTGGAAATAATATAGGAAAATTTGTAAAGTTCTGTTCAAAATTCTCACTACAAATGTATTTTATATATTTACTTATTTATAATATTTTTTTTTATTTACAGAATCAATGAACACGAAATGGTAGTAAATAATTGGTAATAAGCCAATGCTATCCGTTCGATTAAATTAAGTTAGGAAACTTATGAAAATGTTCCTTCAAGTATGAGTTTTATTTATCAAATCACCACAACACTGATTAATTATTGGAATTATTCATTACTCGTGTTAATTATTGTTCGAGGTTCCAATAATATATTTTTGTATTAAAATATAAAGATATCTTTGAAACTACTGACCCGTCATTTTAATGACACTCTTAAATGTGTGCTTTTTTTTCTTTAAGTACGTATATAATAATATTTATCGTAAGTAATATTTATGTATTAAGTAAAGTTAAGTTATATTATTATATTATATATATTAAGTTATATGATATTAAGTTATATTATATTAAATTATATTATATATATATATACATATATATATATATATATATATATATATATATATATATATATATATATATATATATGTATAGTGCTACCAATAATTTCACACATAATAACCGAGAGATTATGGGACTTGCAAGAAGAAACGTAACTTATCAATTTTGTTGAGATAATTTTGTGAATGTCCTTAACAGAAATGTATATTAAATAACAATTTAAAAAGAATCGAAATAAAGATAAATTATAAGAATATTAAAAAGTATAATGAGACATTTATACCCAGAATACCATTTTGAAACGTACACATATCTAATATTTTGGACGTTATGTTATTAAGATAATTAAACTAAATTATTGGAATATAACTCAAGAGAAAATATATAACTAAACAGTTTGAAATATAATTTAAGTACAAAAAAATTAAAGCCTCAATCCAAGGAATACATATATGAAGACGAAATTGTAATATTACGTCTGTATTTCAAATATGAATTTATATAAATATTTCTAAATATTATCATTATTTATAGTTGGATACAAATGCTAAATTTAAACTCAAGTATAATTATCAATGTACCTTAAAATTAAACGTGAAGAAAAAACTTTTATTTTAAATTAACTTTACGACCTCCACTTTAAGACCATCACCAACATCCTCCACGGAGCGTGTCGGTCGCTGGAATGGTCCACGTTGGTCCCGCAACGTTCTTCACATCATCGCTCAAGTGGGCGCGCGGACGCCTTAGCGGCTACCAGTCTCCGCGTGGCTACCAGTGCAGCATCAAATCTACATAAGAGCTTGCAATATTAAGAATATTTTAAACATATAAACAAGAATATTAAAAATGTTTGGTGAAAAAATAACACATATATTTGATGTTAAAGCAGTAGATTCGATAAAGCCAACAGTACGAATTAAGCAGAAACGTAGGTTACGTTAAAAGTGTGATCACTTAGCTAGAAGCTTTCGACAGCTCTGTCGTGATATTTATATTTTAGTGCGCTAAAAAGTATAACTATCCCATAGTAGAAATCTCATAATTTAAAATATATTTGGCTATATATATATATATATATATATATATATATATATATATATATATATATATATATATATATATATAAATATATATATATATATATATACATATATATATATATATATATTTGGTTATATATGCCTTTTCTTACAAAGAAAAGGCTTTTGGTGGAAATTGTGAGTTTCATGTACGAAATTATACTAATATACCTAAGTTAAGTAATACCGTACAAATATACGTAAACATATTCATGACAATAACTGAAATATAATAAATAAAAAAATTATTATATGTAAGGAATTACTGTTATAAACAACGAATTTTAAAATATTCGTTGATGGAAATTGTGCTGGGCAACATTCGAAACAACAAATATTAGTAAAACTGGAAATAATATCGGAAAATTTGTAAAGTTGTAATAAAATTCTCCCTACAAATTTATTTTATATACTTATTTACATATAATCTTTTTTTTTATTTACAGAATCAATGAACACAAAATGGTAGTAAATAATTGGTAATAAGCCAATGCTATCAGTTCGATTAAATTAAGTTAGGAAACTTATGAAAATGTTCCTTCAAGTATGAGTTTTATTTATCAAATCACCACAACACTGATTAATTATTGGAATTATTCATTACTCGTGTTAATTATTGTTCGCGGTTCCAAAAGGAAATTTCTGTATTAAAATATAAAGATATCTTTGAAACTAATGACCCATCATTTTAATGACAACCTTAAATTTGTGCTTTTTTTTTCTTTAAGTACGTATATAATAATATTTATCGTAAGTAATATTTATCGCAAGATTTGTTTGTTCTCAAACAAATCTTCACATAAGAAAAGTAGGTTATGATATTTAAGTCAGATGCTTAGTTGAAGATATTTAGTTTATATAAGTCACCATTTATTATTATTATTACAAGAATAGGTAATAAATTGGTGTTTCGATACTCGAAACTGGATTTGTATAAAGCTACTAAATAACTCATAAC
Organism: Druceiella hillmani; assembly: GCA_039881145.1. Classification (NCBI taxonomy): domain Eukaryota; kingdom Metazoa; phylum Arthropoda; class Insecta; order Lepidoptera; family Hepialidae; genus Druceiella; species Druceiella hillmani. The sequence continues at coordinate 15,180,933 of JAYKKI010000007.1, read as the reverse complement.
ATATGATATATACCAAGTAACTTTATTAGACACAACTTAATTAATAAGTGAATAAGCAATACTTTTATCAAGGTATTATCAATATAATTTGAATATCCGGAATATAAAATTAATTTAACAGAAGTATATCAAATTGATTTCCACTTAATAAATAAAACAATTCTTTCATAATATTTCAGTGTTAGCGTCGAGGTTTTTAGAAAATAATCATCAGAAATTTAACCAGCTATTGCCCTAGAATCGTGCGAAAGTCGTTTACTAAATAAATTAGCAATAAGATGATCAAAACTTCACAACCAAAAGAAAGTACGACCCATATAAAATGTTTCTAAAATTAAAGAACATAAAAATACTAATGTTATTCGTTAATCACCTGTAGCAGATATTCGGACAGTACATTAGTATATATCGGATATTTATTAATCTGTAACGAGTATGTCAGCATATAGACTCTCTTATTAAATAAGTATTGCAGCAAATATTCAACTTCGTGTATTCCATTATCATTTAAACTTACTGTAGTCTAGAAAATTGAAAGCTTTGCTGTGGAACTTTCTTAAAGAATAGACTTTCTTTGCTTGAAGCGACTTATGAGAGAGGGTAATACAATCGCATGAAAATTGAACTGGATTTTCTGCCGGCCAAAGATATTATCACAAAAATAAAGGATGGAAAACACAAAATTATAAAGTGTATACTATACTTATGAACGCAGGTGGGTCCATGTATACGAGTACTTGCGTGAATGTACGGGTTTGTTTCTGTACGCATACATGCGGGCGTGCTTGAAAGTATGTGTGCCGGTGAACGGACATCTCGGCAGAAGTCGAGCTGGCGATCAGTAATGTGTGTATGCTTGTAAGTGGTAATAGGTGATATAGTATCTAAACCAATAATTTTGATTAGAAGAATAGTTTATTTAATAGTTCCTTAGAAACAAACCTAGTAATTTTTCTCTAGCTTCAAAATATTAGGGTACTTTAAAAAGGAAAAAGAACAACAAACTTTATTTCCTGAATAACAAATAAAACCATTTTCTTAACATATTTACGTTTTTAGTTCCACAAAAGCTTAATAATATATTCTAACTCGTTTACCGCGAAAAACTTATTCGGGTACGTCTTATGCAAAAATATAGTAAATTACACGTGTGAGTATCGTGAAAGCGATACATGACGAGAAGGTACGATATTACAACGTATTCATTTACTAGCACAATAAAAGAAAGAAAAAGAAATGACATTAAAATTAAAACAAAATAATATCTGACTGCTAACTCGCAATATACAGGTGTGCATTTAAACAGTGCAGTGTGTCTGTAACGTTTATTAAATTTGTCATCTAGCATGCATGTCAGTAAGTGTGTTTTTTCTAAAAAATATTTTTTTCTGTACTACATTTCAAAAGGTTTTTTTTGTTAATTCAAAGAAATTATAAAATGTACAATCGTTTAAAAAGAGACCCATATAATGGTTACACCGCGGATAATAATAATAAATCAGAATAATCAGTAATAAATCAGACTTATTTTGACATAGGCGATATTCAATTGTCTTTAGAGTGACGCTTACGCGAAGAAGAAGTAAATGTAAATGAGATTTAATATTGGTTTCATGTAACAGATGTATTTACATATTAGGGTATATGACAGAAGGAAAAAAATGTTGTGACATTTTAATTTCAAATACGTATATATATATATATATATATATATATATATATATATATATATATGTACATATATATATATATATATGTATATATATATATACACACACATATATAATATTACTGATGTGAATGCATTGAGAAGGTTTTCAATACCTGAACTATAATTTTGCATTGTTTATGAACATTCTCTCTTGGAATGTGTGAAATGTAGTTAAACTACACTCACGTATTCTACACAGTTAATATATGAATTAATATTGTATTCTCATGTTCATGTCGTAGATACGGTTTTATTTAGTTTTCTCTTGGTTGTCAATGTTTAAAATAAGTGACCTAGTTTTATTTCTACATGCAGGTTTTACTAACTACAATAAAAACGCAAAAATTTAAATAAAAATTCAAATAGTTTTTATTATGTTGTATTCTAAAAAGTGAACATTTTGATTTGAGATATAAATTAAAGTAGTAGAAAATGTGGAAAAAATACAATTTTAAGATTGGTCTAGAAATAAATTTTTATTGAATCTTTCTTTGATATACTAATACAATTAATTATTAAATGTTTTGTCACACCATTCTTGTTGGTCTCTCTAATGCAACCAGCATAAGAGATTTTATCTTTCAGTAAAGTTACAGTTAATTTATGTAAATACAAATGATAATTAAAACCAAAAATCTGAAATTATTTAAATTCTTCTTATCTTTCAGTGCACAACATACGTATTGATAGTAATATATCCTGGCGAAAAGCGCTTCGACTTCTATTTTCAGGAAATGTGCAACAAACCACATAACCACTCTTTCCTTTCCACGGAGACCACGTGTATAAAATATTTATGAAACTGATTTACGATTTATTCTTTAAAATATATTGATATTTAGGAAATCCATTACCAATTAAACTTATTTGGAATACGCTAATTAAAGCTACACATATGTGCGCCGATATAAAAATGTGTTTTTTTTCTTTTTTCAGACATCTTTTATTGGATATGCATGATGCAATCTTAATACACGATTGGTTAATTATCATTGATTAAATGTACTTGATTTTATTATCAAGTAAGTAGTATGTAAGTTTACTAAACCAATATTCAGCTCCCAGGTGAATTAAATATATACATAAGGTTTAATACGTCTTAGCCTTCTTAATGCGTGGGTAATAACTTCTACATACTATGGCTGAGGAGTGGTTTTTCGTGTTTGATCTCACATAGTTGGATAACTTCGTTAATTAATTTTATGTCTAAGTCGTTATGAATTTATAGATCGGTTACATAGCGATATCCAGTGGTATTCACGAGCAAGACCTTGTTTAGACTTCGTTTCTTCAGTTTACATTACGATTTAACTGCTTGGCACATTCCCCAAGCAGATACCGTAGATCCATATCGGTTTGATGATAGAAAGCTAAATTAGTCGCTATAGTGGATCGTAGTAGTTATAGTGGATCTTAAGCTTCGAATTATGTCCAAACAACTACAACATTTGTCGTTGTTTCTACCTAATTTTATCAGTTTTTATATTGACGTAGTGGTTCTAATTAAGCCTAGTATCTAAATAGAATAGAAGGTATTTTTCGGAACATACATACGGGACTTGATTTCAGTTAAGACAGGTATAGACTGCTATTTTTTCATCTCAATGCAGATGTGATCTGAAAACATTTGGATCCTTTGACTTTTATATCCCAAATGCCAGCAAGGACCTCAAGTTTAATTTACTGTACTTTAAATGTAAGATTAATAAATATATCTGTAATAATTTAAAAAAATACTGAAACTTTTTTCTTAATTTAAAAAAAATTATTGAAAATTCTTGAGTATATTTAGTAATGGCAAAAATAACTGAAATATCTTTCATTTGACATTGTCCCTTAATTAATTTTCAAGGCGATAGGAAGGTATAATTTTAAATAAATGGAAGAATCGAATGTCATAAAATCTGGGGTGAATAGTAAAAAAAATTATTTTATTTTACCGCTGATTTTATAAAGATTTCCGCAAATTTATTAATCGTATTTCTTAAAAACATTAATTTTTAATAAAAAATATAACAGAAATTTTCGTGTCTCTGATGTATAGAAATTGTATATTTAAAAAATGGATCTTATACATTTAGCGTGAAAATTTTATGAAATTTTTTTTCATTACGGGTCACTAAAGAAAAATTTAAAATACACCAATCTCTTCCAATTTTGCATCATCCGTGGACATAGTATACTCTCCGTAACTTGTAGATTTGAATTTAAAACAATCATTTTAACCTACCTTAAATCAATATTTGATTATATATATATATTTAAAATCAATAAAGTTTAATAAAAAGTTACTGCGTTACCCTAAGTATTGATAATTTGTTTTTCAATCAACTGAATTTATTTAAATACTTAAAGGCACATTTCATAACAATTTCAATAAACACATTCATTTTATTGAGAGACTATTTAAATTTACTTAATTTATCATAAAATTTCTTACATTATTACCTATCATAATATTACATAAACATCCAAAGTCTACGTTCGTAATACAACTTCTTAAACAACAAACAAAAATGTACTCATATCAGTCGCCCATTGCAAATTTTTGAGTCATCTTTATAATATCCCATGACAATCATCAAAAATGTAATTGTAAAGTAATTAAGAATACACTTGAATGTATTTTCATAAGTTATTATTTACAATGTAAGATCGTTCTAACCTAGTCATATGAAAAAAGTTCCCTTAGCATGAGAACTGGCGGCCGCGTAAAGGGCTCGAATTCGTAATACAACTTATTAAACAACAAACAATAATGTACTCATATCAGTCGCCCATTGCAAATTTTTGAGTCATCTTTATAATATCCCCTAACAATCATCACAAATGTAATTATAAAATAATTGTGAATACACTTGAATGTATTTTAATAAGTTATTATTTACGATGCAAGATCGTTCTAGCCTAGTCATATGAAAAAAATACCCTTAGCATGAGAACTGGCGGCCGCATAAAGGGTTCGAATCTTGTCTAAAGGAGGAAAATTTATTTCAGTTCCTGTTCGTATTCGAAAGTGGTTCTATTTCCAGTTCAACTCTAGAATAAAGATTCGGTACAACGCATAAAATAATGCGGTGATCAAGATAGCCAGTGCAACAATATAATATATAATACCAACAGTACCGTATTTCATTGAATATGTTTGAATTTAAAAGTGTCAAGCATATCCTTTCTAATTTCTGTGATATCGAAGACATGCCGCCTTAATTAAAGATATTTCTGATTAAATCTGAATATAAAAGACATAATTCTCAAAACATTTACGAATCATAAAGAAAGAAGTAGAAAAGATAAAAAACATGGATAAGAAAAACTCATATTCCAATATAAACTAATGCGAAATCAAATAGTACCACAAACATATTAATAATTGTAGTCATGGTTAAATAAAATTTTGCGTTTACATGTGAATTCTATTATATTCTAATAAACGTCTTACACAGGGTAGTACCCTAAAGCATTTTTATGACATGATCGTAATTAGTTTAATCTTTGCATCTATAACTTTTTGTTTTCTAAAGTGAAGAATATTGGTGATAAGCTGAATTTATTTAAAAGAGAAATTAACTTATTATTAACAGAAATAGACGAGATTAAAGTAGTTACTAAGAGTCTTTCGCATTTGGATCGAAAGGCTCTGCATTAGACAAACTACTTTCATGTCTTAATCGGGTTAACAATAAATTGGACCGACCGGACCCTGCTCCAGTCAAATTTGCTAATGAAAACAAAAATGTAAAAAAAAATATTTTAACTAAAAATATCGTTTCTACAGGAAATCTGTGTTAATTATTGCTCGTAAATAATTAACTAATTTATTTGCAAAATTAATTATCGTCGTTGATGAAGCTTTTACAACGTAAAATTTTCAACCAATATTTCATTTATTTATTACTCAATAAAATATCTGCCAGTTTTTGTATTAGGTTGGCTAGTAAGTTTTTAGCCACAACTTCGGATCTTTTGTAGAAAGACTCTCGAAACTTCTAGAAGGTTTTACTGCAGAGTATAAAAATGCCAAAGTGCAGTCAGTTGACAACAGTCAGCGCCGAAGCTTTAAGTGAATTACATAAAAGATAATGGATTTAAATCGATATCAAATATGGATTCTATTATTTTACAAATTTATGTGCAAATACTACCACAAATAATATGTCTTGCGATGAGTGAGTCCACGATTTCTTACGTGACTGCAAAGATTTAGTACAGAAAGTTCAAAAATGAGGACTTCGATCTTGAGGACGAACCTCGTACCAGACGTCCTGTTGAATTTGACGTTCAACAATTACGACGCCTAATTAAGGAGGATCCTCTACTTACTCGTCAATTGGCAGATGAGCTACACTGTAGTCATAGAATCATAGAAACATATTTGCACGGATGGAGAAAAGTTTCAAAATACGGTTTGTGTATACCCCACGAGTTGCCATCATAACACCTTCAGAGCAGAATTAATACTTATCAATAGTTATTTATACGAAACAGTTGACAATTGACAAAAAGTTGAAAGCAAGTATAATAATTTTACTAACATATAAAGAAATAAAGAATGCAAGAATATTGCCAAATATGGTACATATTTTATCCTCCACCCCAGTACTTTAAAATTTATATTAGATCCAGGTTGATTGAGTAATAGTTGTCTGAGTAAATAGGAAAACAAATTTGTACGTTTCTACAATTTAGTTGTACCATAGCTGGCCAACTACGAATTTTAAGTCATCTGGAAAACTTATAATTGGAAAAATTTGGCCGCGACATTTTATATATGAAAATAGGTGTCTTAAAGAAAGGAATATAATAACGTATATATTTTTATCATTGTATCAAATATAAATTTGATCTTAACTTATATCACCGTGCAGTTAAAATAACTATTCAAAAGAAGGAAATTATACTGCTCTCTTATGAAGTTCATCTATATAACCATTTACGAAGTTATTGCTATAATCGATGATCAGACTGAAAATATCGATATAGTATTTCATATTAATTACCAGAGGTTGTCACTCCACCTTTAACTTAGATACTTTTTTAAAATAGTTTTCATTGCATAAAAGGAGTCGAAATAATTATAAACTGTACACATTTCGTATTTTTTCTTATGTAACTTCAAACATGTACTACCACAACTCAAACCATATTATCCATCGCCTCATTTAATTTCATTTATATATATACATATATATATATATATATATATATATATATATATATATATATTACCTGTATCATATATAGTATCTTTGAGTTTTCTGACTTACTATTCAGTCAGAAAAAATAATTGTTAAAAATCCACAATCTATTTTTAAAATGTAAACTCAATTGTAGACAATTGTAGCCCAAAACTGCTTGAATATTTTTTTTGCAGTTTTAAAATGGTAACGAGACTCACTGGTCAGCTGGAAAAAATAATTATATCCATCAAAGTATGATTTTTGTTTTTTTACCTCTCTTATTCTATTCTCCGTTGAAACTAGATTTTATTTTACTTTTATATATAAGCTACGCTCCAAAAGATTTTGATTAAGATGTATATAAGGTGGAATTTGATGCTGCTATATTTTGTAAATAATGGCATCATAGATGAGTAAATATAATGAAAGAATATTGAAATATTTAAAGAAAAATGAATAGAAGATAATTTTCAATTCAAATTTTATTATCATAACGTAATTCTTCTCTTATCAGTATATAATCGTAGAATAGGTTTTTATTACATAGTACATAGACGAAAAAAAACAGCATTGCATTTTAAGATATGTTATGGAGGAAATGAGTTATTTAAGAAACTATTTCATATATTCATTAAATAGAAAGTAAATTTAAAGTAGCATTTGTTAATATATTTGAAAAGGAAATTGAAATTTTTTCTTATGTTATAACGTATATTTGTAATTTATAAATAATTACAATTTCCGCACGTCGCACTTTTCAAAATATGGATCATACAAAGAAAATTTTAAATAAACTGTGGGGAATTATTTTTACCGACAAATAGGAGTTAATTGAAATTAGTTTAAAACCTCCAAAAACTAAAAAACCAGGACCCAACCCCCTTTTCAATAATTCACTTCAAAAGCTTGACTGAGAGTACCTCTAGAACGTAAAAAATCGCTGCTTCCCCAATTTCTTTTTCGTTTTCTTCTTTGTTGTATTAAGTAATTGCAATTATGCAAGTATTAACAACTATAACTTAAAATATAATAATATATTTTCACCTACCTACTAATAATATTTGTTTTATTTACGAGTACGTACTGATCCCTTCGTATGTAAGTACATATTACAAGTGTAAATAACAAATATTAATATTGTTAGGAGATAGGTGAAAATATATTGCCTGTGACTTCATCAACACAGACCATGGAAAACATATCGACGCGGTTTTTGTAGCACATTTGAACTTCAGCTCTGGTCACGTCCGTTTCCATGAAACATCTAGGTATGTCTGGGTGGAAAACTTTATTTCTCGGTTTAAAATACTGGTATCGTCATCTAGTTATCTACTTAGACACTAGACATTTGTGTGATTACCTACGTATAATATTCTAGGCACTTCGTTGTAGTTATAGATACCAATTAATTTCTCAATACCAACTAAATTTTGATATTATTAGATTTGAGTATGTTGCGCTAAATTCAACTGGGATGAATGAAAAATTAAATGCTATTTCACGTTTTAAAACTCTATATAAATTGAGTTATTAATTTCAACATGAAATGAGCACAAACACCTAAAAGTGTATGTATGGTAACAATTATCAATATACAGGCAGGCAACATTCACAGTTTTGTTATATGAATGGATAATTGCACACTACATATTCGTGTAATATTATTCCGTGAGCTTGGACATGCGCTGCTGACGAAAATACAAACCGGCTTCTGGCTGACCTATAAGCTTTATTGACTGACTTATTTTCAAATATTTATACATTATGGTATTTCATATGTATTGTGTACTGAATAAAAATGTTTTTTTGAACTTAATATTTATAATATACATAAAATCTGCATCGCTAGGTGATCTTTTGAGGGGTTGTTGAAAAAAGTTTGAAAAATTTCCCTAACGAAAGATGTTTCTTGTTATTGTTAAAAATAAAACAATAAATAAGTCAGGAAACAATTACAAAATTAGCACAAACAAAATTAACAGCATAAAGTAGGTTTTCTTCATATTTATAATGATGGGAATGGCTTAATCAGGTACATAGTTTCGAGAGGTTTACTTCATATTTTTAATGATGGGAATAACTTAGTTAGATATATAGTTTTGATTAACTATATTTTTCTTATAGGTACGTATTATTTTTGTCATTTCTTATATTACATGCATTTATTATGTAACGTTGTACGAAACCCTATTTCTTAGTATTTTTTTTTAATTTACTCAACCTTTACCTGATTTATAATATTTATTTTTCTGAAAAAATCCCAACTTCCGTGATTCTTCATAACTTAATCATTTTTTCCATTCTCTTCCATTTGTTTCAGCAGCAAAGAAATACGAATAACATAATTTGAACAGGTATGTGTACGATGTTGCGTAATTACTTCGTCCATCATATTATCATGTGAGGAAATAAACTTGCAACGAGCAACGTGTTGAATAATAGACTAGTCTGCACGTACATCTAACTTTGGGACCGGTTTGATCGACGTGTAGTGAAAGTTGCAGGAAACTGGCGAATTAACTGATATTAATTATGATGCCGACGCGAAGGGCTGTAGTGCGGATGTGTGTTACTTCTGCCATAAGTTATTAGGCGCGGCTTATGTAACTTGATTTTCCGATTCTTCTTGAAGTCTGCCTTAGTCAGGTGAGAAGATATTCTTTTACTTTCGTCGGGGATAATTTTTTCGGGGGAGGGGGGCGTTTCTTACGTGGATATATATATATATATATATATATATATATATATATATATATATATATATATACATATTTATAAAACTTGGAAAAGCTTGGACAAATCGATTTCAGGTTAAGCTCACGTTATATGGTAAACGTATTCTGAGATGCTCATACTGAAAAAGAAAAACAACTTCATGGTTTGGTGACGAACTGAATACATTCTGTTTGACTAACATGTAAATTAATATCCGTTCAATTAAATTTTAAAATAAGGCTTATTTACGAGGAATAATTTAAAAACTCAGGTGCAAATTAAAATTTATAGGCGAGTTTCTTTATGGAATAAAGTTTCTACAAATTTCAAAATGAATTATACAATTCACAAACCATCCGTCTGCATTCTGATGGAAGTACATGAATAACTAATGTAAATAAAATAATGTCGGTTATTATATCAAAATATATGAGTAAAAACGGTATATTTTTCTTTTAACTGAAGAAATTAGATCTACTTTATTGTCAGCAGTGGTCAATTTCTATCGAAAATATAAAAGCTCGTATTTCCTTTTTTTAATTTATGTCTGCACATACGAACAGTAATAATTGGATAAATAGAATTTTATTGTTAAAATAGCTTAATTTTACATATCTCACACACAATATGTGCGTAATGAAAATTCACATAATTCACAATTCTATAGAATTTTCTAATTAATTATGTTTCAGTAACGATAATGAAAATTATATTTATGACTTATTAGTTCAAAGTTAGTGTAAATAACGCATTTTCTAATAAACATTGTATTATTTAGGAATTCTTGGGATCTAATAAATATGATGTTTAAGAACAAAGGTACACCTACTTCTAAAAGCCTTTTCTGGAATCAAAATCTTCCTTTTTGCACGTGCATTTTTATTGTATTATCTCTAAACTATATATAATATCTATTTTTAAATCTATCAGGAATATAATCTATTTTATATGAATAACGGACTGACTAAAATTTTTATGTCGTTTATTCGTACATTGTTATTTTAAATCAATGTTATGCTGCATTATTTAATCCAAATATATTTTGTTTAATTTTATTTGACCGTTTTTAATTTCTAACATATGTTCTGCTAAAAGAGGAAAATCCGTAATTAGTAATGGGAGAAAATCGAAATAGTTCTCTTTTACAATTTATTTTAGGGAATTTTTTTGATTATGGTTTTACATTATAAGCTTTTTAATATTTAATTATAAAAAATTAAATGTAGCTGATATTTTTCGAACAGGATAAAAACCTTCAATTTGCGCTTTTACATGGTCTTTCATATTTTACACTGTATATCGAATTATAGAAAATGATTTGCATTAGGTCACTAAGTTGATTCTTTTCAATCGGGGCTATTATTAAACTTTTCCAGATAAACTATTATTAATCCCGACACAGAATAAACAATCAAAATCTAATACCTTTCATAAAAAAATTTTTTTCTATCGAAATTATATTTTGCTGCAGACATATTTTTTCTATGTTGGCATCATTATGCGCAGAAGGGAATTATTTCATATCAAATTAACAAATAGTTTGATATAACAGAAGTTACTGGCTGGCCCTACATATAAGGGTACTATTATTATATTTAAATCAAAGCGATATTTCTACTGTTTTAGTGTGCGATTGCATCACGAATCACTGTCATTCAATAATAATAGGTTGCATGATAAATAATATTATTTTTAATTTATTTTACCCTGTGCGTTATCTTAAAGACTTTTCTTACTTCCTTGATGAGTTTAATTACGATGTTATTAGATTTCGGGATTATAGAGGAATATATGCTCGGCGTACATGTTTAACTGCGTGACCAGTTTTCAATTTCCACAAATAAATTGCTTGATCTTTTCCTGGATAAAGTTTTAACTACTACATAGGATAGAAACTATATTAGAAATTGTTTATAATTTTTTTTTCTAAACAGTATAGTTAAAAAACCACCGTAGTGAGATTTTCAAAAAAATTTAAATCGTGAGTCCGACATTCTGAATTCTTTCTGTACTAATCAGTTCTCCTCAAAGGTCAGAAACTTGTTTCACACAAAATAAATTCTCATATAGCTTATCGACTTCTTTTTGAAAAGCTGCAAAAAAGATAATATTCTATTTGCCTTAGAATAAAAATTTAAAGTGACTTAACACGTGAGTTATAAACCAGCGTGAGGTAAAAATTTCACATCTCACTTGTCACTATCAATAAAAGTAAATTCCATTTCAATTTTAGTAGGACAATATTTTAAATTATTAAACATATTAATATACACGTATTTTGAAAGCAATCGTTCTTAATTATTTGGTAATGGAGCATTTAATTACACACATAATTAATTACAAATATTAGTTGATACATGTAATCTGTCATGTTAATAAGAACTAAAGTCCATATTTAAAAAAAAAAAATTAACCATTAATAAATCAATTTAATTTTTAGATGAAGAAGTTTTTCTATTGATTAGACTCTCCTTCACTTTAATAAATAATTCTTATGTGATTAGGAACTGCATTAAATTATGGCGAAAAAACAATAATTTTAATAAATGACGATAAATCTTAGGGTCGGTTTCTCTCTCTTCCCTTTGCATTATAAATATTATATTTTGTGAAACATAAAGGGAAAAAGCAAAATCATCTTTTAAAAAAAATTGGTGAGATATAATAAACTCGAATGTAAAGTAAAATAACAACTGCACACTATACTAATAGATAAGTAGAAAAATCAGTTGTTCGATATAATAAAGAACCCACACATACAAGGATAATGAGAGGTTTATGCTTTGTATTTTGTATCTAGAGTATGGTACTATACCTTTCTTTACAGATTTGAAATGAAAATTTTCTTCCCTTTTATTGAAAGCAAAGACTTTGTCACAAGTTGAGGCTAATTGGAAATTAATCTGAATAGTAAGAAATACAGGACAAGACAGGTAGCCTACATAATTATCATTGCTCATATTTTTATATAATTATTGACAAAATGCTACAAGTTTTGAAACTGGATGGTGATTATTTATATATCAGACAATTATATTTGTATAGGATGTTTTGAGCAAACATGTAATCATTGAATAAGTTATAATACCTTTCTAACTAACATTGAGTCGTAAAATTGAAAGGGTATTTCTAATGGTGGTCATATCGCTTTAGAAAGACCTAAAAAATAATTAGGCACAAGTAAAAATTACATGTAGCACTTTTCTTCAAAAGATCCTTTCGCGATAAAAGTTTTCATTATTTAGAACTACATATTACTTTATTTTATTATTAAGGAAGCTAGCAATTATTATCCTAAAATTCCTATCTAATTAATAGAACGGGAAACTATGGAATTATCTCGTCAATTAATGCTATTAAGGAATTCAGATTGTTAATTAATAAATTTAAAAGTCTGCTTCACAACGTACTGATTATTGCCATTTCAGATTATTGGCTCAACTCTGGTAAGTTTGAAAAAAATTATTTAATTCTATTGAGCAAAAGTTTAGCCATCATTTTTATGGTATTGGATCCTGATTTGCATCTCCGAAAAAAATCGATAATTAGAACGTAAAATTTGAAGTACGCAAATATTCAATTAGGGTATATCGGGCTCCTAATTACGCATTTTAAAATATTGGGGTATTTATTCGCCTTAGGTAAATGTTTACTTCAAAATAATAATAATAAAGGATGGTTTAATTACTAATAACATTTATTAAAAGTTTTAGCAAATTTATATTTATAATTAATTCTTTTTGTCTTATGCGGAAACAATTTTTTAATTTTAAAACAGGTTAACACTATATGATATATGTTAATGTATATATATATATATATATGTGTGTGTGTGTGTGTGTGTGTGTGTGTATGTGTGTGTGTGTGTGTGTATGAATTTAATAATAACCCACATGCTATTTTATACTTGCATTATGTATTATAATTGGCAGTCAGAAACTATTGTCAAAAATATCTATATCTGATTACCACAGCTATTGATTAACGGTTATGTTATTCGTTTTACTTCAATTGTAAAATATCTTCGCCTACTAATTGACCAACATCTCACATGGCGTTCTCAAGTAAATGACGTTATTGCTAAGATTTTCTTCAAACTACACTCTCTCAAACAGCTTCAAAATGTTCTTAAACTGCGAACTAAAATACAAATTTGACAAACTTTACCTCTGCCTCTTCTTGATTATGGGGATGTGTGCTATTCTAATCTTAATGAAAATTTACTCAATATATTAGAACTACTTCAAAATCTGTGTATTCGATACATTTTCGGTTTTAAAAAAAAAATTACCATATATCCGAGTATCGTTCACATCTTAAATGAAACTTAGTGATGATAAAAATTCGCGATCGACGCAATCTTCACCTTCTATGTTTTGTATATAATATGCTCAACAATCCCGTTATACCTTCATACCTTAAATCTAGATTCCAAAACCTGCCATCCCATGACCTCAAACTATGATCAAACAATAGGCATATCCTCCTAATCCCACAACATAGCACGGAATTGTATGGCGAATCCTTAACCGTATATACTACTCAATTGTGAAATGAACTGACTACAAAGTGCACCCTCGCTCTCTGTGTTCAAAAGTCGTCTGAAAATACATTATCTATCATAATTTGACAGATCCTAATCTCTTCCATTATAACCCATCCTAGTCCCTACCTACTCCTAAAGTATCGTTTTGCTTTGGTTTTTAATTAATATTATTTTATTGCACCATATATATAGTGTATAATGTATTTTATTTTTTTAGTAGAATTAATTTATGTTTAAAGGTGACTTACAGTCTGCCACAGCACTTAATGTTCTCATCCAATTCATTGTGGCCGGCTATAACATATTGCTTTTGTAGCGATAATTCTGCCACTGTTTACCTAGTTTTCTAAGGTTATAAATAAAGTAAATAAGTAAACAAATATATAAATAATCATAAATGTGAATTTTAAGCAGACATGCTGAAATGTGTATAAATATTGTATGTATATATAACTTTTCCTGTTAGAATATTCTTATTCAAATTACTATTTTTATTTTATCCCCCAAATACAAAAATGGTGCTGTAAAAAGAGATAACTAAACATTTTAATTATCTTCACTGTCACAACTAAGAATCGGTCTCGGTCTTTTTTCAGAATTAACATGTTGATCATCTTTTACTACTATCAGATTCTCCTCTCTTAATTCTATGTCATACTCATTTAATACTTCCTTTAATATTTACTTTTCAAGGGTTCCATTTATTCGAAGACATTGAGCGTGATTGACAATTATGAGTAAGTATGCTAATATGTCATTCAATCTAATTCAAATATTTTTCAGACATTTATTTCTTTACCAACCAATCAAAATAATGATTTGGTGGATATGATTATTTATCGGATACACAGGAAAGTAAGTGTTATCACGAATATACCCAATGTTGTGATACATATAATGAATCTATAAATCTAGACTAAGTCAACAAGCCATATTTCTTTGGCAAAGTTATGAAATAACGTGGTGCCTTTTATCGCATAGTTTTTATATCTAATTTTTTCGAGGGTTTTAATTTTCCTTTTTTTAATATCCTTCTTTCACTACATATTAGGTTTCAGCAAAAGTTGTTTGAATTGGCTTTATTTGATAAAAGTTTTTTTTTATAACGATACTTCAGAAATCCTGTGGAAAGCAAATCGTGATAATATTTTATCGTGATAATATTTATACAAAAATAGAACGGATTTTATATCTTAATGTTATTGGGATCGAAATTAATTAAATAGAATCTTTCGAAGCATCTTCAGTCAGATAATGTAACTTAAGCACGGACACATGGGAAAACAGCGTACTTTATGGCAGTTAGTTCAATGTTACACTACGCAAGCGTGGGCCAGGTGCATAGAATATTGTGATGATGTTGGCTTTGTTAATAATCTTAAAGGTAATCGTAATACATACCAAATCATGCACCAAACCATGGTTGAATTTAATTATCACGTTGCTAATTTTTATTGTCATAAGAATACCATTCAAAATTTCCATGTGAAAGAACTTTTGCGGACGTAAATTTTCATTGAAAATCTCATAATGCTCTTTAACAATACTCTCCAAGAAATGCACGCATCCAATATACTACCTACACTACAATCAAGTCTATCTTTACTATTTTTATATACTTTGCAGGTATATACAGGTTGTCCAGTGGCAGATTTCAATGTTTGAAATGTTTGAAAAAAAAAACTACACCTCTAATACAAAGTAGGTTTATTTTAATTTTATAACAACAAATGCGGATTTCATTTTTTAAAAACCACGTTTTCCCAATGGCGGCCATCAAGTCTGACACACTTTTCGAGTCTAGCACGCATGTTTTCAAAAACGCGTTTGCAGAGCGACTGGGGTATCCTACTGACTTGGGCTCGAATATTTTCTTTAAGTTGTGTCACAGTGCTCGGATTTGTTTTGTAAACAACGGATTTTAAGTATCCCCATAAGAAAAACTTACATGGGCTTAAATCGGGTGAACTAGGTGGCCACGGTATGGTACCGTTTCGGGATATGTTTTTTTCTGGAAATAACTGCCGCACTGCATTCATGGACACATTAGCAGTGTGAGCTGTGGCCCCGTCCTGCTGGAACCATGTGTTTTGGTTGAAGGATGGACTATTCTCTAATTCAACTTCTTCTTCTGGGCATATCTCTCCGAATTCACAGTTACAGTTTGGCCACGTTGATTTTCAAATAAATAAGGCCCTATGATTGCAGATGCAGACATGGCACACTGTATTTAATTCATATATTCTTAACTAGATATCTGAACTTAGACAAGTTTATAGCCTTTGGTGTTAGGATAATTATGACCGCATTCGTTACAAGGCAAAACGTCAGGCTCTTTTCACTAATGTCTGCTAAGTGCTGTATATCATTTATTCTGATTCTTGAAGTGTGTATACAGAATTAAAAATAGTAAGAAATAAGTACGAACCATCGCCACATTATAAATTAAAGTACTAATACGGAGTTGAATATCACCATTGTCTAAATACTTACTTAAATCTTCGATTAAATGCTTAATAGTAGGTAGATATTAGGTGAAATTTATTTATTTATTTCATAAAAAATAAAAAATAAAAATTGTATCATAAAAAAAAACAAAAAAAAACTGTGCCTTCTTCAACTTGGCTAATATTTTTGCGATAAATAAAATTAATTAATATGGACATACTACTATTTTAATTAATTCTCGCGTAGACGCCGAAAAACGAAAGCCATCCCCGCGCCTCTCCACCTCACTTGAGAACAAACGTGTAGGCACAAGTAATATTTATATATTTAATAAGCTTGGGATTTCTTTGCGCTTTGTCGTGCAGGTGCGCACAGTTTCGTAGATCGCAATAATTGTAAATAAATTTCTGCGCATAAATTTTTTGAAATTTAAATTTTGGGATGAAACATGAATGGGAATAGTTACAAAGTTTTAGAAGAACTTGCAAGTATCGGTGGTGAAATGAGTGAAATTGACTTCACTTCGAAGCAGGATTAAAATATGTAAACAGAAGTTTATTAGGTGCGTAAGTTTTCAATGAATGAATTGAATTTCACTTTTTTAAGTGAGCCTTAATATTATTACAGATGTAAACAGGTAAAATTACAAATATTATTATAGTCCTAAGCCCGCAAAAGTTCCAAAGAAGAATTTTAATCTTAATTCACAAAGCATACATAGATTCTTTTCATTCAGATTGTATTGAAGCTTGCGTGATATAAATATCTTTCGGAAATACCTCATTAATATGTAATAAAGATGTTTAACTCTTTTGTCATAATTTTTATATTATCAGGATCCGGGAAAATATTCAAGTGCGGGTGTTCTCACATGTATTTTTCACAACTAAAACGATTTATGTTCAAAATCAAACGTATGCTTCCAATTTTTTTTATTTCAGATTAGTCTGAAGTAAATACAAGTGTGTTTGATTACATTTTAGCGTTTTAAAATTGGTCTATTACAATTTCAAAGTGTAAACAAATCTCAAAATATATCTTACATAAGTAATAACTTGTAAACAAAAACGTTTACTGTACTATGGATTCAGTACTAATTCCAGAATGGATTATTAGAAAAATAAGTACCATTCCATTATTTCAGTTTATGAGAAATTATGGGAAAGTAATTACTATTTTTTTAACAATATAAATATAACAGGTATTGAAAAAGTGTACGAAATTAATTTTTCGACTGGCGATTGCCATCGGTTTCAATTTTTATCACACCCGACTTTTAAACAGTAAAATTGAATTATACGCTTTTTTGAAAGTAAAATTCCGTTAAAAAAATGAATCTTTTAAGTATTATAAAACCAAACCAAGAACTATACATTTTCTAATTACTTGTAAAATTAAATTCGTCTTTCAAAATCATAGCATTTTTTCAAAGCCAAAACGATTTTTAAATTTATTCGTTATCATAGATATAAAACGTCGAAAGTGACAAGAATATTAATGTATGTAAAAAATGGTTTATGGGTACCTCTATCAAAAACCAAAGCAAGTTTTTACAACCGTAAAAATAATAAAAGAATCTATAATCCTGAATATGTGGATATGTTTATTCATACAATATTTTCAATAACCACAGATATTTTTAATATAAAAGTATTTTAAAATGTAAGTTCAATGTTAATATGTAATTTTTAATATAAATGTATTTTAATATGTAACCTCTTTTATTTTCTCAGTTTTTTTATTATTGATATCCTAAATTCAAGCTTTTCTGTAAGCTTCTCTTAGGTTTTGATGACCCGCCGCGATGCAATTAATTATCGAATATCTCAATCAATTCTAGATGAAAATTTTAAATTTGGAATACATTAGAATATTGTATTCCTCTCCAGTTATATAAACAAGTATTAATGCAGTATTCAGTAGTGTGGCTAGTAACTTGGGGGCGCATTATTGTGTATTTACAACCGATTAAACGAACGTAGACGAAAATTAAAAATTTAGCATAACTATAAATTTTCTAGTAATATATTCTGAACTAATTGATTAAAATGCGGTATAGGTCAAGGTACATTTGATGAATAAATAATAATTTGTGGACGCTAAGTCAGGAGAATATTATGGATGTGGTAGAATCTACCAATTAAAATTCAATAACTTCTGGCGGACGACTTAATTACGTGCGGCCCGGCGTTATCGTGAAAGAAATATATTTCTGAATGTTCTTTATGTTTGTCTTGTATTTCTGTGCGAAGTTTATCAAGTTGATTGCAGTATATTGTTTAATCTATTGTGGTGCTTGTTTTTTCTAGTAATAGCTCCTAATACAAAATTCATTTTGCATTCCACCGAACAGATAACCAAAGTTTCTTTTGATGAAGTTCAGTTTTTGGATTCAATTTTCATCCAATACTTGCACGTGATTGTAACTAAGCACTGCTGCCAGACAACCTGGGGTAAGGTAAGGCGGGGATCCCTTTGAATTAATTATTATAAAAGGTCTACGTAAATTTTCACTGGTCGTCCTCTGCAGGAAAAACCTTTTAAATTATAATTCTCATTCCTGAATCTCTGAAACCAATGTCTTGCAACTGAGAACGTATCTTCACTTTCTTTATTACGTATATTTCGAACAGCTGTGGTAAGAACTATCGCATATGCATATATATATATATATATATATATATATATATATATGTATATATATATATATATATATATATATATATATATATATATGTATGTGTGTGTGTGTGTGTGTGTGTGTATAATAAGAAGTTTTTTAATGATTAAATTAAATGCCCCCAATTATTGTAAAGTGAAAATCAGTTGAGAATAAATATTAATTTCTTGCAAACTAAATTAACATTTTTGCCCCCAACAACAATCAATGTAATAAAAATAGCCCTGGTGGGTTTTTTATTACATTGAGTGTTTGTATTAGAAAGACAAAAAGTTTTAAATGTTTACTTGAAAATGTATTCACAATTAAATGAAACTACGTGATTTACTATTATTTCTGCTTTCTTTTAGTTTTTAATTATTGAAAAATGTATTGCTAATTAATAAGATTATTTGAAAATGTATTGCAAATATTTAGTTATAATATAGGATATACCGAGAGAAAATAACTGAAGCTCAGGAAGCGTGTTTGTAGAAAATGGTAAAAAATAGCCAAACATCTCAACATACCAGCTATTTAACAATTTGTTTTAGGATTAGATCTTTAAGAATAATATTGCGTCAAGAAATAGCTGCTGTTTTTGCTGATAATTTCTTATTTACTTTCAATATTATGGTCTGCCCGAGTTGAGCCGATAAAATTAAACGCAAAGAAAACTTAAATTGAGATCCATTAATATTTATGTAGAACCCGAAATGATAATTTGTTGACACATTTTGGAACATAATTTTTTTAAGCGAAATTGATCCTGAATTTATCTTTAGCGTATAAAATTAAAACATTGACCGGGAAAAATTCAAAAAGGATAAAAATGGTACAGGTTATAAGTTTCCATAAGTCTGTAGATTGCCTTATAATTAGAGATATATTTTACGTGTCATTTGTCTTATAAACTTTGAAACAGAAACTTGTCTTTATAATTCCAAAATATATGACTTTTTAATTTTTATCAAGAGTTGGTTGTATTCTGATTGGAGGATTCTGCATTGGATAAATGACTTTGGGTCTGAATTAGTTTAGCAATGTATTAGAACAGACTGAAATATTAAAATTATGGACATGTTTAACCTTTTTTTTTAATTCAAATTGGTAGCATCTACTCATCAACGTTTATAAGTCTTCGTGAATGCAAAATTCGGTATATTAAATTAGATCTGTGACCGATGAAAATACGGAATTAACATAATAGTTAAAATTAGGGAGATTAAGTCGTTCTTACTTATACACTCTATCTTTCTTACATATACATATGATAGGATCATGAAGAGTTAATGAAATATTTTACCAAATACGGACAACATGGTCAGAGCCTAAAGTATTTTCACAAAAATCTCGAAAATATTTTACCTTCTCGTCACGAAGTTATGAAGCGATAGAGGAATACAAAATACATAATTTTGTGGGTACCAATTTAAAGATAATAATAGCTATTTTTACAGTAGTTTTATTGATGAGACCCACCATATGAGATGAGATGAGATTCACCTAGCATTAAGGTTATGACCAAGAATCGTTATTCATACAACTTATACACAGTTATGTTCATATACGGATTACTTTCAAACTATGGTCTAAACTTCGCTTAATGCTGCAAAATATCAATTATTATAAAGTTCAATATTCTCAACATAGAAGTAAGATATTCTATTGTTAATTTAGGACGTATAATGGAAAATTACCAACACTAAGTAAAATTCCTTGTAAGAGCACTTTGCTTCATGTATTATTGTGTTATGTATAAGTATATACGTGTAGTCACACATCTAGGACTTCATGTGGAATAAATAATATAGATGAAGTGCCGTTTGGGTACGCTGAATCATCTCTAGTAACGAACCGGGTCCGCGTCCCCAAGTAATGATAAACGTTGTTACTACCCCTTGTCGGAGCTCAAATTGGTTGCTTTTTATGGTAATTAAACACTGGTGAAGAAATTCAGTGATCCATTAATCATAGACGCTTTGTTTTCTTGCGTTTTGCAGATTAGGCTAAATCATTAATAGCTTCTTATGTTTAGTAATAATTGACATTATAACTTACGAGACTTCTATTTTGCAGTGTTTTATTCGTAATTGAGAAAGTGACGTACATTAAGAAGTTATGAGAGTATCATATTTTTATTTAATAAATAGTTCATCAAAATTTATGTCCATTAGAGAGAATAAATTAATAATGTTTTTTATGTATGTACATTATTTAAAATGAGAATAATTTTATATATCTGAAGTTATTTTAATACATATTGGAATTGGGCTCGTAAACAAAAAATGGGTGAAATACTATTCTGAAAATTAGATTTAATGTAATGGTTTTTCACGCTACAAATCAAAAAGGGAATTCTTTTCTGTAGTTTGTATATCATTACCCCTTATTAAACCGCAGTTTTTGGTTAATGTTAGGCAATTTTCAGACAAAAAATTTAATTTAATGCGATGTGACTGCCGAACGCAGTGAGGAAATTCTGTTATAATTACAGCGCAGCATTGTCCGTATTGATCATAAAATTATATATTTTTTTAAGTTCAAATTATGATTATAATGTCATGGAAAACAGTTATAAATATACTGAAAAGTTAACGGAATAGAATATAAAAGAAAAATAAAATTAAAATGTTTACACTTTAACTGTAACAAAATGAACGCAAAACTCAGTGAAAACGGAAAAAAAGATTTGATATTCTGGAGTAAAATTTGTTTTGATTTGAAATATATTTTCAAAAACTCATACGTGAATTATCAAATGGTATTTAACGAATATATCATTGACAATATTTGTTTTTCTTATTTTGGTTAACACTTAGTATTAAATTTATATGGTTTCATACATTTTATTATTTTGAAAGTATTACTTTTTTTAAGTGTAATTATTTTATGAGATTGTCAAGTATTATGATGGTTACATATTTTCACTACGATTGGTTTTCCTTTGAACCTATTTTATGTCTATGGGTTTATTAAAGTTAATCCCATTTAAAGCTACCTTATAATTACTTTATCTATCTTTAAAATTTGCATCGAGTACAATGTCTTTCCTTTTTTACCGTATTGTATACCTTTATGGCACGTCGTATATTTAGCAATTAATATGCTAAAGTAAGTTAAGCGCTCTTTTAATTGTAATATTCTTTGGTCTAATGTAAATACACGAATAAATATGAAAGCTCTAGTAGTTTTAGATACCAAAAATAATGCCCTGAATATATATATATATATATATATATATATATATATATATATATATATTTATATATATATATATATATATATATATATACATATATGTATATATATATATATATATATATATATATATATATATATATATATGTACGTTACGTAATTATTTACGTTTAACTATTATAGAAAGTCTGATTATTTTCCTTGTTTATATCGGTAATTTGACTGAAGTAAAGATTATTTATTAATATTAATATTTAAAAAAAATACAGGTAAAAACTTATTTACTTCTTACTAATAATATATTGTCGCAATTTTTTTAAATTTTATCTTAGGCGGTTTTGGAAACAAAGAGATATTACAAATTGTTTGTGATATTTTTCTATGTACTTAACTAACAAAAGATTTATAGACATTAGAGTTGAAAATAAGTAGATATAATACTGAACATGTTGGAAGTGTGGTGTAAGTCCTTTTCAGATTCTGTTGAAATTCGTTTAAAGTCAGATCACGCTTGTAAAATAAATTTAGGAATATATGCTTCATTAAATCCCTTTGGCAAGAACAAATCTTGAATACCAGCAGACATTTTGTTACACATTGTGTGTGTATGTATGGGAAGAATTTTTTAAGATAAAATTTTAACGAAGGATTTTATACGACAAACAAAACCTTATGGCCTAAAACCCGTTCAAGTAGAGATGGTGCTAGTTCTAGTGTTAGGTCTAAAACATCGATATGTTCATATTTTGATTTATTTTACCACAAAATGTTAATTAAACCTGATGTACCATATTAAATGAACTTCATGTTTGTAACGATACGAAGAATTTAGTCTTTCATTGAATTTAGTTTAATGATGTTAGTTTCTTTGATGCTCAAATTTTATTTTATGGCACACAAAGTATCACCTACTTTTTGCGCCCAAATTGATAGGAATAATAAAGTATTTAAAGTCATGATATTGACTTTTGGCCGTGATAAGTTGGCCAGTGACTGAATTTCAATCAATCCAACATACATGTAAAGAGGTGTTCGCCATCGACGTCTTCCATTTGTGGGCACGTTACGGATACTAAATATAGTCGTATATACTATCCATTTCTACGTTAGCGCGTTTCAGATGCCACGTTCGTATTAGCGCGAGTTGACCAAATTCGCTCCGACTTTTTTTAGGACTTAATCTTGTGGGATGCGTACGTTAGGGCATTAAATATCACATCTATTTTCTCCGATCATTTTCGGTCGTTTACCTAATGCGTAGTAGACTATAATTAATATAGATAACATACGTATTTTTTTCATGCTGTTTGATAACATAAATAATATTATTATGGTTAAATAAAAAATAGTTAAATATATAATCAAAATTAAGCTTATCTTTATCCTTAAGGGACGAACAAAAAACTAGATAATATGTATTAAAGTGATATTAATAAAAAAACTGAATTATTTCGACACACACACACACACAAAAACACATGTATATATATATATATATATATATATACATATATATATACATATATATATATATATATATATATATATATATATATATATATATATATATAAAAAAAGTGAAAATGCCCTTTTTTAATTGAGAGCAAAAATTTTACACAAACTTTAACACACCCAATACTTGCCCATAGTGCAGTGTTTACCCGCAGTGGCGATGTTTTCGCAGCTGTTCGCGAGCGCCGCTGAACAATGTGCAGAAGTATCGTATGTAGGAAAAAAATAAACAATAAGTCTATCTATTTTATTTCAGTCAGGGAATAACGTCTTACTTTGTTCGACACTTATTCCGGACAACGTGTATATGTATATATATATATACATACAAATATATATATATATATATATATATATATATATATATATATATGTATTAAAGTGTAATTTTACAATTTTGTTCTCTACGTAGTGTACTCTTTAAAACCCAGTTTCTGAGTGATATAAAAGGATTTTTTTATTTATGTGTAATAATAAATTTTACGATTTCCATGTAGATAAAAATCGTATAAATTTTTCTAACAAACAAAAGTCCTATATTTTGAAAGTTACGCAGGCAATGAGGCGCTATAATTTATTCACGATTAATTTATGCAGCTTTTCTTTTCACCCAGTGAGTTCCTATATCAATTATAGATTAACAATACATTACACGAGCATAAGAAACTAGACTGCTTAACATTACACTATACATGTAAACTACAATTAATTATTTTCTTTTTTTTTCCTTAAAAGTCGAGAAATTTAGATCTATGGTCTTTTTAATAATATTCAAACAGCAACAAGGACACGAAATTT
The DNA here is from genome assembly GCA_039881145.1 of Druceiella hillmani. Taxonomy (NCBI): domain Eukaryota; kingdom Metazoa; phylum Arthropoda; class Insecta; order Lepidoptera; family Hepialidae; genus Druceiella; species Druceiella hillmani. The sequence continues at coordinate 15,156,163 of JAYKKI010000007.1, read as the reverse complement.
TGTAATCTCTTTTTTATTCCAAATTCATAAACGGGAAAGGTTTTTTAAGTAATATATGAAATGTTACCCATTAAATTGAATATCTAATACGTATGTCACCAATAAACGATATAACCTTTCAATAATAATAAGGAAGATACATTACGAATACAAAATTTGATTATTACTACAGTAAGGGAATTATTTTCGAAGTAAGGGAAAGTATCATATGACTGTATGCTCTAAATCTGAATTAACTTTCAGAGGCTTTCTTAAATTGGTGATAGTTGTCGCAAATTGATAGAGCCAATTTCACGAATTCTAATCCCAACAGCACGACAATCGCTCAGTTATAGCGCTGTAAATATTCGCCTCTGAAATATCGCGCTGCTATTTTAATAGTGGCGTTTTTCATTAGTAATTTGAATTCGGGAAAGATAACACCAATACTGTTGCTTTTGTTAAGAAACCCATTAGATGTAGTTGGAGATCTGTAGACGTAAACTGTAAACAAACGGAAACAATCAAATGGTTTAGTGCTGCAATTTAAGTAGTAGTTTTAGTAAAAGTGATTGGTATGTTGATTTCGGAGTGAGTGTACATTTAGAGACCAATGAAACGTGGATTAAAAATATGTCGCATGAAAAGTGTTCTAAAGGGATGATTATTCCAATTTAAAACAAAGTGCCTCTTTTATGTCCCAGTAATGTATAGATTACGATTTTTGCAGATGAATGCGAATTCACCGTGACGGTCGAAAATGCAGAATTCTGTCGAAGACTTATCTATTGACTAGGAAGTTGATGAGTCTTCCTTCGATGGAAAGCAAAGTCGATTTTGTTCTCCTAATTTTAGCAAACAAAGTACTGAGTTACTAAATGTAGCACTTACGGATGTCTGCAAGCCAATAGAGTGTTTTTTTTGTGAGAAGAATATTTTAAAAATTTTTTTGATGATTGATAAATTTTTTTCATGATATTTTTTTTACTTCATTAAAAGTATAAGTGGAACCTTTTAATATTTCAAAGACTATAAAGTGAAGGAAGAAAACTTTCTACGAAAGAAAATTAAGATTTTGCATAGCGATAATGGAACAGAATTTTATAACAATAAATTCGATATTTTTTTGAGAAAGAGGGAAATGACACATAAAAACAAACCCTTGTATAAATAGAATGATTTAACTAAAAGGATGAATCGAACAGTCATTGAAAAGGCTAGATTTTTTTATTGGATAAAAAATTGTCTAACTGTGTGCTCAAGCAATTTTCTCGATCACGCGCAAATTGATCAACTGCCATGTCTGCCAGCAACAGCCGCGCTCGATGTAGCGGAAGTCGAGACCGCCACACAATCTCGAATCTCGCCGCAAAGTTATCTCCCACCAATTATCGCCGCACAGTCAATCAAATTCCTGTTACCGCTATCGACTACCATCATAGTCACGAGCCAAATCGCACTGTTATTAACACAGTAGATGTAGGGCCAATACAAGGAGATTCACGACATCATACTCATTTAATTAATCTACAAAAACTACGTTGTTCACAAAACTAACTGTAGCGGAATTTAACGCCCATGACTCATCCTACTGCCTTTTCGTAAAGAACAAGAAGTCCAAACTAATCTTTATGGTAGATATGGACGCCATAGTATTCGTCTTATTACAAAGAAGGGGTGCTTTAACGCAGTCACTATCATTTCAGTTTTACACCGCAAACATTATTGTAATTCTCACTTATGGACCAAAAATACTAAGGTTCGAAATAAAAACTCATGACGATCTTAAAAATGGCAATTTACTATCGCCTCGGTCAGTAAAAAGTCTTGGGAGCCAATTACTTGAAACAGCAACAGCTTAATAGTCGACCTGAAATATTGACACCTAACTGATAGTTGCAGAAGACTCGCCGTCGATGCAATACTACGCGCAACCAACGTGCCAACAATATACCGACGAAGTTTAAAATAAAAGCGATGAATGTGTGCTTGACACTGTGCTTAACTTAGAGCAAAATAAAATCTTGCCATAGAGGAATATAAATTGCTGCATAAATATTAAACTAAAAGATCTACAAAGAGCTAAGGACGAAAAATGCTCACATATTGCCACAAATTGTTTCCCTATTTATAAAAAACGTAGACAAAGCAGATCGTTAAAATAATGGAGCAATAACATGGTAGAATTGGATTGGAAACATGAAGTATATATTAATAAAAGAAAGAGAAGACTGAAAACAATTGGAAGATGCTTACACCGCTTAAGACGGTTTTTAAGCTAGAACAAAAATAAACAACTGACGTATACCTAATATTTTTAATACTATTATTTTAAGGTTACTAATCTAACAGAACTAATAAATTATATAAAATGAAAATATACTATAATATATAATTAGAGTTTCAGAAAATAAAAAATTTAATATCTATAAGCTCAAAACCAATGTTTATAAGGGGTATTTGGTGATTAGTATTACAGAAAACCAAATTGTATATGTATTAATTACATTAAAAGAAATGACAATTTTAAGAATCTAAGTTTTAAATGAAAGTTACTTTTTACTCCAAAATCTAAATACATAAGATAGTATTAATTTTTTAGGATATACGTTCGTAGTATTTTCTGCAAGGAAAATTCTGTTTGATTTTAGCACTTATCACACAGTATGTCATACCGAGTATCCCGATCCCTAATCTTAGTGAAGGTTTCTTAAAAGAGCAAATTGTCTTCCTGTTAAAATATAATACAAGTTATGACCTGGATTGAAATATATATAATCTTTATTTCTGTTATACATCCGAATGAATTCCCGGGCAGTAGCTAGTAGGTTATAAATGATAATCCAATATGTCGTGTTGTTCGTTTCTGTACCGCTAACAGCTCTAATAAAAGGAATCTGTCGTAATAGGATACAAGTGTAATCCGCAATTATTTATAGAATGTGGGAGGAGCAAATGTATAATAAATTTAATGAACAGTCTGTTTTGTTACATTCTCCGTCAATTGGATATCTTGCTTTATAAAATTTAACATATGTAAACATTTTTTTTTATTTGTTTACTTATCATATTATTCAGAAATTTCATTTCCTATTTTATTAATAAAGTAATTGTTAACTTTGCGGCAACAATTGTAGTCGACAATATTGAAATAAGGTGCTTCACTCTATTAGCCACACTCTATTGTATTCTTTGCTTCCTTATTAATTTCTATATAGGATACTGCTAGCTTTACCTACTGAAAATTAAAACACTAAAAAACTCGAATTAAAGTATTTGTAACCTCGCACTTATAAGATGCTCTCCTACAAGATATGTGTACACAATAGCTACAAATTATAAGACGGAAGTTGTAAGATGGAAACTATTTTCAGCAAAATCCATTCAACAAAGTGAACAATTTTAAAAATCGTGACAGTCTAAATTAAAAATTAAGTAATTGTTATTAAAAGTAAGTAAAAAGAGAATACCCATCCAAATAGGTCTAGTGTCTGTTAAGTTAAGTAGTCATATTAATTATAACATTTCATAACTTAATACACAAAAAAATGTTCATTCCAAAAAAAAGAGAATAGAGGGGTTGCAAAAAGTGACGTAGTTAAAAACTGAGTTAAGGTTAAAAATGATACAAGTGGTTGTATGGGTCTTCTATAAAAATTAGATGTATATAAGATTCGAGGGATTCTGACTAGAACTTTCTGATAAACTACACCTCTTTCCATTACTTCCTTTTAACAAGATATTCCAATAAAATAAAATGATTGTAACTTTGACACTAATATTTAATAAATGCAAGGACAATTTCATGCAGGTCGTCATATATTTAGCAAATGATCATACGTACATAGAATATGATAACAACCCGTCTGTTCACAAGCACCCTTACTAAAAGAGCACGTCCGCCAACCACACACCCACATTCTTACACGCCCGAGGTAGCAGGTCTGTCGACGTTCCATTTCGCTCGACCACCTACCTGCCCGCGCACATGTGCTAGCCCACGCGCACACCGTGGTCCAACAGATCGATCTGGATGACATTCGGCAAGTAGCAGTTCATGAATATTTTAGATTATCACAATTTAAGGAACCGCACTGAGAAATCTGTTCGACTCGCAATAAACCTGCCATTAAATTAAATCATATTTAATCATCAATTTATTAACAATATCTTTTCATTATTCAGGTGGTGTAAAATATTTATTTGCCTTACCAACATATCGATTGTGGTAAATTGTTTTATTAAGGCGTGACGTCCAACGATAATGATTGTAGGATATGCAGCTGATATAAATGAACTTATGAAGTTAAATAACATGACGTAAAATTAGACCAGTTTGTATTGTTTTACCACTAATCATTGGCCGGTATTACTAGGTATTTAGCCACTGAATACAACATTTTTAAAATAAATGCATATGATGTCTCCTGAAGACCACCTCTGGTTTAAAAAGCATTTATAAGTGTGATTGTAATCATTACGGCTTCATATATTTTCGCCGACGACTTTGTACCAAGTTTCTTTCAAGCATATTGAAAGCTATTTACATAATACTCTTTACTTTCGTAAAAAGTATTTCATTAATATCTGAAAAAGTATGGATATAAAATATTTTTTTAGCTCTCACAGCGGTGTTGTAAAAACGTGATGAAATGGGAATAGAAAGCGTGAGTGGAAAGCCATCAAATATGCAAAAACATAATCACAGATTTCTGATATTGGTGAAACTAAATATTATTTAAATTCCATGTGTTAAATTTATGAACATGTGAAATGTATCAAATACGAGTATTGTAGGCACAGCCATACGATCTAAAGCAATCGAGTAAAACGTATTGCGTTATAGTCTCAATAACTAACCAAATATTAACTTTCCCAATTAAAGATTCCCAATTTTTTTTTAATGTTTTATAACCGATAGTTTTCGAGATTAGAAGAAGGTATAGCAAATTTTGGAATTTTTGGGAATCTTTAGAAATTTCTAGCTAAAAAGAAATCGTATGTTTACGGAATAATATTTTAATAAGATTATGCAAGATTCTCTACAGGACGACCTTGATCAAAGTTTCTTTTGACTTCACTTTCATCTATCAAAGAAGTCTTCAATATTAAAAGTTAAACTTTTCATGCTTAATGACTTTAATTCGACTATTATTACCAAAAACTATATCGAATTCACCTTTATATGTGAAATGATCTTCGAAGAAAACCCCGTGATAAACAGCCAAAGGTGAGTCCTTGTGTATTTCGCTTTTTTTTCTAATGTTGACGTGGAATACTTAAAGGAAGATTGATTTGTCTTTCAAAATGCATGTGAATGATATTTAAGTATGATTAGCTTCATTTCGCAATGTCATAAATCCCTATGTAATATATCTAAAGAGCGTGAATTACCATAAATGCGGAAAGTAAAATAAATTGGGTATACCGTGTACATAGAAAGCTAAGTGCAAAGTTTAAATGAAATAATTGCATTAGTCGGAAGTAAATTTTTTAAAGAAATCCAATGTAGTGTGGTTTTTATATGCGTCTATATTTAAACTTACTGATAGCAGCTAGCGTTTCAAATTTCGGCGATCTATTCAAAATATCGAACTGCACAAATTAATATTTTATTTTGCCAAAAACAATTAACTTAATGGCTTTATCTTTATGTACTTACACAGAGCTCACACATTGTCAAGTGAACTTCACGTTTGCAACGACATGAACATAGTTATTCCGTCGTCGAATTTTAGTGAACATTTTTTTTGCCGTATTTGAGGATTATTTAATCGTCTTTAAAGGAGTTTTATTACTACATAATTATACTGATAATCTCAAATATTTTAAAAGATTACGAATTCACATCTTTCTGTAAAATACACATTCACAATTTATTTCTTTCGTTATCATTGAACTTGATCTAAAATTATTTATTCATTTCACAAATTATGCTCAATCGATAGCCACTGCGATTATTTTAGAGTCGGTAGTAAAAATTAATTAGATTCTGAAATTAATCGCTTTCAGCGACACGCTGATTGTAATAATAGTTTGCGTTATTCTTGATCTCTATTTTTCGGGGCAATTAAGGATAATTAACTTAGTACCCTGTTGTTGAATAATAGACTAGTCGGCGCGTATATTTCCCCACTGGGGTCGGTTTGATTGATGTCTCCTGAAAGTTGTGGGAACTTGTGAATTATCTCTAATTATTTATGTTGTCGGCGTGAGGGGTTATAGCATGATGCGCGCGTCGTTGCCGCTTCGAGTTAGAGCGGCGTGGTTTTCGCTTGACACAATTTTCTTTGACATCCGTCACCTATTAGGGAATAAACTTTTATTTATTTTCGTTGTGCATTCTATTTGGACCTTAGTACTAGTGTTTGACCTGGAATCGCCAGCTTATGTATAGGATAATTCAAATACGTAATTTCATACATTACGTTCTATGAATTTGATTATGATCACTTAAGTAGTATTTTTTTTGGTTTTTCAATTGAGACAATTATTAAAATTTATAGAACCAACAGGACATACTAATAATTCTAAATTGAATCAAAAAGCTTGTAATAATCTCGTTCTTGGTTTCCTTCTTCTATTATATATAAAATAGAACAGACCTTCTTCTATAATAGACCTCCGGTTCCGATAGCTTATCTCTGAACATGTGCTTTTTATTAAATCTTTTATATATATGATATATATTTATATCTATAAATTTTGTATTTATTAATTCCTTCGAAAAATTTCCTGAGTGACTCCTATCCTCAAATTTGTTTCGAGATCCGGTGTAAAAAATTATATAATTGTATTATTTGAATCTGCATTTGCTAAAGAATGTGAAATAATTTTACAACGCCGTATCTATACCAAGTTCCTACACAGTTAATGTACTACCAGCGCGGTACCCATTCATAGTAATCGCTATGTAATTATCAATATTACTAATTTTGTGGATTTTGTGGCCACAAGGTTAAATTGTGGACGGCCGGACGGACTATGGCTGATTTTGATTATAACGAGTTATTGACGACACTTTGACTGGGAAAAATAATTTTTCCCGGTAAAATTACTGAAAACTGGTTTGTGCTTTAAAAAAAGATTTCAGCATTCCCTTTGACTCTCTAAAATGATACGACCAATTTTGAAATTTTAAATTACGGTCTAATATTATTATTCAACAATTTATTTTAAAAGCTTGGTAATTCAGGATTTATAATTAATTTTATATTTAAATAGAGTCATTATGTAAGTTTCTATTTTATTAATTATTAGGCACAATGGAACAAAAGCAGCAATAGGATATTGTAATAATTGTCTTAGAATAAAAAAATACATAAAAGTATTAAGTTCACTATATCAACAACGGTAAATATTTTAAAACCAAATAAATTAATTAAAACTGCCACACGTATTTCATCAAATGAAGGAAACAAAATGATATATGGAATACATATAACGTCGAAAATATTTATGCGCTGAAGATCATCAAGATCCATTTTGCATCTTCTTGCATTCAGATCATGTTCTAAATGTGCGTGCGTGCGTACGTGTGTGCGTGCGGGCGGGCAGGCGGGCGTTCGGGCGAGCGGTCGTGCTTGCTGTGGGTGCGATCTTTTCGTTTCGTCAATTCCGTATTTAAAACTATGTTTGGATTAAATACCAATATCTTGGTAATAGTCTTCATCTAAAATAGTAATACATATCTATTTATAAAATATTATCCATTTCAAGCGTTTTATTAATTGATAGTATTGTCTAGAGGAAATTTATGTTCACTTTCATATTCAACAGAATGAAGTCATCGAGTAGATTTAATTTGCTGGTAAGTTTAATATTACTTTTCAGTTTTGTGATGGAGAAAAAAAAATTACGCTTTTTATTTTTATTTTTTTAAATTTTTATTTATATATTTTTTTTAATGTCTTAGATTTACCCTTTGGAATGTTCACTTGCTTATCTTTCCTAAATGTTGTTCGTTCTTTTTGAAAATTCTTTTAATATTGTAAAATTTGTTAAATTATAACATTTTTGATATCCAATATAAGGAACTCACTGACCTTACACGCTTTTTAAAGTAGCTTGAAAAAATTGTGTCTCACCCGACTCCATCTGCATCATGAAATATTATGCTTTCATATTTTGCCTTCCTTCATACCCCATCCTATTCCAATTACTTCCTAACTTGATATATATAGGGATTTCTTATATTTATAATCATTTATATTGCTTTTTTTATTCTTCCTTAATTTATTTACTTAAAAAAATATTTGTCATTATCAAAGTGACAAAATTTTGGCAATCCACCTTGGAATTATTTGAATAAATTCCCGTAGTTTGAAGTTAACTGGAAGTGATTGCTTTTGTAGTAATAAGTATACCTTGTATACCAGCGTTGCATTAAGTAAGTAAGTATCTCTTGTTAGTAATACACCTTGGCGTAATATATTTATAAATATGAAGTAGCCAGTTCTTTTATTGTAGATCATGTTTTTTCATTTTTCGTTTATTAGTCTTCCTTCCTGATTTCTATATGCTGTAATTTTCTACAATATAAATATGGAAACCTACTAAAAATCATCGTAAATAAAAAAATTAGATGCTCAAATAATTGTGGCATTTAAGTTTAATTAACAATATAGAAACAGATACGGGCTTCGAAAACTTATTTATCACACAATTGATTGATTTATTACCAGTCATCTATTTGGCACTATAAATATCCAATTGGTTAACGAAATTTATATTTATAATGCATATATGAACACCAAGTTATATTGGAGTGGTAGAAGATAACGACGGTACAATTATGCAAATTAATTTTTTCTCGTCATAGCAGTTGGACAATGCTGGTGAGTTCCTGAGGAAACTGGTGAGTTCCGATATAATTTGGTTTGAAAAGGTGGTCCAGCAAAAATTTGTGTGATCGCTATCATCATACGATGAAATAGAAATAGAGTGGAAATGAAAATAGAACTTTTTTATTCTAAGAGTTGGCTGTATACCATGCTAAATGTATACCATGTTTTTCACCACGTTTAAATATATATATATATATATATATATATATATATATATATATTACACTACATGTACTATATATACATATAGTGTATCATATTTTATACCGTTACTACCATGCAGTCTCAAGTACAAATATCAAAAGAATATATATAATATACGCTCAATGGTCAAAATAAATTTGGTTTCTTGTGGTCTCAAAATGGTGTCCACCATGATTCTAAGTCGCTTTGCCTTATGGAAGTGTATACAAGTGAATTGATGGCATGCAAATATATTTTAAAGTTAGGCAAACCGAATTCAAGTTTTCGAAATATTTTTACTGCTACGCCCCAATATGCTCACAAAACGTCAATTATGTATAAAATCTGACATCCAAGTCAACTATCGCATTTATGCAATGCAGGGTAAAAATGTTTTTTTTTCTTCAAATGTTCTTTATCGTTTCATGTATACAACATAATCTTAAATATCTAATGTTTTGCAATAATAATAACATGAAAGTTTGCATAGAATTTCAAAGGTACCGATATACACTTTATTCCTTATTTTAAATTCAACAATTTTGTTTTCATGTTTTCTGATTATCACGTATTCAGGGGTATATCAAACTAAATTATTGTGGCCACATTTGAACTCTTTCGTATTTTAAAGGCATTTAAAGTGTCGGAACTATCGTCTTGATTTGACGGTCTAGTAAATATGTAATTATTCGAATCAAAATGTCGATGTTCTTCAAGAGTGATTCTGGTGTGTATATAAAAGTATAAATTTAATAATATTATGGAAAGAAATATAATTATTTATTTCTTTATTAATAAGTAATTATAGTAAATATATTCATAAGAACAATTTGTTCCAAAAAGTTTTACTGAATGAATATGCGGGTCATCAAATTTTAAATTCGAAGCGAAGTAATATTTTATGCAAATGAGGCATATAGCCTAATAGGTAAATAATAACTCGAGATACGTAAGTTTTACTGATTAACATTATATTTAGCTGTATTAATAATTACTGATGTTAAACGGAAGTAACATTTACAAATAACTTTTCACAATTTAATTAATACATTTCAAACTATCAATATTTTTTTTAAAAAGTCTACTTAAAATGGGGTTTTTTACTAGACAAAGTAAATGGAAATATATGCAATAAAAATAATTCGACTGCAAAAATAAAATTGCTGCAGTCAAGTAATTTTTTTTATTTAGTCATTAATTTAAATTTGCTTTAGTAATTTTGGTCATATTCGATCCGCTTTATATTGTTTTCAGTGACTTTAAAATACGAAATAAACGACCGTTTGACTATATGCTATTTAATATCATATGAAATATTAGAGGAATTTTCTCTAGGGAATATTTATTTATATATTCCTAAATTAGGTCCTCAATTAAAGGTGCAATTTTAAAAAAGAACATTTTGTACACTTTGATCGTTTTGTTAAATCGTTACACCAATGTTACATTTTTATGACCTGTGAAACTCTGAATGTTTTATATCATGTATATTTACATAAAGATTAAAAGCCACAGAACTATTATATATTTCGTAGCCTATTCAAAATTTTTTTTTAAACATAGAATAATTTCGAAATGACTATAATGACCTACTTAAATTGTGTACTTAACAATACACAGAGTATTTTATGTTGAAAGCAAGTGATTATATTTTTAAATTTATTGTTACATGTTCTTATATTATTAAGTAGTTTGAATCTTTTTAAAATATAATTTTGTTTTATATCCCGACTGAAAAAAAAAACAATTCCCTCATTAATTTTTGGTACATTCCCAATTGTGATGGTAGTAACTTGACTTGCACTAATATTAACACACCCACGAATTGCCACGACTATTGTATTTAAGACCACGGACCTGATTATATTTTTTCGGCTATCTGTATTTGAAATACTACCTCGATTTTTTAATAAAAAAATTTCTAGATATTTCAAATATTTGACAATAAATAATGGAGACCGAAATATCTAAAAAATACGTAAATGACTCCATCTTAAACAAATAAAATATATGGAACAATTTTTTTAAAGCATGATATAAAAAACACACAAGTGATGTCGTGAGTCAAAATAATATACAATACCGAGAATATACCAAAATTAATTGTTTTTTATAAGTGCATACAAGGTAGTCTGTCTTTTTTATGTATTGTGCTTATACACGGGATCCTTTAAATAATAAAACTTTAACTGGAATTATGTAAGTAAAAGTCCTAATGAATTTGTTGAATTTCTTCAAACTGAACATCTATTCTAAAATGTATTGTAGAAAAAAAATTGTAAGAGTTGGAAAAAATTAAGTTATTATGATATATTATTTATATTTTGAAGAAAAAAATTAATTTTCAAAATTTTTAACTGTTTGGTTGTATTTTCACACGAAAATTATTAATGGACATTAATGTTAAATTTATTTATTTTAATTTCCAGTTTTCATTAATACTTAATATGTATCACGCATTACCATACAGATATGTTCATTACATTTTTTCCATTTGTTTTTTATTCTGTTATAGTAAAATTACTTAACAGATTTTAATAAAATATTTATTTTTTTTAATGTCTTCTCAGTTTTAGATTTAATCTTATATTCACTTTTCAAGCTATTAATTGAGCAAATCTAATTCAATGACAGAACTTGGTAAAAAAAATATCGCCAATGAATGACAACGAGCGACCGATAAAATATAACAGAAATTAAAGCAATGAGTTTCGACTTTATCCATGCACTATGCCGCAAATGATTAACCTAACCTATCCATTAAAATGAATATCTCTCCATACAAAGAAGGGATCTTCATTTTAATATTCTTATTTCACAATTAGCGATATTTGAGCGTAGTGTAATGAAGCTTTATGTTAATTACGCAGATATTCCTTATCAGTAAAAAATGTCTGCCACCAGATTCCCGCTCCATCATGGTGCATTAATTTTGTTTAACACCTTTATCACCTTTATCGATATCAAAACTTTGCATAATTTATTATTTTATTATCATTAGATCTTTGCCATTTGAATTTTATCATGATATTTGTACATTTAATTCAGGAGCTATTCTTTGTACACGTTCAATTTCCATGGTTAAATTTTAACTAAGATTTATGATAGTACACTGGGGCCATTCAAATATAATAAAAATTCAATCATTAAAATTGGTTGACTAATGCTAAATACATGAGGTAATACATGCATAATAGGCTTAGCTACTGCAGCATGACGCTAAGCAATTAGAAATCGGATTTGAATGTAGAGTGTCTGCTTAAGACTCACAATACTAATTTACAAACAGCAAGTTCTCAAGTATTACAATTTGAAAAGACAATACCCCTACAAGATTAGGACTGAGGAGTCAAAATCCAAAGCTGAATGGCGAAATCTTTGCTTGAGATATATCTATTTGTCTCAAGCAAAGATTCCGCCACTTGCTTAAATCTGTAGATGCTCAAGTCTCACAGTTTAGTTAGGCTGTAACCCTGCAGTATCGGGACTGGAATGTCGGAATCCGGATCAATGACAGGTTGTTGAGATCTAAAAAACTAACTTAAAATAACAGGCCATTAAGCATTAAATTTTAGGCAGGCACTATTCCTACAATATAAGGTTGAGGAGTTGAAACGTGAATTTCAAATGCTGAGTCTCTGCTTGAGATCCAAAACAGTAATTTAAAAAGAGCACATCTTCAAACCTTACACAGATTTGGGCAGGCAGCAAACATGCAGCATCAAGATTTACGAAGCAGAGTTGGAAATTATGTTATATGTATCCATATGTACTTACCTGCTTATTTACTCTGGTAATTTTTTACTACGTTAAGACTAGTAAAACGATTCCTAATTCGATAGGTTTTCTCCTCTTGACTGAAAAATCCCTATGAATTATTTTCAGCACCAAATTTGAACGTTTTTACGAATTTACAAATTTCACTTCGGCACTTATTCTATTCAGTGTTGAGGAATTCTATGCTATAGCTTCAATATCCATGGTCAGATTCCAACCAAATTGTGAATGAACTTTACTCAGATTATGTCCTTCCAAATTTGAAATAGCATCTAAATTAATTGATAAATTCTGTAGGCATAAAATAATAAGGCTATAGGCATATGTTTCTCAATTCGAGTGCCGTTTTGTTGTTACCATATTCATAAGTTAAAAAATAAAATCAAGAACATTCTTTTTTTCCAAGCAGATTAAGAAAGAAAATAATATTTCGAATTAAAATTGTGAATATATTGAATATACTCAAAAAGACTACAACCCTTTTTGCTAAGGCAAAATTGAATTAAATTGTTTAATAAAAAGTTTATTCGAATAATTACTACTAAATAACATTCATCTAAAAATTAAGTTCTAAATACTTTTTCCCAGTTTATTGAAATTTCGTATTATGTAAATTATGGACCAATATTTTTAAAATATTTAAAATCACACAAAGCCTCACAGCTTGGCAAAGCTTTCAAAATGAAATTAATAATGCAAATAAATTTATTGTGTGACTACATGGTTGCATATTGGTTATATAAATAACATTTTGTGTTGACGCTCGTAGTACCAAATCTATTATTATGGTTTCTTGCTTAAATGATTGAATAATTATAAAAATGATATTTTAGAGAAAAATTTACAATTTTTTCAATAAAACCAATTTATGATTAAGAACTAATTCAGTACCCTCATATTAAAAGTACCACTTATACTAAATCAACTTATTTACATTGAATTGAAACGTAATAAATAAAATATCGTCTTATTAAAAAGTAAAGCAATATAAGAAAATATACTAGGTGTGCCCGAAATTTTACTAATTTGATCCTTCAGAAAATGGAATTAAGCTGACTGTAAGATTAAAACGCGTAACGTAATTATTTTTGGAAAATCTATTAAAGCAAATTTTATTAAGCAAGTAAGTTTTATTTTAAATTGTCAAATTCCCAACTTCTTTTCAAGTGGTTGCTTGTAACTAATGAAATTCAATTAAAACCTTTTAACTCTTTTTGAGTGATACACGATATACAAACTGGCAGGCAATAAATTCCAAAAATAATATTTTTGTGTTCCATTAATTTTGTTATATTCCTCTAAAATATTTTCAGCATTTTATATATTCCTCTAAAACATTTTTAGACCAATATCCTGGGGATTTATAATATGTAAAGACAATAAAGAACAAAACAAACAAATTGATATGATTTAATAATAAACCTAAAAAAGTAATTAAATTATTTAAATAAACAGAGGAAAAAAGTAAATTTACATTGAATAAATACTTTAAAAAGATGTATGTGGAGTAGACGATCGACAAGGACTGCCCGCATAAGGGTTACTTCTTTAAGCATCTAATCCTTCCGCATAACTCCACGCTTCATTTCTCATCGTGTACGTTTCACCAACGTATACCTGTATGTAAAATTTATTGCGCGATTTGAAATACATTTAGTACGATCTATTTATGTATCCAGACCCAAAATACATTTATGTAATTACGATGATTCATGTAGGTAGTTCCTCCTTTCTTCGTTTTTCCTAAAGCAATATAAATCAATTGTTGAAAAAAATTAAATTCACATATCATCTAATCGAGTGACTCGCTTGCAACCAAATAAAATCTAAATACTACATCAAATTGGCTCCTAGAACTGTTTAAAAACTTTTTTTGAATTGGGTCTGTAGTTAATGTAGTACCAAATAATTAATAAAACTTATTTCAATACATTCTATTTCTTATCATCTAACCTCTTATTAATTTTTTTGCAAATGTATGCAATATCCAAACAAAAAAATATTTACAAATTTATTATATCTTCCGGTCAGTAAAAAAAAAATTAGTTTTCAATTTACCTAGTCGCATCGTATTAAGATTATATGAATTCCATTGTAATGAGGGACAAAAGTAAGTTTCAAGAAAGTTTTTCATGCAAGGTGCGTGCAAAAAAAATAACAGGTAAAGAAACAAGCTGACGATCATTTTAAAACTGTTTTTTCCCCCGTAATTTTATATGGGTTCTAAAAATCATTCAGTTGAAAATAGTTTTGAATGTAAACTTTTTCTCTTTATGTGGTAGTTAATATTTTATAAGTAACAATAAATCATTTTTTGTTAAAATGATAGCCATTATTAATTAAAGTTAAATTAAAATGGTATAAATATTTAGGTCACGAATATCATCAGAGATGTAGATAAACTTACAATTTACCCGGCTAAATTTCCCACGTTTGCTAATGAGATTAAAATTAACTGTCTTTCGGTATTTACCCGGATACACCACGGTTTATCTAACGCTGACTGTATAATAATAAGTGGATCATGACAATAATACGAATCTTAAAATTATGAGGCTCTTTGACTAGCGAACAACACTGAGCTATTATTATACTATTTAATATGATAGATAAAACATTGAAAATTATGCAAACATTTATAGAGTAGATTTAAAAGAACTCTGTATCCAATGGCGGGTATTATATTTTAAACTAAGCTAGAAAACTAGACAGTAATAAATTTTATGTTACGATTGTATCTAACAATTGAAACCATCTCAATGGAAAAAGAAATGAGAAAAATATTATCAAACAAGATGTTACCACAAGTTAAAATCTTTTGTATTAATAAATGCCAAGCAATAGTTCATTTGCAAGTTGGCATAAAATAAAAAAAAAATATTATCCTGATACAAAGAAAATATATTTAGCAAAAATATTTACTCAATTACTACGTGTTCATCACCGAAATTAATCATTTTTACAATCCTCATATAATCGAGAAAAAGTACACTACCATAATATTCCAGTAGTATAATTTTTCGCTTTTACACAGCATGAAAAAAAATTTGAATCTAATAAGAATTTAATTTCTAGCATAATTTTTCTTTAGCTGACCTTCTTTTCAGTTTAATTCTATGTCTATTTTTGCTGTAAAAACTTCACAAAATAAATCAATACTTGCGCTTGATAACAAAAATTCAGTACAATGTTCATAGTAGTTTCGAAAGATTTGTCCTTAGAATTATTTTTCCCTTATTCTTCTTTCTCTAAATCTTCATCATCATTCCCTTGAGCTAGCTCTTCAGTCTTTATGCTATGATTACTATTTTTTTTTGACCGGTTTTATTTTTTTTTAAACTGACATAATCATATAAATTTTGGTTCTAATCTTTATATTCATCTTCTTTTTTCAACTGGTCTTTTTCCCTATACTATATCTGGCAAAGAAATTTCACAACATTATTTATTCATGGGATATAGATGAATGGTTTTAAATATAGGCTATTTGAATTATCTATTACATTTAGTTTCTTGGTACTTATAACTGAGCAGGAAGCAATTTGGCCATTTTTAATTAAAAAATTTGGAAATTTTTAAATAATAATTTTACTATTTGAGATATAACTAAACATCACATATTATATTTTTTCTTCAGTTTTAATGACTTCTAATTTATTAATATATGTTAAATATTAACATAAGTGTTCTATACCTTTGTTAATGGAAATATTTTTATAAAATATGACTAATTTATTAGCAACCAAATAAAAGAAATTTTCACTCTATGCAATTTCTCAAATAGTTTTATATAATTTTTGTAAATATTTTATTGCATATAACATATTTTATTTCAAATGTCTATTAATTTACAAAGTAACTTTGAAAAAAATACTTGGTGCTATGATGTAATTCAAAATTTATATAATTTCAATAATGAATTGAATCGTAGAGGATTTCACGATTTCACATTATTTGATAGATCTATATCAAGATTCGTAAAAATGGATGACCTAATGCAAGGGCTAACTAAACATCACACATTATATTTTTTCTTCAGTTTTAATTACTTCTAATTTATTAATGTATGTTAAATATTAACATAAGTGTTCTATACCTTTGTTAATGGAAATATTTTTATAAAATATGACTAATTTATTAGCAACCAAATAAAAGAAATTTTCACTCTATGCAATTTCTCAAATAGTTTTATATAATTTTTGTAAATATTTTATTGTATATAACATATTTTATTTCAAATGTCTATTAATTTACAAAGTAACTTTGAAAAAAATACTTGGTGCTATGATGTAATTCAAAATTTATATAATTTCAATAATGAATTTAATCGTAGAGGATTTCCCGATTTCACATTATTTGATAGATCTATATCAAGATTCGTAAAAATGGATGACCTAATGCAAGGGCTCGAAAAAATAGTTGATATGTTTGCAGAAGGTAGTCACCATAGGAACTTAATCGTGACCCATATATTTCAAAATCTATTTTATCCCTGTCGGAGCAGAGGATATTTATTTAATTATTAGGTATATTTGTTACTAATCCTTGAAATAACAGGCAAATGCGGCACATGGTGCAACAATTTTTCAAATTAATTAAAAATTTATTCAAGATGTTTAGAGGGATGCAGCTAATTAATAATATGGATGTTTTATCATGAATCCTAAATAATATATACCAGACAAGTTTATTTTAAAGACTACAGTGTTAAACTCAGATGAGTTTTGTTATAATACTGAATATTTTGAAAATGTTAATAAAACTGAATATTTTGAAAAAATATCAACCATTCATGAAGAATATCTGCAAGATTGATAACCAATGGAAGATTGGTAAAACCAATTTATTATTTAAAAACACTATATAATAATATATTATTGAAACCTGCCAAACAATAAGCTATAAATTTATTTTATGAATGTGTACATAACATTTTGGAGGGTGTTATTAATTAGGGAAATACATAAGAAAAATTCAAAGGATATAAAAATTTATTAAAATATTAACAAAGAAGTGCTCTGAAAGAAAATAATAAAAATTATATTTAAAATTTTGGTGTTTTTTACCCATTATATTAAGATCTTTGTTAGGTAGTATTTTTGCATCTCTTCTTAAATAGTTAAATCTCTTCTTTACTAAGAATATAAGATAGAGATTCCTAAGCAACAATGATAATTGTACAAGAAATAATTGATAGATTACAAGAATCCCATAACAAAAGTATTGATGTTTTGTAACGATTAGGTAAAGAATTGCAATAAATTTTAAACTTCCAGAAAAATAATGACGAAAAATAGATGCTTTATCAACCAACATTGCAAAAGACTTCTATCTAATATAACATAATCGTTTATCCATAGAAATACCAATTCGATAAGACATTAAGTTATCCAACCTTCGACAAAATAATCAAAAAGTAAAATACGTAAATACTACTACAAATAGCAATAATGAACCAAGGTGAAACTAATTTAAAGGATGGAACATACATAAACGTTTGTTTGAAAAAGCAAAATGTAATAAAAATCTCACTTTAAAAGCTCAGATGTAACTTATATGCCTAAAACTTGCAAATTAGTAAAACAAATCAAATGTTCTTTTCATTTAAATGGTCATAGTTTAAAATCTTATGGGACGAAGTTAGAAATTTTGATCAATTAAAACCTAAAAATAACAGTTTGTTCACCTAACGATATTGAGATCAGTAAGAAAAAAATAATCCTGTTGGATGAAAAGGTCACTCGTCTTTCTTCTTTTAGTTGATATGACCGTATCTGTTAAAAGAAGGAAGTCAATATATATATATACATATATATATATATATATATATATATATATATATATATATATATGTATATATATGTGTATATATATATATATATATATATATATATATATATATATATATATATATATGATTCTGTTATTGTAAAGTGATGCGAAAATTATTTAAATATAACTTATTGAAATATAAAACTACAGGAACTATTGAATTTTGATTATTTTTAAAATATGTGTGAATGTTCTTATTGAATGATGGTTGAATTAGAAGTTCATATATTTACACTTGCGTGTTTTGTTACAAAAATATTGCTTAGCGAGTTTTCTAATTTTATAATTTATGAACGGAGAAAACAAAAATACAAAATAATCAAGATTTTCTTCATTCCATTTAAAATATTTTCGTTATTGATGAAAATATCAACACTGGAATCTTCCACAATATATCTATCGCTTTTATCCACATGTTACCATTGCTTCTTTACTTCATTTTTTTTTGGTTGATTGTAACAGTCAATAATTTTAATAACTTAGGCTCCATCATTAATATCATGGACTAAGTTTTATAAACCACCTTTATGGCCTTTATTGGTGATGGGCCTAATGTTAGTTTATCTTTTTTGTCCGATTGAGACAAAAGTTTTTGACGCTACTGTAATCATGACTTCCATCAGTACATGATTTTCGTTTCGCTGATTCATCATCGTATCCTAGTAATTCAGCATTTGGTGCATAGTACAATTAAGTAATTTGAGAATCATCATTAATATTACTTTAGATGTAATATTCGCATAAAAAATTAATATAGTCAATAAAATTAGAATGATAATAGAATAACTTACTGACGTTGTAACTTCTCATGTAGTCCAGTATAAAGCTGTGATTTTATATCATATGATGGTAAATTTATATTGAATATACAGAAAACATTTGGAATATTTAATATTACCCGCTATGATTGATTATGATTATGAATTACTTCTAAAGATGTTAGTGGAATTGGATGCTAGTTTTTACCTATATACTTAATTGGATATATTAAAGTAACTTGCCAATGATGTAATTAGCAAGGTAGTAATCATAGCGGGAAATATTAAATATTCCAAATGTTTTCTGTATATTCAATATAAATTTACCATCATATGATATAAAATCACAGCTTTATACTGGACTACATGAGAAGTTACAACGTCAGTAAGTTATTCTATTATCATTCTAATTTTATTGACTATATTAATTTTTTATGCGAAAATTACATCTAAAGTAATATTAATGATGATTCTCAAATTACTTAATTGTACTATGCACTAAATGCTGAATTACTAGGATACGATGATGAATCAGCAAAACGAAAATCATGTACTGATGGAAGTCATGATTACAGTAGCGTCAAAAACTTTTGTCTCAATCGGACAAAAAAGATAAACTAACATTAGGCCCATCACCAATAAAAGCCATAAAGGTGGTTTATAAAACTTAGTCCATGATATTAATGATGGAGCCTATATTATTAAAATTATTGACTGTTATAATCAACCAAAAAAAAATGAAGTAAAGAAGCAATGGTAACATGTGGATAAAAGCGATAGATATATTGTAGAAGATTCCAGTGTTGATATTTTCATCAATAACGAAAATATTTAAATGGAATGAAGAAAATCTTGATTATTTTGTATTTTTGTTTTCTCCGTTCATAAATTATAAAATTAGAAAACTCGCTAAGCAATATTTTTGTAACAAAACACGCAATTGTAAATATGTGAGATTTCTAATTCAACCATCATTTAATAATAACATTCACACATATTTTAAAAATATTCAAAATTCAATAGTTCCTGTAGTTTTATATTTCAATAAGTTATATTTAATTAATTTTCGCATCACTTTACAATGACAGAATCATATATATATATATATATATATATATATATATATATATATATATATATATATATATATATATATATATATATTGACTTCCTTCTTTTAACAGATACGGTCATATCAACTAAAAGAAGAAAGACGAGTGACCTTTTCATCCAACAGGATTATTTTTTTCTTACTGACCTCAATATCGTTAGGTGAACAAACTGTTACTTTTAGGTTTTAATTGATCAAAATTTCTAACTTCGTCCCATAAGATTTTAAACTATGATCATTTAAATGAAAAGAACATTTGATTTGTTTTACTAATTTGCATATGAGTTACATCTGAGCTTTTAAAGTGAGATTTTTATTACATTTTGCTTTTTCAAACAAACGTTTATGTATGTTCCATCCTTTAAATTAGTTTCACCTTGGTTCATTATTGCTATTTGTAGTAGTATTTACGTATTTTACTTTTTGATTATTTTGTCGAAGGTTAGATAACTTAATGTCTTATCGAATTGGTATTTCTATGGATAAACGATTATGTGATATTAGATAGAAGTCTTTTGCACTATACTTTTATATATATATATGCATGTATGTGTATATATATATATATATATATATATATATATATACTATGTACACTATACAGAGACGACAGTAAATGAAAGCAGAGATGCGATATGCATTTTTTTTCATTTGTGGTTTTTCCAACTTTTTTGTTAGATACAGCTTTAGCAATTATTACTAAATATCATAAGTTAATTTCATTGCTATTATAAATAATACCTTATTGCAACAAAATACTTTAGTTATAAGTAACTTAAGTATTCGGTAGCAATAAAGGCATAGTGGGCCTTATAGAACAATTATGCCTATCATTATCACATAGTCTATTAATATTTTACTTCTAAGCAATAATTTAAAGTAATGATATTCAACCATTAACAAAGCTTTTCAGAATATGTTTACTATTATTATTACTGTTCCTTAGTAAACACAAAAGTAAACATTAAAAACAAAACTCAATGCAAAAACAAAAATAGAAAAAGACTGTTAGGGAAATTAGTTTGAAGAGAAAAAAAGATATTATACCAAGGGGTAATATTGCACATCGTAATTTATAAGATATGTATTTAATCGGTTGTGTCATGGATAATAAAATAGCCTAAGATAGAAATATAACAAACGAAACACCATTTGCTTCACAGATAATTAATTAAAAAGCGACCATCGTCTCTCACAATTTGAAAATAATAATTAAAAACTTACGAAGCGTGGATATTTCAAGACAAAAATCGAAGGCTACAAATTTGTTCGAAAATTCTATTATTCGGTGAGGAAATTTTAAACTTTTATTAAAATTCAGAGGAGCGTAAGAAGAAATCAGTGAATGGTTATTTATTTATCACTGAGGCATGAATTTTTTTTCTTAAATACAGTGGAATATATTATATATAATAGTGGAAATATAATAAATTAGGGGATAATGAAAAGTAACTTCTGAATTTAATTGAAATTTTCTAAAATATTTCCATAAATATAGTGTCTTCGTAATAGAATATTGAAAAATGTTATCATTGTAATTAAAGGTAGATATTAGGGTAAGAAATTATTTTTTCCTACATTCTGGGCGCTGCGTCTTTTTTGTTAATGACACTGCATCAAAATCGCATTATACAAAAGAGTTACTGTATTTGTAATTTTTAATACGCCAAATCAGATACGCAATTGGAACATAGTAAGTTAGGACTTCTTTTAATTATGTCGTTTTTACGACTTGTATAGCTCAGGTTGCATGAGAGCAAAAGTGGCCTAACCCACCAACATACCTATTGGAGATGAAAGCTTTATACACATGTTTCTCACTAATGAGATTTGATGCACAAAAAACTTGCTCTTCTGTCATAAATAAATTCTAATTATGTACTTTCAGGCTACCTAAACATTAAAATTTTGAATAAAATAATGGCGTAAATGTGAGTTAGGCCACTGTCGCATTTTGTTTTCATTTTATTTTATCTAGAATTGTTTGGTTAGGCCACAATATTATTATAACAGGCCCGTTAACTTGGATGGAATACAGGTTTTTAATGATAAAAATACAAAGAAATAGGTCTGTTTGATTATTTTTATTCAAAAGCAACATAGACCTGTATTTGTAAAAATAAAAAAGTAAAACATTTTAAATCATTTTATTTTTAAAATATAAACTTCAAAAGCCTTCTAAAATACATTTTTGAATATAAAAAAGTTAAATCTAAGAAAGATAAAGAAAGTAAATAAAATAATTTGAAATCAGAATTTTTTTAAAAATTAAAAAATTAAAACTCCTTACACTCGCTGTCCTCCAAACTTATGTGGATCTCGTTAGCAGCTCCAGGTATGATTTGGACGTGTTTAAAAAAGTTGTGATGTATAAGGTGGAAAATATACCATGAGATCGAACACATCTTTTTTTCTTTTCCAAACTAATAAGATTACCTTTTTTGGTATAACATTTCTAGACTGTTCAATATTTGCGTTTTTTTTTTGTTTGTAAACCAAGCACTAAAAATACTACATGGCAGTTACTATATTTGTGTTTTATTTAAAAAGGCTACTTAATCACTACTTAATCATTAGCCACTGGATTTGTAGCCACTCTACCTATTCTTTCGTTTTGGATATTTTTCTTCTCGTTATTTTCTTCTCTAAACACTTTGATGAAAAGAAGTATTCTTTGTTCATTGTGAGAACTTGGAATGGTTTATTTTTTCTTGCATTTCTTATCATTGCTTTCCAGATATTTGAGACATAAATATCGGGGTGATATTGTTTTTTATAAAGTAATAAATTTGAGATACTGTATAGTTTGAGACACTGTACAATATTAGCAGTTTCAAGAGGTAAAAATTCTATTTCTTGATTTTCTTCTTCTTCATCCGCAGTCAGAATAAACTCGGAGTGCCTTTTTGAACTCACGTCACCATTATCTTATAAATAATTTCCCAAAAGATTAAGAAAATATGATTAGTGAGATAAAATAGCTTATAAATTTAAATAAAATCATGATTACAAAATGAAAACCAAATTGACTCAAAGATGCTTTTCATTTAATAGTTTGTCCAGTTTTTGATCCATAATGATAAAAGAATTACAAACAATTCTTTATTGTATTTAACCATGAACGACCAACGTCAAAAGCAAAAATAACAATGAAATTAAATACCAGATCAAAAGATGAGTGTGGACAGGCGGGAAAACTGCGCGGGAACGTGAACAATCAGTTCTGGTTTAGGCTACTATTGCATTGTTTCAAAATAAAATTAACGGTGACGTCAAATAAGTCAATGTCCACCTATCCGCAGTATGTAAAACTACTTTTATATTAATATAATCACGACAGAATGCGCTATAGATACTAGAAATGTATTTTTCTCAGTTTTCATGTTTTTGTGGATTATGCCACTTTTGCTTTCATAGCCTCATATATGCTATAATATCAGCTCAATAATATCATATCTTTATTAAGATATAATTATTTACTGATTTCTTTGCATTATATGTTTTATTGTCTTAATTAATATGTAGGCTGCCTGTTTGCTTTTACTATTTGCAATATAACATTTGTTTAGTTTTGAAATCAAAAAGGAAGAAATAAATTTCGTATTTTATTAAAATTGAAAGAAAGAACCATACATATTCATATAGGTGATCCATTTAGAGTAGCGCAAACAATTTTTAGGCAAAGAACATCGTGATAGGATATCGATAATTTATTTTAAAAGACAAAAAATTGAATTGGGGTTTACCTAAATGATTTACAAATCAATGTTTATTAGCTTTACATATACAAAATGTGTTCACGTGAAGTAATTTTGCTAGACATAGCGCTTTTATGTTGAGAATATATCAGAAAGAGAACGATACATCCTATTGTCATTATGTAGAACCCGTTTGACTAGTTGCCGTCAACAACAACGGCAGTTATTGTTTCGATAGTTATTGTTTGTGTGTCGCATACACTTACTACGTCCATTCAACAGTATAAGTGATTTTCCTACCGTTTTAGGCTTCTTTATGGGCTGATCTTTGCTCACCTGCCTACTCGGCTTGTGCGATTTGAACTTTTTAGCGCACTTCGTGATTGGGAAACTGTTTTGCAATACCTATGGCTGAAAACCGACGTGAGCTTCGTACCCCCAATACACTGCATGGAAACGCAATGAAGCATTATTTTTATGGCGTTACAAGAGGAAATTAGGAAGAAGATGCCAGGCTCTATCGCTAATTTATCGCCTACTAAGCCGGATCCGGGCACACAGCTTTCCACACCAGTGGGTTATTAAGATATTACGTAATTGGTAGTTGAGAGGAGTATTTCCTGGTTTCCATGGTGGAGAACCTGGACGAGTTGACTGTGGTCGTCGTCTTACAAAAAATTCGCAATAATCCGACCACTATTCAAAGATGCACTGATATACCAAGATCGTTAATTGAAATAATTATTTGTGCTAACTATCTACATCTATATCATAACTATAGGGTATGTCGCTTTCTTCGTGATAAGTGCACAACATAAAAGCACTCTGTCTAGCAGTCAGTTCACCTGAATACATTTTGTGTACGTTAAGACTAATGAACATTGATTTGTGAACAATTGTTATAAATCTGAGTTTAATTAATGTTTTTTTATAAGCATATTTATAAGAAATGTCGTATTTAGTGCTTAGAGATATGATGTTAATTACCAAAAATTAAGCAATAGTAACATCGCTATGATTATTTTAAAATAATTTCACTATATTCCCAAGTAGTTTCAACGATTTTAAATAAACTTCACGTTGTACAGATTTCATTACAGTAATATTTTTATGTGTACGTTTTTCTTTTGAAAACGGAAAAAATCCACATAAAGTCGCAAACATTAGCAGAAGCTAAAAATAAACTTAAAAATCACTCATTGCATACTTGCTATATGACTACTTTACTTCCATGACAAATTTTATGTGATTCAGTAAAACAGTTTTTGAACAAAAGCATATGTGAGTGGAGTAAAGATTTTCGTCTCAATTATGGATATTTTTTTAAATCTCTAATAAACGACGACCACTGCAAAAAAAAATTTTTTGCATCACTGTAAATGGTCCACAATGTTAACGATTCATTATTTCATATTTACATTTTCCAAAATAGTACTTAATTTTAAGTAATTTTTTCACTCGTTTTTGGTTTAAAACAACACATTACTAATAATTTGTATTTCAGTTTTTCCCAACTAATATTTCGTTTTACATTTATTTACTTTGTGTTAATATATTAAAACATCAAAGTACGAAATATAAAGAGATAATTAAAAAATGTTTTAAAATATCCCATTATATAATGTAAATATAAAAACAAAAATTTTATATCATTTTGGTATTAAATTATATGAAGAATGGTGAGAACTCCAATCACAATATTTTTTTGTGTACATATGATAACGCTAGATGAAGTTTGAGATTTTAACACTATATAATATTGTTTTATAGCTACGTTTTCTATCAGGTTATTATTTATTTAAAAACTGCAAAAATGTAATGAAATTTTTTTTATACACTCTGCATAAAAAACGGGCGGTTTTGATTTTGTCATATTATTAACAAAATATTATTTATTAAGAGGTTGTATTAATTGTAATTATTACTGGCAGGTAACATGTATTCTCGGAACATAAAAACGAACGTTCTAAATTCGAAATTTATTCTTTTTGAATGAAAATTCTCTTTTACTAACAAAAACGTATTTTTTGGGGGTAAAAGAAATCCAACTCTTATTAAGTTCTTTTTTATTTGTAACGTTTTTTATTTTAAAGATTATTAGTTCACTTTTGTGTGTTGTTCTCAGTACGGTGGAAAAAACGATAAGAGCTAGTAAAATTATTGAGCTGCTTGAAGAAGGCTGTATCCAATGTTATGTGTCTCAGCAGTATAATGTAAGCCGTTCCACCGTCTAAAGGACCTGGCAACGATAACAAGAAACGGGCTCCGTCAGTAGAAGGCCCGGTTCTGGAAGAAAACGGTGCACTGAGCCACAGGATGACCGCTTCATAGTCAGTCCGGCGCTACGAAATCGTCAAGCTACGTAACTTGATCTCAAACAGAACCTCGAGGACGTCAGACGTACAAGAGTAAGCCTATGGACAGTCAAAAGGAGACTTCAGGCCGTCAATATACATAGCTATCGCCCAGCTCGGGGACCTACATTGCTCCATGAGCATCGAGTTGCCAGATGAGATTCGCTCAAAATGTTTCGTAGGGGACTAAACGAGACTCGAATAGTGTTTTATTCTCCGATGAAGCTCGTATATCGATTAGTGGTGAGGATCAACGTCGGCGAGTCTTACAAAGACCTGAAGAACGCTTCCCAGAAGTGTGCTTTGACGAAATCACCCCTTACGGTGGAGGCTACGTAATGTTTTGGGCTGGTATTAACTCAGATGACCGTACCGAGTTCGTTTTTATTGAAAATGGCACACTTAATGCGCAAAGGTATATAAGACAGGTTCTTATTCCTCATGCCCAACCCGTATTAACAGCAGTTGGAGGTGAGTCCATTTTTATGGACGACAACGCTCATACCCACCGCTCTAGAGACGATGATGCGTATATGCAAGAGGCCGTAATTCGTCGGTTAGAGTGGCCAGCAAGAAGTTCCAACCTCAATTCGATAGAACACATATGACATAATCTTAAACGATGCGTCAGAGTCGTAAAACCAGCTCCAGAAAACATTCAGGCCCTTAAAAATGTGATCGACGCTGAAAGGGAACGTATTCTTCGGAAAATGATAAAAAACATCATCGAAAGTATGCCTATCAGTTTAAGCACATTGATTTTAGCTAGAGGAGGCCATACTCGTTACTAAATTTTTAAATTTTATTTTAAATTAATAGAAAATATTCAAAAATAAACTTTAGCCATTTTTAATGTACCAGTATGAAAACGCTCGTCTGTGGACTTTACATCGTTTTTTTTATTTATTCGTATTTTTAATGACTGAAGTAGGTTAAAACGATATCTCAATAATAAATAACAATATTCTGATCATATTTCCATATATAATGTATCAAATAATAAAAAAATTACTCTGATATTTTTTATTGCTATAAGTGCCCATTTTATTTGCAAAAGAGTTTATATGTAGCTCCACAAAAGCAAAATTTTATTCTCAAGGTATTAAAAAATAATTCAATTTTATAGTTAATAAATTATTTTATAAGTATGTTTGTATTTTTTACATTTAGTTGATTCTATGACCTGGGGTATAAAGTAAAGGATTATTTAGGCCATAGTTGCATGGCGAGGTATTAAGGGAGTCTTTATGTTTATAGTTGTATTTTAACGTATACAGAATATTCCTTCACATAAAATTTAATAAAAGAAAGATAAGCAAAATACCTCAAATGTTTGATGAAGTTTTAATACAAAATTTAAATACCATTTAAATAGTAAGCGATGTCACGAATTTTAAGCGTTTTGAGGTAAGTTTACAAAATTTGTTGACTCAAACATAAATTGGAAATAAGGGCGCATAGGTAACATTAGTAGGATCTTAAAATTTTTTCTACCACACAAATACAAAACAATTTTAATTATATGTCATAATAAATTCATATTCAAAAAATCGTATGGCTGGTACGTATTATAAACATGTAGAATTGTTTATAAGAAATTTGTTTAAACTTATTTTTAATTTTTTTTGGAATAATATCTTATGTCTCTCAGGTTACACCGGAATTTGTCTTATTATTTATGGGTATTATTTATAGTTACCACATAATGATCTGCTGATGGTTGTTTTTTAAGACGGCGCTCAATATAAATACCAGTAAGGTAATACAATGTTTTATGAACGTGGGCTCAACATGACTTTCTAAAAGTCACTGAGAGAATCCTCTCCTAATCCCTTCCTCCTATGTAAACTGCCTGTGGTCTGTATTCGAGTGTACCTTTGCGAGCTTATTTAACCAGAATTATAATCGACAACAAAGGCCATAACACAATATATACATAAATATATATATATATATATATATATATATATATATATATATATATATTTGTGCTTTCCTTTTTTCTGTTTTCCCATGGACGTTGAATTATGATTCAACTGTATGATTTTAATTTTAGACTGTACTAATATAAAACTAAAGGTATTATGGAAATGGAGAAATTGCCATTGACTAGTCAAATTTCCACTGAACTGATTTATTTTACACACTCATTGGTAAGTTACAAATGAGGTTTTTTGTCAAAATGAGCTATAAAATATAAAACAAATTTGAGTTATCCATTCATAGTGAGAAAGTATATTTGGTACCAATTTATTAAGTTTTAAAAGTTTAAATTATTTCAATTTAAGGTAAAACTTATACTTTAGAGAGGACATGTGATTTTTTATGGTTTTCTATCTATTATTTACTATCATCTGACCTATATTTCACAAATATTTATAAATAGTTTAAAACTAAATATTAATATATTTAAAAATGTTTGCAGTCCAGTATGGTTTTGTTTACCACAGGCCTACTTCGTCTAATCCTAATAATACGAGGTCATTTCATTATTTCGGGTTTAGAACAAGTCTACTTAAAAATTATTCCACCCTAATGGGTAGAATAATTTAAAACTAGGCTTGCATGGATTAGCCTGACCTAGTTTAGTCTACTTAACCCATCTCAATTATATTTACTCAAGAATTAAATAGAATAATATTTCTCCATTAAACTGGAGCTAAATTATTCTAACCAGGGAAGCGTTTATCATAACTTTCTCGCTTCCTACCAATATATAGCAATTTCATATTCATATCTAAAAAGTCAATTCATTTAGATGTTGCCTGTTACGTGGGGTATATATAGCATTGGGTAAATTAAAAAAAAACATAGAAAGGATCCGAAAAAATTCCCTTTTAGTAAATTAAGTTTAATTTTTAAACAACACTTGAAATCAGCCGCGAGCGATTATTCATCAGCATCCTTGCCCTAAGTGCATATTTAACTTATGAAACAGACTTATGGTAATAAATGTTATATTTAATTTCATAGTTATTAGATTAATTACCGAAATTAATTTGAACAATTTCTTTCGTATTTATATTTAATTGACAAAAAAACCTATTTTGCTTATTAAAGTATAATTCCAAAATTATCCAACTTGTATCCGTGATAAAATATATAATGTTGGTAAACAATTTAGAAAAATATTACCATCTCATGAATCTCGTGGAATAACAAAAAACTATAATACAATAACATGTGAATTTATTCTATTCGCTTATAAATATTTTATGTCCGAGTATACTTTCCAGCAGGTACTTCATAAATTAATACCAGGGTGCAGTTGAAGTACCTAAGTGCCAACATATATATAGATATTGTGACCAAAATCATATATGTGTACATGTATAAATATATATATATATATATATATATATATATATATATATATATATATATATATATATATAAATATATATTTATATATATATATATATTTATATATATATATATGTATATATATATATATAAATATATATATATATATATATACATTATATATATATATATATATATATATATATATATATTTATATACATATATACGTGCTATCTTATACTACTTACTTACTACCACGTACTATTTAGCAATAACACACCATATTCACAATAATTTTTAAAGAAAATCAAAATTATTAACGTCATTAATAAGCATCTGTGTTTTGGGAATCTACTTAATAACTGTAATCGAGACTATAATTATTGTGACTAAGTGTTCGTAACCGGCTGTGTTATATCCGTAATGACTTCGAAGATTTCTGTTAAAAAAAAAATTTCTAATTAAATTCCATTCGCTTCTTTTCCATTTTATCTAATATTTCCTAATAAATTATGTTCCTACCCTCCTACCTCCTTAAGTTTTACGTATCACCAATTTTTTTTCATTAATGGAATTAGGGATTTGAAATAATATCAATCTTCACACTTCACCTTTTAATTTTATCTTATTTTCAATTTGTTAAATAATAATTATAAGTATTGGTTTTCAATGTCTTTAAAATCTTCATGCATTTGAGATGCACTTTGGCGTTTTTTGTTACTATCGAGATTTCCCTATGTACTTTCTGGGAAAGTTTCATCTAGACAGAATTTCAATACTTGATAATATAGCCTCGTAGATTCAGGAATTTCATAACGTCTGCATCATCGCAAGACCTAATCAGCGCAGTTTCAGTTTTTCCCAAAATTGGTTTTTGAGATACTTCCATTTATTTTTTAGCAGAAAAACTAAAATTACATAAAATATTTTTCTATTTATAACAGACACATTTCAACTAGAATAACTTTTAAGTAATTATGGCAGAACTTTCGTCACAGAACAAGCACTCTGAGCTAGATTATTATGAAACATGTGAAGCTATTTGAATTTTTTTTAAGGCTATTGAAATGCCATAACCTACAACAACACATTTAGAAAAGAACATTAAGAATAAATTTTTTATAGAAATTTTCCAATTACTTCTTCCGTTTAACTCTGGTTTGAAATATCTTAATAACAAAATGTTCTTTTCTGTTGTTTTACAAGCCGTAAAATGCTCACAAAAAGTTTCTTGTTATTGAATTTGGTGGAAGGGGATAGTAAATTGATGGAAGAACATTTTATTTTTTGAAACTAGCCGACTTATTCAGAATAAAAAAAATCGACGTACCGCCATCTTAAAAATTTATCGAATTCTTAAAAGGTAAAACCCAATTTCTTAAGGGGTATATGCTTCAACCTACTAAAATTTATTTCAGATAGTAGACATGCGGTATAGACTACGGCATTTTAACTAAAAAATGGCGTATATTTCACAGGTCTATCGATGCAACTGTAGAACAAGTTTGTTTATAATTTAAAAGCTATTGCCTGATACAAAATGTGCACGAGATAGGAAGGGTAATAATGAACATTGTATATGAAATATTTACATCGAGATGAAATAGAACGAGAAAAAGAAAGATAAGTAATACAACAAGAAATAAGCAAAATTTTATGTATACCAAACGGCTCAAAATAGTTAGCGAAATCGACTCTGCGCTTATTTTGGAAATGAAAATCAACAAAAATCGTGCAATTTATTTTTTAAATTATTTGGAAATATATTTGTCACACAAATTCATATGAATAGTTCACTTACCTCCAAATATTATTACTATTTTGTTCTACAATTTTGTTGACATTACTCTATTTAAATGTTGTGGATGTTTGCTTATCCGAATTGGCGTTTTCCCTCGTACAGCCATTATAAATAATACACAATCTATTATGTCCATTTTATTACTATTTACCATATTACATTAGTTTCAGAATCAGAGTAAAAAAAAAAAAAGTTACAATATTACTCCAAGTGTAGTAATATTGTGACTTTTTAAATAATAATTTAAAATCTAACTGCTTTACAACGAATTGAATTGATAAAAAATTAAGCAAATTATAAAATGACGGCCAGTAAAAAACGAGTTTAAAGCGATTTAATTTTCCGTTTATTTAAAAATATAAAGTTAACACCTACAAACATATATCGTGCAGGAACCACTTTTTAACACTATGACTAATATTATAAACTATCTACTGACAAAATAAATGAAAGAAAAGAATATTTCGTAATGTTAATTTGTTCTGCTATCAAAGAGACGCTTATAACTTGACTTCGAGAAATCTAGTTAAGAGTAAAATTAAATTGTATTAAACTTTCTGGAGCCCACAAATTAAAATAAAATTATATTCATCTACACAAATTACTACTACTAGTCTAATAGTTTTTTTTCTAAATTTATTCGCCCCCGTTCTATTTATTAGGAATGGAAATAAATAAACAACGACGACGATCGACCAATTTTACTGACGTATTTTATACCGGTATTTTTTCTCTATACAAGAGAATATTCTTAACTCCATGATGCCGTCTATAAAAATAAATACAAAAGAAAAGCATAAAACAGTGGCACGTTTGCCTTCAGTAAATTTCCAGCTACGATGACATATTTTACGATCAACGGTTTGGGGACGTTACACTTCCTCGTAATCTTTTATTATATTACCAATAAAAGTAGTAAATATAATACCAAAAACTAAACCTGGGTGCAAACTGGTTCGTGGTTTTATCTACATCTAGGAAAGCGAGAATAGAGTGAATAATTATTATCGGTATTATATTTTATACTATAATATGTTATACTTTTGATACGATAAAAGTATGTGTAACAAAAAACCATTAAATTGTAGCACTTTACTTGTTGACAAACTAATGTATTTTAAATATGGCTAGGCTAATTTTTAAAGCTTCGTTAGCTTCATAAATTAAAGAACAGTTCCATTTATTTTGCATATGTAACAGGGCTAGCCGTGATTCTAATTCGACTAAATATAAGTTATAAAAAAATTGTGTGAATATCTCTTAAAGGCAACTTATACATTAATATCTATTGAGTCGTAATTTAATATTTGTGCTAAACTATCATCTGTTGCTAATTTCTAAATAAATAAGTAAGTTTTATATCACAGATTATGGAACATAAGGAAAGAATTCAATATGTCACCTCCCAAAATTAATGGATACATTATTCCTTTATAATCTCTTTTTTATATTGATCGTCTAACGGCATCCCTGTTAAAGAAAAATAACTAACCTTGTTTATTTTTTTAAATAATTACTCCAAATAGATGTATTTTGGTTTTTTGGAAAAGTTTTGAATAAAGGGACTGATTGTGAAAACTAATAATTCCAATTTACGATATTAAAAATGTGCCTTAGCTTATTCCACTCATATTTATTTATATTAGATATTGGTATTTTATTCTGCAAAATACAAATAATTTAAATCTAACATGGTTATTTAACATAATCCATTTTGGTCTTGCGTAATAGAGATTAACTGAGATAAAATTTAAGTAATCCTGTCAGATCGGTTTAATCGTTATTATAAAAACCAGCTATGCCTTATTGACAAAGCGTTTCAGACAGAATCTACACAGTCTGTCGACAAGTTTAAAACATCATTTTATGTCACGTTTGTGTTGAATATTTCAACCCCAAATTTATTACTTTAAAGAAATTTTTAGCAAATGCAACCAACACCAAAATTATAAAACTGTAAAAATGAAAGAAATTTAAAAATACATTACGAAAACATCCCCATTTAATTTTATTTAATTTTAAGGGTTCTGTAGGTTAAAAAGGACGGTACTTTTACAAGGTCACTCACGTGTCTACCCATACGTCGGTCACAGCAGTTTTTCTCAGAAACAACCTGACGTAGAAAATTTAAATTTAGCATAGTAATATAACACAATAATTCGTCTATATTGTAGTCGCTAAAGCCAAAAAATATTTATTTTCAAACTTCAGAAAGGGCAAATAAAATATCAAAAATGTTTTTCATTTGTGTAATTTAGTTAATTTCGTATGCTATTAAAATTTGTTTTTACTATTTTTCTTGTACTAACAAAAAACAATTTTAAGTACCAAACAAATCAATAAAAAAAAATTTTAATTTTAAGCCTGTATATTGGTTCATGCATCACGTGAGGATGGCTAAAGGAGTTACAATGAAATTCATTAAGATGTAGGAATTTGACAATTCAAAATAAAGAAAATTCATTAAGGTGTAGTAATTTGACAATTCAAAATAAAGCTAAAGTACTTTCTGAAGGACGTATTTACAAAATCCCGTCGCTTAAGAACGAATATTTACTAGTCATGAAGTCAATGCTACACGCGAAGCGATGCCACTGATTGGTGCGCAACAAATTTATAGCATATTCGCATTACCTTGATAACGCGCAAACGCTATAAATTTATTGGAATTATAATTAAAATTATTATACGTTTTTCATAAATTATGAATTTCTTAATTAGTTTCATATAAATTTTCAGTTAGTCGAAAGAACAATATTCGTATTGTTCCAGTTTTAGTTTGGTTTATTTCCGTTGACCAGAATAGCTAACCAGAAAGGCGGTGTGCAATGCGATTTCATCGAGGCAGCAATAGCAACATTTTACTTTGAAAACATTTTGTTTTATTTTTGTGTTTATTACAAAAAAACCTTTCTTCTTATTTAGTAGTCTCTTTAGATAACTAAGCAATCTTTAGTAGTTTTTTTTTATTTCCAAAACATAATTTGCCAGAAGATTTGGTTACACGTGTCGGTACCCTGACATGAGAAATTTTATTCTGATCAGCTTTATTTTCTGACTTTCAAAATCTTAGCGCTAATGTAATGTGATAAATGGAATCTTAATTTCATTGATTTCAATAATCAAGGATCCACCAACTCTGTGGGCATAGAGTTTTGATAATTTTTATTAAAATATGATTCCAAATTTATTAGACTTTCTGAATGTTTACATGGATTTTATGTAAGGTTTAGTCTTAGGTCAAGTAACAAAATTTAAAAAAAACCTCATTTCGTATTTTCACACTACTACATCTTTAACTATGAAGCAGTAACTTTAAAGACTATATTTCAAAACAAAAGATTTACCTTTCCAGAATTTTTTGTTATCCGCATTTAATTAATATTCCATTTCATCAGTTCTAATTCACTTAAATATATTTATATTTGAATATCAGACCATTAAAATAAAATGTTGTCTACAGAAATAAATAAGATAAACTATTCAATCAAAACCTATGTGATGATGAACTTAGTAAAGGCGCAACCACAGGTAAACCTGACAATGATATTAAGTTGCCATTATACTCAAATCGATAATGCAAGTATATATCATGCGGAAGAAAGAAGTGTAGTAATTGAGACAAAACATCGCAGTGAAAAAAAATATTGACATTTCTGAAAGAAATTCTAAATCATCGGAATCGTAGATTTGTTCTACAGTGAACAGTGAAAACCATTAAAAACAAATATGCACGATTCATTTCTTATATTTACATTTAGTGTATTTTAATTTACTAACGTTCAAAATGTAATATTTCATGAATTTAGTATTTTGTATTACATTACAAGAAACAAGGTTCATGGTTCATTTAGAAAACTAGGTTCTTGTAATACATTAATTCCACCACCGTACGATGATAGCATGGAAGTCAAAACGTGTAAAGTTTTATAAATATAAAAACTATTATTTTATTAAATTATAATTTTTACCCTTAATTATATAAAATAATATATCACTATTGGTAGTGTCTTTGATTTGTTAATATATTTGGACAGTGCAATTGTCTAATTGTGTAATGAAATTGTTCAATAATTAATTAATTATGAAAGACACGTGGAAGATTATTGATCTATTTGGACCTATTTTTTAAGAACCATTTGGTTTCCTATTCCATGGCTTTTGTAGCAATGTCCGTGTTTCATTTTGATAACGAGGTTTTCATTTATATTTTCTAGTTTTCAGAGTAAATTAAAACTATTGCTTCATTGTAGTTTAGAGATATAAAATTGTATATTCCTTCATTAAATCACAGTCATTTTTTTAGTTTTAGAATTCCATTGTTTTAGAAAACTTGTATTGTTTTCTCAATCTAATTACTTGTGTCAGCATGATTAAGCGATAATTGTAACAAGTATTTTTTGGTAACCGATTTATTGTAACGGTTTGAAGCTTAACTTAAACCGATTACCAAATTAAGGATAATATTTTCGAACGATTATTGTAAATTAACATTAAGAAGCGAGAAGCTTATTGCAACTCTTAAATTGTTTTATAAATCAACTCTTTTAAGCCTATGCTTTCAATTCATCGTAACGATAAAAAAGAAAAAGAAATTCGTGCACATAATAAAATTAAAGTCATATCAAAATTTTGTAAAACCTAAAAAAGTTTTTCCGGAACTAAAAAAGTGCCTAAAGATTAGAGGTAATTATGATATAAAGAAACCAGGCTTCTAGAATTAGCGTTTGAAAATTCTCTACTTATATCACCCTAATGACTATTTAGAACATCCCTTTATTTAAATACCTGAATACTTCTATATTATTCTTTATGTTAAGCTCACTGTCAAGTGTTTTTCTGTTATTGGGACAAATTATGGCAATCATTCGAATACTTTTTGCAGCAGTTCCAAAGAAAGACATCAAGATAGTTGAGGTCCACCTAAAACTACAGCTCAACGGTTAAAAATTATAAAATTTCTCGAATGTTCATATTAATTTGTATATATTGTTTAGCCTGTGTCTTACATCAACTAACAAAATTTAAAAAATAAGAACCTGAATTTGTATTTTTATCTACTGCTCCATTTTTAATAGTGAAGCAGTAAACTTCCAAGACTGTTTTTAAAATAAAAGACTTTCTATTTAGTAGTGAGATTATGCTGAAATCAATCGATCAGTTAAGTTGCTTTTGCACATAATATAAAAACTTATGTTACCTCGATTTGGAAACAAGTGCATTTTTAAAATTACTATAACAGCATAGATTTCTACATAAACTAGATGATAAGGTTGCCAATATGATTTTAAAAACAAAACTTGTTGCAAAGTCTCTTATATAATTCAACTTATTTTCTCCTATTGATAATTTGCTTTATGTATTAAATTGTAAATGCGCATGTGAGCTTTAAAAATATACCATTGGGTATATTTATTAGGTATATATTAACTCCTGTCAAGTACAAATAAAATATACCATTATGTATATTCATTGGGTATATATTAACCCCTGTCAAATACAGATCCACAAGCTGCACGACAAATGTAACGATTCCAGTAGAATAAGCCTGCGAGTAAGGTTTATTATTCCAAGTTTCATGCCATTTACATTAACACGACAAGCACCTTATAACGACCGATTCACAGTATGATATGAATCATAAGCGTGCAGGTTCCAGATACTCTGGGCGATATCTTTGCGCACCGCCCAAGTAATTCAAATGCGCCCAAGTCCGCGGGGTATCTCCGGAAGCATTTATTCGATGCTGCTCTGACAAATGTTTCATTAATTTTGTGAAATGCTCTAGGTAAGAAAGTGAAAGGGCCGACTGGAATTATTAGGTAATTGATCATTATTCATTGTTTCATTGTTTTGTCTTTCAAGGTCTCTGACCTTGAGAACTTTAGCCAAATATGTGCATGTGTATATATACATATAAAATATTCAACACCAATATAATGGCAATGTTAATTTGTATATATTTGTATATATATATATATATATATATATATATACGTTGTCATTATATTGGTGTTGAATATTTGAAGTATTAGATATAAGACGATCCAAATTTATATAAAACCTTTAATGGAATTGTGAAATGCGGAGTATCCAACTTGTAAAAATGTTATCAGTTATTTTGTTAGTAGAAGTGCCAAAATTTTGTAACTTATACCATTATTCAAAACAAAAACTACAACTAATTACATTAGTAGCACAAAATATATTACTATATTTCAGAGCTTTTGTTATTTGGCGGTTACTTTAATGGGGTTATTTTTTTATTAAAAAGATTATTTTTTCTTGTTCTTAGTACCTATACTCGTAATATCTTATGTTACACATTAATTTACGAACTACAGAAAAAAATCAATTATACCTCATTTATACGGAATCGAAGCAGGCATTTGAGGCGTTCGATCAATATGAGTACATTTACATATACCTACACGCATGCATAAATACATACGTTCATAAATAGGTTTATGTATGTGTACACGCACATATTTCAACAATAGTTATTTCTTTTGGTGTAACAATTGTCAGTGCTTTACGTTTTTTACTATGCTTGTACATACTTATTATCCCACCTGCTTAAAACCCCAATTACTTCACGTATATATATATATATATATATATATATATATATATATATATATATATATATATACGTATTACCTATGAATCTGCCTATTAATGTAATAGCTTTATATATACCTAAATATATACACATACACATATGGTTACTAAAATCTAAACTGTTTCATGCCTTCGTAGGTACATGTAAGCTTTTAACTAATTTATTTTGTTTCATCTTTGTTTATCTCGAGACAAACGGGTCTGAACTCGTTAGGTTTACGTCTCACCATAGAGAAGTTCCAGTTATAACTTTCCAGCGGCATCGCCAGAACCTGGCCATTACTTCTTACTGAAAAAATCGTCAGAAAAGTCAAACATGCCCAAAGACTGTAAACATTTATTCTGGTTATTAACGAATTCCTGTCGTCACCTTAGAGCTCAGTCTTCGAACCTTGACCACAACTTGTGACTTGTCAGCATAATTCAAACTAACGCTGTCATGATCAATCTATACCTCATGATGGTTGAGTTCCTGCCAACAGCTTCCGGTTCCATCATCAGATCCTGGTCACTATTTGAGGCCAAATAAATTGTCGAAATAAGTCAAACGAGTACAAATGTTATAATTCAACTAAAGGTTATTGAGGAGTTCCACCACCATCTTCCAGTTCCGTCATCAGACCCTGACCACAAGCTGTGAATAAAGAACTTATAAACATAAATCTTTATAAGTATTTGGTATTAAATTTTTTGAAGCATTTTGTATTCGCTTCAGATTTGAAAAGATATCTCCGTATTCCGCCATCGGGTCTAGAACATATTTATATTGGACCTATCCGAGACCATTTTTTCAAATAAAAAAGAATTCCGAAAATTGGTCAACGTTTCTCCGAACATGAGATATGTTTTGAATTAAACGATTTTTACGACCCTTAACTCTTTTATTATGTCATGAGATTGTTACCTCAGATGGTTGGTTTCAGAGAAGTATGTGAACAAATAGACGTTTACCGTATTTAATAAATAATTTAGAAAGAGACATACATTTTTTTATATTTAGTTTTTATTTTTTTGAAGTTAGTTGAAGAGAATTATTGGAAATAGTCTATTCAGAAAAACCCTGGAATAAATTATCAAACTAAATTACATAATTGCATCTTCATAACCTTACTAGTAACATTTAAATACCTACTTTTTCAAACGACTGAACCGACACTAATAACATATTTATTACTTCATCAGCAAACAACAATAGACGCAATGGAATTTGCAGTTTCGGAAAAAAATAAATGGACAAGCATTAAAACTTACGATACGTAATTTTATAAATGCGTAAATTTACTAAATTAGGCACCTATGTCTAGAAACCAACATAAACTATATCACACCAGCTCTTGAATACTTTATCAAAAAACTTTGAAATAAAACCGAGTTTCATTACCAATGGATGATAATAATATTTTTTTTATCGAATATTTAGATGTTAGAAATATTATAAACTTACCTTACCTGACAAATTTAAAAGCACTAAGGATTTCATTTCATTAATACTGTTTAGTGCTTGCATTTACAGCCGCTGTAAATACTATCAACTTAAATGAAACATTTTTTTAGAAATGAATAACATATTTCTTATTCGTAAACTTACTTTCATGGGACTCATTGAATTGCTATAATTAATGGTAGAAAATAAAGTGGAAGAAATATTTCAGTAACTAAAAAAATTATTGAATATATTATTAATTCCACTAAACATGGCAAACGTAATAATTTAACGAACATTCTCTCCTTGAATAGAATAAAAAGTTTTTTACGAACCACCATGTCATGAGGCATATTGGCCTCTCTTGCCATAGTTTGTATGGAAAAGTAACATACATATATATATATATATATATGTGTGTGTGTGTGTGTGTGTGTGTGTGAATAGACTATTTTGCTTATTGTAAAGCTAGAAGGACGGATTTTGTCCATGTAAGAGATAAAATTTTAATATAAAGATTATTTTAATTAATATTAAATATTGTGTCATAAAACAAACCTATTAATCGCCGCGTTAACACCTCTGACAATGAAGTATCCGTCAGGCCGACGTCGCATATAAGAGATATTTGTTTTTAAAGATTTGTTTTTACAAGAGATAATGTCTAGTTATTTATATTTTATTCTCCCAAATTTGAAACGAAAATATGCCTAAATACCAAATTAATAGATATCAGACAATAATGAAAATAAACGTCGTCACTCCTAGTAGTTTGGATCACAATTTCGAAAATAAGAAATCAATAAAACATATAGTTTAATAGCTTTCTTTATAATAATATCGCGCTACTTCAACGTGCTTTGTAAAATTTGTAATTTATTTGTCTCAATACGCTTGTGGTAGAGCCCTGAAATTTAAAAATTTGGGAGTAAAATAGATTAAGATAACTCTGTATTCTAATACTCTGTCTCTATTACCTGACGGCCTAAGAAAATTAGTCTGTAATTTTGTGGGAACATATCTTTAAAAAAATAAACGACTCTAAAGCTTGAAGTTAAACGTTTGACACAAAATATGCTTACATATTTTAACAATCATTGGGCCAAAGGATATTGCCCTCCCATAATCTTGATCCACAGACTGCTACTAAAAGTTAATTATATCATTAAAACCAGATCTTGATCTATGAAATATATATTCAGTTATTACCATCACCTTTCCCATTCAATGACATTATTTTTACGCATGTACTATAAGAGTAAGGTATACCTTAAATAATTCGGTAACATTTTTTGAAATTGAAAACGAAACTTCGTTGCGAGTTACAGCCCAGGAAATTGCCTTTCAGAGATTGACTTTACATTTTGACCCTGAAATCCATAACAGGAAAACTCTATGTAGCTCTCATAGTAGACTAATTGAACTACAAATTATAAATATTTAAGTCAGTTTGACCGACTAAGCAATTGAATGAAATTAAAAAATATACTCGTAATAAATTGGTTGTTAGTACCACAAGAGGGAAATATTTAAAACATAAATAGTTATTCGGAAATTGATATATTGCAATATTAACTAAGAAAATG
This sequence comes from Druceiella hillmani, assembly GCA_039881145.1. Taxonomy (NCBI): domain Eukaryota; kingdom Metazoa; phylum Arthropoda; class Insecta; order Lepidoptera; family Hepialidae; genus Druceiella; species Druceiella hillmani. Next base: position 15,114,890 of record JAYKKI010000007.1, on the reverse strand, counting down.
TTAAAGGTTCTTATGCATTATAATTCTATATTTTCATAAAAAAACATCGTGATACTTCATCACTTAACCATTTATGAACATTTATGGACGTAAAACAAAGATAGCAGCTCATGCATCTGCACCGCTGTGTAATATAGATGTTATAAATTAATGGGAAAAAATAATAAGGTACACACTTTCATGTTTTTTTTTGTAAATAATTGATATATTCATACTGAAGGCTTGAGCGTGGAACAGATTTTCACCTATCGGTTTTTACTTCAAATAAAATTTATTAATATATCGTTTTTTTCTCTCCTCGTTTGTAAGTTTTTTTTTATTTTTGTTTGTTTATTTGTTTAAATAAAATAAGATAAATTGCCAAAATGTATGGATTTACTTACATTTTGCCTAATTAATTTATTAATTAATGTATTTAACTAATAAATCAAATAGCCTTCCTTTTCAATTTTCAAAAATATATGTTCTGCAATTACTATTGTTATACACGTTTCTTTGTGCGCATAATCTTGAGAGAAATTAGTATGAACTTATGACGTTTACATAACGTCGGATAGTTTTAAAGCAATTACTGAAAATTAAATTTGTGGTTATTTATAATGGACGGCCTGCATAATATTTGTCAGTTTTCTCATTATTATATTTTATCCACCAAATAAGTAAAATTGAACAATTTTTTAAGTCATAATATAATCAGTTCATTCCATATATGTCAAATATTTTCCATTTTAAATAGCTCTCTCCTAATATGCCATAAACATTCTCTAATTCCTACTCCATTCAAGAAAATGATTTATATATTTGCCCTTCAAAAGAAATAATGATTAAAATTTTTAAAAACAATGTTATAAGAATATCTGTCAAAATATATGATTTACCTGAAAAAAACCTAATTAAATATTTTCTTCCTTGTCTGAAACTTGCTTGTGCATTATATAATGTATAATCATTAATACCGTAATAAACAAACATAACGTAGTATCAATTTGTTAAAAATTCGGATAAAATATTTTGGTAACATTAAAAAATATGATGTATGCACATCGCATTGCACCGATAGACTTCACTAACTTGCTAACAATCCTACAACTTTTTCCAAAAATTTCTGAAATTTTATCAAAATTTCTTATGAATAAATTTTAGCATAAGATATGGAAATTTCACGAAGAAGACTTAGATTACTTTTCCTTTGAATCGAAAAACGACAAAACTAAAAATAAATGCATAGAGGCGGATGAAGGTGAACTCTCCTACAACTTAGTCAAGCGTTGACTAGAAAGGTTCAAAGAAGGAAATTTTTATCTTTTCAATAATTCTCATTCGCACGAACTTCTATGTTAAATTTGTAAAACTAAAAAAGGCCTTGTTGGTCAAGATCCTAATTAAGTTTATTTTATTTAGCAGGGTTATCCTTATGTTGAACTAGAGAAAACCATTTATGCTTTCGGGAAAAAACGGAAATATTTTGTGGACCGGTTTATCAGTAGCCGACTTGATACTTACTGGTGAGGTTGTAAGTCATTCTATGAAGTGAAACCTATTCCACTATATGGAGTTGGTATATTTTTCTCTTAAATAAAATAACGAATTCATCTCCTATTTATAACACAGACATTTGCAGGAATTTTTGAGGTGAAATATGGATGAATATGAAAAATAAAGTCAATTGAAAATTTTTGCATTATTGCTGTCAATATCATCAAAATATCAGCATGGGAAATTTCTGCGAATTTCCATGAATTCGTATAAAATTGCGATATGATGCTTTGCAGATTTAATAAGAAAATGTCTTCACAATTAGATGAAACTACGTGATGTAGTATTATTTCTACTTTCTTTAAGTTCTTTACCATGACCTAGGTTTCGTTGTATTACAACATCTTCAGATGGGCTATTAGCAAAGGTTAGAAGATTCTTAAGAACATCCAACAGCATTTATAAACTACAAAAAACAATAGCGGAAGCCTGTAGGTTTGTGTAGTTTGTGTAGGTTTTCCCATTGCTTACGTTATTGAGTTTATTGTAGGGGAGCAGTGTAGGTTTTATTATACTTCTACAATAACAAACCAGACACATCTCACTTTGCAAAACACCTCATTGAAAATAACCATCACCGTCATACCGATAATGCCCCCTATATATTACAAATAAATAAAAAGGGCAATAAACTTAATATCCTAGAAACATTAGAAATAAACAGACATAAAAAAGACACCAAGGTTAATATATTAAATGAACAACTAAATTTAATATCATCACCCATAATTAATATCTTCTAGAAATTATACAGTTATACAACATTGATACTATGGTACTCTTCAAATTATTTTAGCCCAACTACACGTCTAAACAAAAATATAAAAAATAAAATAAGTAAATAAATAAAAAAAATAAATAAATGAATAAATATATAAATAAAACGGGAGAAATGTAGAATTAGTGGCATAACGTTATTACAACTTTCAAATACCCTTGCAATTGTATAAATGTATTATTGAGAATAACTTCCATTTAATTATATTAAATACACTGGAACATTTGTATTATATAACTTTATAGAATAACATAAATTTAATTTATTACCCTCACTTAATACTTGTACATTGTATAACTTTCGGAAATATAATAAAACCTACACCGCTCCCCTACAATAAACTAAGCAGTGGGAAAACCCACACAAACAAGGCTTCCGCTATTGTTTTTGTAGTATATAAATTCTATTGGATATTCCTAAGCGTTAATCTTTGCTAATAGCCCACCTGAAGATATTGCAAAACAATGAAATCTAGGTCGTGGTAAAGAACTTAAAGAAAGTAGGAATAATACTGCATCACTTAATTTTATTTAATTGTGAATAATGCATTTCTACAAAATTAACGCCAAATATATTGAATATTAGAAAAAGTCTTCTTATTCTATGTGATATCCATTGTGACATAATATTTCCTACGTATAGTAATATTATTTTTAATTCTTTAAAATACAAAAATATATTTAAAACTGACAAGTAAGAGAAAGTAAATACAACTATTTTACTAGACAGTTTATGTGAACGTATCTTTTTAACCAACCATTATTGGAGGTTTACAACAATTTTAAAGCGCGACACATGCTACAAAATTCTATTAAGTTTATGAATATACTATAATGTTAATATTTAAAATATCAATATTTTTGTGATATGTATTATATTTTGTAAATTAACGTCATGTGGAAATAATCATTATTGTAAATTTAGATGAAGACAACCTAATTGTCCATGTTCCGACAATCAACATCCTGAAATGTGGTTTGAACTCGGCATTTCAACTTTACCGTTTAAATACTTGAGTTTCCTTTATTTTAACTATTAGGAGCTTATTAGGTAGAAGGTAAACTATAACAAATTGTGTATGATCATAGTTTTATTTGGAAACACAACACTTTAAACTTTTAGCTATAGTGCTTATGCCCCATAATTTACCCATTTTAATAAACATGATTTTGATCCTGAGGGCTATTAAAAATATTGTTTTTAAAAATATTTCGAGCACTTAAATGAAACGACTAAGTGTAAAACATAGATTTGTCTGTTATGAAACCTTATGATTTCTACTTAGGTATAAAGATTTACCATCTTTAGCTTTTTAATTTTAGGCCTGATAGCAAATAATTATAAAAACATTGTTTCTCGTATTTTATTCGAATTTTACTTTTTATTCCTTTTAATGAATTAAATTTACCAAATAAGTTTTTAGTAAATTTCGTCTGGTAATTGTAAAAGAAAAAGGGAAAAAATTAATGAAATGTAATTCTATTTGAAATAAATTATTTTATTGTATTATTATAAACAGTTGTTGTCATCTTCAAGCAAATATACACGGTTAATAAAATGTTCTCATTCACATTCATAAAAAAATTAATTCGTCATCCATGCAGTTGTGTGCATTGCGCATTTACGTTCAGTGGCAATGATTTTTTTAGATTCTTCCCCGAATTGTTTTATTTTATTTAACTGCTGGAGCTTGCGTATCATATATAATTGACGTAGTCAGGTTAAAACAAGATAAATTTAAAGAAATTATATATCACATGAAAGATAATGAAATAATACATCGAATAGCAGTAGAGTCATCTGTAATATGTATTAATTTTTACCGCTGTATTTTTTTTTAAATTGTGTGTGATTATGTTTTGTTTCACAACTTTACAAACAGATACATTATAATTTAATGTTAAATGATTTTTTTTACATTTAATTTTAATCATTTTTACGATTTTTAATGTAGGCACAAAAATTTTAGATTAAGAACTTTTCTCTTCGGAATTTTTTTGGGAAACATAAAATGTTGTTTCCCTTGATTTCTACGTTTTTATAGTTTTACCTAAATAAATATGCTTCGACTATTTTACAACTATATTTCTTCTCTGCCTAAGCAAAATTTCATCACTACAAAATCACCTCTTTCGAAGTTACATATTATTTAGTCGACATGGTGCGAGAACCTATATTACCTGAAAGTGACGGTCACACTCGAGGGATTTAATGGTTGTACTTTAATTTAAATATTTTTTACTTGAAATACGTTACGATATTGTTTAAAAACAATATTTTGATATCAGTTTGAATAAGAGTCACTATCGAAACAATAGCTGTGTTTTCTAAAAATAAACATCTTTTTTTTCTTAACATATCGAGATTTTCAAGCTCAACCCATTTTTTATGCATTATATTTTTTCATGCTTAATGTTATATAGTACAATCATTGATTTTGACGTTTTTTATTAGTATATTCCTTGGCAACCCAATTCCTAGGCATTCATTAATTTAGTTACTTCAATAGATTAAAGTGGATTTGAAAAAAAATTCAAAATTCGTACTTCCTACTTGTTTCTCATCGTTGTTTAGAGACTTCTTTAAATATTGTGTTCGTTTCCATCCAAACGACATAGTAATCAGAATACAAATTGAATCACAAAATTGAATTCTTTCATGTGTTTGTTAACAGGAGAAGTGAAATATCTTGAATATCTTCCATAATACGTCAAATATTAAAGAAAATTCAAACATGCGAAAACGTAATTAGTTTTAAGTACTATAAAAATATTTATAACCCTTTGTATATACATACACGAATTTACATACACGACAAGAAAATTATTATCAGGTTTTTTTTTCCAATTATCCTTATTGTTATATAAAGTGCAATTAGAATTCAAGATAAAATTATTGAATAATAATCAATGAAATATGTTTCTAAAATAATTATGACTATTACTAATGAATAAATCATTATATTTTCAAAGTTTGGTATTAATATTTAATTTTCATGTCAATTCGTCTTCATCCCATCATAAACCTTCACGCAACGTCCTCGCGTCCTCATCTTATCGTAATCTGCAATATCTGATCTTATCATAATAGCATCGGTATTTTTATGAATTATGGTATCAATAAAAATATATAATCGAAAATAATATACTAGTATATATGCATGCATTTACCCATTTTAATAATTGAGAGTTTAGGAATACGTTGGTATGACTCGTGATAATAATGCAATGAAATATATTTCTAAAATAATTATGCCTTTATTCATTATATTTTCAAAGTTTGGTATTAAAATTTAATTTTCACGTCAATTCATCTTCATCTCATCATATACCTCCACGCACCGTCCTCGCGTCCTCATCTTATCATAATCTGCAACTTGGTCATATCTTCATCTCACCCTAATCGCATCCTTACATCAAATTCATCGCCGTGGTGTGTTGGGTTGATCACAAAGGCATACTGCCTTTAACGATGCGGTGCACCACGGGGATCCGGGTTCGATTCCCGGCTGTTCGTTGAATGGGACAGGACTGGTGATATGGTTGGCTGTAAGAGATTGTTCACGTAGCAATAAGTCCGCCATATGTACCAATTAGATACATTAAAGTAGATAAATACATAAATAAATTCATATCACCTCGTCCTTATAACATACTCACCTCGTTCGTATCACATTCCATCTTATTCTTACCTAATACTTATTTTATCGTCATCTAATTTTTATATATATCATCCTCACCTCATCCTTATTATATATTCAATTAAAATGATCCTCAATTCATCCTCTTCCTCTTTTGTTATCCTTAGTATATCATCATTCTTATCTCATAATACCTCATTTTTTGGAATAATAATTCTAAGCAAATAAAACGCAAAATAACATAATAAAATTTGTTATTAAAGCTTAGGTACTGGAGTACCTAAAGAAGATTATAAGCATTTCACAGCAATTTATTATAAAGTATTTCCAAATTTCATTTCGCAAACGGTTTAAATGTTTAAAATTACGTTAAGGCATGAAAGTTTTATTTCACATTTTTCGAATTATTTTTTCATCGGTCATTTTTTGCGAGTTGATTCAATTTTAAGTAATATTTTCCTTTGTAATCAACAGTTTTAAATTATGAATAATGCGAATCGATTAATTTTGGAACCATTCACTATTAAAATCAGGAAATACCAGCTTACATAGTTGTAAATTATTGTCGACTATTATATCTTTTATTGGTATATCATAAAAACATTTGTGAAGAGAAATGTTATTATAAAGAATTGACACTAATTTTCTCTTCTGTGCCCTGATTATATTAGTACAATATGCAACATAATAAATATTTATAGGTTTATGTAAAAAATCGTAAAAAAAATTTATGAAAATTTCCAATTATATTGAAAGCATTGATGACATCTGGTATATCATATTCTATTGAAAAACACTTGTAAAAACGTGAATTTTTTGGTTTTAGTTTTGCGTGGTTTTAATTTTGCATGAAATTTTTTGAATAAGAACAGATACAATATTTATTACAAAGTATAACGTAATATCTATAAGTATAACGAAATGTCTATAAATAATACAATATTTTATATAACCATATGTATGCTTTAGAAATAAATATAAGAAAAGTATTTTTATGTATAGTTCCGGTTAATTTAAAATTATTAAATTGGGATAATTTTAAGTGAAATCGGAAAATGACATTACATATAATCATTTTATATTATGGACTTTTTTCTTTACCTTTAATTATTCAATTTCCTAAAAAACCAATGCTTTTACTCTATGTCATTTGGCATGAAAAAAAATATAAAATAATCGATCATAAAAATTGGTTGAAAATAAAGAAACATATATTATATGCTTGGCATTTTTATATAAAAATAAACATTAAAATATTTATTTCAAAGGAGATTTTATTTTGAAAAATAATTCTAAAGTAATATAAGTACACAATTTCAGAAAAAAACAATAAAACATGGATATAATTTATTAAACTTTTTAAAACCAATAATATCACTGCCTCCAGAGAATGAAATTTTAGTATAAAAATGTAAATTTTCATTCAAGGGAAAGTACCTTCCTTATTCTAGTTAGGCTACTGTAAGCTCCTATTAATGTAAATAAATGAAGTTTTCTAATTCAAGAATTAGAGATGTATCCACCATATTCATGCAATACGTACCACTGAAATACTTAAGAAAAGGAACCGATTTAATGAATAAAACTTTTTTCATATTCACCGATTTAGATAATATTTTTGACCGATTTCCTCCGAACCCAGTATGGTAATATTATCAAACAGAAAGTAGCAGAGACATGCGTTTTTGGTTCAAGATATCTACGACATTGTCAGCATACAATTTAAAGCTTTCCATAGAAATACAATAAAGTTAAAATTTAAAATTTCACTTCAATTCAGGTGAAATTTTATAAATATTAGTAAAAGCTGGATTACCTAATCCGTGGAATGGTATTAAAATGCGTTAAGACGATAGATGAGTAAAGATTTAATGTAATTACAGAATCCAATTTTGAGCATAAGACCTTTGATCTGAAAGAAGGTTAATTTGAAAGAAGACAGAAACAAAAATTGATCACAAAGTTTTACTGGATTAATTATTTTAAATGATATTATTAAACATTCAATTATTTATTTGAAGAGGAGAGTAGATCCCACCAACCACACTTTTCTATTGTTCTAAATTATGTAAAAGGTAAGCATTGGTTATTAGTTATCACAATTTCTACGACTTTCACCGAGGTCAGAGCACATCAAAAATAACACTGAGAGTAATAGTGATATCGAATATACGTATCTACCTACCTCGAATTTTTCATCCATTTATCCTAGAGCACGGCGGAAGAAGTTTGCTGTTTTAGTATCTACGTACTAGCGTACCTAGATATTTATTTAGGTCTTATTTTTAATTGTAACTTCTTACCGACGAAGTTTTAAAACATGTGGGTTTGCGTGTCATCGAGTGTCATGGATTTCAATATACGACTTTTGCTGCCGTTTTTTTGGATAAACGGATTATATACCTAATCAAATCATTCTGCCACTAGATATAAATGACCTAAATTGCACGATGTGACATGTACTGACTTTCTCCTTTTTATTTTTTTAAATTCTGTTAGATTGCTTTATGTAGTTACCTACGTTGATTGATTGTTATGTGATTTACAATAATATCAAGTTGCAACGATATTTCTAGATCTATACAAATTCACATCGATTGTACTTAGATAGCTACTAATTACTGCCTTGAATAAAACTTTAAACATCTACACACTTAGTTATTAATTTTAGATGTGTGATGGCAATAGGAAAAAGACACTTTCTGGCGCATAGTAGTGATTGGTAAGTGATATTTTTAAAATTTAATTATTTCAATTAGCCACAATTAAACGAAACTACGTGATGTAGTATTATTTCTACGTTCTTTATATAAAGAAAGTAGAAATAAAAAATATAAAGAAAGTAGAAATAATACTACATCACGTAATTTCATTTAATTGTGAATAATGAATTTCTACAAAATTGACGCCAAATATATTCAATATTTCAATTAGATTAATTGGCATATGATATTTTTTCGGCACACAAAACAAAATAAGTATTAAGAGAGAAAGTTGTCGCCGTAATGTTTTGACAAAAATTATGAGTGTTTCTATTATGAAATGGTTCTTTGCTGGAATTTCGTCTCTCCAGTTCAAAACTTTTCTATACACGGAATTTTTTTTATTCAAAAACCCTTTCATGATATTAGGATACTTTTGTAAAATATCAATAGTCAAACAATGAAAGAGGTTTACAAATAAATGTTTCTGGGATTTGTTAGCAGTTACTTTTTACAGTTACTTTATACAGTGAGAAAGATGCTGGAAGGTAAATATAATAATATTACCTAAATATCTTCTCCAATAAAAACTTGACAATTAATTAATAATATCTATTCAAAAATACTTAAATTTTGTATTTGATTAACATTTCCTTGCTTCAAGAAAACTTTGAAACCTCAAGCTCTCTACAGAATAATAGTATTTTTAATATCTTATTATGAGTATCTTTACAGTTAGCTGGCTTCTTGTTGAAAAGAAAATTTATACCTTCTAGGAAGAAAAGAATTACAAATTCCTCATAAAATGACAGAGTTTTCTAAAAAAATATAAAATATATTTTACGCTTATAATTTTTTCTCTTAAATAAGCCACGCTTAGTTTGATTCAATAATTTTTTTTACATTGCGTGATGTAGCGAAGTGAAAGAATCATGATTATATTCCTACCTTGGAATCATAAGTACTGGGTCTCAACGATTTTACCACAAATATTGAAAATATATTATTTTTCTCCTAGAAACGTAGTAGCAAGGATCACGCCTTATGCACATATTCTTTTATAACTATGTTTCCTAATAACAAAGAAGAAGAATTTTTAGGATATTGAAATAAAAGAAACTTTAATTTTTTTAAGGAACTATTTTTTCTGAAATTATATTCTTTAATGACATTATGCACAGAAAGTAAGCACAGTCAGAAAACTTATTAATATGAATGCCCGTTCTGTCTATGTTTTTAACTTACTATCTCTTATGAAAAATGCGTACGAGAGGTACTCACCACCGTCATTGGCGGTGTCCCACACTATAGGCACACCCCTGATACACCATACCAGCGAACATATTTAATTGCTTACACTATTCCTTACGTACTCGCCTATCCGTATCCGTTTGTGTGTGTACGTAAATTAATATAGAGCTGTCAGCAGCGTGCAAGTGAAGAATAAGTTACTAATACTACATATTGGTCTCGATCGTTTCGGGCAGTTGCGCCGATCGGATGAGTTAACGTTATACATCAACAACATAGCTCTTTCTCTTTCTAACCAACAATGTCGATCGAATGACTGCCTCAATAGAACACTGGCGCAGCAACTATGTACTGGCACCCACATCTTGATTATTATATGTATAATTGTAAAAATGTAATTATGTGAATAAATATTTTACACTATACATTTAATTGTGTGAAAGTGATTTGATACCAATAATATTAAGATAGAATTCGAAAAAAGGTAGTTTGTATGGATTTTAAAAACGATTATTAAATCTTAAAGAACAATAAATTTAGTTTATTTATAAATGTGACAAACTGGATTATTGTATTTGGTGTTCTTTTGACTTGATTAATTTTGCTTCATATGTAAAATATCTTAATAAAAATATAATAACCTATAACCGACACTACAAAAATACGTTTTCCGACCACGCCGCGTTCACGGTCAAACAAAACAATGACTTTTAAGAACTGCTCATTGAGCAGTTTTAAATTTCAAACTGTTATTCATGTGTATCAACACAAATTATAGGCACTAACCAATTAAGTTGGTGATATTAAGCAAAATTATTTTCAACAAACAAAAAAGAAAGACAAAAGTTACTGACTTTATTGCTTTCTAAGAACTCCTACACGGTGCAATAATGGCAATTATATTGAATTATCACAAATGATTATAATTATCATGGAGTAAGCGGCAACCTAGGAACGCGTATTCTTGATCGTACCCATTATCTCTGAGTGACGTTAAGCTAGCGGAAGGAGGCGAATGTCGCTTCTTTACGCAGAATAGTTAATACTTTTTGCTACAGGTATACACATGCGCCTTCCTGGAATATCCTAGTGATTGAACCCATGCAGTAACCTAACATTAATAATTAGCGAAAGTTCGAAGGCATTTCGAGGACGATGATTGAGTTTTGCTTATTACCACTTCTCGCATTTAAACTAATCAATTTTGAATGTAGTTTAACATATTCATAATTGCCGTAATTTATATTTATTTTTGTAAATAAAAAAAATGATTTGCATACTGGGCGGCTGTGAACTTTGTTGGCGTTCGAATACTCCTCTACGAAATAAAATAGTTATATTTTAAAAAACTAGAAATAATGAAGAGCTTTGATATTTAATAATAGTGATATTAAATTTGCTTTTAACGTTTCGTATTTTAGAGAGTTCTCTGATACCTTACTCTCGAAATGGCGTAAATTTTCTGGACGATATTTTGTTGCAGCTAAACTAAAGTGGTCAGGTTATTTTTGTAGATTTTTTATTTGATAACAATTCAAAGTTAATTTGAAAACAATTCAAATTAACGCATTATAAAAAGTGAAAAAGAAATATTATTATAAAAAGAAGACGATTCGCCTTCTTGTCATTCATACCAGCTAACCAGCGACACATGAGGCCCTATCACTGGTGATGTCCACCTGAGATAATGTAAGATTAATTATTCGGTCCACAGAAAGTTATAGGGTAAGATTGCGTCATTTGACGGTTAATTAAAGCTCTAAGATTTCTCGAAAACTACCATCAGTAAACGCAAAGAAAGGAGCTAAAACATAAGCGCAGGAGTTCCTGCTGCTCCCCATTCAACGAAATAACTTGTAATTATATGTTATTAAGATTTAACCTTTTCTTTTCGCGCAGCACAGATAAGGACTCTTCATATTTTTATTGAATTCTTGATATTTTCCGATAATAGTATTGTTTACTTACATAAAAATAAATGTTTGTGTTTCATAATAATACCACTTGTTGCTATCATTGAGCCTCCCGTGTTATTCCATATTTGAACCAGTTCATTAAAATAAGCTATTTTTTCAATTTGTTTTTGGGGAGAATGGCTGAACTTTAAGATCACATTTTCCAGGAGAAAAAAGGTAAAATATACACATTATGGTTAAATGAACAAATATGTAATTAAATATAGAAATTTAAAAAAAATATCAATTTAATGGCTACTAGATAATTTATGTTATTCTGAAAGCCATTTTTCGACGACGAATTTTTAATACCAATAAGAAAGCTAAAGCTAAATCATATTATAGAGTCATATTATAGAAATGAATTCGTGCTCATTTGGTTATACGTCAAAAGATTGCCGCATGGTTACGTTCGAATTCATTGAAAAATTTGGGTTTAACACGGTTTTGATAGAACCAAATAATTAGGTAAAAAAATTGTATTGCAATTTTATAAACTAACTTCTTCAAATTTCCTTAAGGCAATCTAGAGCAAATTCATTCAATGAGGCGACAGCATTTAAATAATTTATGACAAATTCTAAGGAATTTTTATGACAAAATCCCCAATCGACTCATTCAGCTCAATTTTTTATAAAAAAAAGAATTTGTTTTTGAAAATTTGAGAAAACATGTTGTTTGGGCTGCAATATTAATGTATTGGCTACGAGATAAAAATAGGAAATTTACTTGTTATTTAGTCCTCATCTTAAGCAAAAATCTGCAATGTTTATAGTGTTATTTCCATTTTCGTACGGGTACAGGTGGTTTAAAAGAAAAAAAGATTCAGTCATTTATTTATTTTTAAATTAAAATTTATATTTGCGAACAAATTATATTATCTTTCGGCTTTAAAATGTTATCTCGGACGTGTAAACATTTTTAATTGAGAAATTTTGACAGTTCAAAATATTAATATATGAAAAATACGTCTTTCAAACGTTTTATTTCGAGTAAGCGAGGACTGGCGTATATAAAAATTAAATGACGCTGATTTTCCTTCTTTGGGGTCATAAAGAAGATTCTTATAAAGTTTGGGCGAAATTAAAAATGTTGCAGCAATGAAAAATTTTATTTTAGATGATTTTACTTGCAATAACACAATATCTCTTTAAATATTATATTCCGAAATTATCTACTTGGCTTTCTTGTAGTAATTACAAGAAAGTAAAATAACACTGAAAAGAGTAAACTTGTTTTGTTTATATTTACAGAATAAAAAAATTAATTTGATGTCTGAAAGTTGTTACTCCTAGTGCTATTTTAATATTATTTAAATAAAGCATTGCAGTTATTTGTGATATTAGTGATCTTTAATAAATGTATTTCATTAAAATTTTTAGGTAGTTTTAATTATTTTAATACGCGCTTCTATTATTAAACTTGTGATTAAATCAAAGAATCGTAGTGAGCCAAAAAAGTTAAAGTGGTTAAATAAAGACACTTTAACACTATTTTTTATATTCAATTAGTCTTTTATTTTAAATATTTTATGCTTAAACTCTCAATAATTAAAGATAACAAAGATGTTAAAAAGAGAGTATTAACATCTCTTTGCATTAATAGTCAATCGTATAATTCTAAAGTTACAAAAAGCTGTCCAATATTTGCTACTTTATTCTAATGCGATTCCAAAGAAAGTTTAATCTTCGATTCTGAGGGTGAAATTATATTCGATATAAAAATATTCAGTACATTCCATAGCATTGTGCCGTGTAGGGAACATGATTCATCATGGAATACAGTTTTATGATCAGGGTTTGAAAGATTTTCTTATCTTTAAGATATAGTATAAAACAGTGTATTGAAAGGCATTGGAATTTGAATCAAAATCATGAAGTGGGGAGAGATAAAAGGTATATATTTCGCCGACCGCTAATCCTTAAATATTCTACTTGTTTCCTATACTTAGAAGTATGGCCTTTCTTATCATTAAATTTGAATTTGAATCTTATTATTGATTTAATTTCTTAGCTAAATTTAAGTAACATACATCTTCAGAATTCAGGATATGCAAAAGCACAGTTTGACGAACAATTACTGGTTGAAATGGAAGAAACGTTTACTGACGTTGGATATTGGGTATGTTGAAAAAATAATATTACTAATGACATCATTCATTAAGAATTTTATGTGATCTTTCATTTGAACGAAGTATTTAAATGTAAAATTGCAGGAAACATTTTGCAATGTCTCTATTACAAAGAATTTATTATGAGCAAACTTCTCCATATATGGGTTATAGGAAGAGAGAGAGAGTTTATGTAATTGGAAGTAATCCATAACTTAATAAATTTTCCGTAAAAACTTTTAAAAACACATTACAAAATTATTATACTTATGTTTTTACTTGAGGCGTAGAATAGTTTTCGAGAGATGCACTAAAACTTCTTTTTCATCTATCAATTAAAAAAAAATTAAACTCAGACGAACTTCTTATTCATAGAACGTGAATTATGAGTGCTAGAACTCATACGAATCAAAGGAATGTTCCCTTAACCTCTCCTGTTATTAAGACACTTTAACGAAGCTTAGTACAAGATCAGGTAACCATTTATTTTATAGTGTTATTCTGTATTAGACGGTTGGACTTCACTTTAAATTTAAAACAGAAAAATAATATTATGTTCTTGTAACAAAACCTACAACCAGAAATATTTTGCAAGAAAATAAAAGGGTAATCTCAACAATAGTTGACAACAATTTCGTAGATACTCATTGAAGTTGTGCCCAATGAAAACAAAGCACTCATGAAAAAATTTATACCATACATCACGTATTTTAGTTGTCGTCTCTTATCATCATTGTTTATTCCACTTTTATTGCAAGCAGCATGAACTTATAAATTAATACCAAAAAGAAAGAATAATATATATATATATATATATATATATATATATATATATATATATATATATATATAATCTCTTTAAAGATATTAATCCTGAAATACTGAACAAATTTTTGCAAAGACAAAATCAACTTCTACCTTTAGCGGAACAATATTTACCGATATATTATATGTAGTATTGGTATTTCTATTTAAAATTCATCAATGGCATATGTTATCCTCGAAATAGATGTTACTAAAAGGTAGTAAAATATAATGTTTCATCGCGAAATATTTTTTGCAAGAGGTTCCTTGCAAATCTATTAAAACATTGTAATTCAAGAGAATAACACTCTTAAATTTTAAGTACTCGAATATTTAGATGACATTATCGCTACCGGTGTATTCATTTTAAAAATCAAGAAAGTGAAAGATAAGCAAATTTTTCTATTACTTATCTCCATATTTAAAGCCTGACATTCTACCCGGATATGCATTAACACAATACGATCCCTTTACTCGGTGAGCTCGGGGTAATATGCATGTATATATATATCGTCGCGTTAATTTATTTTTATTATACTGAACTAATCTACCACAAGGCGGAATCCTCAATGAACCCGGTCGGTTTTGCTTCCAAATTAATATTATTTAAATTTATTCCAATTACTTTTTACGCACATAAAAGTTGTGAGATGGGTTTAAAAATATTTACAAAACATTTTTTTTGCTAAAATAATTGTTTGCTTTAACCTGAAATATAAGAAAAAAACTTATATACCGTTTTCTGAATTGAACAAAAATTTCGACTCTTGTTTGTGTTTAATACCTAACAAATGTTATATAAAAAAGGCTCACTTTTGGTTCAATATTATCAATCCAAGCTTTCAGGTTCAACAATACGTGTAGCAGAAGCTGGCTTCAGAAAAAATCCACTAATATATTTACATATATTTGCATATGTAGTATTAAGTGCTAATAAAACTGAGGTACACAAGAGGACTTGCTACTAAAAGTTATATATAATTCCGTGATATTCATATATAATTTTTCAATATTTGTTATATAAATTTATATTATTAACTATATAATATTAAAGGTTTTTGATATAAACTCCGTTCGAAAAATTAAGAGATACAAATACATAATAAAATTAAACTTTTTCAAAATTGCGTCCCAGGCACTTGTTCAAATACATACAAATATTAAACCTGTTACCACAATATGTATTCAAGGTAACCCAAAATTCTTACTAATGTATGTACTTCTAATGTAGTTACATATATTTGCATAGAAAGTGGATAATTTCGTTTTAATCTTAAAAGATCGCCTTGATTTTAAAATTACTTTTTCAGGAACTACATTACTATGTTTGTGAACTTCAGTGAAGAACTTGTATTCACCATTAACTGAACCAAGACGAAGGTCGTATTTATGATAGAAGAGTAATAATTGAACAAGGCGCTACCCTGCCAAGTCACAAAGTGTACGGATAATTAATTTTAATGGGATCCTTGATTACTGCACTGGGGAAATAATAAAAAGTAATTTATCATGGAATTGTTACTGCAAAGATTAGTAAGTAGCATATAGCAAAAATGTAAAAAATAGAAATTTATGATGGAAGGCAAATATTAACATCATAACAACTTGATATTTTGTTGGTTCCGGTGCTTGAATGTAGATAAAAACACATTCAGTTAATAATGTATGCTGATGGTATCTCGTACCGCCCATCGAAATTTTCTTAATAACGTACTCCTTAACTTTATTAAGAAAATGGACATCCCTAATTTGAATAGAACTTTTTTCTATAGTTACTCGTTAGGTTCTTAAAATCATTGACCACATCACAAGTAAAAATTCCGAAAACCTTGCGAGAAATCTTCTTCTAGAAAGGTTTGAGGGCACAAAACCTCAAGATCAAAGGCTGACTGGTTAGACCGACCACAAAATAAACAAATACAAATGAATATCTCTACAAATTGACCATTATATAGAGGTCATAACTAACACCAAGTTATTGACACAAAGACGGCATCTATTATTAGTTATGGGGGAGAGAGTGAAGAACAAACATTTTTTGTTTCAAATATGCTTCCAATTTATTTGAAAATTAGCTGTGCCGTGATTTTGTTCACTGAATATACGAAAAATGTTATCATGCTAAAACTATTTTTTTTTGCCTTATTAGTATTAACTTTAAACTAAAAATATGAAATTTTAAAATACTAAAATTCCAGTTTTTATAATTACGTATATTTTAAGCTTTTAGAAAGTTGCTAAAATATTTATTTGTTACACAACTTTAAACTAGGTATATATTTATGTGAATGAAATTCTACTGTCCACCAATTCCCAAAAAAATAAATAATTTGGCAAATTTTGAACAGAGCTGAATTCAGTCGTTTCGTAGAATTAATTTATTTTCCAAATTTGTTAATTTTCAAGTTTGTTGAAAAATTACATATTTTGTCTTGTCTTTAAATTGTCCGAAATGTAACACTTTTTTAAAAAATTCGTGGGCAAAATTTTGCTTATATTGAAGTAAAAGAATCTAATGACAAATTTTATATAAGTTATTTATTGATTTATTTTGTAATGAAAAATTTAAATTATCCCTTTCCCTACAAGGACATTTTAAATTTTTTTGAATTTTATATTTTCAATTTTATTTTAAATTTTTTGAGGAATTTTTCTTGTTGAGAAAATTTTTTTAAATATTATTTATGTATAGAAAAAAACTTTATTCGTTAAAAGTATAAGACATAATCATAAAAAATATAAACTTTGGATGATGCCCCACATATTTCCTCGCATAATTAAAATAGCCTTAACTTAAAACAGTACTCAAACGACTTCTCAAAAAGAAACAAATTATATAATGTAGATAATTTGAAAAACTCATTGGTCTCGATATAATGATGAAACTCGAAGATTTATTTAATTTTTATTCATGAAGAGTAACATGAATTTTGAGAAAATTAATTTACTATCGTCCGTTGAAGAGTTTCATTGTTCATCTTCAAAACTCATCAACAGACCTTGCCCTTGTCGATGGTGTAGTTATTTTGCAAAATAGCAACTAATAATAGAAGATACTGTTAATTACATTTGATTTATTACCATCCATCAAGCAGTTCTATTTTTCTTTCTGGAATGTCATCAGCAGATCATCACTATTTTTATAAAAGACCACCTGCTCAAAATAATTATTAGTATTAAACTTCATAAAAATACGATAGAAATAAACTCAAGTACATACAAGCACAAAACACATGTACTCATGAAATTCTCCAATCAGTCGATGCTTTCAAATACAAGAAAGGGCATGAGCAAACTATAGACTTAAATGAATCTTATTTTTGTCCGAAAAATTTGAGTTCCTCCCAAGTCGCGCCTAAAGAAGTTTTACCTCAAAAAATATTAACGTCTCTTTTTTAATTGCATATCTTAAATCTAAATGCCTGGTTAACGCTTAACTTTAACACTTAATTAATCGTTAGTACCTACAAATTTTCATAGTAATATTTATTAAACATGAAAATAATATGAACGATCGATATGAACGCTCATGCAGATTACTTTTCATTATTTTATTAAAAGTTATTTTTATATTCAGGAAACTGTCACAATTTCATATTTAGGAAAGTGTCACAATTTCATATTTCATATGATTCAAAAGTATCTTAAATCACCAAAATTTTAAATCGTAAGAAATTAAATACTCACTACTACGCTATTTTTTATTCATAGTCACACATTAATTCTCACTAAATAAAGCAAATACCAATCATTCATAATACAATATGGATTTTTTCTTTATTAATTAAAGTTTCAGGCGTTTTGTCGCCGTGCACCGTGAGAATCTGGGTTGGATTTCTGACCGATTTATCGAGGGGATGTAGTCAAATTTTTGGTCAAGTGTGAGTTTTTCATTAAAATTAAACTGCGGCCTTAATTTTCAGGAAGTAACGCTTGTAAATGTTTACCTTATATATTACACTTGCACTTGTACTTCTATAGTATTGTTCTCACAGGTTATTTATACACACAGTCAATTTATTGTTCTCAGTTGTTCTCACAGTTATTTTATACACACCAATTATCTTCGAGAGTTGAAAAACAGGCATCAATCAAATCAAGTTTCTGTGTAGATTATGATATGATAATTCACAGACAATATAGCGATTATGTTTATGAAAATCATAAGTATAATAATGAAAGTATGTTTACATGTAGTTCTTTTTAATGTAGTTCTTTTCAAACTCTTTTTTTATCACAAAAAAGTGTTCACTAAATGAATTTTTTGCAGTATTTACAGACGATATTATTTACTGGGTATACTTTATACTTGAAAAAAAAACGGAAAATTTAAATAAAGGTTTAACCTTATTATATATATATATATATATATACATATATGTATATATATATATATATATATATATATATATATATATATATATATATACTTATATATTGCAAACCACGACTAAATTCGTTACAATACTAACATTAGGAGATATTGTATGTAAAAGCTGTAATAAAATTTTATTAATTTTGCTCACCAATTTTTTTCTTCCTACTGAGCCGATTAGATAAACTATTTTTCGTTAATTTTATTATTTTTTTTAGAAATTTCAAGCTTGGCTAAAATATTACTATGTATATCAACATTTTTTCCATAAAAAAAGAACAAATTGCACCTAAGACAGTCCTCCCGTAACTATTATGAATTCGCGCTTCTCCATAATATCCCAGTTAAAAAACACTAAATGTATACACATAGACACACACACACGCAAACACACATACACTCATAAAAACACATGTATACGCACACACAAACACACACACGCACATAAATACACAAAAAACAAGCACGCACGCTCGCACACATGCACGCACGCACGCATGCAAGCACGAACGCACGCACGCACGCAAGCACGAATAAACGCATGCAAGCACGTACGCCCCCACGCAGGCACGAACGCACACACGAAAAACAATTTCTTCCTTTGAACAGGCTAGTTATAATACCATCAAATGAAGTAAAACATTATTTCAAATCGAATGACCATTTATATAGAAGTTGTGGTCCTAAAGCTTGCATGCGGAAAATAATATATTATCATCGAATGTGACGCCCGAGTTTTAGAATTTAGCAACATTTGTTATCAATAACTACTGTAAAAATATAAAAAACTGAGTCTATACATTGAATATATTAAAATAAAATGAATTACTGCCAACGGATTACACATTACTAACCCTAAAACAATACTTTTTCAAATTTTTGTTTGTTTATGTGTGCATCTTGGTTGTTCAAGCTATCTCAGCAACGGCTAAACCGATTTGGATGCGGTTTGAAATTATGAATTTAGGTTACCAATTATGTTACCAAAATGAATTTAGGTTGTTTCATTTCAATCGGTTTAAAAATAAAAGGGTACGTCAATATTTAGTTTACGTTCATTATGCACCATAATATCAGAACCAGGGCAATAAATTTGATTGAAAACGCCATCTATAATAGTTGTTAATAAATTTTACCCTCATAGAAATTTGAGAGAATAAAGAAAAAATATACAAAAAATTCTAATAACTTTTCTTTCTCCGGATTCCACACCAATGGAGTCACGGGCACAACTAATGAATAATTAAATCTGGTCATTACTTAACCTTAAAACTAAAGTGCCTTTAGCAAAATCCAACCACTCATACTTATACATATCATAAAGTGCCTTTATCTCATACATATCATAAAGTGCCTTTAGCAATATCCAACCACACATATCCAACCACTCATACTTGATCTTCAACAAGTAAGTGGGTTAAGGCATACAGAATCACTCAAACGTGTAATAAATATTTATATTTATAAGAAATAATGGAAGATCATGCCGATCCCGAATTTTCACAATATTTGATACGTCAACTGGACGACGTCAATATGGTATTGTAATTAATATACGCCGATTTCGACACGTGACACGATAGGACGTCGACAGGATAATCACCATTTCACATTAACCTAACTGACTTTAATAAAGATAACGTAGTCTTTTGAAAGCGTGAGTTCCAGAACACTGCCTTTGTTTCTAATTAAATACTAAAAACTAATTAAATATATTTATTGTAATTTTCATTATAATTTTTCGTTATTTTTCTTAAGAAAATAATTTATAGCTAACTTTTCGTAATTATCTTCTCCCACGTTGTCATGTTCACTTTTAAATTTAATTGCTGGTAAAATTTAAATAATATATCGTACGAGAACTTAGGTACGGCGAACTTAAGGCCCGCGTGCCGTCTCGCTCGGTAACTCGATCAGTCTCAGTCGACAGTTCATTACACTGAACAAGTTGATTAGTTATCGACGTTGCAATAGTTGACAACAGAACGTAGGGATGCGGTGAAATTAAACTGTCAAGTTTGTCGGACAAGCAGATGATAGTGATTTTTGCTTGTCATTTAATGCCGAAAATCAATAAATTATTGCGGATTGTGCGTCAATTTTTTTTCATAATCGTTATTCACAGTTTACGCAGATGCTAATACAATGATTATTTGCCAGTATATTTTATTACAACCTAAAAGGTACAAAGCGGTGTACAAAATAACCGCTTGGGACGACGGTAGAGGCATGAATAGTTACTCACTGAATTTTCGTAAAATAATCAGCGCTCGTTCGACTTTTTTAGACATATTAATTTAATGTATAATATATTAGGTAACTAATAAAATTCAGAACATCTAAAATATTTTTAAAAAAACAGAGAGGTTCCCAGTAAGTTCGTCTTTAGGTGTGTAACGTCTTAACATCTGATCCATGGTATCGGCTCCAGTCTTCATTTTATTATAATACCGAAAAATTTAGTTTTTTTTAATTTCAGTCTTCGCAAACTGTTAAATCTGAATAGATCATAGATAATGGTATAACAGCTCTTTTTCTTTTGGAACATAAAACATATTTCCACTTTCTCATGAAACTCAAATAGAGTAAAATATTTATTGAAATCTTTAGATGTTTGTATATCCACTAGAATATAACTTTTCTTTTAAAGTTCCTACAATTATCAGTTTACATGATAATAAATGTTTCGCTAAAAGTCGATTAGTAAAAAAATTATCTATCAAAATATTTCTTCAGGATACTCTATATTATACGACTAAATCTTTTACTACTCTTTCACCCTGATTTGTTTTGCCGTTGTTCGTTAATTTTCCTGTATAAAGTTGACCAGTAAATGGAAATAAATTGTCTGCGCCGCATATTTACTAAACTTTTATTCCATAATTGGCTGGCTTTGATGGTATATATTGAGGGAAACTAGTTCGCCCTCAGTATGGATAAAGTTGCTAATTGACTGATAGATCGGTATTCACCAATGTCTTTATATCGCGGATATATGTTGATTTATCTTTTTTGATACTTCACGAGTATTTGCAACATTAAAACGGCATAAACCCTATTTTACTCCAAAACCGGTTGATGCCCATCGCAACTTGATATAACAGATGAAAAGTAGAATTTGAATAGTCTGTGTTTATATAATTTATACATGACGTTATGAGGATTCCCAAAAATTGTTAAATACTTTTTCGCAGGATTTTTCTCATTGTATGCTTTATAGATATTATTCGCATTCCTATTGATAAAACAAACGGTTAGATCAACGATTACAGAAGTAAAAACTCTTTTGAATGTTTCACAGATCAATAAAGTTTCTGTACTTCTCTGTTTTTTGGATTTTTACCAAATAATACTTTGAGTAACAATTTGAAGTTGAATTGGCGTGTAATGTTTTTAAGCAAATACTTTTATATTTGGCTGTAAAAGTTGTCATCAAATATGATGGTTTATTATGTGCTGTATAGCTTTCAGTTGGTTCATCAATATCCTCGTCTAATTCAGCTTCATTTACACGATCTTCCACTAAATATGGAAAGGATGTATTTTCAATTATTTTTCAATATTGAAGTCAAAATAATGGGGAAAAACAATAGTATTTACCTTATTAATTATTTATGGTCCGATACCTCAAAATATTCCTCTTTACATATATAATCCTCATCGTCACTATCTAAGGCATAATCTATTTATTTGAGTGAAAGATTGGTAGAAGATTTCGCTTCCGAAGCGAAATATTCTCCCAATATTTCAGCCAAATATTTAACCTTCTCTTCAATCATGAATTTATTAAATTGCTAATTTAATAACTAATAAATAATAATTATATACATTTTTAACACTTCCATTAAATTATAATAAACATTACATAACTGCCGCTAATTATATGTAAATTTGAGTTGAAAATTAAACTGCATATAGATTTTTTGTTATTTATAACTGTTGTTTCACTACAGTAAAGAAATTTCAAACACCGAACTTACACATCTTTCTCAAAATGTTTACGTGTTACCACAAGTCAAGACTTGTTTGAAACAGAAAATGAATGACTCATACAGACAACTACAGCTGTGAACTTGCTATTTACCTTCTCCCTTTCCCTTTTATAATTATATTTAATAATTATTTCTAAGGTAGCGGTCTTAAAGCTAAAGAAGAATTTGAAGGTGAAAATTCCCTAGCCTTTAATTTCATTTATTGAATGGATATACCTTGAGTATAACTGTGTCTTCCCGTTATTAAAAAACGGTATAATTTGTGTTTTAATAATGAACAAAATTTCAGTAGTATAAACCGATTGAAAATATTATATGAAAAAAAAACTAACATTGCTTTAATTATCAATACATAGATTTGCGCAATTTTTACTAATATCAGTTTTTTTGTAAAACTCTCTTAATTTTCAAATATTCTTGGCAGCCAGTTTGGTTGGCAGTAAATTCAGGCTCAGTTTTTGTTAAAGCAGTACTAGATGGTTTTTGATTAACCCAAGGTGGTTGATTTTCTTACATCCTAATTCCCAGAAAAACCCGAGTCTGAATATTTAATTAAATTTTCATGACTGATACTTTTCACGTAAATCTTTAGTTTTAATAAGGTAACGAATTATTATCTTAAACTGAGTAACGTCATATAGACTTGGCTTATTAAAATATCTACTTTATAGATTGATAATAATATATGAAATATGTCAGATATTTCATATATTATCAATTTATAAAGTTAGATACAAACAATAGATGTTGTAGATACATTCAATTATGATCCAACGGCTTCTTTGTAAAGAAAATTAATCTGCTAATTATTAACATTTTTAGTTATTTGAAAATTCACAATAACACGTGTAATACAAGGTAAGTACCCTACTCATATTAAATTTACTTATTGTCTGATCAATACATTGTCTTTGACTGATATACACGTAATTATAATTTCAATTTTTTCTAACCCAACAAAGCAATTTAAATTCAACTCTTCGATATTAAGTCCTTGTTTCAAGTAATTTATAATTCGGTCTCATATTAATTTGACTGAGACGTTATAATTATCAACATATACATTTTTACTCCCGTAAAAATTACCTACGAAAACACCATTGTCTGTTTGTGACTGAACAAAACCGAACTTTAATAAAAAATTAGTAGATTTCTTGTTCCAACAACCAGATGCTTGTTTCAAGCCGTATAAGGATTTATTCAGTTTACATATTTTACTTGCAGGCACTTACACTCTATCTGGAATTTCTATAAAAATATCCTCTTCTCATTCTCTATACAAGAAGGCTGTTTTTACATTTAACTGCCTTGTATTCCAATTATATTCAGCTGAGAGTGACGACAGTATTGTTTTTGACTCATACTTTGTGAGGTAAAAATATTTCATTATAATCTATTCCTTCAATTTGTGTGAATCCAGCTTCATATCGGTCCCCTTTACTATCTTAGTTTCTTTTAATATTAAAAACAACATTTTGATGTTAAAATTCTCTGATATTTTTTATCAACAAAACTCAAGATATTAGTATGTTGAGTTTCTAGCTGCATTTATAACTTACAGCCATAAGTTACATTCCATACTGGTGATTCCTCTGCCACAGGAAAATTTAAATCTATAAAATTTGCCTCAAAGTATTTTGTTCAATATTAGTTTGCTTTCTTCGTGGTCGTTAAGTGATATTTTAACTACTTATGTCGATGAAATCAATTTCTTGCGAAGATCAATATGTCTTATCATTTTCATAGATGGCAGTGTGTGTGTTATCATTGCTTGCACAGCTCTAATCACTCGTCTTCCTTTCAGTTTTATCTATCTCCTCTTCAACTTCTTGAACTTTTTTATCACCATCATCATAAATAAAAATCTGAGCTTCCTTCTTTCATATCCCAGGATTTTTCTGTCCATTGAAAATAACTTGATACTGGTATCCTTTTCGTTTGCGGATAATCCACTTTATAGTTAGGGTTATCATAACCAACTAACACAATTTTACGGCTTTTGCAATCAAGCTTCTTTCTCAGCTGATCTGGTACATCGACATATCCTTCGCACCCAAAAAATCTGATAAACTAGGTTTTAGACCACTCCGCAGTTACATAGGTGTATTATTTTGTATCTGTACAGAACGGCCATTTTTTTGGGCATATAAAGGGCAGTAAATTTATAAGAAATACCCTCAATATATATACATTTTTTGAAGTTTCGTGTCTTCTCTTCCGTTATTAGTATGTAATATGCGAACAGCTTGTGAAAAATAATTTTGAATCTTTGCATTATATTTCTTAAAACAGTCTAACACATCACATTTGTTTTTTTATAAAGTACACATATCTGAAACTTATAGCTGCGTCTTTAAACAAAACAAAGTATTTCGTACCTTATACGGATGGCACATTGGTCCACAAATATCACTCTAAATAACATCATCTCGTTGTAGTGAACCCCTGTTTGATTTCTCGCTCTTCGCCTTTATTTGATTTTTGCAAGTTTGCACATACAAACTTGTCACATTGCGAAAAGTCCACACCAGTAACCATATTGTATTTGTACATTTTCTGTACTTGTATTTTATTGATATTCAAGTGTCTCAAATGCTCATGCGATATTTTAAGTTCCACTTTTTGTATTATATTACGCACTGGGTTTTGAATTGTTTTCACTTTTAACTTGTATACATTTTTGCTTTGTAAAGATGCACATATCATTATTTTATGGTTTGTATAAATTACAGCATCAGTTTGTTTCTTTACAATACTATAGCCCTGTTATTCCACTTGGAAAATACGTTTCTTTTTAATTTAGGTATATAAAGAACTATTTAAAGACACTTATCTCCCACAGACCATTGATATAATTGACATTTAAAACATTTTATACCTTGGCAAACTTCTACGACTTCTTGGTTTCCTAATTTTCGCTTAAGCGTCGGAGATCCTGTATACTCGTACAATTCTGCAAATATAAGACAAGTGAGCTGAGGCACCATTGCCTAATATCCACCCATTACTTTCATCATCATCTTTCCAATCGCTATTCGTTATACTGAAGGCTAGCATATTTTTCTCCCTTGGTTTCGTTTCTGTTAAGGATCACAACAATCTTTTATGAAATGATTGCTTTTTCAACAGTTGTAACATATACAAGGATGCAAATTATCTTTTGGCTTTTTATATATTTTCACAGATAGAAATGTTTCTTTTTTGTACCTTGCTTTGCCACTAATCCGGTAGTTTCATTGTTTTTTTCTATATTATAGCTGGCCTCCTCATCTAATAAGCGAGTTATTAAATTGATCACAGTTTGTTTCTTTGAATCAAGTGACATCCAAATCTGAAGAAGACGTCTGTACTTGGGAGTATCGATAATAACTTCTTCATTTTTTAAAAAAAGTTTAGCCAAACTTTCAACTTTAGCTAAATGCTGAGTAATTCCATATGCCGATAAAATGTATATTGGAAAAAACCTTCAGGTAACATAATTTTAGTCATCTCAAGTTACACATTCATAGATGGACTTAAGTTTAGTCATCATCTCTAGCGTTAATTCTCAATTCTCAATAAGTGTTACTTATTTAAGATCCATTGCTGATGTTATTATAAATATTGCCATTTCATCATCTCTATTTCATTGAATCGTATTTATTTCTAGTTTTGGGGCGTTGATAAATAAACATCTCGCGAGCAGTACGCATTTTACTTAGAAGTTCCATTGCTTGAAATTCGTTCCATAGAGCTTTTTAACGTCATTGTATTTTCGAATTCCATTTCAAGTTATAAATAGAATATGTCAAATTTTCAATCACGCGGGTTTGGGCCCATAACCAATTCGAATTACAAAAATAAACAAGATTTCTCTAGTTTAAACTGATTGAAAATGTTTTATTCAAACAAAACTTATAATTTATTCACTCTCTCTTAGATAATACATGATTTATTTTGAATAAGACTATCAGTATGAATGTCTTTGAAGATAGCAACATAGTTTTTAAAAAGAAAGATTCACAAAAACGTAGCCAACACAGTTTACTTTTTAAAAATATGAGCTCAACAAATAAATAAATTCAGTACTATAAACGAATAACTTATCTTATTATGTAGAGTATTTCTATTTGTTTCGTAATTATTTTCGTACCGGTAAATTTTCTAACAGTCACAAAGATCAGTAATCAATGGAGGTGTTCTGTTTTCGTGGTAGTAATGCTACTATACGCCAGATGGCGTTATTATTATTAATGAATATGGACAAAAATGTACAGATTGTAATTATTTAGGTTTTAAGTATGTAACAATAAATTTTACACTATCTCCAAACTGTTTTCGTAATAATTTAAACTATTTTGCTTCAGTTTATATAAAGCACTTGAAAAATGTTTCCGCAAATTTTAATTCAAATTGTTCAAATGAACGTTTTAAAAATATATCGTTACCAAATTACAGCATAGTTTTTTAACGATATATTGAGAAAACCACATATAAAATACCAAACAAAAAGCCGATCAACTTAACCTTAAGTACAAAGGATTTCCGATCACAGTGCAAATTTTTCCGTTTGTACTTATAATCCAAACAATCACCATTATGATTTCAGCCAAAATTATGAACTTTTATTTAATTTAACTTTTGTTGTTAGAGTATCTCTACGGATCAACGTAGCGTGATTAAGTATACAGTTAAGTGCGTTTATCCCGTGAAATGCTTTTAGTTTATTTCATCAACCATTACGCTAAAAGCTTTTAGCTTACTTTTAGTAAATCTAGATGACAATAAGATCTTTATTTGCGGTCGAACAAAATGGAACTAAGAGAAAATGACAATTATAATAGGTCCGTATAACTTGGTAGATTGAAACGTAGAAATGTAGCAATTATCTAGTATTTCTTTTTCCATAACGAGTATTGCTCTTTAGTTTTGAATATCAGTAGGTACTATGTTTAAAATCAGTGTACATCCAGAATTTACCATACGTTAAATTTCAATTTAGCGATACTGAAACGTTTGACAAACCTAGGTGTCGATAAATAGAAGTAAAATATACTGGCAGAAAAATGATAGCTCGAGTATTTGGTATATAAATATTCGACCTTAATTATTAATATTTTTTCCATAAACATAACAATACTTTTTTGTTTTCCTATTTACCTTGCAAACCAAATCACAGCATGATGTATGTAAATTAAACCTGGTATGGCATCATTGCTACTTCTCGCAATTTGAAAGAAATTGATGCAAAAGTAAAGAGAGGGAAAAGTAAATTTTTGGTCATATAATGCATGACATTGAACTTTTCATTGCTCTACATTTCTCAACTCGAATCCCACAAACTATACTCATTAAATATCAATACATATTCATAAATGTTAGTAAAAATAAATAGACACAAAAATATTTTTAAGTCGGTGACGAGAAAGTTTTAACAAATAATACGAAATTAAACACTTTCGAAAACATCGGTGGCGTTATAAAGTTTGACGCGAAAAATTATTGCGTATTTAAGTTACATGTAAAATCATTTAAAAAATTTGGATTTATGTAATATGACATCAAAACCACCATTGTATCAAATCTGTGGTCATTCTTTTAACTCGAATTTTTCTATTTTTGTAGCAGTATATGTTAATAGAAAGAAAATAGCAGTTAATTTTATTTTGAAATAAATTATTACGATGGATAGAAATTGAGGGGAGTTTAAATTTTATGAAAAACAAATATTAGTGTCTTCTTATTCTAGTTGAAAACAATTTATTATTCAAACATTTTAAGTAAAATATTTCATTTCAGATTTAAAAGTACTATTAGAAGTATAATTAGAAACTTATTACTCTAGTTCTGTTTTACTTTCCACCAAAAGAGTTTTTTTTTAATTAGTTTGCTAGATTAGATTTACACTAACAAGTTTGATGTCTGTCGGTCAAGTTACAAATATTTAAAATGTTTGCCTTAGTTACTCTCATATCCTTGATAGCATATATTGTTCACAATCTTTAATATCTATCATGTTTTAAATATTTTTTATGTTTCACTCGATATACAACAGCTACATAACCATAAATTATAAGACGTTCTTGCACAATAAGGTCTTATAATTTATTGTGATCGTTTCAAATTGTAGCACTTTTATTCTTTAACAAACACGTAGAAGTGTTACGTTGAGGCAATTTCTTCTTCCATAATAGGTCTAGAACTTAAAAATAATAATGAACAGTTTCTTTTAGCGACGTTTGTAATTCGACAATTTCCATGCTGAACATATATATTTTTATGACCAATGACAAAGTGTAACCGGTAATTAGCTTACAATTACTAGTCATTACTCATTACCGACTCGAAATTCATGTAAACATAACTGGATTACGTTTTATTCTTTAATTCATAGTGAGAAGATATAGCAATAAATGGTTATTTCAAATATGAGCCAAAATGTAGAACTTTGACATGTGCATCGGCACACGCAAAACGTTTCGACTGAAATTACAGGTTACCTTTAACTGATATTACAATAACGTGCTCGGGTAAGACGGTCAACTCATGTATTTAACTTAGAGACGATAAGACGTTGCGTGAGCTTACGCAAAAACTGACTTATAAAAAGCGAACGTTGATCCAAATCTTTAAATAACTCATTAATTGTTTTACTAGTATTATTTTAATAAATATTGTGGTTGAATTTTAAAAGCATTTTCTTTATTTTTTCAATAATTAATCCCACTTGGCTATTGAATTATCTTTTCACTGCTTCTTTGCTATTAGGATATATTTACATTTATTATAATATATGTGTGCAGCAAGTTATGTATATAATATATGTGCAGCAAGTTAATCATATGTTTGGATAAAAACAGTTATATTTAATTAATTTTAGGTAAAATACAGAATATATCCTTTTCCTCTTCTTACAAATATTCCCTGTTATATAAGCATGAATGATTACTGCCATAATTAATAAAAATTAATGTGATATAAACGTATTTTAGAAGTAGATTAACAATTTACCGTAAACAAACATAAGAAAGGACACAAAAAAACTTATAGATTGCTAAAACACACAAGCGTATTAAAACAAATAAAGATTTCATCAATATTTTCTGTAAAAAATTATAATCAAGGTTTAATTTTACTTCGCGTGTTAATAAAATAAATTTAACATTATAATAAATAACACGAGTTCTCGTTACCTTTTCTTTTAATATATTTTTCCCCATTTAAATATAACCAATTTATATTCCAGAAACATGTACAATGTTTTGAAATGCGTATTTTTTTGTAGTGACGATATATCCAAAGTACATTTGAAAAATAAAAAAATATATTGAGCGCTATGTTACCATAATAAGATAACAATTCATAACAAATTAATTTTGAAAGTTTTCGAAGAGTAAACCGTTGACTTGCTTAACAATATTGATTATTGCTATTCGTACTTAATCAATACTTTTACGAACAAGTCTGTGAATAATCCACGATATATTTATAGAACTCCAAACCAAATAAAAAAATTCAAAACTCTGTGTGCCGATCGATGACAGATAACATATGTAACGTGTAGACATATGTAACACATGCTCATTTTCTTAATTACATAATCAAAGAGGAAAAAGAAAACGGTACCAAAAAACTTTAAAACATGTAAAATATCAGGTGTTATTTACTCTCAACTATGAACTATACTGAAATATATCCTAATATAACTAAACTAAGAAGTTATGCAGGTTTTAATTAGTTTCGAAATACGTCCCTAATGAAACTAATAACAGAGAAATTCCGGGTGTAGCAGATGACAAACCAGAGTACCTTCAATGCATTTTTGCATATTTAAGTTATATAGAAATGAGAGCTAGCTGGTATAAACAATATATTATTCTATGTGCTGGATAACTTGCTAAATGGAATATAAATATTCCTTAAACTGCACGTGGCTAACGAGATAAACTTCACATTACAACGACTATTCCTACCACCTTATTATAGTGCCATCGCAATATGAAAATGCCTTACAGCTGTTCCGTTGGCCAAATAATGTATAGCAGGGGTGTAAAAAGATCCTCAATTAAGATTCAGCCCAGTGTTTGCTTCAAACTCAAACAAGGAGCAACCAAAGGTCAGCGCCCTAAACTTGGAAAAATTCTATAAGAAGATTAAACCTGAAGCAGATGGTATTAGTATGAAGCGGAGTTGTAATAGAATTGAGAAATACTGACAGTATGCACAAACTGCAGAAGACAGTTATATCTATTGAGATAATTAAGTCTAAGGAGGAACAAGAAAAATTGCTTCCAAAACTTATTTTTGATTTATCGAGGAAAATAAACACCAAAGAGATCCTCAGCACTCTCAAATAGGAAAATGTCAGAGATTTCATGTAGGTATGTTACCTACATGAAACTGCTTTAGGTACTCCCAATATGGTCATGCAGTACGCCATTGTAAAGACAAGCAAAGCACAGAAAGGTCATGCGAATACCTGCGTCATCTATGTGAGATTCAAGAAACCTGCTGCCCA
The DNA here is from genome assembly GCA_039881145.1 of Druceiella hillmani. NCBI lineage: Eukaryota > Metazoa > Arthropoda > Insecta > Lepidoptera > Hepialidae > Druceiella > Druceiella hillmani. The sequence continues at coordinate 15,083,250 of JAYKKI010000007.1, read as the reverse complement.
CTGGGCGGCATGGATGTCTACCCCTCTTTTAGGCCAGCTTTGGAAAAGGCGGGGAGGAATACTGAGTATAACAAAAATTAATCTGGAACCATGTCAATCTAAACTCAGGGTGGGGTTCAATATTCATGACTTAGCTTCCTTCTACCCATAGATTTTATATCGCAGATCCCCATACCCATAGAATTTACATTGCGTCTTTAAATAAACATTGCGAATTCCACATGGTTGGCGGAAGTCTGGGGATCATTTGTGTAGACGTTGTATATGTAAAAGGGCTAGAATACGTGAGATAATATTTTGGAAGAACTTGATCAACCAAGATTCTCTCCTGCTATGTAATTTGTCCGACATGAATGCAATGTTTTAGAATCATTAGGGAATAATTATATTGACATTATTCTCATATGAAATGGACTGGCATGGAGAGAGAGTGCGCAGTTGGATAATAGAACCGGACCTAACTCCTCCTATTTTCGTGGTAGCTGGAATCCCTAAGTGTTGTATACAGATGTGTATGAAGTTACTTGAAATCATTTATTTTTAGTGTCCTAAATAGTACAAATGGTAGTTACACTTGGAATATTTGGAAGACTTAGGCAATCATCTGACATGACTGTTCTCTGTTAAATCCTTTTGCTACTTTTGTTTGACACTGTAGAGTAGCGGATTACTAGGAATGTGGCGAGCCACAAAGTAGCTATGAATGAAAACTATGTCATTTAGGGCAAGAGGACTTTGTGCAAAACGTCAATCATGTTAAGACTCCAGGTGTAAATCACATTGACAATAGAGTGGTTACGGCGATGTGGAATACTGCAGTGCCTAAGATACTTGCTAGCTTAACCAATGTCTACCCAAAGACCACTTCCCGGAAATATGGTAAAAGCGTGCTCTGAGAAATATATACTTAGTGTGTTTGGCATCTCCGGTACATTTTACAATGCCTGGTTGCCGGTTATCTAGTGAGCCCTTGAGTCCCGAAGAGTTTCAGGGTTCCTTTGCTGGCTGGTTAAGCTTTATTTTTGCTACTGACAGTTTTATTTTGACCATAAAGACATAAAAGATTGAGAAATCGTTGACCAGGAACTGCCAGCAAAGCTTGATCCCATCTCGTGAAATATCATGTTCTATGGCAAAATTAATAATTTTAAAAATATCACGTTCCGTCCGAAATGAATTACGCTTAAAGAAACTCTCCAGTAATATGCAAAACATGAAGTAATTTAGGACAAATCGATTTAGCATATCTAAACCAGAACTAATAAGCGGTATGTCAAATTGTTAATCTACGTAGAGTCAAAATAGAGCTCAAATCGTTTCAGATACTTTAACTCTTTCAAAATACCAAAACATATCCAACTTTTATACTTAATTTAAATATAAGTAAAACGCAGGATATGGGTAATGAAATCTCCCTACGTATTATTATGAGAATCAAACGGAATATTGGTATATATGTATGTAATCACGGCCATTTCCTCTAAAAAATTGCCAAAATGTTTAAACAGACTGAGAAAGAAAGATATTCTTTGGCTAAAATAAATTATTTAAACACAAGATTCACCGCTCAAACTTGTAAACCATACTGGCTTAAGTGAATAGTTTCTTTCATGCACTAAATTAAATAAATGTTTTAATAAATTCAACGAAAAATTACATACGGATAGTTTTTAAGTTGCAAAATAAATGGTAACATTCGTAACAAATATTCAATAGACGTGCCAACTGTGAACGAATTAAATAAAGCTGTTTTTTTTAAATTTTATATTTATAAACTTTACAATATATTTGAGTGTCTAATGGGCTAAACTTATTAGACAAATTTTAAACTAACGTAAATCGACATAAAAAAATTAATATCTAAAAATATATAAAACTATATTAAAATCCAAAAATCAAATTCATGTTCATAATAACTAAGTATGTTGAATATATTCAAGTAATAGTCAGTAATAGTCAATATATATCATGACTGTGTTAATCCAAAATTATAGCATTTAAAATATTAAAGCTAATGTTCAGTACAGACAATCAATGAATTCAATTTCGCTAAGTAACGTGATCAGTCGTTGGAAATAAACGTTCAGTTTTTTTAAGATGTTAACTCTATCGGGAAAAGGGTTATAATTTTTATTAAGGTTTCATCAATATACAATAATAGTAAATCTTTATTTTCAAATATTCCAAAGTATTTCATTTACTGTTACTATTAGCTACAAGAGTTTTAAATTCTTAAGTATGATATAATTTTAATTTCCTCTTTTTTTAATACAATTTTATATCATGTTTAATAATCGTTGTCCTATTTTATTAAATTGAATTTTATTCATTATCAAACCAAATTATAGTGGGTAAGAGTAGAAAGTACTTAGCGTGGTAATTATTTCATTATTATGTATTGAAAATTATTAAAGTTTATTTATATTTTTTCACTTTCTTTTATCGAATTAAAATAGTTTCATTATATCACACCTTCAAATTTTATTAATTGAAATATTTTTGTGGTTCCTTAGCACATAATGAAAGAAAAGACTCTTGTATAATTGTTTTTTGTTTAATCATTCAGTCTGTTTTCAAAACCCTTGTTATCAAGAAAGGCAATAGCTATCAAGTAATAGTCAGTAATCGTTCATTGTTTGAAAAAATCAAATAAGTGGCAAAATTCATGTTTATAGTAAAGAAAGCAAAATTTTAAACTCAGAAACGATACTAAACCAATATTAAATGCCGATAGTAATAATTAACGATCTCCAAGGACGATATTTAATTCAATATTTGCATATTGAAATAAATAAAGAACCCAATCGGTTTAATAATAGCATTTAGCATGATAAAACCCACTAAAGAAAATGACATATGCAGGAATTTTGATGTCTCTAAATTGAACGAAAATAGTGAAGTAGAAATTAAGTAAGTAAGACTAAACTCTCACCAGGCCCTCTTCTCTATCTTTGAGCTCGTTAGACTGTGTAGTTAATATATAAATATAATTTATCATAGAGGCATAATAATCATTAATCATCAATTAAGTAAAACGGTCTATAAAAACGGCCGACAAAAATTCCGGCTTTGTGCATAAGTATAGATACTCATATATCCATAAATCGGTGAGAAAAAATTTATAAAATATTGAAACAAAACTTATCTAACTTTTGAGCTCATCGTGATTATACCCAAATTTAATTGTTCCCGAAAAAAACATAGCTTATCAGACAAAAAAGAATTGCGCATCATTGTAAGCAATAAAAAAGTTAACGATAAAACTGTAAATGATAAATACCGTAGGTTGAATACTAACGACGTATGTGACGAATTAATTGGTGTCAATATTTTTTTAAATTATATTGATTACCATTATTTTATTTAATAAACAGGTTTCTTTAACATATCTGGTCGATATGGAGCAAACCCCTTTTAATTTACAAAACGGGCATTACGAGCACTTCATAACATCATTCCGTATAAAAATTACTATCCACATTCAAAAATGCTTTCCTTAGAGGTTTACAAAATATTATTTGCTTATATTTGGATGACATTATAATTTTTTCACGTCCCGTCCAAAAAACATAACCGAAGTATTTCATGGAGAAAAATAATCTAACTACGAAATTAATCTTAAAAAATCGGTATTCGTTAATCGAGTATCTTGCATATACAATAATATAAAAAGTTAACCCAATTCAGCCATTAACTCAAATACCAGTTACACCATTATAATCAGTAATTATCCCATTTTTAAATTTACCAAATAAGTAAACCAGAGTTTCTTAGAATTCCGGTATTACCGCGGTATATCCATAGCTAATTTTGCTAAAATAATTAAATTTAAACCCTTAATTACAGAGAAGAAAAAATAGAATTGACAACAGAATATGTAAATCCTTTCAAAATCTGCGTAAAGATCCCAAAGAATAACTCCCTTGCCACTGTACAAAAATTAACCGTTAGAGTGCCGACATCAGCACTCAGGATCTTTACGCAGATTTTGAACTAACTAAATTTGCCACCAGTGCGATGGCGCTCGCGAAATCAGTTGTTGTTTAGCACGCGGTAGGGGAGGTCGCTCGCACGCATATATATGAGTAAAAAGTCATGGTAATAAAATTGTTAAGAAAATAATTTTAACATTAAAATGACGCAAAAATTTTGCCGTAGACTCTACCTTAACCTAAGGTCTGTTAAGATTTTATATTTTTATTGCATACCCTTCGCGTACTGGAAAATAACCGTGAAATTAAATATGTACTATATTATACTTTGAAAAGAGAAACTGCTGACTAATATTTGGACTGCTTAATATTTTCATCCATATTTGGTAGAAACTTTAACGTAATAACACCATGAACCACTCCAATAGTGTTACAAAAACAAAACCCATATCCTCCAAGAAGGAGATGATAATTGAAAGATTTGACAATAAATCATTTAAGAAAAGAGAAAAATATCTTAAACGCGGTCACATTTTTCCGTACAAAAATAAATAATTAAAATAACACTGAGACTTCGCTAAATCTAAATTTATTTGACCAACCTTTACTGGTAACAGTATCTACTTGATTGTGAATGCCAGCTAAATACATTATTTAACTGGTTTAGACTAATAATTTACTTATGTGGAAAGCACACAAATACATATTGATATTGTGCGTAATAGTTTCCAAATTCCAATATTAAAAATACCCTCAAAATATATTTAACAATCAGCTACATATCGATTTTGTCACCCATTCGACTATTAATCCGAAAGTACTAGCAAATTGATCGAAAATATCAATCTCTCTCTCCATTTTAGTTCATTATTTTTGTAATAAATGGCATTATATGCAGTACCTTCAATCAACTATGCGAGGCATCCGCATGTGATGGCTCAGTTAGTTTACGCGGCACACTCGAGTATCACACTGTCTAAAAGCGCGGCACACTGTCTAAAAGTGGTTAACGGTGAGTTTATTTTCCGGTTTCTGAAAATATAAAAATCTGTATTTGTTCTTTGTTGGTTATCGCGAAACTTATTAAGTTCTGAAATGCAAGAATTCTCAGATGACGATCAAATTGAAGTAGAAATTGAATTGAAGCACTCAGGCGTAACATGACGTTAGGAACAGGTCAGTTTTCTGGATTTTTATGTTCATTTGTAGCTTATCAGAAATAGTGGTTATATACAAAAATATTTGTGTAGATATACAGAGGAAAATTACTATGGAGGAGATGAAAAAGGAATTTAGTGCTAGGGATTTATAGTTATATTTCCCGACCAGATATGTAATACAGCTACGTCAAGACAGAGCTTTTATTTGACTTTGATATCTACGATTTGACGATCGAAAAATTATCTAACTGGTGCCAGAATATTAGCACATTTCTTTTCTCATGATATAATTTTGAATAGAAAAGAAACACCACTGGAAAGACTTGCACCAATTCCAAATTTTTATGGCAATGTACATTTTGTTAGTACTTCATCAAACGAGCTAGTGGTGGCCGCAAAAAATTATATTCATTGTTTTTGGGGAACTTTTTGGTTAAGTAGTTCAATAGTCAAATGTTTAAAATAGTTTATACAAAAGTACAATTATATATATATATATATATATATATATATATATATATATATATATATATATATATATATATATATATATATATATATATATCACAAAATATCACAAAATGAATATATATCACAAAATGAAATGCAAGTCCTAAGAGGTGAATCAAAATATTTAGGAAATATTCCGAAATAAAAGGGCTCTTACTCAAGTTGGACTAAATAATACACACGAAGAAGTTGTTCACCTGTAAAGTAATATTCTGGGGTAAAATATAGATTTAAGTGCGCACCCTAAATTATAACCTAGCTACATTCAATTATGGCTCATGAAAATTAACCATAAGCAAATTAAACCTAAAAGTCCGACGGTTAAACTGAGAACCATTCTCAAAATAAAGTAAGTTAACACGAATGAAAAGCGAATCACTCTAGCATATAAAAAATAAAGCGAATTGAAAGGTATTAGTACTAGCCGAACATTTCAAAATCATTATTTATTACATAAGTAACTGTGACATTTGTCACATAAATATGAGAGGCATCTAAACAAATAGTTAAGGAAAATAGTATCATTTAAAGTATTGAAAGTTAGAAAGTTTAACCACGGTTAGCATTATAATGCCGTCATCAAGTTTATGACTTATTACAGTTGGTTGCTTATTATAACAGCTGATCAAGGCACCGAAATTAAAATCTTACAAACTTCCCCTCGAAGGTTTTACCAAATTACAAAAGTAAGATATAAAACATATTAGCATTAAGAATCTCCAGCCAAATCAGTAACCAAACAGTTCCAATCCATGATTTAAGCATATTTAGGAATTCTAATATAATATAAATATAGTACGTCCATTATAGATCTTAAGCTGTGGATAGCCCTGAAAAATTTTATTCAATTTGAAACAGGTTAAATTAACAGTTGAAATAATAAATCGATATCTTAAAAGTGGAGACCCTTTTGACTTCGGTATATAAAACACGGAGATAGAATTATGTTTAAAAAATAAAAACCTCACAGCAAATATCTGTGCAAAAATTAATGACCGCATTTTTCTATATAAAATGACCACTATGGCCATAAAAAAAATTAAAATCACGTTTGCTATAATGAAAATACTCTTTCTATTCAGAAGACCCATTAGTTGTATAGCAGAAAATTAAACCTTGTTATGTTTCCCACAAATATGTAGAAATTTAAGTATAAAATTAGGGAGTAGTAATGATCAGAACTAAATAAAAGAAATCTAAGATACCACAAAAAAAATGTTTCTTGTGTGTGTTTCCCCCCAATAACCCCAAGAATACTTGATAAAATTACTATCACTCCTAAATAATAACCCCGCCATGCTAAACTTTGAACTAGGAAACCCAAAAGTTAAAAGTTTACAAGTATTCTTATGTCTGGTATAGACAGAATCTAAATGAAATTGAAAAAAAAATTCGACAAACAAATTTCAACTGTAAACTCGTAAATATTAAACTGTTTGTAAGAAAAGGTTTTGATCAATTATAGAAAGCGTTATCTTATAATTTAAATGAAAATTAGGTTATTTAATACGTTAACTAATATTTTAAAGGGGTAAATAAATTAGCACAATATACAAAGGAGAGGACAAATTTTAACAAATGATTGCCAGAAAAAATTGTATAATAAAGGAATTAATTAGAAATTACAATATATTCACAGATTTTAAAAGAACAAATAATCCATTTGACTTAACTAATATAAAATTTAAAATTACTTTGAAACTGCTAATTTTGAAAACGTCATGGATTTTTCGCGCTTTTATATTATCATAGCATAATAATTAATATGAAAATTTTACACTGACTTTCCCAAAAGACATTAAGATTATGTTGTTTTGCACCAAAAATAGACTTTCAGCTTAAAAAAAATAATATGAATATTAAAATAAATTGAGTCGACATATCATAAATTATTTTCGATTGATTTATCTAATACCTAAATTAGAAATCGATATCCTCTAAACGAACGCGCTTTAGAGGAATTAATCAACGGAAACCATATATAGATATTAAAGACTTGAGCACTCCTGAATACTATCATGGCACAAAACAACTTCACATCCTGCTGCTATTACTGGTATTTTAATTAATATTTATTAAGATAAAGTTATTTCGGAAATTCAAATTGAATGAAAGAAAGATACCAGCAGGCCCTCCTTCATTAAGAATAAAAAAAGACCTGTTACGACTTTCCTTTCTCTGAGCACAAACATTTGCAAGCTCAGTGCTTTACTTTATCCAGCCATCCTCAAGATGTTTTTCTTGAATACTCATAAATCTCAGGGCTAACTATACATAATGGGAAAATACAGCGCCGTTAAATATTTTTTGAAAAGTGGAAAGCTTGCTTTGAAATTTAAATTAAAATTAACTCACACGCTGATCATGTATACGCTGCCCATCTAGACTATATTAGACACCTGAATGTGTCTAATATTGCGCTCTATATAATTATATCGAAAAATAAACAAAAGAAATTCAATTTAGTTTCCGTTCGAAAAAAAAATTACGTATTTCCTTTCAATAAATTTCAATAATATTACCGTGCTGAAGGAAACTTAAGAAATAAATTTCATCCTATCAAAAAGCAATATTGTAAAAAGGGCCAACTTTCTCTCAAATAAGCTAGTAGTGAAAAGTTATGAGATAAAACCAACGAGTTCTCAGAGAGTTTCGTTAAAAATAGTTAGAGTTTTATGCGTAGATCTATTTGAATATAGTACTATAGATAAAAATGACTGTACATAAACACTTAAAATTATGATAGGTTATAATAAAATTTTCATTTTTCTACATATCGGATCAGAGTTATGTTATGTCAAAAGTCACTATAAAATTCCTTTAGTGGAAAGTGCAATATTCGGAAATACGACTTGCCAATTAGTGGTGCAATAACGTCCACCCAAACCCAAAGAAACGTTCAAACTATATCATGTTTGGATTATACTTGTTCATTTCCATAAAATAAAAAAACAAGATATGGTTAAAATCTATATAAGTAATCTTATATATATATATATATATATATATATATATATATATATATATATATATATATATATATATATTTATATATATATAATTTTGATAAAAAGAGTAAGTAGATCTAAAAATTCAAAATAATTTCTTGAAATAATTGATTTCAAATTGATTCAAAGTTATGACATATATTTTTAATTCGGCACAGTTAAAATTGTGAATTCAAAATGTAATTATTAATGCATACATTTTACTGAGCCTTTTGGCTATGAAGGTATGTGATACTATTAATATTGTTCGACAAATGAATATTAAAATCTTCGATAAATGAATATTGCAATAGATTGTGTTTTGTAAATTTAAAAGATATATTATTTTATCAATTTCCTTTTTTAATGGAGCTGTTGAACTCCAGGATATTGTGACACCACTTGAAATTAAAAATTCAAGCATATTAACGAATTTGCAGAATAAAACTAAATTTAAACTCCTGATAAATATCAAACAGTCTCAGAAACTTTGCTCTCCTGTCAGGAGAATAAAACTACACATAAGACTATATGAGTGGCACGTCTAAAGTGGTCCAAAATGATTATTGTTTCGTACCAAAATTTTACAAAAATAACCAAATAATTTTCATACTAAAAAAAGATGTAAGTTATAAAAAAATAATTTAAGACGGGGAATATAGGCAAATTCATTCATCATCAAATTCGTTTTCTTAACCAGATTTTGTTTCGACTATAAGTAGAAAAATAAATAATATTCTTGGTACGTTATTATTATTAGTTATTATTCTTCATTTAATTACCTACATATTATAAAACATTCTTGGTTGTTGAGACCCCAAAGAATGGCGCAAACATGAAGTTATATTTTATAAAATTCTAAATTCTGTAAATTCCGTAAAATTCCCAAACTTTTAAAATTCTAACAGATGTCAATTTTTCAGAAAATAAGGAAACTAATCTTAAAATAAGCATTTATCTTAAATAAAAGTTTAAAAAAACAGAGTAGAATATCGGATAAATAAAAAAAATTCATAATAATTAATATTTTCTACCCTATCCATACAAATTGTGTGATGGGCCGTCGAAAACTAATTAAGTGGTATTCTAGTCACGTTACTCATTATACATTGAAAACCATAACGGGACAGTTAACTGACGTTATTATTATTATAGTTTGTAAAGTGCTTTATGTTCCGAAAAATAACCTTTATAGCATTATATGAATCAAAAGGTATTTATTATGTTCCAGAAACTTTTAAACTAAGAGTTCAATTCTCTTGCATTACCACTGCTAATAGCAAACGCTTAGTTTGCAATTATAATGAGAAATTATTGGCAGCATCTCTTTACAAAAGAACTAATAATCGTATGTTTATAATTTACAGGTGGGAAAATACACGAAACAATTTTTACAAAACAATTATCTTGGAATACAAAAAAAATTTACTCAATAATAAATCTTTAGCGTAGAAGCAAAAGTAAATAACATTATTTTATTGCCCCATCCCCGCGAGATTTGATACCGAAGGAAACTAATTCGCATCTGCGGTTTTGAAACGTGAACTTATCCTTCGATAAATGGCAATATTTTTATCATATTTCGAACAACTACTTTACTTGAAGATACAATTCAACCTGAAGCGCAATGGTAAAATTAAATCCAGAAACGTTTTCCATTGAACGGACTTGACATTATGAAGCTAAATGACTTCTTCACAAAGTACCGGAAGTAACACGATCGTTTGGCAAACTGTCGGGTTTGCATAATATTATCCCACTTCTAGAGTTATCGCGAAACTTTTAAGTGTTCGCATTTGAACTAAATTGGGCGTTACTTTAAAAAAGTTTCTGAGGATTCGTTCGAAACGTGGAGAGAATAATATTTTGCTGGTCGTTTCTTTATATACTTAGCACGGTATGATGGTTGGGTTTCAACGGATACGTCTCAAATTAAATTAATTACTTAAGACCATATTTTCAAACATTAGACAAGATTTAAACTGTTATAAAGTTAACCATTTGAAACAATTCTCAATGATTAACCTAAACATGTAATATAAAAATATTCCGAACACAGCCAATCAATTAACTTAGTAATAATATTTTGTTTTAATTAAAAATTTATATTTTGATGCAGATTTTTGCACAAAAGTTATGGAAAAACTTTAAGACTTTAAGACATATATTCATTTTAAATTGAAGCAACCTAGATTACTTAGTGGATTTAGTAGAAATATAAAATATGGAAGGCTACCCAATGTATTTAGTCATTAGTTGCAAGATGAGATAGTCCAAGGCCAACAACCCAGCTAGGGAAGTAATTGAGCAAATAATATTGATCCATGAAGTAGTAAGTAATCGATGAAAAGTTACCTGATGAAATAAACTACTTATTGTACAGCACATTTCGTGCATTCTTTGTCTTGCATTGAATGGTCAAAATTAATATGAATGAACATCGAGAAGAAATTAAGAACACTCAACACCATAATTATTTAAGAAGAAAATAAATTGGAAAGTGGTGGAAATGTGGTATTTTCTGAATGAATGCTTGAGTACCGAATACATTAACTTTCGAATACATTTAAAAAAAATTCTCTTATCGTTAACTAGCGCAATATTTATATTTTATTACTTGGATATATATATTTTTTTAAATATGTCGAATTAAAATTACAATACTTAATTGTATCGAACGAAAAAAATTATTTCAATTCTGTTCATATTTCATTTTTTATTTACTTATATTTACATTTGAAAACACATGACGTCATTTAGCGGAACTAAAACATCCAATTCACTAAGTGTGACAGATTTTTTCTTGTTTTATGATTGTGATGAAACAAATGCCAAAGGAAAATATCGTGCATCTTTTACATGAACCAGAATGAGATCCTACGTGAGCGAAATTTTAAAAAAATGTCAATTATTCGTTGTAATTTCAAAGTAAACTGGGTAGAAATACTTTAAAATTGGTTCAAAAACGCAGGACGAGCTGAAATACCTGTGTTTTGAATTTTTTTTCTATAGCGCCACACTGCATTGTCGATTATTTATCTGAATGATCAACTATTAGGAATCACAAAATAGCTAATATTTTTTATAATGAAAACCGATTATAAACATTTATATGGAAATTATAAGAATGTAATAAAATGATTAATGGTAATAAATGATATGAATATTATGGTACGAGCCATGGGGTTAGTTAGACAATTCCTTAAATTTATTATCATAGTGTGAAGTTTGATTATCTATCAATAGTTAAGACCCGTATGTATACATACTTTGTCAAACCACAACTTGAATTTGTAAAAAAATTATAACGAAATATAATACGAATATAAATAACGTATAAAAACGGGATCCATATATAGTCGGATTTTGAAATTTTAATAACATTGTGGAGGTTCAACTTATATTAAGATAATCCTAAGTAAAACAAACGTATCATACATCTCCGTAGTCAAGCAAAAACTATGAGACAATTTGATAGAATTGAGATTTGATATAAAGAGCTTGTCAAATTCAATGACGCTTGAATGTAGTCTTGCAGAATATATTTCAAACAATATTACTTACTTGGAGTTAAGATTTTCTTCGATCAGTATACCAAGTATATAAACAGTTAGTATAAATAAGTATCGTTTTTGAAGGTAATTATGAAATTAAGAAGTACAGGAGGAGTGTGGTATATATATATATATATATACATATATATATATATATATATATATATATATATATATATATATATATACATATATAAATATAAATACATATATATATATATATATATATATATATATATATATATGTATATATATACATATATATAGGTGAAATTCAGTTTTCCGAAAATACATTTTTTGGGTTGCCATGTTGTACTTATTGTGTTAAAAATTACTTATTCTCGGCTAGGTTAATGACACCCATTATCATACATAAATGAACCTATAAAATGGTAGTCTGGCAGTTAATTAGCTTTGTCTGTAGAAAGGTGATTCTAGTAGGAAATAATCTCTTTATACAAGTTACTATCAGTTCCTAAATCAGACTATTTGGAATATCGTAAACTGATTAAACGTGCTTTAAGCATTGATTATATTAATGCCGCCATCTCATATATTAATCTCTACCAGCGTAGTATTTTGCATAATTCTATGGCAAACTCTAAATTTACATAGTTAAAATGTATAAAATTTGAAGAAATTAAAAAAAAATTATGGTAATTATTTGACAACTGTCGGCGATAGTAGTGAACAAAAATAAATGCGGCGAATTGAAAACCTCCTCCACTTTTTAATTCGGTTAAAAAATAATAAATGGAAAAAATCGTATACTTATTACTTATATGACTGAGAGCATAATTTATCAGTTCCACATATTTTCATATTATTTTTTACTGTATTGAATTCATAAAATAGGGAAAATTTACTTTAAAAGTTATAATTAATTTACAGGAGTAACGAAATTCTGAACAGTGATTGTACAGTATAGAGAATAATGTTTTTGTGAAAGTAAGATTTAGCATACAATTAATAACTGACAAATATCGTTGCCATAACAACAGTAATATAAGTGTCATATTTTTACTAGATGTGTATAACTTTTGTATTATTTTGATTTTAAACCAGTTAATAAATAAATTATATGAAAAAGTGTTTCGTTTTTTAGATAGATTTAGGAAATTAGTTTGAAACGAACCGTAACAAAATGCCTGAAATTTAACTACTTCAAATCAAATAAATAAACACATAGCGTGAGAGCCTTGGAAATTGCTTAAATCTCAGTCAGTTTTAAATAATATAATCTTGCATTTTCTACATAATGAAACCGTCCGACTTATTTTCTACGCCACCAGCTCTATTAGCGATCATAGTGGTCTTAGTTATGGGAGAATTTTTAGCATCGCACTTAATTTTATGTAAAAGTGTTTAACATACCGATTAATTTGCTGTTAAGAGTATAACTTTTAAATATTTCTAGTTCAACACTTAAAATAAGTTCTTAAATATATTGCTTGCAAACAATTATTTTAATTGGCAAATTCTTCGTCTCTTAGCAGGACCCTCATTCAAAATTAAAGTGCACAGTTACCTTTTTCGAAGGGTCTAGAAAAAAAATTACCCTAAAATTATAATTTATAGTAATTATAATTTTCTCATCGTCAAATACTCGTAAATTTCCTGCAAATAATATTATAAATTTACTTCGCTGTATTTCGCTCTTCTATTTTTCTATAAATATTCTACTAAATCGAAAAGTACTGTTATTATTGATAATTACCGTACCGAGCGAATTGTCTTTCCATTGAAGAGTCAACAAATTTTGTGAACTAAATTGAGTCACTTTCAGTCAGTCCATAAAAATCTGGTAAACATTTACTAAAAAATATTTCACAGTAAGAAGTTTTTAGTATAAATTGAGTCATACAGTATTTGCACTAAATGCAAAGTTGCTAAATTTTCATATTCTGATATAACTACAAATTAACCATTTTTTGATTTTTTCCTTTACTTATGCTGTGATACCTTGCTTTTTACCAAATTTCATGATTGTAAGTCAACGGGAAGTACCCTAAAGGTTTTGATTTATTTGCGAGTGACAAAATATGCGGCATAAATGGCCGTAATATTACGGTTTTTTATTACATTAATTTAAAGAATCTTGATTTTTTACAGTTCTTTCACAGATTTTTTAAACTTTTTTTTCACAGATTTTTTACACATCCTTTCGCTCTGGACTGAATTATATATATTTAGAGATTATTTTTTACTTTTCAGTTCTTATTGATATAAAAGTTTGTTTTTTTTAAATGTAATTTTATTTTTTAGTCTTAAAAAAATCTTTGAATTAAATTTTTGTTCAAAATAAGAAAAATGTTTTTATAGTGTTTTTATTACAATTATATACCTTATTTAAAATTTTTGTATTTATACGTGTACGAAATATTATTTAATTTGGACATTTTGAACTGGGTGAAGATTTAATTAAAAATTCCATTACATTCATACAACCAAGTGAAATAAATAAAAACTGTTCAAAAACGAATTAGACTCAATCGTGTTTGCACTTCTTTTCTATTGCAAAACACATATTAGCACGTACAGTATAAGTTGGTGGATAAGGATAATATATGTATCAACCTCAATATTAAGTGGAAACGACTTTATATAGTTGTATTACAGAGGTAGCGTATAAAAGAAGATATAACGCGGGATACCGAAAACGTGCGAATACTGAAAATATGACAGCTAGATTATCTGATGGTTATATCATACTCCAATTACGATTATGGCACGGATCCGTAGAATAGGTGTAGAATTGATTAGAGTAATTTCTTAGGTACATAAATTAATATTATATTAGTTTTAGTGTTATGATGTTATAATGTAAAATATTTTTTTAAATTCTGGAATTTATTTACATATATATGCTACAAAATTTATAAAAGGCAATTAATATTAAATTTCAAATTATAAAATGTTAATACATGTTATGAATGAACATATTTATTAAAGTCTCAATAATTGAATACAAAATTACGACGGATTTTCCAGTGTCGTCTTAATTGCCTAAGTAAAGGTGAAACATTAAGCTATTATGATTATCGAGAAAACTAGTGACCACATATCTTTATATAACTAACGAGTGTTCTGTTCTGCAAAAATATTTTCTTTTTTTAAAATGCTATTTTTACAGTGGTATTCTTAGAAAAAATTGAGAGTTTACCTACAATTCCTTAACATTTTATACTCATATTGATGCACAGTATCACCTGTATGAATAATAGTATCCTTTACTCTCCTTTGAATTCTGGATGGTCTCGTAGTCGGCAATATAATCTCATAGTTTCTACAGAAAGTTAAAACTGATCGCCAATAAAGGTTAATTCCATCAATATAGATGAATTGAACAATTTGTGAAGCCCATGTTCTCTGTAAGCAGTTTGTTTATATTTCATGTTTACAAACAGATTAAGTAAATTTAATTGTTGACACCGAAGCACATTTTTTAATACTAGTGGAATGATTACTGCCGATCTCTACGCTGTCGAATAATTTTTACCATACGAAGAAAGAAGAGTTTTCCCAATAAAATTGATATATTGTATGTTTTTTTGACCAATAAAAATTGATATATTGTCTTTGTCAATAATATCAATAGAGATGTAATAATCATCATCCTCCTTAGTTGATTCAGGCATGAAGTGTACTGCTGTAGTGTCTCATCAATCACAAACTTGATTATGATACTTTCATAGAGCTTTTGTAAAGGACAAGTAAATCTATGGATGTTGTGATGATTTGTGACCCAAATGAACCAAATTACTATGGTTGAAGTTACTTGATAAATCATATCTATTTAATTTTATATATTTCACTATACACACAGTAAACTTCTTTTTACACATTCTGCATATGATAATGAGATTAGAGCCTAGTCCTTTTCGACATTCAAATATAATTTCAAGACAATTGAATTACATTCAAACTGTGAACTATGAGTTCTTATGTTTTACATTTTACACATAAAATTGCTTATACGGATGAGCCGATGACCCTCTTCTCACTTATTTAATCTTTTCTCAGTATATCAAGAATGAAAGTTCATCATGGGCAGAAAATGGTATCTGATTACAAAATATTCTCGCACATGCAAATTTAAACCAATGTTATACAATAGAAATATATCCTCTAACACCCACTTTAGCATAACTAAATATAGTGTAATGTATCATGGATTAGCAATTTTTAGAGCTCTGTACCTCAATTAGGAAAAAGAAACTATTACATGACCATCCACAAGTCTCTCTATCCGACATGGCTGTTTTTTTTTCAGACATCCCCTGGCCTAGAAACTTGAAATTTAACGTAATAATAAAACATATTAACCCGTAAATATTTCAATATAAATCTTAAAGATATCCGTTTAAAAATTATTAAGTGGGCACTATAAGTACTCGAAAAATATAAATTATTTTTGGTGCCACTTTTATGTTAAAAATTTTTTTTATTTCATATTTTTCGGTACTTATTTGAAGGAAGTGTGTTGTTTTTATTAATAAGTTTCTTTTCCATCTTTGGGTACAGCATATTCCATGTCACTAAACATTTTATGAAAAGACATACATTGTTTATTGAAAATGAAACAAACATTTCATTTGCAATAATTTTTAGAATTGGTTTAGAGATTAGAAAATTAAGATTGTTCATACTAAAAAAATACGAGTCGAATAGGAAATTTCCTGTTTTTTTTAAATCATGTAGAAACTATCATTATTCTCTTGGTGCATCAATCATAATGACGTGTATGAATAAAAGCCATATACAACTTCTTTCGCGGTATAATTATCATTGATCACGGTTTAATACGATGAAACATAAATAGTAACAATAGGAGCCCAGAGCCTAAAATCACCTCTTTTTTTTCTTAATTTTGTCCTCAGTCACTCTAACGAGTGACTGTGGACAAAAATATATAATATATATAAATATATAAATTTATGCGAGCAAAAGAATATCATATGCATCACAAGAACCGCGAATTCATCCGAGAGTATACAATGTTAAATAGAAAAATCGTAGGGCTAATTAACGTTTTTTTAAACTTCATGTGAATTTTTGAAGACATAAATGCAATATGCAAAATTTAAAGTTTTTTTATATTTTTATTAATTTGAAAACTTTCAGAATATCTAGACTAATAGTAAACCCACCATGGCCTTCGCTAAATTATATCATATATATTTTTAAGAGCATGTTTTTTTATCAATACGTTTAATTTCTTTTGGTGTGAGAAGATAACTATTTATAATTCATAGCCCTTAAGACAAAAATATGTTACGTTATAAATATCAAGTATGAAGTAAAATATCATACACGTAATTAAATTATTAGCTTCTGACCACTCAGGGGCTGAATGTGTGTAGAAAGGACGTATTTTCGCACGAGCGAATTTCATGCCTCAATCGCATCAAAAATTGGAAAATACTTGTTAACAAATGTTGCGATCGTAAATGTGTAATCGGTTATTCACAGTCCGGTGAATATGTGGGCAGTCAATGGAATACAATTTTTAATCTCTCAACATAAAAACTCTAACCCTGACCCTTGTCTTTGTGTATATCCCTCTCAGCCCCATTTTTAAACCGTTTGATGAAAATACGAATTAAGTCAAGTAATATCCTTCATCAAACTGAATTTACTCTTTTATTATTGTAAAAAGTAATTTGGTGCAGTTAAATTATTTACTTAAATTTATAGGCGTATAGATGTTTAGTAGAATAAAGTTTTTAATATTAAAATATGTAATAATTTTATAAAAATTAATAGAGACAAACCTATCTGTGATAACGGATAGTACAAAACAAATACAATAAGAACCTAAGGGTATGTATATACTCTTTTACTTTATTCTAACTGACCAAACTCCTATGGTAAAGGGGTTTGGTCTGTTGGGGTTTAATAATTATAATTTAGAAATTCGTGCAAAGCGGCGGAGTCAAGATAGAGAAAGAATTTTTAGCCAAAATTTAAATTTTGCGGAAGATAAGAATGAAAAAAAAATGTTTATTAAAGAGGAAATAATTTTTTTAAATATTACAAAAGATTTTTAAACTTATGAAATGTAGAGGATATAATAGAGCAAAATACGTCGATAAAATAAAAATTAGTTAAGTAATTGTCATTAATGAATGACTCAAATACATGCGCAATATTCTTGCAAATATTTTGGGTACGAATTATGTTAGTACATTTTACTTACTACAGGAATGATTTTTTTATTTTTTCTTACTATTGCCTTTGAATGCGGTTTTTAGAGACGTTCATAAATGTTTATAATCAAATATATTTATTAGGTTAGTCTGTGAAGTAAGGATTTCCGTTCATATACACGATGCTCCATTTTAGTTAGTTTTTTCCAAGTTAGTTTTTTATGTAGTGAACGCAATTTTAAGATTTTATTTAAACAAGGATAAATTTAGGTTACTATGAACATAAACGAATATTTCATAATTTAATGGAGACGCCTTAAATTTTATTCTGAATATTTAATTTATAATTTCAACAAAATATTAACTTTGACAAGGTGGAATATTGCATTATTAAGAAAGCCATTTATGCAATTATGCAAGTTTGCTACAATTCTTAGTTATGTGAAGATAAGAAATACAGCTCTGCCAAAATTAATGACATGCAACGCAATTATTTTACCACCGGAGTTAAACTATATCTTCTGGAGATAGCTACATTGTATTTTACAATGAGTTCGCAGCCAGTTTTTTTTGAATCCACATAAATATTGACTTCTGCAATAATATAAAAAAAAAGTTAAGTCGCTTAATGAGAATTAAGCGCAAAATAAAATACTGCGAAGGGATTAACGATATTTTAAAAACGGCACAAGTCCTTGATCAGCTTTTGGTCTAAAACCTTCATGAGAAAAGGAAACGTTACCGTCCAAAGCAGGTCTAGCGGCAGAAGGTTTATGTAAAAGTAAGGAACATCCACAAGACTTGGAATAAAACTTTTCGTGTTGTATATAACCTATGTGCATGGCGAATTACCATTAATGCCAATTGTCCAACAAAGTCACACATTACACGAAGGGAATGACAATGTCTCTTTAATAAAATATACTTTTTAGAATTTGTAAAGAAAAGCAGTTATGGAGAAATGTTTGCATTAAAAATTAATTTTAGGCAACACAATAATACCACGCAACATACCAATCAGGATTATATATAACCGCCTCTCAGATGGTTGAGATTCTTCATGTGTTAGCGGTACCTAATAATAGCCGGTATTGATGTATCAAAAAGGTAGAGGGCGAATATATGTCGAAACAAAAATATCAGATATTATTTGTACCTAAAATGTAATATAAATATCTGAATTTTTTTGTATAAAATCTGATGAAATGATATACACCCTCATGAAATTTACTAATATGCCCCTAAAACTTAACCCTTTCCGAAGTTTCAATCTTATCTAACCATGACACTCTATCGATCCAAAGATTAAACCATTTTATTTCCACGCCAATAGCCATCCTTCAATTAATCAAATAATTATTCAAATGAAGATAGTCAACCGAGTATCACTCAGCACCGCATTCTGATAAAAATTAATTTAAATTATAATATCATCGGGTTATCTTAACCTCCAGATACTGAATCAACATATTGCCCCTTAATCACTACTTCCTTCGTAGTCTCTCTTAATTAACTGTTTTATAAGATGCAGGTCCCACAATAATTGATATTAAACGCTTTGTTGTAAAAAACGGAGGAATAAATAACAAAGATATAAATAGATCATATATACCTGGATCATATTTTATGCAGACTTAGTTCAAAGTATGATACGATGTGATAAAAAGATGGTTTTAAATTACATGGGGAGTGTAATATAAATAATAATTCAATGTTTGTAGTAATAAAAATAAAGACAATATAAATAACCATCGGATGTGTTTCGACATGCTTGAAGTTTAAGACTTTCCGACTGAAGTGACAGCCTAGTAATGACGTACTTTTAGTTATATTACAATGACTGCTTGTGCTATTAACAATTCACATATTTACCAAGAAAAGGAAAAAAAGAAGAAAAGAAGACAAGTTTATGCTACTACTATTATACTAGAACTTTAATGAAATCTGTAACTTTCAGCTTAGTGAGTAAATTGTTATGGATGAATATTCAGCAAAATTAATATTTGATAAATAACCACAACCAACAAAGTTTTCTTAACAAATAATTTAAATAACTCAATTATTGTTCTACCAGAATTATAACAATAAGAAGTCTGGTTATATTTCAATAGCATTTCGTTTTTATAAGGTAATTAATGGACTTTGATCTAATTTAGTCTTTCAGAGGAATCATTTATTCTACTTACATTAATTACCATATCGATATCTCGAATGCGACCTCTTGAACTACGGATATCAGCATTATAGTTTCGTGCAGAAAATATCTCGCTAAAACGTTTTACACCATCACCTCTTAAATCGAGCATTAGAACTAATAAGTTTTAGAAACAATTTAAAGAAAATATTTATAGACAGGTTATTTGAATTCAGTTGAAAAATGTCAGTGCAGGCTATAAATTATAGATTGTGACTCTTCAGATAATTACTTAATATAATCAAAAGAGTGGGATTTTGTTATTTATCTAATAAAAAAAAATCTAACAGGGTCAACATTTTCATTTTTGCAGTATTAATTTTCCGTTTCTGTAGTAGAAAAAAGTACTTATTACTTTTACTACTTGGACTCCCTGATCAACTACCTTATACTTGCACGTCCCTTTTGGGGGAACAAACACGTTGACGTTGAAATAATTTCCCTTGGGTAAGTTGGTTGGTTGACAGCTGTTCGCCGCTGCTCCTCTGTGAGACGATTGCTAATTTTTTTTATTATTTATATTTCAAAATGTTTATACGCCTGTGCTACAGTATAGGGCGAAAGTGTTGGATATTTTTCCATTAACTTTCATTCTTCAAAATATCCAACTTATTCCGGTTTTCACATATTCCTAATAGCAACTTTATACCAAGTTTTTATCAATTACATTCAAAATTACTTTCAGGATGTTTTATACCCTATATTAACGAGAATTGCATCGAATATTGCAATTTTAACTCTTTTTACGGTTTAATATTTAAACAACTCTCTCATTTTAAAGCATTTAGTTTAAAAGTCGATACTTGTTAAGAGCGTTTACAAAATGAAAAGGAAATAGAAATATCACTTTCTGTGGTATGACGAAAGCAGCGCTTTTAAACATTTACAAACTTTTCTTTACATATGAAGAGCTTACGAGATACGAGTGTGACACCCGCACAGCCATTAGATCTACGTTTTTTGTGTTAATTTGTAATACGTGAACAAATTATTGAAATATTTTTAAGTTTTGTGAAAATAAGATTTTTATCTTCACAATTTTATGTTGACATAAATTTCTTTTTTTCAGAATGAACTATCCCATGGGGGTTAATAAACCAACTATATTAAAAATATTATAGCTTTGGATGAATTTAATAATTCAATCCAACTAAACCGTCTTATACACTATTGCTTTTTTTATGGTAACTTGTCTATAATAATAATTTATCGTTAATTTCCCTTCGCTAGAAAATTGAAATGTATATTTTCAAATTATCTGCATCGTAATAAATTTCATATTTTCAATGCGCTATCTAGGTATGACTGTTAATTAAAGCAAATCATTGTCATAATCCAAATTAAATTGTTATCCTATAAAAGACTGTAGGTTGAACTTTTGGTGAACACTATTTATTTTAATAACTTTTTTATTTCTACAGACACGGGTTTTTAATTATGACGCTTTGGCAGAAGAAAAAAAAGAATACCAGTTTGGCACTGCGACGAAGATTCGTTGTGAAAATATAATAAATCAAAAACATCATTATAAGTGTTTCATATTAATATTTAATTTAATTACTTGGGTTTGCAGTGCCCAATAAATATATTTGGATATGTTTGCATTGCCTCTTTTGAATGGATGGAACTGTAGCATAGCAAACCGCAAATGTATGTGCGCTTTCTTGATTTTAAATCGAAAACAAAATGATATTTGATGGTTGCAGTCGTCTGGTGCTCTGTGTAGCAATTGACCTCTTTATTACCACTGCTTCCTGCATTGATTTCCAATAACGCCTTCACGTGGTCTGCGGGCGTTCGAACCATCGCTTGCACTCACTCAATGTAGCTACGCAATCGCTTTGCATCATTTTTCCATTTTCTTTTCTACATCGTGATAGCGTCCGCATTTGCTCAGTATTGGACTTTCTCGATTTCTTTGATTCCTTTTGATGCGAATTTTCCTCTGGTTTGCCTTTTCTATAATTTGAAACGTATCTACGATTAATTTCGATTTTCTTATAATCTTCAATACAATACCAATTTTAACTTGTATTCCGAAAAACATTTATACAGTTTCACTTTAGTTTCTAGTAATGCTTCTCATGGTTTTTAAACAAATATTAAAATCATCGCCTAAGCTAAACGCTTTTTCATGTTACTATAATTTATTTTAGTTGCAAATGAGAATGCAAAGGTGAGAACGAGTATTTCTTCTATCCCCTTAGCTATCGAGATAATTAGCAAATAATTTAAAATTTTATAAAACTCATACATACTAGTAAATGTAGATACTCATTTTAGCGTGTTTGACAAAATTAAAAACTTATTTATAAATAATAATAATAAATATTTTGTGACTAAATTTTTATGCTATTTGTCCACTACGCCATGAGTTTACTTTGTCACGTTTGAAAATATGACACAATGGACTGTAAAGTGGCTACAAGGATTTATTTATACTTCCCGTAAAAAAGAAATTATTTTCAAATTATTTTGGTGGCTAATCTATAATTAATATTTTTCTGAACTAACAATTTTATGAAAAATCTATGATTTCAATTTAATAAAAATCTAAGATTGAAAAAGATTTTCACATTTGATATGAGCTTACTTGTGATTCATGTTACTATTATCATATTTTACAAAAACAATTCTTATTACATGTTATGTTTGTGTTACTTAAAACGTTCAAAAACCAATAGAAATTTTTCAAATGAAAATTGTTTCATTTCTCAGGATAAGAACAGTTTAGTTTGAGCAATATAATTTACACTGCTCTTATGGTACAAAATTTTACTACATAATTAAAAGCAAATTAAGATACAATTTATTCTGAAGTTTTTAATTTAGCATAGCAAGTTGTCTTCTATGGATTCATAAAATAAACACAAGGTGTTTATGTAAACTAATTTTGAGGCTTCTGCTTATAAGGGTATTATTTTGCAGAAAGAAATACTATTACATTGTGATTTCATTATTTTTAATACTCTTTTATCATGTGGGTGTTCTGTTTATAACAATGAGAAGTGTAAATATAGTAAAAAAAGACTTAAAAATTTATTATATCTCCATAATCGATGTTTAAATTAAAAAAAAATATATGGAGTCTCTCTTTTATATTTTTCAAGAGGAATCCGAAAAAAGTTTTGCTACAACTATGACCTAACAACCTGTGTATGATATAATATGTACCTTAGAGAACCATCTTGTATAAACGTTAGTGTTACGAAACTTTAATAATGTTTATGTTAGGATGTTTTTAAAATATCCCAAAAAAATTTGTACAAATCCTTTTTGTACTATAATATTATTTTGGTCTTATTTTGAGTATCTGTTAAAAAAATGTTTTTAATGAACGTTTGAATTACTCACACGAGATTTCAAAATTATATCGGTGGACTTTGAATTTTAATATCTAAAAAAATTATGTTTAATAAAGTTTTTGTTTACAGATATTTAGTGCATTTTTGGTATATTTAGATAAATGTGTTGGATTTGTGCATTTTGTGATACATAATTATAGCAGTGTTTATAAAAATTTTTGCTCGGGGGAAACAGTAAACTTTATCTGTAAATTAAATTAAATAGAAAACTAAATAACGCATCTTTATAACTATTCATACATTTAACGGATTACTTGAAAAAAAATGTTTATGCAAATAAATATCTTGTAAAACTATTTAAATAAATTTAAGGAAATAAGTATTTCGTTAGTCGACTCAAAATTAATAATTCACAAAAAAATAACTTTTTAAGATTGATCGCTGCTACTCACAGGACTATAAGATAGACATATTTAAAATGTGTTACGTTTCCGGGAGATTTTAATGTTTTTTTTAATTTAGTCATCTATTAACTTAGTAAACAAAATATTACCTCTTGCCGTCATTTTTGTGCACTGGATGGCCTGCTTATTGACCAGACAAGTGACTTGGAGTCTTCTTACAAGGCTGATGTTAAAATGGCACCTCTCACTTCTGTATGTCATCGTTGTTAATATACACTAGTTAAATACTTTTGTTGAATTTTGAAGCTTTGAGGTATTTTAAAGGAGAATGTATGACAAAGTTCCCGAATGCTCTCCAGCCGAATAGGGTTTTCCGATAGACTCTATTTTTGAAGTTTAGATTTACGAAATCGGATTGTCTTTTCTAGGTATTCATAGTAATCACCGACTTAGAGACTAGCATTCCTCACGTGTACATGCGTAAAGTGGACTTTATACATGATCTTTGTTTCGTCCATATTAGTTTTACGATACCCCTTTTAAGAAATTCTACTAAGATTGCAGAGCATCGTTGTCCTTAAATCCAGTCCAGTAAATACTTATTATATCGTCGGTAAATAAGGAATTCGTTCGCCATTAAAGTTGATGCCAAATCTCGTTTTACCTTATTATCATGCCCTTATTACAAAAGAGTAAAAAAAAATTATTAACTCTTTTCAGAGAATTTTCTATTTTTATTTAATATAGAATTGTAACCTATTTATATTACGTAATAATTCAGATATTAAAGAAATAGGTTTTTTTCTATTCTGTAAACAGTACGTAAAAGAGTAATCCATATGTCTCTATATCCGTATGAATTTCTATAATTATGCCACTTTTATTTAAAAAAAGACTTATAACTTATGCGATTGTAGGACTGATTAGTCATGTAAAATCTGCAAAAAATAATAACTTTTTACTTATATAACATTATGACTAATATCTTATGTCAAATCTATCTAAAAAAATTGATACAATTTAGGTGACATATGACTATTTTTTTTTGTCACACATACGTAAAATAATAATTTATAATTTATGTAACAGAATGATTGACTTGTTATGTCAAGTACACGTATATTAAGATTTATATGAGATAGTGTGATTAATTTGCTTTGTCTAAGGTACGTAAAATAATGACATTAATATTACGTTATAATATGATATAAATATTACATCCGGTGTACGTGACACCTAAGTCATTAAATTATATAATTTCAAAGTAAAATTTTATGTCAATAAATTTAAGTAACATATATATAATCTACGCATGACTTAAGTTTATGGTCATGTGTTCACTGGTAAATGCCTACCTTTTACCCGTAATAGGGTTAAATTATATACTCTTTGTCATGTTTAGGGTGTGATATCAATTAAAAGAGGGATTATGCAGATTTAAAAATTATTTTTGGGAATTTTATTCTAGATACTTGTAGAGAAATTGTTGAAATATCTACAAACATTTTGATGGTCCAAAATTACTAAAGTCCAAATTATGAAAAAAGCAATGCTATTAGACATTTATCTAAACTTAACCAGAAAACATAGCAATAATTGAATAATTTTATAGCTTTCGAAATATTCACAATAATTATATGCATTTAAAAATATGATTAATATTAGTAATTGTTTAAAAAAAATTCTATATATCCTTAGTATATTTATATGTATTGAAGCGTATAGGATTCTCTCATAGTTCGAGATCTATTCTAATTTAAAAGGTTTTATTTAAATTATGATACTTCTTTATTTTAATTTTTTAATTGTAATAGTACTCATTGGTAATTGCTATCTTTCCGCGAACCATATACCCATTTTTAATCTTACATTATTATTTAAGCATTTTTGATCTAATTTATATCCTAAAGTTAAATAGTTAAATAAGTATAAAAATAATATTATCGTCTGCCTTCCCTATTTGTTCGT
This sequence comes from Druceiella hillmani, assembly GCA_039881145.1. Classification (NCBI taxonomy): domain Eukaryota; kingdom Metazoa; phylum Arthropoda; class Insecta; order Lepidoptera; family Hepialidae; genus Druceiella; species Druceiella hillmani. The sequence continues at coordinate 15,057,087 of JAYKKI010000007.1, read as the reverse complement.
GTTTAGTGGCGTAACAAAGAATGGGTCCCGCTTCTACGTCATGGCAATCTTATAAAAAAAGTAAACTAATATGGCGACATTCAAATTCTTTCATAAACTTTCCGTTTTTATCTTATACCATGCGGATTTTTTAAATTTAGAAAGTACACCATTTGGTGAAAAATTCGTATTTTAATGTATACAAAAAAAGGAAAATCGAAAAATTTAGTGTGTCGCTTCATATATATGTATGAATTATAAATTAATTATTTTTGAATTTTCCTTTCAAGATTCTTAATTTTCAAGATTATGATTCAATCGAAAGTAAGTGTCGTAATTTGACGAATCAGTTTCGTGTTATTTAAAAATTCCATATTTTTTTGGATTATATGAAATACTTAATTTTTAGAACGCTATTAAGACATACCATAATACCTTAACACCATCATAATTTCAATTTGAAAAATTGTCTAAATAGACAAATGGACAAACAGATGGACAACAAAGTCAAATTTCGTTTTTATTTCATTCTGAGTTAGACAATCCCTAAAAAGGCTTCCAAGAGTTAATTGTTAAGAACAGGAAATATATTTAAAAATCGTATTGAGCTTTGATGCGGGCACAGAAAATTTAGATATTTTCAATTAAACCTTTTTCGTTTATTATATCGATAACGAATTAAATCTAAGATAGAGTTGTTGCCATTTTTCCAACAATAATATTAGTACACATACCGCAATATACCGATGAATTTAAGAAAGGGATTATTTACAATGGAGTGGATTTTTTTTGTTAGATATAAAATATTTAAAAAAAAACAGACTTCATAAAAGTATGTCCTATAAAGTGAAAAATAATTAAATCAAAATAAGTACCTACTTATTCGCAATAAATAGCAAGAAATTTATAATTTAGTTTAATTTAAAATACCAATTTAAAACCTTAACTTGTAATGTAACCACAATACAATAAATAAGAGAGTATATAAAATTTATATTACTATTAATCATAATATAAAATTTACATTTCTTTAAGTTGATCGTTGGTGCTGGCTCCGACTTCAAAAATAAGTAACCTTATTTTTATTGCGACTAAGTAGGTACATGTTTTTCGTTAGTTATTTTTCACTTTTTAGTACCTACTTTTTTGAAGCTGGTTTTTCAAAAGATATTTTATATTAGAATTTTTAGTGATTTATAATATTAAACATCACAATAACAATCAACTGTTTCCTTTCTTAGAATATCGTGTAATTATTAAAAGTCATTGGAAAAAGCTAGTATATAGATAATTTCCTCTTTGTTTTAAGTCAGTTATCAACAAAACGCGGAAATGAAGCAAACGTAACAGCTGCCAGTGATTAGCTGTTATTCGTTGAGGAATTTCATTCTCCATATCCAAAATTCAATATAAAATTTTGAAAAGTAATAAAAGTAACTAGTAGTTAGTAACATCTAACTAGTAGCAAATCACGATTGATTTACTACCATACGTTGAAGAGTTGCATTATTTATCTTCAGAACTCATCGTCAGACCCTGACTTGTTTGATGGTGCAATTATTTTGCAAAGTAAAAACTACCCATAGTAAATATCGTGAATTACGATTGATTTACTACAATCCATTAAAGAGTTCCATTATTCATCTCCAGAATGCATCATCAGATTTTGACATGGTGAATGGTGTAGCTATTTGGCAAAGTTATAACTACCAGTAGCAAATATCTTGAATCACGTTTAATTTACTACCAAGCGGTAAGGAGTTCCATTATTCAATTCAAAAACTCATCATTAGACCCTAATATGGTGCAGTGCAGTTATTTTATAATATTTAACTTTAATTAGGTTGATTTACTAATGTGGATTAAGGAGTTCCATTGTCCATCCCCAGAACTTATGTATTACCCGTAGCAAATATCTTGAATCATAGTTTAGTGCCATTTGTTAAGAAATTCCATCGTTCATTTCCAGACCTCATCAACAAATCATCATCATATTGACATGAAACTAACTCTAAAGTATCTTCTTTCAAATGAAATAAGAATCATCCGAATCGGTTCCTTCAGTAAATAATTATCGCTGAACGTACATAAAAAGACATCCCGATGAATTTACAACCTCCTCCACCTCTTGAAGTCGGTTAAAAATGATCAATTATAACAAATTATGGTGTAAGACAGAATCCATTGATATACAATTTATTAAACTCCAAAAAAAAATAATTCTGAAAGATATTCAAATATATTTATTGGATTTTCTTTCGTATCCAATCATTACTGTTATATGTGCTTCATGACACGTAGTTACGAATATTGAGAATATTCTAGATAGAAATATTATAGGTAAGGCATGACAAAAAAGCCTCGATATTAAGTGATTAAAATTCATTTTGGTATGAAAGTGCTTTTGGTTATAATTTATTTTTTTATTAGTAATGTTTTTCTGCAAAGACATTTTTTTTATATTTTAACAATTATATTTTTTGATATTTCGTCTCATCCGTCATAATTGTTTGACGCGTCCACGTTTGTTTCATTTGTATCTTATTCACCCTTGCGAATTAATTCTAAAACTTGAAATTTAATGTATATTTATATAATTCAAGTAGAAATATATTGCATCTTTACCTTTATCGTATGGAAATAATTGCGATCTAATTAATTAGGCGTGATTGTGTGTGTTAATTGGCTGTATGAAATGGTTAATAGAAATAAAGGTAGAATTAAATTTTGTTAACGCACCTTTACCAAAATAATGTCCAGATATGCAATAATCTATAATAACCTATAATATTTTTCTAGTATCAAGGTCTGTTAAATAAAAACATCAATTTTTTTCTTACTTATAATGAAGATAACTAATTTTTATCGTCACGAATTATCAAGCCTTTCGTTATTATTTTTCACAACGAAAAGAAAAACGAACCTATTAAAGTACCGATAAAGTGACAAAATGGGGCTCTACTGCATATTTTCTAGACAAAAATACATGAAATAATCTAACGAAAGCAGTTTAATTCGTATTTCTGTAGTTTTCTCGTATCGTAAGAAGAGTTATCCACATATGGAAGTATAACCTTTTTTTAAATATTATTTATGGAATGATCTTAAAAAAAATCGATTATTATTCATTCACTTTTTTGTTACTTTTCGTTTCTATTGATAGCCATATTTTTCACGCATATGTGGCTATTGCAATGTAGATTAAATAAAAGAAAATTAACGAGGAAATTTATTATCAAGGAGATACTAACATAAGATGAATATATGGAAAATATATTAGTATATTAATATATCTTTCTTTTTTGAACTATTTTGTTTTGAATCACACATACATACAAATGTAAGAAAATTTTCACACATGTTATGTTTAAAAACGAATATTATTTTTGAATAATTAATATTACAGTTAAAAAAACGTCCATAATAATATCGGAGTATAGTTATAATGACATTAATTTTAAATTTCTCTATTACAAATAATTTAAATTTTATATTTCAAATAGATTTTTGACATTGAATTATTATTTACACTATATTAATTATATAGTATAAAAAATATATCATATTCAAATTATTTTTTACACTATATTAATTATATAGTAAAAAAAATATGTCATATTCATAAAGTTATTTCATTTTCCTATTAAAGTACAAAACTGTGAAGTACTACTAGAATAAAAATTACACGGTAAATTCTAGTTTTAGCAATAAATCGAATTCTAAACATATTTAAAATATAAGGCGTTGTTTATATTGTATATATATCAGGTTACTTCTTTTTTGCTTCGATCACTGCCAGATTTTTAATGATTGTTATAGCTCTTTCTAATCCTAGCTAAAGATAAAGAAATAACATTTTATTAAGTCTTATAAATAAGGCTTAAGTTTGTTTTGTGATAGTAGGTCATGAAACTGCAGAAAATGGGCCAACATTCACAATTTTCCTCATTATTACTTCCACGAAAAATATTACTGTAAAAATTAATACTGCCATTAAAATGATGACAATAATATTATATTGAAAATTCCTTAACAATAGAGTGGTTTCCGTTTATTACCTAAGGTAAGTTTTTATCTAACTAACTTTACTCGCACTGTTGTAAAAAACGAGTCATTGTAGACTAAATTCATTATTCAGTACTTATGGTAATTATCAACTAAACGCAATATTACGAACTGAACTCTTTCTTCAGTGAGGGACAAAGGGTTCAGTTAAGAAAAAAGTTGCCGGAAACTGATTGGACCGTCCCATCACACCTTAGTGAATTTTAAGGATATTTGCATTGCCTTCAATTTTTTCAGTGACATTTTGCTTTGTCTTTTCTGAAGTGATGACGATTTAGGAACTCATAGTAACTATTTATATAGTTTGAGAATGTAATAATTTTGATATATTTATAGTATTTTGTATATACCAAAAAAATTTATGAAAACCAGACTCCGGAATTTTTTCATTCCTTTTCTTTCTGATATTTGTAAAATGATGAAATATTTTTTAAAATTGCGATCTTTTTACCGACTTAATAAGGAGAAAATGTTAAATTCGACTTCACTTTTTTCGTCTATGTTACTATCTGTAGCATGTGTCTAAGAATTTGAATGATTATTTTTTATTTCTTAAAGAACGATCACATAAAAATAATTGGTTTGGAAACGGTGGTGTAAATTGAAGATGTCCTATGGAATGCCTCAATATTGAAGAGCACAGGCGCCTTGATCGAGTTTGCGTGATATACGTCTAATCAATTTGGGGTGATTCTTCATATACAAAAGAATTCCTCAATATTGAACAGCACAGGTGCCGTGACCAAATTTGAATTCCAGAGTTCTAATGATAATCTAACAATACACATTATTGGTAATATAAACTAGCTCTTTAACAACATTCAGGTGCAATGATGGAACTTGCTTGCTGGTTTTAAATTAGTGATATAATTTTCAATTCTTCAGATTCAAAGGTTTCCACTTCTACTGACTCTGCAGGAGTACTGTCGGCTTAAATTGCGTGACTCGAGGATCTCCTGTTTTTAAATTACTATTATAAGCCTCAAGTAATACTACATCACGTGGTTTCATTTAATTGTGAATAATGAATTTCTACAAAATTAATGCCAAATATATTCAATAGAAATTCAGTCCGTGAACTTTAGGTTCCAACTCTTTAGTAGCAACATTGTGGGCGCATTGCTTGCTTAAATCATGTGACTTGACAATCTGTTATTTTTAGGTTGTGTTATGGATACAATTTTTTTTAGTCGTATTTAAAGTCGTATTTTAAAGCAGAGTTTCTCTCATTGAATTTTGGTTTACAATACCTAATTCTGATATTGTAGGTATAATACCCGCCTAAAATCTGAGACTTGCTGGTTTGCTATTTGGCAGAGTCTATATCATTACACATGAATTTCAACTCCTTAGTTTTGTTGCTACGGAAGTACTAGAGAAGTACTTTATTAATGACTAGACATCGGATTATATGCACTATCAAAATGCCAAAATATGCACTGTAAAAAACCATTTATAATTAGAATTTACGTTTATTTGTAATTTATAAGTTATAATTATAAGTTGTAAATGCTGCAGAAAACCTAGAATAATATAACTTATTTATTATAATTTTTGTGACAATAAACAATAATATATTTTTCCAGGTTTTCTACAGCAAACTTGTGACGTTTGTCACTTACTATCAATTTATAAGCTGAAAATGACCTTTCGACGTCAACTGACGTTACCGGAAAGAACTTGAAATTTGGCGCCATTCCTGCAGAGACCTCTTCAGTTTGTCCGGTGCCGTTGATGCGTCAATTTTCTTTATTCCGTCAAGACGGGGGTTTTTATATAAAACTGCAATTTAATTTGCCACGAACCTTTTGCGATATTGAACTCTGCAGGGCGTTACTCTGTTGTCTGACTTGCACAGAGGAAGGTTTTTAGTTTCTAATTTTTCCATTGCATCGGGTATGTTGCTGAAATGTGTTGCAATAAGAGCAATATTTTTTTTTATTGAAGGATCCTCAAATGCCAGTTGGCTTGAATTGATTGCAATGGCATCTGATCTGTCAAATGTTCCAACTACTTCTTTTATGGCATCAAAATTCTCAGCATAAAACAATACAGCTTTTAACCAAGTTCCCCACCGTGTTAATATTGATTCTGGGGGTAGTGCAACGTTTGGTAGTTTCTCTTTATATACTTGTACTCGTGATGTTGCTTTTAAAAACACTTTTTTTGCAGAAAAAATCAATTTATTTACTATGCTGAACTCATTTCTGATTTTTTCCGTCAGTCGATGTAATCCATGGGCTAAACAGATGATGTGCAGCAATTTTGGGTAGAATATTTTTAGAGCTTGACCAGCTTTTACCATATATGGCGCACCGTCATAGTAATTTGATCGAATCATTTATGAACCGGGTGATAGTTGAATGGTTTGTTTTTTCTAGGACCTTGCAAGCAACCAAATGGGGAATAGATCGCTCTTTAGATAATTTTCCAACAATTAGATTCGCTGTATATCGTCCACATGAATCTGTCGTTTCATCAGCCGATATCCATATGAAATCGTTCAAGAGATCGGCGCGTATTTCACTAAATACTTCTTCGTAGATAGTTGATAGGTAGTTTTTTCGAATTGTGGATTCTTCAGGAATTATCTGATTAGTGCAATACTTCTTAAGGAATTTTCTGCATACTTAGTTATTTAATTGGTGGAAAGGTATATTGCAAGCAACAAAAAACTCACATAAATCTTTGTTGAATTGTATTTTGTTTGTAGTATCCGAATTAGAACACGAAATATGAGTCAGTAGTTATTGTCGACTTCTTGTAGGTTTCTGTTTTGCAGCTAAATGGGAAGCAGTACTCACATGTTGATCGATTTGATATTTTTTTGATGAAGGTATTCGTTTTTCACAAACCTTGCAGAAAATCACAATGTCATCAGTCGTAAATTGGTCTGGCTAATTTTTTATCCAAGATTCCATTAAAGTCTAGGTATTTTTTTTCACTGGCGGCATTATTGTAAAATAAAGTAAGATTTTCGTATATAGATAAACAAATACAGCAAGACAAAAAGAATTGAATTGCGTTACGCGCGTGAGTGAAACAGCGAGTGCCGTACGCCCTTCCCCACCCGCACGCCGCATCCCGCCATCGCCTATCGAGCGCTGACTGCTGCGAGCCAGTAGATTGGAATCATTGCGCTCGCTGAGTGTGTGCGAGGCGAAAGCGTCGATCTGTGGCGTTGACGGCATAATACAACACGTATAACTACTGAAATAAGCACTGTTAACGAAAATGTACCAAAATATGCAATAATGCTATAAAAATAGAAATATATGCATTTGCATATGCAAATGCATATAATCCGATGTCTATTAATGACATTTGAGGACCTGTTATTTTTGTGTTAGTACTGTGGATCTTGGAGCTTTGCGGGTACTGTCTGCCTGAATCGTGAGACTTGGAACTTGCTACTTTTAAAGTCGTATTTTAAGTCTTAACCGGAGACTGTCATTAAACTCAGGGTTATAACCTGATGTTAGAGGTGTACTGCCTACCTAGCAGTAAAATGTTAGTCTCTAGATACTATTTTGAGTGTCAAGCAAAGTCCCTATCAACAAACTGCGTACTCAATATATTTCTTAATATTGACACCGTGGAGGTACTGTCTGTTAAAATCGTGAGACTTGAGGACATGCTATTTCTGAACAGTATTGTGAGTTTCAAGCAAAGGCTCTGTAATTTAACTCGGGATTCCATTTCTTCAGTATGGTGCTACAGCGGTACGATTTTCTTTGTGTACATTAACTCGTATGCGTAGCATAAATCAATCAATTTTATTTTTTTTTTAATGGCCCCCCCCCTTTTATTATCATATAAATTATTTGAATTTGGCCATGGAATTTAAAGATATACCACAGAATTCCTTAACAATGAATAGCACAGGTACCACGATAAACTTTATGTGATATAAATATAATAAAAATCTAATATCAAAGTGAGTAAAATTTTAACACGACTAAGGGAGTATATTTGTACCCTTAGTCAAAATCGGAGTACAATGATAGAGCAGTGAGGTGGTCATAGGGGCTATTGACCGACGAGAAATAAACTTGTTGAGTTTGGACTCGTTTCGTTTATCTTGATGTAAGTATCAACATGCAAGTACATAAACAAATACATGAAGTGACTAAATTTTAGTACGTTGGTAGGAAGACAAGCAAATCCTTATAGGTATATGCAGACTTATAGCGAATTGTTTCATTCGCCATAAGTCTGCATTGGGATAATCTGCATGCAGAAATATGCAAAAGCAAGTAGCAATTAGAATATTTGTAGGCAAATACAGGACATGAAAAAGAATATAAAAGTTTGAAACACTGACCACAATGAAGCCAGAAGAGGAAATAATATTTATATTTAAGTATGTATACATTTAGATAGATATGAATATTCTTACTAATATTAAACACTGCACATTGTGGGTAACAAACAATATTATCGACAAAAACAATTGAAAAATGAAAATTTTTACAAAAAAAACTGAACCGACTTCAAATAGCCACTGAATACGAAAAACATCGAAAATTATGAAATAATATAAATATGGATATTATGTTGGAACTTTTACAGTACAATATCGTATCTGATCAAAAATTAATTTGCCAAAAAACCACTACGGTAAGAGAGCCAATTGAAATAAAACACTCATTTTTACATGTGGGGATGTGCATGCTATTTGAGTATAAACTTTTCAGTGACTTTCTTCTTCAGTGGTTATTGCAGTCGATTCAACTTTATCGTAAGAAAGTTCTCTTTATTGAATTGCTTAAAAATATATAATTTTTGAATTTCGATAAGTTTTTTTTTATTTAATTTCAGTATACGAACGACGAAAGAGAAATAAAACTTTATCTGAAGTAAAGTGTTTTACACTTTTAAATTATAAGTCGGTATTAGTGGTTAAATACTTATTTAGCAAAATTTTATTATTTTTGTCAGAAATCTATGCATTTTCGATAATAGTGAAAAATGATTTAGAGATGAAGGTATTTTAAATATTCGATAACACGTCTTCTGACAAAATTGCAAACATTAATTATGCAGTTTTCAGTAAAAGTGATATAAAAACGCAAAAAATCCCTAAGCAGAGTATTTTTATAATACCTTTTATTCCTCAAGAAAAAAAAACAAAAAAGTTCGCCCACTTCTTTTAAACACACTAAAGCCTTAAATATATATATATATATATATATATATATATATATATATATATATATATATATATATATATATATAATTTAATAAAGTTCGAAAGTATTAATTCGTATTATTGATACATATAATATATAGATAGATGTCGACTGGACGGCATTATTTGGAGCTCAAAACTCTTGAAACGTTCAATATGTTTCATAATAGTGATATTTTCTTATCCATAATTAAAGGCAAATTGTAAATGGCACAATGCAACAACCAGAACATTATTTGTGAGCTCTTTTTATGAATTCTCTCTACCAAATGCAAGAGGAAAAAAGTGTGTTTTTCTTTTTCAAATATTTCAAACACTTCGAAACAAATATTTGCGAAGCCACTTGAAGTGTAGCTTGCGGCATTCTCTGAAAGAAACGTTTGAAAGCATAAAAGACGTTTTTCAGTTACATCCAAATACTAGATGTGCTCTTACAATCAAATTTTGTATGTTGAAATATTTTATACACTATGATTCCTGTAAGTGGTGAATACGCAAAATAACAATTTTTTTCCTAATAAATTTGGTTCAACCAATATCTTTATAAAAATTCCTAAATTCCAGGAATTTTTTTATTCAAACTTTACAAAAAAAATATAGGTTAATGCCGTTAGAAAATATTCTTAAATAAATATATATAAATACACGTATACATGTTAAAATTAAATTGTTTAAGATTCACAAGGAAATAAAAGTCTTATAAACATAAATAACTATTTGAATACGCGGATAAATAAATTTAGTCTTTGCTTACGTATAGTTAATTAAAAACAACACGCGTGTATCAAGTAACTGAATATGAAGGGAAGAACTATACGCATTGCTCATGCTTTTTTGTTTGCATCTTGCTTTCAGTCTTGGCACTCTCTTAAACTAGGGAACGACAATCGAGTAACCCTGAATACTGAAAAAAATGTATACATCCATTTTTAAATAGTCATATATTCAAAGCAATACGAAATTATATTCAAAGTAATGACCATTCATTCGAAGTCATATATTCAATATAATAATTAATTATCCTAAGGCGCTAGCACATTATTTTGTCAAATTTACTTATTTGTAACACGGAACACGTATAAAAAGAATTGGCTAATATTTCAATGTGCAATTTCTATGACAAATTTTTACTAATCTAATGGTCAAGTTATTTTAAATTTCGATTATTATTCTGAGCTGGGTCTAAGTAAATTTGCGTGAGAAAATCTGAAAAAGGCACATTTGGATTTGATTGAAAGGAATATATGAAATGGACAAAACTGATATTAATAGGTATAAACTAAGTTGTACCCACGGCTTCGTCCGCGCCAAAAAATGGAAAAATGTTAGCATAATTGAAAAAGAACTACACTTAATATTTTTCCCTTGGAAATGTTTTCCCTTAAGTTCGTATAATTCTGTTTGTCAAGCAAGTAAATACTGTCAGCAGTAATGTTTTCTCAAGAGAATCTCTTATCAAAGAAATATTTATATAATTATTTTGATAAGGGATACCCTTGTGAAAAGCATATATTTACCTTTTTTTTATATTCTTAGAAAAATATACTACAAATCGAAATTTTCCCGGGCATTGATTGGGGATAAATAAGGAAGCAAAATCAAAATAAAACACTTTTATCATATTATTTCCTAAGCCTAAAATATTGCACTGTGGAATCAAAAGCATTTGGAAGACTAACATAATAATATTTTATCTTTATTCTATGTAAGGGAATTATGTAAAAAAATGGCAGCGATTGAGCGTTTACAGAATTTTTATTCTTTTCATTATAACTTCTACAGAGAGACGATTCATAACTCCCATCGCTGTATAAAATGCATTTAAATTCGTTATTATAATGTGTTACGTCTAACTGATTCAAATAGATCGATCACCATTGCAAAGTTTAGTGATTATGAGTTTTAAATCCCATAATACGATTAAATGAAACTACGTGATGTAGTATTATTTCTACTTTCTTTAATTTCTTTACCACGACCTAGGTTTCGTTGTATTACAACATCCCATAATACGTTTATTGTCACATCACAAGCTGAGAAGATGACCTTGATTTCCACTGCGAACCATAACTATTTGGTTACTAATTGTTTAGATTACCAGAATATTATTTTAACCGAGGCTTTAATCCATCAAATTGGCGTTTATTTAAACAAATTTGGTTTCCTTGCAATCAGATTTCTTAAACTATGCATACCTAATTTTTTTCCCTCTACAACTGATTCAATTTTAAATTTATCCAACCTATTCTGTTATTATTTCCAGCGCTTGAATACTTGCTCGTGCTGCTGGCTTAAATATATTAAATAAGTTGTGTTATTTAATATATATATATATATATATATATATATATATATATATATATATATATATATATATATATATATAGAAAAAGAAAGTAAAGAAAAAGAATATCAAAGCCTTTATTTAATTTATAGCTCTAGAGACGCTCGCTCACATTCCGTAAACTAAATATCTCAAACAACATGCTGGCACAATTTTTAAATCTAAACGTACGTATTCCATTACAAGTGACGCCTGCTTATAAAATAGAAAGCATTTCTTGACGTAACAAAGACTTCTTGACGTTCTTTTTTATATTTTCATATCTCTCTAGCATTGTCTGAACAAACTTCTAAAAACTTAATTATTTCAATACGAAGCTATGAATTCTTTTATTACAGTAATAAATTTGAGAAGCATCAAGGACTGTTTCCACAATTTAACTGTCCCTTAAAGTTTTTCTTTTATCCCTCTCCTATTTATACAATAATATGTATCTTTGTTAAAACGAGATGAAAACTTTTTTTTTCATTTTTATCGTATTTAAAGTTATCAAGATATATTTGTACGGATTTAGATAAATAAATGTAGTCATATCCGTTCAATTTAAAAAGTCGTATATTTCCTACTAACTACCTGACTATTTTAGTGCTAGTTAAAGATCTACGTTTATGTCTTATTAGGAAAACATTTAGTGTTAAATTTTTACCATATTTCTGCATTCAAATACCTTATATACACTTGTTGTGCACTTCAAATACGTCAGTTAATATATAATGAAAATTCCATATGAAGATTTTTAACAAAACCGTAATATATTTGAAAAAGACGAGTGGAGAAGGGAGTGTCTGAAGGATTTGAAAAATTTAAAAAGAAAATGTTACAACTGCAATATTATGAAAAAGGCATCGATTTTTGAAACTGAAACTCTTATTGTTTCTCAAAGAAATACCTATACTAAATTTGATACATTTCTTCGGTAATTTTTTTATATGCGTGAGATACGAGAAATACCATATTTATTATTGAAGTCCACGTATTATCCAAGTACATAAAAAAATAACATAGTATGTCAGAAAATAAAACATAATTCTATAGCAGCAAGAATGTTGCAAATTTAAATGCATAATTCTTGTAGTAAGTTGTTACATCAAATATCAAAATTCCGTGGTCCGTAAATATTAGCGTGCAACCGTAAATATATTTTAAATTTCTGATTTCGATCCTAAAAAATGAGCGTATAGATTAGATCACAGCCTGACTTGTTAAAAACTCCTTCGTAATACCGAAACTTAAAATATAAAAAATATACTTTATTACCAGGCATGCTAATGAAATCAATTCAACTTTTTTCTACAATCTTGTCATTTTAAAAATTTCCGGCTAGCGTTGGCTGGCCATTTGAAACCATTTTAAAACCATAAATATAAAGATATTTTAGTTTATTTTTACGAAGATGAGTTTTAGTTTGCATCACATAGTCTTGGTTACGAGAGTATGGTTTATTATATTCTTAGATATGTTCACTGAATCGAATACGTAATAACAAGGAGAATTTATGTGCAACATTTTACAATGCAATGTGTAGATTATGTTACGGGAATGTTGGAAAACAAAAATTATTCTCTTTCCTACTTTATGATATACGTCATTTCTTTCTTATCTTTTAAATAATTATTTATAGCCTTTAAAATAGTTTTAAAACTAACTTTAGTTAAAACTTTTTATCTATTTTCTATATATTTGTTTTAATCATTATATACGCCTAGCTTAATAAGTCAGACGATTCTTCAAGTTATTTGACATTTTTTAAATAATCATTTACAAATAAAAAATTTTGCTCCTCTGGTTAAGATAACTTTTGCAATTTTAATATCGTTCATCAATTCGTAAACATTTATACATAAATATATATATATATATATATATATATATATATATATATATATATATACATATATATATATATATATATATACATATATATATATATATATATATACATATATATATATATATATAAATATATGTATGTATATATATATGATTTAGTTTGAATAAATTCAATTATATGTATATATATTATACGAAAAGGTAACCTACTTTTGTAAGAAAGTGTATTGTAAGTATGCAAGTATTATTACAACGCTGGGCATCTTAGTGCTACAAATTGTGTCTAATCGTGTCTTTAATTTAGGTTTTTTTTAATAAAATTAAATACTATGATAACTTTTTCATTAAATTCTTCACCTTAACTGACGGAATAATATATGGAAAACTTTGCTAGTATCAACAAATTTATTTTTGAAATATTTTATTTATCTAAAATATAACTAGATTAAACCTCAATTGGAAATTTTAGAAACTATAATCTTCTTATCAGTCTATTTGGATCTACGAAAGAAAATCGAAAAAACTAGATAATTTGGGACAATTTGGATTTACTTCAATTTAATCCAAGATATTTTTTTACCTAATTATCTAATTAAAGAAATAAAATATAATAAAAGTAGGAATATATTAACAAAAAAATAACATATTATAATTTCAAAAACCAAAAAGTAAACGCCAGTACCAACAATAGGCATGTACAGCAAAAATAAAAAAAACGACCATTGTTCTAAGAGCATATTTTTTTATATTCCAACACATATTTATTATATATTCGAAGGAAAAAGGCAAATCCTGTATTTTAAGTATGTACTGTCCATTTGCGATAAATTATGCTATAAATTTATTCAGTTATATATCATATTATCAGTTACCTCTCATTAAAACAAATAATTTAGCAAAATTAAAAAGAATTCTCTTCCAATTATTTATGTTGCATTCTTTTTAGTACGTCACTTATGAATTACAAACATACAAACAAATAAAAGAGATATGCTTGAATAACATAAGTTTTTTTATATTTTAATATTCCTCAGAATCGTAGATATTTTTTACGGTCGTAAGTAACTTGAGCCACTATTATTAATATGAAAATGTTATTTCGAATGTCACAAACCTCTAAAATTATCTTCAGCCTCTCATTTTTCCCACGCTTGTTATTGCAGAAAACAAAATAAAATATTATTTCCCCACTTTATCGCTACTATTCTATATCAGACTTAACTATTCGGTTCGGTCCCGCTTCACTGGCTTTTATAGTTTTTATCTTTTTCACTTCACATTCACATTCTAAAATAATAAAAAGGGAATCGATGACTGGATTGGCCATTGATCCCCCATGCAAATCTTCCGTATATGGCATAGTAACGAACTCCTTAGCTTCATGACCTAGCTTTTTTTAATGGCTTGCTTAATTTTTTTTTTGTTCAACATGTATGCGTTATGTATGAAATTCTTTTACTGCGTGCATGCGTCTCATTGTACTTTCACACGTCCCTTATATTTGAAGAAAGCGATATTTTGTGGAACTTAATTACGCATGTTGTGTAACACATGTAATTAAATTCTAACCACAAATAAATGTCAGTTTCTCTAAATTGTCGTCAGTGCTTTTTTAAAAGATTGATTTTTTCAAATTTCATAATTTTCAGTTCAAAACTTTACAAAAAGACAATTTAACAATAAAAATTTAACAAAAAGACTTAAATTAATATTTTCTAAAATTTAATAACATTTTGGGAAAAAATTAAAACGTAACATTCCGAAAAGCCAAGATATTTTAGAAATAATATTTGAAACTGACAATTTTACTGCCACTTTATGTTTCAAACAATTCTGAAATAGGAATAATTAGCATATCTAAAAATGGCATTTATATTAAAAAGCCATGTACTAATAAAAAGTTTACCATGAAGAAAATAAAACTAAAGTATTAAATTTTTAATGTAAAATTCAGAAACGAGCTCAAAATAAATTTAATTTTTAATTAACCCTATATCTCTTTTCTTCTCTACTTTATATGTTATCATTGGAAAAACAGTTTTATTTAGGCAGAGAATTGACTAAAGATTAACTTCCTTACGTAAAGGTATTAAAAATGAAATATGAAAAGATGGAAGTTTAAAGACTAAAGAAAATAAAATATCTTTTACGAATAAAAGATTTAAGGACTAAATTCCATCATAGGTTAAACAGGGAATCAATTAGAATCATTATAGAAAAAGAGCGATGTACAAAGTTTGAATTCAGTTTAGTCCATCTGTTTTGTATTGAGATCAGTCCTCCTAGGATTTGTTGGTTTGTTTGATATAGGAGGAGAAAATTTCATTCTTTATAATGATCTTCTGCGGGAAGAAGAGTTAATAGAGTGGCGTTATCTCTGCTCATCCCATCCCAAGTAATCCAATGGTACAATCACGAATAAAGAAAATGTGAGAAAGATTTGTTTGGATTGTTCAAGAAAGTTTTTATTGGTTTTAAGAGGTTTTATGTGTTTTGACATTAAATTATATGATAGCCATTTTGTTATATTCTACATTAGTTGAGCAATATTATCAAAGATTTTCTTTATCTATGTGGTATTAGTGGAATAAAGAATTATTTTTCGATTTTTCCAGATTTATTACGCAATACTAACTTAAATTGTAAACCTAAAAACCAGATATTTAAATCAAACATTACGAAATAGTCCAAATCACACGTAGTAGATGCGTGAATTATATATTGCACCTCAAGAATATTTTCAAAAATCTAGGCGGCAAAAGTTTATAATATCAGTCATAAAGCAACGAGAAGTAAAGTTCAGAATAAGAAATCACGAGTTATGCCGACAAAAAGAACATAAATTTTTGTCACATATTAATTCCAATTTACCAGATATAGAACGGAGTATGGGGTTATGAAAATATTTATAGCAAAAATATTACAAAGAGTGTCTACTATGTATAATGAATTCGATATACATTGTTACTGCAATGCCTTTTATTTCGAGGACACTTTTTTTTAAAATTTGTTCGTAATTAAATATTTAAAATAATTAAACATGCATCCCTTATTTATTTAAATTCCAGATCTGCAAAGTTTAATAAATGTTTTTGATTCCAAATGCAAGGAAAATGAATTTTTGTTAAATTTCGTAAATGAAAATAGTAAAACAGATCACCTTGAGAAATTGTGATTTAATGTTTGCGATACGTCGTTAATCCTGTTCACCTGCTGTTGGTCGTAAATAGGGGATATTTACGTAAAGTACTATTAGAAATTGTGGGCTCCGTTTGATGTTGGTATAAACTCGTAGAATTCTTTCAAGGAAAAAACCTTAAAATTTACGAAAATTTGATTCTCTGTTTAGTCTGCAGTATTAATTAAAATTAAAATTGTTTTTTCTGTCTTTTGCATGTTACGTAGTAAAAGTGGTAACTAATATAATGTATGTTTGGTCCAATTTCCTAGACAATTCGTATTGAGAAGCTGCGAAAATATTTATATATTTTCTTTATTACAGTGTCTAAACCAATTAATAAAAACACTACATTACGACTATATTTATAAAACATTTTTCATGTTTATAAACTCATAATTTAAATAATAATTATTTTCAAGGGCTTGGATATTACCAGATCTCTCTTAAGAAACCGTATTGATATATTTTATACTTCATGATTTAAATTCGATTATTGGTAATTATTTGGGAGTTTCTTTTCTTATTTTTCATTAAATTTTCTTTAAAGTCACAATGGCAAAATTTTTCAATTTATTATATGAGGTAATAATTTACTTTCAAAAGTCAATTATATTTCACTCTTATATAACGAACATCGATTTTTCCGTAAATATATTTTAAGATATTTCTATAGATAGTCTCAAAATATTAATACGGAAATTTTAAAAGCGACAAATGAATTACCACTGTGTTTTGATAGTTTTACGTATCGTATGTAGTATCAAGTGAAAGCAATTTTTGTGAAAAATATCCATGAAAATATGCCGGACTTCTTCCTGCCTCAATTTCATCAAAATTGTTAGTAAAATAATGAATAAGAAGACCGTTACGGGCAATTTACTTAAAGTTTAAGGGAAAATATATTGATAACTCTAAATTTACTTTTTTTTTTAATTTACCATATTTTCCCAACAGTGAATTATACGTCACATGTAATACTAAAAGTTTTTATAGCGTCAAAAGGAACCAACCAGTGAGTTTGTAATTTATTTGTTGCTTTCCGAAATAGTGTCTGTGGTATTCTACGCATCGTATCATTTGATGGAACCACTGAGAAAAGCTGTCGGTTTATTCTTCCCCGGATGTCTCTTCCAAGGTCTTTCAGAAAGCAGTCACCTCTGCTTCGGTGTCCGTATTCTTCGTAATTTATATTTTACTCATGGGAATAAAAAGAAGTCGCTCGGTGCGAGATGAGGTCCATAAGGCAGATGACCCATAATTTCTAGACCCGACGTATGAAACAAATATTCGGTCTTATTTTTTATTGAATGTGCGAAGGCAAAATGTCAAAATGAAGGAGGATTCCATTATGAGAGTGTTGCTCTGAAACTTCTTTCCAAAACCACTGGCAGCTTGCGGTAACTATTAATTAATTTTCCCGAGTGGAAGTTGGATAATAATACAACCATTTAAATAACGAGGCCATCATCTTTTTTCTGGCATATTGCCTTTTACAAATAACTTTTCCGAATAAAACACTCACTGCGCAAACCATCTTTTAATTTCACATACGTAATAGTTGCACATTATTGAGGTTACTGAGCTTCTGTTTTCAATATTATTTGTATAATCTGGGTTACTGTAATCATTCCAGTAAGTAGTGTTTGCAACTAGGGCAATCCGGGTCCTTTGTAACAATGTAGATCTTTTGTGGTTTTCGAGCCTTAATATTTAAAAGCCAATAGTTATGCTTCCTAAACAAATGCATACCGTTAGTGCTTTATAAAATCTTTTCTAAGTCATGAAAATTCAGATGACTAACATGCTGGTATTAGAAAAAAATGTCCATTTTATCAATACATGATACTAATGCAAGATTATTTTAAGTATTTAATAGGAAAATATTGTCCATTATGCTTGCAGGTGCTACGATTTAATTTTTCAGTCTGTTAAGAAGCGACGTATATTGCTAAACTTTACTTGACCATAATTTTTAACAACTTTACTAACAGGCAATAAATTTGTTGCTTTATCGGGCACACGTAGCAAATTTTGACTTAAAATCTTATTGCACTGACTTTATCATTATAAACGTCAAGACTTACTTGATCGGTGCCCTTTACTATTTTCCTTTATATTGAAAGTCTCTTATCCTCACTTTTATTGTCTCGCCAGGCAATACCATCATTAACCCTGAGTTGCAGTGGCTATTTGTTTTCTCACGAAAAATATAATCATGCTTCGTAATATACACGGAGCTGCCGGAATATACGTACCATATTCTTGGCATTGTTTATTTAAGATGTGGATAATTTGAGTTTACACGATTTGTACTTTCTTTATGTTTGTGCAGATTTATATTCCACTTTTATTTGACTCAATCTGTTGCAATTAGAGCAGTAAAGTTCCTGCTGGAAAATATTTTTATATCTTTGGGCTTTTAAATTTTTTATCTTTGGCCTTAGTATGGCTGTCAGTAGTTCAGATTTGTTTTAGACTCTTAGTTAAGATATGCTTATTTTTGTACTGACACTTTGAATTGCGATAGTCTTTAGTTTGAATAAAGCTAGTGTATCTCAAAAAAGCATTGTTTTAAGCCACTCATTGTCTACTTTAAATGCAATATTCTAAAGTTTACGCCCTGTGATCCAAAATTCTGCTGATCTAGTTTTTATTGTTTTTGACACGATATTTCTTTTGACTATCTCAAGATTTGGCGTATACAGATCTCTTATTAACCCATTCAGCTTGTTGGCCCTACATCATCGAAACCATGTGCCAAAATACATATGAGCATAGAAGGTTGTATTGATTGCAACAATAATTTTTGTTATCACCTTCAAATAGTCCGTTATATTGAAAGTCTCTTACTTTCAACACAAGTCCGTAGTTCTTCACGTTGAAGATATATCTTTAATCCTCCGGAAATAGATCCTGATCTCTCCACTTATAATCATTTTCGGTCGATTAAATTTTCAATTATATATATATATATATATATATATGTATATAAGATCGAACTTATTTCTTGAATATTGTGTAGCTACTAGAACGTCTGCTACAGTACTTAAACAAACACATTCGATGAATGGATAAAGTATTTGAACTGAAAGAAATAATGTTTCAGCTCAAGTTGCGTATTTGTTTATTTAAATCAGAAGCCTTTCCTTCAAGTTGAAGCTGTCTTGATGATGGATGAGATCGAACTGACTCGTATGTGACGTCTAAATTGAAATTAGAGACATGGCCGCTACTGCAATTAATCAATGTTAAGCTATATCCCATTGTTTACTTTCAGCTCCCTAATTAATAAACCACAAGGGTTTTACTTCATTTTGCCTTGATAGCGATACGTAGTCATGAGATACCAATAATTAAATTAATAAAATATAAATTGGCTTGTTCTCAACCTAACATATAGACAAAATATTCGTCATATACGTTTTTATGGAATGCACAGAACCAATGAAATGAAACGTTAGTAAATAACCGGATATATTTAATAATTTTTTGACATTGACGAAATCCTGCATATTTCTTTAAATAATTAATTGTCTTTTATTTAATATTTCAATAGTTGAATTTATATTTTTTTTAAATTTCTTCACTTTTTCGCTAATTGTGTATTTGTAAATAATCTGATGTTTTGCAATACTATCATCCATGTTGTCTGTTTCTAAATTGGTTTCCATTTTTCTATCATTCATCTAGTATTGAAAATAAATCGCAATTCTTAATTCTTGGTATACTGTCTATATTTCATTCAAATTACCAGTTATTTTGACTAAATGCTGGAGTCAAGTTTTTTACGTTTAGCACGCTGATTTGGGTTAATAATATTAGTAAAATTTAAATTACGGCCCACTAAAGAAGGGTACCGAACGGAGAGAATGATTATTTTTCTTTTCATGAATGTATAATATTGAAAATAGGGTGTGTTTTGCGTTTAAAGCTATATGTGTAAAATATTATTTGAATTTTTTTGAGAGTGAATGTATTCGCAACTTCCTTTAAATTTTTAAAAAGTTGTTTTTACTCAAGTTTGTCGCTATTTAAATATATGAAATTTTATCAGACTGATATGTATGTTAAAAAATCGTTGCATTTACTGTTTGTAACAATTTTTTATCCTATACATAAAAATTTAATTGAGTCATGATCGCACGTTGTTCGTTTATTTACCAATTAGGCAACAAATCGTGTTATGTAAGACATGAAAAGAACTCGAGATGAAATTGTGCCAAATTGTGGTGAAATAAACAAAACGTCCTTACCTCTTTATGAATATGTTATAAAGTACTATAAATGAATATGGCAAACACTGGAAACAAAAAAGGGCAAACATTTCCTAAAATTGCTGACACAGTAACACCGGTGGTTGAAAATATATAACTATTCTATATATACTACATCCATACAACAGTAATATTTTAAAAGCTTTTCATCGATAGTGTAAAAAACTTCTCAAGTAAAATTTCTTCAAAGAAGTTGGAAAGTTTTCGACAAAGCAGTAAGTTTTGGATATGTAGGATAGGATAGAAAAGATCCAAAACGTGAAAAAACCTTTTTAATGAACCAAAGCGTCTCTCGCAGGATGATAATAGGCGGAATCAACATTAAATATATAAAAAAATTATATAAATTAAATAATACAAAAAAATTGCAAAAATCCTAGAAGAGAAAACAAGAACAAGAAAATCGTCCAGGTTTATCTTTGCGTACCAATTCTATATCAGCCGATTTGGAAGTGATTACCCCTTCGGTATCATCGACGCCTAAAAAACGTAGTAGTACAGCTACCTACAGATATATAAATCTTATTATTCAGCACAATAACTGTTTTACGTATCCTGTTTATTGATGTTTTGCATATCCTGGTTATGATTGCTGATGAGAGGAAACACATTGCTGATGAGAGGAAGCGCACTGGCTTCACCGAATTCTGGCGAGTTCATTACATCCTGTAGTTGCGCAAAACGGAAACTTCCAAACCAAGGCTTTTGAAGTAACAGATATAAATTTTAATGCATTAAATTATATTGACATCATAAATCGGCTGAAAGTTTTTGTTGAAAAACCGATTTTAAAAAACTTAACCAATGAAGAAATCAACAAAATTACTCAATCAAGTCGTTAAAGATTATCTGTTTTTCACAAAATTTTGGTTCCATACTCAGCTGTTGGACGCGCTGTAACGATTATGACGGAAATTGGCACTTTTTAGCGTACAAAGAAATCACTATTACGGGCCAGAACCGCCAAATCGGAATCACGAACCCAATGCCTAAATTTGAGGCAAAACGTCATTTCTGAGCACTGTAAAAATATGTCTTACAAGTTTATGATAATTCAATTGTATATTTTGAAAAAAATTATATTATAACATGCGTTTTGGTACTAATACCCCTCCACCTCTCTTCCCACATAAAATAATGTTTTTTCACACAACCGTTCTCCACCCTAATAACGAATTTAACAGTTGACGTATGTATTAATATATATAACGGAATAATTTATTTGTATAACGTATCAATCGATTTCTATTTATTTTATGGGTATCTTATACTAGATTTTTTATACTTAAAGTGGCTGTCACGATGCCAGTCACTTTTGAAAATAAATTTTTGCGCAACATGTCAAGCGTGGCGTAATTCGGTGAATGTTCCTTTTATAATTTTATAAATCTTAGCCACATTTGAGAGATAAAGATACCCAAAATTAAATCAAATGTAAAAATTTGGTTAATTATATATAAATACAATTAAAGCATTAGTGCTCAGTTTGACATTTTATATTTGCTTTTATTTGGCTTCATTATAGTGTAGGCTTTTTAAGTAATTGTGAGATTATTCCCTCTGTGTATAGATGCACCAACAATTTTAAAATGAAGTTTATGAAATGAACTCTACATTGGATCTTTTATCGTAACTAAAAAAAAAATATAAATGTAACCAGTGCTTTTGTAAATGTTCCTACAAGCACAGTATAAAAATAGAGAGCCCACTTTTTGAAAGGATCATATCGAGCCTGACGCATCACTTAGTGCTAAGCATAGTATAAAACAAATTTGACGAATCAACTATCAGACCAAATTATGGTGATTAGATAGAATTTTATGGGTCTGGAAATTATGGAAAAAATAATCAGAAAGGTGTTATTTCAAATTATTTTCTGAGTTGTAACTAGGGAGGTAGCTGTGTGGTAACTTATTGGTAAAAGCCACAGAATTTTAACTCAAGTGCCTATTAGCTTGCCAAATATACACTGCCCATGGCTGCGTGATTTAATAACTTTGACGCCGTCTACGGTTGTGTCTTTTAGTAATTTTTTAGTTTTTGAGTGAATTGAAATTGGTTTTTAACTTTCAAGTTCATTTTTGTAACGTTTCCTTCTTTTAATATTTATTTTTATTTTTTTTCTAGGGACTTTATTCTTGATATTTCTACATGGAGACTTAGATAAGACATTTTATCTGAAAGACTTATTAGCATCATAGTATTAAAATTCATGTCGTAGTATTAGTAACAAATTGGTAATTTTGAAGGTTCAAGAAGCAAACAAAAATTGTTAATTTGTGTCTTGATTACATGAGAATGTGTAAGTGAAAAATTAGTAATTATCATAATTAAGAAAAAAGGATTTAATTTTTTATAGCAGAAATTTTTAATTTTTTAAATTAGACATTTATTTTCGAAAATAGAGGGCATGATTTCAGACATGTGTTTTTTCAAGAATAATATTCAAAGTTTAAATAATATTGGATAAAAAATTAAATACATTATGGAATGTTTAAATTTTTTTAGAAACCAGATTTTTTTTTACATATTTTTTTATTTAAATTTAACTGCTTATTTCAGGTTGTTATTTGATTAAAAGTAAAGGTAAGTTGAGTAATGTTTGTTAATTAATACAAGTATGAAATATGTATAGGTTAGATATATTTGATGACTAACTTTAATTCCGAACGTTCTCTAATATACCTTATAAAATGTTTTCGTAAATATTTCATTTCTTTGTCTCAATATCATGTACTTGGATATAAATCATATGTATTTAAGTGGTCAGTGTCACTTGTAATATTCAATGGAGATAGCATGGTGAAAGGTGAAGAGATGTCTAAAAAAATAATGTGGAGATATTTGTTGGAATATGCGACTATGATAATGTCGACCGTTCCTGTAAAATCGCAATACGGTGGAAGATATATAAACTGGATATCCGTCGCCCTATTTTTATTTTCTGTCTGGGGACATCAAAGGCCACGGCGGTTTTATGTCCGGAATATTACAAGAAACATCCAGGTGTTTCCGCCACCCCAACATTAATTCAATAAAATGTTTACGGGCCTAGTAATCTTAGTTAAAAAAAGTTTAGCAATTAAAAACCACGATAGCTGCCAAAACGGTATATATTTCAAACGGGCTATAATTAAACTTCTCACAATGTAGCAATTGAAGTAAGATATCTCCAAAATGTCTTCAAGGTTAATTGAAAATTTAACCGGTCGAGAAATGTTTCAAGGGCAGAGGTTAAGTTAAATTAGGAGGAGTCGAGACATATCTCCAACATGAGGAATTGTGTTGAAAGTAAGAGAATTTTTGAAGGTGAGAAAGTAGCAATCAATACAACCGTCTATATTCATATATAAGAAATTAAAACCCCAAATTAATCCGAATGGGTAGAATTAGATATCTGTATACGCCAAATCTTGCGAAAATCAAAAGAAAAATCTTGTCAAAACAATAAAAAATACTTCATGGGATTTCGATCGTAGCGCGTAAACTTTAGAATATTACATTTAAAGTGGACGATGAGCTTGGAACGATTCAGATATACGAGCTTCATACAAACCGATGAGTATTGCAAATAAAAGATCCGGTATAAAAATAAGCATGTATTTGGTAAGAGCAAAATGTTATAATTTAGTACTAACATTTTAAAACTCATCTGAAAAACTAGCAGCGATACTATGACACTAATGATGATTGAAAATTTAAAAGACAAAAGATATAAAAATATTTTCAAGAAGGAACTCCATTGCTTTAATTTCAAAATATAGTGTATTATAAAACGAAATGTAAATCTGCGCAAGAATAAATTGAAAGTTTAAATCATGAAAGCTTAATTTACGTACTGCTTCCATAGCCTCAACAAATAATACCAAAGATACGGTACATAGACTCGGGCAACATATGACAAAGCATGATTATATTTTACAAGAGAAAACAAATGCCACTGCAAGTCAGGGGTAGTGATGGAATTGCCTGACGAGACAATAAAGGGCAATAAACCACTGCTGGTAAAGGGCACCGATCAAGTGTATCTTGACGCTTATAATGATAAAGGTCAGTGCAATTAACCTCTAAGTCAAAATGTGCTCTGAGTTCCAGGAATAAATTTATAAGGATATATATAAACTGCACAGAGAATGCTCAAAATTTGGCTCACAATTATTTTGCCATTTACACTGAACACTACTTGTAGTTTTTTATTGCTGTTGGTTACTAAAAATAAATAAAATGAAGGCTTTATATAAAGAATATATCAACCTTATTATTTTGCCACTTTCAATACTAATTGTATTGCTGATATAGATAAAAATAAAACAATACAGATTAAAAATCCTATCTATACAAGTATGCACGTACTCAAACACGTAAATGAGCACAGACACTCGCATGTCCTTAAATTGGTACATTAATACGAACAATTATTGAGTGCTTTTTAAGAGAACATTGACGGCTTTAGTATGCACTTGGTGCAAATAAATAATTTACATTTGAACTGTCAGTCATAAGGCCATATGTTGAGGTATTATTGATATAACTTTTAAAAAATATGAAGAAATGTCTAAACAAAATAGAAACTGAAATAAATTTGTTATATAGAATCTCTGAGGTCAAACTTTTAAACGCAAGTGTAAGGAATAAAATGCGTGGCATTTGTTTATTTCTTTAATTATCTAATATTAATATAATACATTTATATACCGTGTTATTATAAATATATATCGTATTAAATTATTATTTATTTCAAAAGTAAAGTCTGCAATCCCTTATTAGTTCACTTATATCCATTTGATATGCCGAATAAGCTAATAAGAGAATCCGATGGATCTGTTTCATCAATCAGAACCAAGAATCAGTTAACGTAAACAAATGTTAAAGAAGCTAAACTCGACAAAACACCAACCCGTTGTATTTACATTTTAAATACATAAGGAATGAAAAATGAAACATTTAATTTATGATTAAAATTTAATTGAAATAAGTAGACAAGAATTATGTTAAATGGACGCTATTAGCTTTATCAAAATTAAAATGATCTGGGTACACATGTTTCATCGAATTTAATTTACAAACAGTATACGGAAATATAAGGATAACATTACAAACATTTTTTGTTCATAAGTTTTCATAAACTTGCTTCAAAAAAGCAAAATAGCGTCTCAAAAACATTTCGAAATTACTTTTTTGTATATTGTATGTAAGAAAATTATAAAAATATGGCTCAAAATGTTATATCGAAATTTTAAAATTTAAATCTTCTAAAAAACTAATATGTAACCCCTTCTTCCATCTTTGAATCGGTTAGTCAAAATTAAGGAAAAAAAAATTAGGGAAAAACTCATCGAAACACATAAACCAAAATTTAATCCATGCCCTTTTTATTCACATAATAAATTGAAAAAAATATAATAATTTTTATTGCATGTAATAATAATGTTAGAATCTTATTCGTCACATTATTGCGCTACTCTTTTATTTAATACAATTTTCGAATTACGTGGGATGCCAATAAAATGTGATTCCGATAACTGAATGAAAACTTTCTTATTTACTGCTCAGCTCTCCGATTTTAGATAAAAAGTAAAAAAAAATTTCGACTTTATAAATATATAATGACAAAAATAAGATGCTAGTTGTTGTATGATGCAATGACACACTATTATTATCGACCTGTCTGTCAAGGCCATTTTAAGACAGATATTTAAAAATAAGAAAATCAGTTATGAAATGCTCATAATATAGAATTCCATAGTTGAAATACTTCTGTTGAAATAGTCGATAGAAATTAATTGGTATAATATTAATTGAAAATACTAAGCAAACATTTTCTCGATTTTTTTTTCAAATATCATGAAATCAATTTTAAACTTAATATTGAGCAATTTTGGAAAATTTTGGAAAGAAACTCAGGATTATTATGAAATGCTTGTGTAGTGATGTCTCACTTAGTATAGTAAGCGAGAAGACATTTTAACTACTAATTAATTTTTTACAATGGAAGGACAAACATTACATAGTTGGACAAATCTGCGACGCGCCCTTGTTAGGAACCCTGACGAAGGCACTTTTAATACATAGGCATTTTATCTTTGAAAGTGATCTTCCTAAATTTTAAACTCCCTACATTTATTCCACATATCAAATATACTGTTATTTATTTTTCGTTATTGCTTTACGTATATTCCCTCAGGTTGTTTCAGGTCCCCTCCAGGGACCGTGCTTCCACCCAACAGAGTTAAGGACTGTCCCTAATCAATGAGCAATTTAACATCTCCTTTCTTTCAGAAACGTATTTTGCGAACACTAAATTTCTTTAAGATCGATCCCTCCAAAAACCAGTTCACGGTGACTAAACATACTACATTCCAAAAAACTGCGGGACTCTACTCTACTGATATGTTGACGCATGCTCTCCTTCAAAACTCTACGTACATTGTCGTACTTACTACCGTGGAACAAAATATGATTCATGTCCTGCGCCTCGAATCTGCAGGAATATGCTAGGCTGTTTCTAAAATCAAATATAAAGAAACTGGCGTGGAAAGCGCTATGCTCCGCAAAAAACTGTGAAATGTAATACTTACTTTTCGGCTAGGTAATCTCACGTTTAGAAATCTAGACTGCCAATGAGCACACATGATCACCGAAATACGTCTATTTCTATCAATAAGTTGTTCATCTGCTAAGAACTCAAAGCATACATTAAAATTTCTATCCCATTCCAAAACGAAGTTAGCAGCGCATCCTGCGATGGCAAGATCACGAAGCACAAGGCCCGCCAAAACAGGCAAAGCGTTAATCGAGCAAGTTTTGTACGCTTTAATAAAATCCGCAACCGGCGCGCGCTACGACCACAGAGCCTACAGCACAACTTTCCCAACTTACTGAACTCCAACGCAACACTATGCCCATACCGGTTGTGTGTAGGTCAATATACACAGATACATTGTCCTATACAAAGGTTTAAGGTTCGAAGTATTCAGTCCCCAGCCAGCTCCGGCAAGCCGGGCTTTGGTATAGGTGGCCATGTTGGCCATCTCTCCGAAGCACTGCGCCTACGGCAAAAAGGTCCGTTTTAAGTCAAGGATCATTCCCAGGTATGTGATCTGTTTTCGCACACCCATTTTAGATCAGGTCATTATCCAGTCAGCACCTTCGCCAGCCAAACCTCGAAGAGGACAGCCTTGAACTTCTGGGTGCAAAGCTAAGCTTATTCTTAAAGCTCCACTCGTGTAACCTAACGAGAGAGTATGCCGCACGATCTTCTATCTCTCTACGGTTAAGTCCGCTGACCATAAGCAAAGTATTATCTTACTAGTAGTTCTGCATCACTGATGGAGTATCGCGACGATACCATTAAACATGATATTCCACAAAATAGAATCCATACAAAAAAGAAAACATGATATTCCAAAAAATCAAAGGCGCCGGAGATGTCCAGAAAAATTCCGAGTACATATTTCTCTGGACACGCATCACATATATCGCACCCAAAGTGGACATTCTGGTCAGAAAACTAAACTAGTTAGAAGGCCCCGGCTAGTGAGACAATTGGGCCAAAAACGTGCCGCTGTCACTAATAAGAGCAGCTTCCTGAAGGCGGGAGTAGAGTAATGAGCTTGTAGAATTTTACAGCCTTAGGCAATTTCCCATTACTATTAAGAATGCCTTTAACCTCTCCACCTTCTAGATTTTCAGATAATCCCCACGCAGACAGCGGTTGAAAACAGCAAGTATCTCAAGCGCCACGGTACCCTAAACCGCCTAAATAATGTTATTATATATACTATATATATATCTGAAGCCTTGTTCCTATTAACATTTCTCACAATATCGTCTAGTTCTGAATAACGTAAGTATATTATTTTCATTTTTAATGCTCCTCTGCTCGACTACGTCGAGGTCGGAGTTGTCATCAGAGAAAAGTGATGACAGAAGGTAGTCT
Source organism: Druceiella hillmani (assembly GCA_039881145.1). NCBI lineage: Eukaryota > Metazoa > Arthropoda > Insecta > Lepidoptera > Hepialidae > Druceiella > Druceiella hillmani. Next base: position 15,028,284 of record JAYKKI010000007.1, on the reverse strand, counting down.
AATGTCTCGTGAATATTCGCGGTGTAGCTTCTATCTACATTTTAGGACACAGAGTTTCAAGGGTTCTTTAATAGGGTTACGAAGTTATGACAATAGGAGCGCCTAACTTTCTTTACTTTTCGGTTATAATTACACCCGGTGTCTACTGAGTCTGCCCGGAAAGCCTTAACTACATCCCACGCAAACGTTACGTACAATATGAAAATTTATAAATTTACAGTTGCCTAGTGTTTATAATATTAACATTAAACGTTACTTATATACTGGGAACTTGTGTTAGCCACGTTAAGAAACTGAAAATATATATAATATGAAATTTGTACATTATAAAGACCTTATATAATTTTACTTATCCTTCCAAACTACTTCGTAGAAAACACAGGTTGCGTGAGCAAAATAATAAAAAATGCTTATTTAATTACCGAACTTAGTATTTATGTAGAATAAATGAAAAAAAATTTCTTTTTTTTATTTATTTGTAACATATTTGAATATTATATCACAGCATTGAATATTCCATAAAAAATTAACCATACTATTTCAAAGTTTTCAAAAGCATATTGATATGTATATATATATGTATATATATTATATACATATATATTTATATATATTTATATATATATATATATATATATATATATATATGTGTGTGTGTGTGTACATATATATATATATATATGTATATATACGTATATACATTTGCTAGTATTTTTTCAAATTTAAAAATTTATATTTATATTTAATATTTTTTTAAGGAAAAAAACAAAATATTCATAATAATTATTATAAATATTTCGTTATTTTCCTTCATCGATCTGCTTCGTCTGATCTGATCGTTATCAATCTGCTTTGTTTTTGACCCCAAAATCACTTATAAAAAAGATCACTTTTCTTAACCTATAAAATGTATTTGAGTAAATATGAATAGGAAAATATGATAAATAAAATGGTTTTCAAATCAGCGCAATAGTAGAAACAATTTCATAAAGGATATTACCCACGTACTAAACTAAAGTTTGTCAAACACTGAGTACAAAACATAATTTCAGACCTTCACAAAAAACACATTCAGTTTATCAACAATGGAAACAAGAAGCTATCTAGAGTATTTATTTTTTTACCTACTTTTATATATTCTAATATAACAAGTAATTTTTTCATTCATTGTAACATGCTTTCATAAAACTCCAGACTACAATCACTATAATTATTCATCTTTGTAATTACACGCCCTTAATATTACACATAAAAATTACACCTTCAAATATTACACCTTTAAAATTACACCTTCAAATATTACGAACGAAGCAAATTTCACAAAAATATCTAAAATTTTAGCAATTTTAATTTGGGCGACTTTAATAAAAATTCAATTTTCAAAAGCAGGAAATTTAACAAACAAAAAACACGAATAAGTTGCATTTAAATAAAAATAGCTGGTACTATAATATACACAGTCATATATTTTTGTTAACATAGTTGAACGATTATTTACATTGGAATAATATAGCACATTGAGAAGTGCCATAAAATGGATCCGTTCATAGCAGTAAAGTGTTTTAATTTTTAATTTGTGTAAATATTCAAATAAAATCGCATACAAATTCAAATACATCCAGATCCATACTATTGCACAGTCAAGTTCCGAGACACCATAAGAAACGCTGTGCCCTTTACTAGAAACCTTTTGCAAATGATTTGACACCTCAGAAACTCAGCTCCACCAAATGTGTGGAATTGTATTCATATGCAGAATTTCGGTATTTTTTGGCGCAGTTTGTATTTTTGGCAAGCCAAGAGATGAAAATTTTATTATAACCTTCTTACAAGCACAAATTTTTACCTATATTGTTTTCCAAAATTATTAGCATCAGATACCAGTATGTTGCCACCTTATATATTCATATCTTCATTGACAAATTATCAAAACGGTCACTTTCCACGAGTTAGAACTTTGAAAATTAGTAAAAATGTCGTTTTTATGATACTAATGAAAGAAAATTTTAATTTGGAATCTCTTGCCCAGAAATAGTTAAAATGCTATTTGAGAAAAATTTAATCCAGGAAAAAACCGAGTTTTTGGTATTCGGTGATGATTAACTTTTCTATTCCTAGAATTATTCACCTGCCAAGCAATGCTATGTCTTATTATATAAATGAATGTATTGAATACTCTTTTAAAGTCAGATCAAACGTCCTTTAAATATTGTCTCAGAGTAAGACGAAGCATGCGGTAGGTCGGAAATAACTCCGGCTTCAAAATTGTTAAAATAAATTTAAAAACGTAAAACTGATGAAGTTTTTACCTCTAAGGGGGTAAAAATGGGTGGTTAAAGTTGTATGGAAAAAAATCTTTTTATGGTAATTTTTACTTGAAACTTGGTATTATATATACTCTTTAATACAAATAATGTAACATATGCTTTAGAATTTTTCGAAATTCAACCCTTAAGGGGGTGAAAAGTAGTGTCTAAATTTGAATATCATAAAAAGAGATACATATATGTATATATATATATATATATGTATATATATATATATATATATATATATATATATATATATATATATATATATGTTTTCTATGAAATTTTGGTCGAAAAATGTTAATAATTACAAGCGATAAATTGTATTTTGTATAAATAAAGCATGTTTGAATGGAGACAAGCACGTGAGTACAAAACACTTTTCAGGACTAATTGTTACTAAATAAGTTTGAATGATTACTTTTAAAAATATACTCCGTAATTGCGTATATATTTTCTAAAAATATATTTAATTTCATTGAGTGCAACATCTTAAAAATACACATGTACATATATTAGTGTATATGTCGCTAAGGTTGGCATACAGGCAGGAGAGCAGATGGTTGGGCGGAGTTTCAGGCGGTAATCCAAGCAGACAGGCGTTCGATCGAACGTGCGGACGGTCAAGCGTCCGAGCTGTGATCAGGCGGATGAGTGGATAGAACGGTCAGTCAGGCGAGCGGGTAGTCGTGAAGGCACGGTACGCACGTACGGTGAGAGGTCCAGCGGCTCGACAGATACTCGTCTTGTCTGGTTCTTGGATGAGCGGACCGTCTGTCCGGCGTATTAGCTTCAGACCCGTTAGGTGCACGAGCGCTAGGGTTGGCTGGCTTTGGAAGGATTTACGGTGGTCAATACGATGTGCGAGTAGGCGTGTTTGCTTGTATTTATGCTATGTTTGCTTGTCAGTATTTTTGACTCAGATAATTTTGACACAAAATTTTGTAAAATTTTTTTTTGTACGTGTATTCTGAAATGATTTCCTAGATTAAAATAAATTTTAAGTAAAATAATATCAACAAAATTATGTTACATTTTCAACTTCAAAATTTTAAAAGTTTAATTGGATTATGAGTTGGAGATTTTGAAAATAATATTTATATACTTTGGAAACTCCGTTTTATCTATGTTTACATTTGATTCATATTAAGATTGAACTTTATGCAAAATCATATCAAGGCATATGACTTCATTAGTAATTTTTGATTTTTATATGAGCATAACCGTACCACGCTGGCAGGTTGGATAAGATAGAAGAATTGAATAGAAAAATATTGAATTTGAAAGATAAAATTTTGACATTTTCTGTCTGGTTTCAATTTTTTATATACACCTTGTTTACATGTACACATAGACATTCTACCCATAATATGAAATCGCTGACACATGTTTACTATTTTTATGTCAATAAATTCATAGTTTTTGGAAATGTGATTCATTTTGTCATATTTACTAGCCATTTATAGATGAAAGTAATAAAGATATTAAAATTTAGGACATGTACAATTTTATTAAATTCACACGTAAAGTAATAGGTTTCTCGTTGATATCGTTTTGTCTCTTTGAGACTCGTACCGAGTACCAAAGAGATAAAATAATTTTTGAGAGAGCAAACGTAAAGTTGTGTCTTTCATTTACAGTAACTTAGTTAGTGTAGAACATAACTATAAAATTAATGCGAAAGGAAGAAAATTTAAAGTGAAAACCGCAGTGCTACTGGCAGGTAATATTACCTTCAGAATATTTACTGATAATTCCGAGTACGATTTTAAAAAATAAGACTTTGAAAAGCCTTTAATAAGGGAACCACAAGTGACTTAATATGGAAAAGCTTTTGTTTTTCATCTCTATTCCTAGAGTCATTAAGCACTTTGATTTATTGTAACATCCGGTAGATCGTGAAGTATGGGCGAGTAAATTTATGACCGTTTTACATCGGGGATCTAACCATTGTAAATGTCTGCTCCCATTAACCATAATAACCACGACTTGTATCAATTTATGAATAGTAGTTGCTTCCTGTTCGCAGATATTAAATAATTGAACTGAACTGGTAGAATGTTAAATAATATCAAAATTACGTTACAATCACTACAATAAATTTTTTTTAGATTTTTTTCGCATCGAAATTTCAATCTAAACTAGGAACTCACCTAATTATTAATTTTTATAACCATTTTATTTCTCCTTATTCAAATACTTACATGCATTTATATTTATTTATGTCTTTTCAAAGAAGTATTTCGTAAATAGTATAAGATTAGTTTTTAGTTACAAACGGATTTTTTTTTCATTTTCTTACAATTCTTATCTTTAACGTGACTTATATTTTATATCTATATTTTTAGTAGCTGCTGTTTGTATCAAATACACATCTCTGTTAACCTCCACACTATCGGTAGTATACTTAATAAATATGTATAAAAATATACACACTCCTTAAACAGGTCCCCGAATGTAATATAGTAATCTGGTAAACAAGATTTTTTGGATGGTCCTCTGAAGAGAACTAAATATACTTTGTGCCAATAATCAGTGCCCAGTGTTCTAAAAAATATTATTCTATTGTTGTTATTAAGCAATAAAGGTACAAAAAATTACAATGTATGTGGAGTATATGTTAATAAATAATAACAAATTTATGAATCAATGCCAAATTTAATAAAACGAAAGCAAGCTCTTTTACGATTAAAAAGTACTAACATAAAACCCGAGTATATATTGTATAGTTTTAAATACCTTCACTCAACGATAAAATATGTACTTATATATTGTTGCTCTGTGAATATTTTAAACGGCCTCAACACAACATGTTACACCATACCGTTTCTTTTACACGTGTAAGTTATGTGTCTGATGGTATATAAATTTAGGTATATATTTTAATCCTTATGTAGTCATGTAAACGATTGGCGTGAACAGTGAAGCGTACTATATCATGGAGTTTACCGCAGCTTACGGCTTCATTTTAGCCGAGAATGGGTTATTATATAATGTCGCACCGACAAAAGGTTTTAACACTTGTAATCTTATTATAATCAAACAGTAGAATTTTTTAAAGTTTTAAGTCAACCAACTGATAAGATACCCTTATTAATCAGCAATGAAGAAATAATATTTAACTGACAAAGAATTTTAACATTTATATTTAATGTGGGTCTAGTAATCAAATTAGTTAATTTTAGATAAATCAACACAAATATGAAACTTACAATGGAATTATTACAGAAATAAATCGAGTTACTACGAGTAGGTAGGTTGGGCTCAGAAAACTAGTCGGTTAGGCTCATAAATTATTTTACAGTATAGAGATATTCTAAATGATTTGCTACAAAACAAAATAAAATGTCTTTATTATAATACACTAATTGTTCATTGTGAGTACTGGATGTAATATCCGAATTATTTAATGGTATATAAAGCTATTTTAGTTGAAGTTGCTTTTGAAGAAAGCTAAGAAATTTTTTTTTCTGTACAACGTAAAAAATTTGTATCATTTTCGCACAAATCGTGTTTCTTTGAAAAAAAAGAAAGGGCTTGTTTGGATATAATCCGATACCAGTTTATTCGGCAAATTTATTACTAAGAAATGTTAAATAATTAGATAATGAGATTAATATAATTCAAAGTAATAATTAAATAAAATATCTACAATTTAAAATGTTTGAAACTTTAGCTTCTAATATGTAAATAGATTCATAAAGAAATTTATTATATATAAATAATTTATAATATAGAAATTTACATTCGTTGAATTTGATTGGCGGTGCTGGCACCGACTTCAAAAATAAGTAATTTAGTTATTTATTGCAAATAATTAGGTACCTATTTTGAATTAAATATTTTTTACCTTGTAGTACCTGCCTTTTTCGAAGTCGGTTTTTTAAAATATATTTTATTTTAGATTTTTTAGTGATTAATATATTAATATTAATTATCACAATTATTTCCTTTCTTATAATATTGGATATTTATTAAAAATAAACCTAAATAACAAAAAAAAGCAAAAGGCAAAAGCTGCTATATTTTTAATTTACTTTTTGTTGAAAGTTGATTATCAACAATACCTAGAAATTAAGCGATAGTAGTATCTGTCAATAGTTATCTGTTAGCCGTTGAGGAATACGGCTCTCCATATACGAAATCCGATATCAGATTTTGCAAGTTAAAACTACCACTTATGAGTTCCGTTCTCCATGAACCGAACTTCCGAGAACCTCCTCTTTTTTTGAAGTCGGTTATCAAAACTTTAAATCGAAATTTTCGTTTTGGCTTCTCCAGAATTTGATTTATTCTTGAAAATATGTTATTAATTCCTATTTGTCCTCTTTTATTGTTAGTCTTGAATATCTTTAAAATATTTTCGTTTGATAGACATTTTATAGAACCTTTTTCTTATATCAAGATAAAATATTAATTTAAAATTGTTTATAGCTAAGGGATGTAATCACATTATTAATTGAAGTGTACAAGTACGTCTATACTCGCGAGATATTAAAAATTTAAAAAAAATTTTAACGCGAAATATTGATTTGTTTTATAAAACAAATGAACCACATAAATGCCTTTTTCACGTCAAAATGCCTTACACCTCAACGTCTCAAAAAAGTATTTCACATATCATACTGTTTTGGTAAAGAGTATTTGAAAGTTTTGTGATGATGTGTGAATTTTCCTTTTCTATTATTTTCTTTTATTTCATGGGAAAAATTTGGTAAAAAAATTATTTAATTTTTCTCTTGATTCCTTTATTATAATTTTGTTGATTATTAAAATTTCTAATAAATGTTCGATAATTTTTATTTTGAGTATGTACGAAGTTGCGCCTTTATGTTTAATTTAGGCCATTGATTAACCACTTTTCTTATATAATAAAAAAATCGTTATTATTTCTAATTTCGTTACATTCTGGATGAGTTAAGTTCAATGAAATGTTTATTTTGGTCGACTTATTATTTGTTTATATTTAAAGGTATCGGTAAACGAAACTGAATACAAGTTTTCTAAATTCTTTCTCTACATGCTCTATAATTTTGACATGAATATATTAATACAGATTAACTAGTGTAAAACAAGTAAGTTAACGATATGTATTATAGCCATATTTTAAGTTTTTACATCGCATTGTTTCTGAAAAAATTGGTTGTGACAGACGGACAGACTTTAGGTATTTCAGATATTATTTTTTTTATTACTTTTTTTAGGTATTTTCAGATATTATTTTTTAGATCAGACTTATTTTATTGTTATGAGAATTATCAGTAATGATAATATATTACAAAGAATCTAGTTTGCAAAAAATATTTCTCCTCGCTACTACATATTAAAGGTGCTAATAAGTATTTATAACTTAGTAAATAATATTTGTTTGTATAACTTGCCACTTCTTGAAGCGAAGTTTCTCACAGACATATGTTGATTATTAGTTAATTGGTTCGGATTCCTCTTAAAAATATACAATGAAAAAAAATTGTAACATTTTGCGCTCCTTGCATTTTAAACTGAGAAATTTTCAAAAAAATATTTTTCCATAACAAAATATTGTGTTATTTCAAGAATGTTCTCGATCCTAAGAAATTCTTAAAAACTATCGAATTGACACTAGAGTCGATCTTTCTCCGTATAAAATAATATTCGTATCACTCAATATAAATGTGACTAAGGGAGTTGACACATCGCATCGTATCCCTTTGAATATTCCGCACGCCACCCGGTGTACACGTACTGTAGGATCCTTTAGCCTTGAATTGACTTTTAAATAATTTTCCGTCTCATTTTCTACTGGAATCCATAGAAGTAGGCTACTAGTATCAATTTTATGACACTTGTATACATAAAAAGTAAAATCACAGCCATCAAAGGAAAGTTTTTATGAAAAAATTGTATCGCTTCTACCGTCATGCTATATATTTACACTCACGGCTAGACGCATTTACGTCACAGGATAAACAGCCTTAAATAAAGCGCCACCCATTTCGATTCATTTTATCATATCCAATAACAAACAACGTTCACGTTCGCAAGTAATGAGCCGCAGTAATGAACCGCCCATGTTATTCTTTCTCATCGAACCTCAAATAGTGTTGCCTTTTCGGTAATTGAATACTGAGAGGGAAGTCGCCGGCTACACAATATATAATGAAAACCTTGTGGAACTTGTTAAGTTGTTTTTTTTTTCAAACCAACTTTCTGAAAATAAAATTGAAACCAGTAATTGATTAGAGTTTAACAAGATGGAAAGCACTACTGTACACTGATATGCAAAGCAATGAATCCTACAGCTAAACCGGATAGATTAAAAAAATATTATAAGAAATCTGTGCATTATTTATTTGTTCAGTTTCATAATATAAAAATAGAATATAGTAATTAAGTAATAAATATTCTTATCTTTAAATTAACATACTCGTCTGTTAATTTCCATTTTTTTAAATAACTGATAATTATATTTTATTCAAGTTCTAGTTATGTGAAAATAACTCACAGAATTACTTTGCAATATGTTTTTGGACGTATTCACTTTTAATGATGTTTCATAGATTTTGTCACACAATATAAACATATAACGACAAGTGTTTGTAATAGAAACTTCTGGAAATGTTCTTCAATTTATTACGTTTTGCAGGCTTATTTTCATTTACTATCATTACGAAAAATCAGTTTCGCGATAGGTTTGAGTGTTGTGCCAAGTTTATATACACACACGCACGCACACACTCAAGCACGCACACAATAGACACATATGTTCCTGTGTATATAGACAAATGTATATTTATATACACATTTTTTATTATATTATATGTCTTTAATACCAAATCGAGCAGCTTTATTTATAAATTTCAGTTTCAAGCCTTAATTGATGTCTATGAAAATGTTCATAACAATAGCTTATGTCATATATTGATTTCAGTATATTTTTACCCCGCAATATAATTTGTTTACTTCTTGGTATTTCAAATATTCACTCTGTTAGGGATGAAACGTTAATAAATGTATGTATGTGTACGTACCAAGAATTCAACTTAATGTAGCATGTTTTTAATACTGGTATATTCGTATCAACTGAATATTACTTTTCAAATACACCAAAGTTTTATAAAACGATATTTTACTTTTAATATTTATATATATATTTCAAATCGATATAGCGTTTTAGAAGGCAAGTAACAATTTCTGTCAAAAAAACTCAAACTTCAACAATTCTGTTAGCCTCAATAAGTAGTACCATCTCATTTGAAAGCGTATTTACATTTTTGACGAAAACCTGTATTATTCCAAAGTTGGTTTTAAACTCTGCTTAAAAGATTATGCTATGAAAGATAAAATTTTAATAGATCAGACATTCATCTTCATCGAAAGAAACTTAAATTTTCTCGGGTTTTTAAATTAACGTACACTGACTTTACAGCTCATTCTTCGGAAAATCGCTAGAATGGTTATGAGGATAGATTCGAAACAATTATAATTTAATTCGAAATTCATAAAAAATGTAAGTAAAATGTGAATTTCTTTTAATTCGATGAGATTTTAATTTTAATTTTCTTAATAGTGAATGAGGAAAAGATAATATTTATTAAAGAAATATAGTTCCAATTTATCATACCATTTCTATTTCTAGCAAAGCGGGATTCCGCCTTCACTCATCATTGTACGTTGAGATGTTCTCGTGAATGATAATTCTGGACGCCCTTAATCTTTCATTTAAAAAAATGAGATCTGCGATACAATCGGTGTTAGTATAAAAAAACGTATCCCTTCATATGCAAAGGTGAAAAAATTAATCTAATTTAAATATTGGCAAAATTGTAAGTTACATTTTCTTTGCTACCTTTTTATTTATTTTGTTTAAATGCCTGTACACGTTATGACTTTTGGAGTATCTCTGCCGTAGTCTTTCTAGCATTATATTAATAGTCAATTAATATTCACACTTAAATGAAACTACGTGATGTAGTATTATTTCTACATTCTTTAATTTCTTTACCACGACCTAGGTTTCGTTGTATTACAACATCTTCAGGTGGGATATTAGCAAAGATTAACTCTTAGGAACAACCAACAGCATTTATATGTTTCAAACACAATAGCGGAAGCCTGGTTTGTGCGGATTTTTCTATTGCTTATGTTAGTGCGTTTATTGCAGGGGCGCAGTGTAGGTTTTATTATATTACGGATAGTTATACAATATACCAGTATTTTAGTGAGGGTAATAAATTCAATTGTTGTTATTATGTGAGGTTATACAATGCAAACTTTACGGTGTATGTAATAAAATTAAATGGAAGTTATTGTCGGTAATATATTTATACAAAAGCAAAGGTATTTGAAAATAAGGACAAGGTAATACACTAATTCTACATATCTCCGGTTTTGTGTATTCATCTATTTATTTATTTATTTATTTTAATTTTTTTTGTTTTTATTATGTATACTTATATTAATATGTGTATTAGTGCTGAAACAATTTCCAGGGTACTGTAGTATCAATGTTGTATATTTATATTATATCTAGAAGATATTAAGAATGAGTGATGATATTATATTTAGTTGTTCATTTAATATATTAACCTTGGCATCTTTTTTATGTCTGTTTATTTCTAATGTTTCTAGGGTATTAAGTTTATTACCTTTTGTATTTATTTGTAATATATAGGGGGCATTATCAGTATGGGGGTGATGGTTATTTTCAATGAGATGTTTAGCAAAGTGAGATGTGTCTGGTTTATTATTTTACCAGCTGGCAATGTGTTCTTTATATCTTGTATTAAAATCTCGTCCTGTTTCACCTATGTATACACTATTACAGTCGTTACATTTAAGTTTATAAATACCACTTTATCGTTAACAGAACTTCAGTTGCCAAGTAAATATATACAGAGTGTAAATCAAAGATGCTTGCAACATTTCTATAATACTCCAGAACTCGTTTGAAAAGAATGGCAGATTTATTATTTGCCACACTAATGGATTAAATAAAACAGAATGGTTTGAAAAATAAATCAAGTTCAAGCTACACTTGCGTAATTTGTTCCATGCCACGGGCCCCAATTAATAATGGTTATGTTATTTGTATTATAAGATGATTAATAGTATCACATTGTGCATAAAAAGTGCATCAATGCCATATCACATCGCATATGCGCAGAGCAGCCAAGTGAAAATTGTGTCAACTGAGCCAAATTAAACATTATGGAGAACGTATATATAATAGAGTTGTTCCTTACTTTAAGATTATTCTTAACAAATTTTGTGCAAACTATACCTAATTTCCAATGTTTATTGTTATGAGTGTTATTGTTATGTTCATTGCCCCCTGAACAGAAGGGCAATGAACATCAATGTTTATAACTGTTTCCCAAGGAATACTTATGAAAATTTATATAAAATATATTATATATGGTTAAATTCTTGCTTCAATAAACTTTTATTTCACATCCTACATAATAGTTTTGAAACCTACTTTTATTTATTTCCTAATTTACCGGTAAAATTAACTCCCAGGATGAAAATTACCTTTTTTATGCCTAACGTCTGTAATTAGGCTCTATGTCTTCACTAAATTTATAAATTTTTAATAATTTTTTCACTTGAACGTTCTAATAAAATACTTGTAGCTATTTTTTTTCCAAATTATCCAAATCTATAAGTGAAGATTTAAAGGGTAAAGGGTGGCTTAAGATTTGAAAACGGAGAACGAAAAATTGAATTCATTGAAAAAATTTATCCGACAAATTATTCAATGTGCATGCACGAAATAATTAAAAAAATAATTAATTAAAATTGTTCTTTTGTTATTTCGCTACATGATTGGTGGATTTATTAATTTTACGTAGTTTTAAAAATCATTCATGATATATTGAAATCATCATCTATATTTATTAAAAGAGCTATACAATACAGTGACTCATCTATTATGGCATGAATTTATTTTATTTTTAAAATTATTTTTTCTGCAATCATTTGTAAACTTATTGATAAAAATCATTTGAGAACGAAAAGGTAACATAATTTTTGGTTTTTCTTTTGCAAATCCATTATGTAATCATTTCCGGTACTTACTGGAATAATAGCATACTTTCCCTATAAGTTATTTTAGAAACAATAGAACACAATTGAAATATGAAACAGATTATTAGTGAGCAACATATTTTCAAGACGTAGTTAAGATAGAGAAATGCAGTATTTCACATTCAGTTGTAACACGCTTAGGAAAATGTATTAACTGGATGTTAATACATTTTCCTTATATTACTTACACAGAAGTATGTGAGAGCATTGATTGAGACTGAGCTCAAGATAAGTGATACGCGTGTAACGAGATTGCTTGCTTGGTACATAGGATTTGTACCTACGCAGGAAGTTCAATGAAGCACAATTTCCAATTTCACTGCTATTCCACATTTTTTATAGAGTACGCTTCCACATTATCGATATATTCGCGTTACGTTTTTAAAATATATCAGAATAAAGGGACTGAGACAGATATTATCTGTGAAAAAAGCGATGCAAAGCGAACAAAATTTCGATGTTACTTTTTGTTTCAGACACTTCCCTTGGAAAGTAATAAAAAAAAATATTAGTTTTAGATGTGACTAAAACTCAAAAAATAAATTTTATTTAATATTTTTTTTGTGGTATTCATATCTTTACACATTTTTACTATTTCAATTATTCTTGATATATTTAGAGCATTGAAACGTTATATATGTATGTGACTGCATGCCTACTATTTTATATACTTGCGTGGATGTGCCCCTGCATTCGCGTGCATACGGCATATCGATATAGTAATGTGTAACTCTAATAATATTGATTTTATCTGGGAAGTAGCCAGGGGAATAAGGTGCTATTAAAGTCTATCTTGAGATTAGTAGCGCTTAATGCTCTAGGCTAAAACATCAGAGGGCGACGTCATAGGTAGTATTCATTACGTTTTATGTATACATTTTTAAAGAGGAGCTTGGTAATTTTTACACTGATACTATTATTTCATATTTAAATAGAGCACAATAATTGCAATACCATTGCAGTTTGTGTAAATGAATTATCGTTGAATTAAGTGAAATAATTTAAACGCTATTTTCTTTCCTGAAGACAAATTTTAATTTTTTACTTTTGCGGTATATGCAGCAATGGAACAAAATATTTTGGTTTAGAATCTCTAGCTTTAAATTTGCTTAATTGTACATGTCATATAAGGACATAAGGATTTATAAAAGCATTTTAATGCAATTTATATATTTCTTTTTCATGTCTGACTAAATTTTATTACCCGCTTATTCGTTTTGTTAAATTGAATTGTTTTCTATAGAGCCATATAACATGACCCTAAAGTTCATAGTTACGGATTATATTTTTTCATTATTATTTTCAAAATTATTAATACAAGAAAACAAATTCAAATGAGTTTTATGATTCTGCAAGGATACATTAATTTTTTCAACATTTAAAATCAATTACTATGATCGTAACGTATATCGTTTGAGAGCTTTTTCAAAGGAATTGAAATATTCGCTGGACATAAATTAAATTTAGAAACAGCAACCATTTAGTAGCAGGTATATTTTTTTTTTAAACTAGGGCACTTAATATTTGTTTACAATGATTAAAATCAAGTAAGTTTATATTTTGAAGTTTTTTTATTAATTTTGTCAATGAAATATATTTTAAAAAAATATACAAAAAACAGAGCTTTTTATTTGACTAATAAATATGAAAATTCTGTTATTAATATATTTATGTGTAAATATGCTTAAGTAAAACACTGCGATATATTAAAAATATAAGCAAAAATTTAAATAATGGCATGAATATATTGATGTAATGGCATGGATAGAAATAACCTTATTTTGTATAATATGCTTCGAATATTATAATATAATTTGAAATTTGTATTGTCTAAGCGGATTATGAGGAAATCTGACAATGCTCAAAAGTTCCCTGTTTTATCAATACAAGGAACTGTTAATATTGAAATTAATTTCCTGTTACCGATTTAAGCCTCCATTCTCTAAAATAAAGATAAAAATTACAGCTAAGTAAGTTTCTTTATGTGATACCATAAATTACATGCTGATAATCATTAATCATTCAAAATGATTTACGGTAATTTAAAATAATTCGTAAAATAAAAACAATTAGTTCTTTTACTAAAAGCTATTTCTATTAAAAAGATAAAAATTTTGTTACGTGTTGTTGAATCAAATATTTAACAAAATTGAAATTAAAATACAAATAAAATTTTAGTATAATAAAATGAATGAATATATGTATAACATCTCAGTTTCAATTGCGAAAAACGATTTTAGATTTTCTTTTGCAATGTTTGTCATTAGTAATGTAAATATTCATTAAACCAAGTCTAGTATTATTTTCTTCAAATTTGTTTTATATATTGAAATATGAGTAAATAAGATAGAGGAAGCACGATCTAATGTCTTTCGATTATATTTATCGCCATAATATTTTATACAAAATTAATATTTTTGCTTCGACCTGATATCTGAAATAAATGCCTGAGATTTAGTAAAAAAAAGACACAGTAGGCATTAAAAAATTATGAAGAAGACTCAAACAATACGAGTTTGTATAGTGCTTAAGTTAATTTTATATTAGCATTAATCCTGTCAATTAATACAGTAGGATAGATAAATTTATTGGCGTATTGACAATGGAAGGAATTGACAATAGATAAAGACATCAAAAATAATATTTAATAATTTTTAATTCATGATTTAGAAAGTTAAAAAAAATCAAAATACTAATTCGAGTGTATATTATAAGGAATGGCTTCCATATATTTAGTTTGCTTTCACAAATGACAAGATTTGAGTAAGGTGTAAAGCGTTCTCACGCTTTACGTGATATCGTTTGTTTTTTATTTTCTTATGACGTATGGTCATATTAATATTTCGAGAAAGAAACAATTAAAATTAAAATGTGAACTAGGTATAATTTTGTGCTGCAATAAATTACTTTAAAACAGTATTATCATCACGAAACCTTGCAGGTTCAAAGAAATAATTTTTTTTGAGTTCACCTAAAAGTAAGCGGACGTAATTTAAATTTACTTTAAAATGTCGTAATAGATGTGCAAGATCTGTAAAACAAATAATAAATTCTGACAGGACTCATAAATTCAAATTGAAAAGTAGATAAAAACATTGAATTCATCCTATTGGTTACATGTCCTTTAGCAACAAACGTTGACATTTCATTAAGTGTATTGCGTTTTTTCAATTATATATTTTAATCAGTAACCCTTCCACGCGGTTACCAGTTCGACAGTTGGGTTGTGATAATCATTATTATGTTGCTTTTCGCCTGTTTTAGGCTGAAAACTCTTGAAATTATTTTTGTCATTCTGACAGCAATATATCACGGGCGAGTCGTTTAACATATTCCGGAACGCATCCTTTTTGACGGGTTATTTCCTTCGTTAGTCTGTGGCTGCTGTCAGGCTGTCTAACAGACTGTTGGAGACTTGAAATTTCTATTAGTTTTATAAAGCTTGTCTTGTGTTTTCCAATTGTAATTGAATAAGGTTGTTTTTACATTAAAAACTTGAATGTCTGGACATAAGCAATAAATTACTCAGATTTCAACACTATTTGCATAAACCGTGTTCTCTATCAAGTCTGCAGATATTCATCTACTTGTGATTGATTGGATTTTTCGCAAGAGGTTAATGTGAATTAATGTCGCAGTAAATAAATAAATATATATAGTGAATTTCTAGGTGGAAGGAATATTGAATTTAACATATCTACTGTGCATGTTCGTTGTAGGAAACAAATATTTATCTTTTCATGATTATGTATAGTTTCGATGCTTTACATTGTATGGTTTTGAAATAGTTCTGTAATTACTTTGCTCCTGGCACGTAATCCACGAAATAATTTGTTTTTCTCTTGTCATCGTGTTTATATTCGTTCTTATCCTCGATATAATCGATGTTTAATATTCAATTATTATTTTTATCGTTTTTCATATTTTTATTTATATACTTTAGTGTATCTGATGGATATATATATATATATATAAATATATATATATATATATATATATATATATATATATATATATATATATATACGCTAATTGAATTTTTCCATTTTGAAATTATATTGTATCACATAAACTCATTTATTTAACTGTAATTTTGATCTTTTTTAGAGAATAGAGACTCAAAACCGTAATAATAAATTAATTACAATATTTACAGTTCTTTGTATTGATAAAACGAGGAACTCTAATTTCATTTTCAATATCAGATTATTCCAATTAGACAAAAAACAATTCAAATGATATTGTAACATTCGAAGCATATTGTACAAAGTTAAGTTATTTCCATCCATGCTCGTTATACTTCGTGGTAGGCTTGCTGTTGCCATTGTGGGAAAAATTGGTCTTTTGATATTATTTTTTTTTTAGAAATTTTCATATTTGAAGTTCAATGTGGGCAAGTGTAATTTCGAATCATATTTCAATGATTTGTATAGCTTTATATTTAAACTATTGTATTATTTAAAGTAGTTATTATTTTTCAGAAAGAAGTTCTTCCGTCCTAATCAAAATTAACGTTTTTACGGCATACCTGTTACCGACATAAATGAATTAAGGATGGGATTATGAATCCGTTTGTCAAATAAAAAAAATATATTTTATTTTGAACATCTGCAATTAACACTTAGATTACAATATAGGCCTTTCAGCCAAATATCAAAACTGTTAAATGAATATCGTTTCATTACGGGAATATTGCTTGTTGTGTACTAAGGGCACAGTGAGAGAACTTTCAATTATATTTCCTAATCATACGTTTACGAAAAAAAATCATATCTGTCCACCACTAACATAAATGTTATGGGTACTTTTTATTTTTCTTAAATGATTTGATATTATATTATTTTATTGATATTATTTTTCACCATGCAAAAATATCTGATAATATGTCTATGAGTGAGTCACTCAGTGAGTGACATATCTCATATTATATTTAAACTACGATAAATAACATATCTTCATAATCTTCACGAGGGCTAATAGTAAAATACGTGGACATAATATTATATTTTTATCTCAAATAAGAAATGAGCAACTAGTATTCAATGGTGGGTCGGTTTGTGAAAATAGTGCCCGGCGTACGTGTTAGCTGGTTTGTTTCAAAAACGTTGTTCTCCGTAGTATCGTGTAGATAGATTATATCAAATGGTCTGTCATTTATTCGTTCGTGTTTGTAATTACATTTTAGTAACAGACAGACACCGTAATTAAGATATTTCGAGTGGTGTTAATAGTCAAATGAATCCATTATTTTTTAAATATGATCGCCCACTGTTAGTTGATATGTGTGAACAAAATCTTCGTAGCGCTACGCAGTTCTACTAGTACTTGGTACGTTCATTTTTCATAATTTCTGAAATGAAAATCTCTGCTCTTTAGTTCAGTGTCAAACATTTGATTAACATTTTAGACACATATACTTGAATTGAAAATTGTAATAATTTGTATTTGACGTAAGCTTAAAAGAAGCTTTGCAATGATGGATTTATATATAACCATAACATATATTGTGAGACTTTTATCTCATTAAGACTATAGTCTCCAAACATGCCTACGTTATCAATACATATGCGATATTGACATTAAGTGTCCTGCACTACTACTACTAGTGGTTCGTATCGGTGGAACGAGGTCAGCAATAACCTTTTTGTGTAAATTTCGACAAAGTATATTCAAATTAACTTATGGATTATAGACAATTCCGCAATGTGTTACGTTATTTTGTTCGCTTTTATTTTTGCACGTAGTTAACAACGAACTGTGGAGCACTATCACTAATCGCCCCTAATTTGAGAGTAAAGAATACTTTATTGCGCAGACAGTAATATATAATGTAAGGATCATATACGCGGCGCGCGAGCTATGCCTACTTACCATCTCTTGTTATATTATATACTCTCTGTAACTACGTCCAAATTATTTAAAAAAATGGATAGATCAATTTGTCAAATTAAGTACTCATAAACCTTACGTAGGAATTTACGTAATATTTATATAATTTACGTGTTTACAGTTTTAGTAAAATTTACATAATTTATGTGTTTACAATCTTAATTACACGAATTTTGTTAGCATACATGTAATGTAAAATCACTAAATGTTCTTGTAGACCATATTTTTGATAATTAAAACGTGAAGGGTAATGTAATAAAACTATTACTTAAAAAATTGTACAGATTGTTTAGTTTAGAGGATAAAATACTACTATTAAGCGATGTAGGTTATTAATTTAGGACCCGTATGTTTAGTTGCACATACCACCTCAAAGCATCAAGTGATTCCGTTAGTTTTTTTAACAGAAAAAAATGTATATCGAAAAATAGTCGAATGCATAAACAGATACCATTTACATTTTCATAAACATATTACATAGAAACAGATTTTATTCATATTAAATCTATTATGATCCAATATCATTCTGTTAAAGTAAAATTATTTAATCAAACAGATATGATTTGCATTTGAACCGAATTATTAAAAAGTAAATGATGAAATAACGATTTGAATAATGAAGACTATTAAAAAATTAGCTTCAGTTTTTTATTAAATGATTTTAAGCCCTCTACAGGGATGGAAATCATATTGAGTTTTCAAACAGATGTTCAATAATGAGTTACTTTAATTACATAATTATTTTCATTGATTTAATAAGTTGATGTTAGATATGTTCAAATTAATTATATTACATATGCATATATACATACGTTCAAATAAATGTACATATTATTTCGGCGTATACAATACTTTTAATGTTAATTAATATACAGTTCCCCTCAATTAATTATCAGAGTTTCACTAATTAAATCTATTTATTATTTTACCCTTTTCTAGTAATTTTTATTAGAAATTAAAAGAATATTATCAATACAAATCTTGGAAACAAAAATTGTATTTTCTCACTTTTTCTTTATTGATATCGCTTATTATTCCACATCCATGTTAATTTTTTTTATGTATAGTGGAAAACAATTGCACAGCCAAAAAATTTTCAAAATGTAAATAAAAAAAATAATTAGTGTTTACCTAATAATTCCATCAAACTAATCGTTTTCGGATATGTTTTATTATGCTGTGAGACCTCCCTTTGTACCATATTTCTAATTTTAGGCAAAAAGTTTTCATTAGTTTATCGGTATCAAAATGCGGTGACATTCCAATATTTTAAATTCGTTTAGTCAAAACTTTGATTTTTTATGAGACAATGGGACCAGTTGCCGTCAAATATTTTGGTTTATGTACATTGCATATTTACTTTTGTAAATTTAAAGGAATGGAAATAAATCTTAATGCATTGTTAAAATTACACTTCATTAGGGTAAGTTACTATTTAGTTACATTTCTCTCGATTATATCCTATATTTAGACCGCCTAAATACATTTTAAATACAGTCCTTGGCACTTTGTTTTCGGACTATGTTACGATTAAAAATTAATTATTTATAATCATATCTACAGTCATCTTCCTCTTCCCGCGATTTGTTATTAATTGGATTCGAATCAGGAAAACAATTTTAGCTTGGGTAAAACGCGGCTATTGTGGACTGCTAAGAATTTTATGACCCTTTTGGTTTGACATATAAACTTATCTCGTGTATACATAACTTGATATTTTTCAACATTTGCTAATTCTTCTTTGAGCTAGTGCTTTAGGCAAATTAGGAAACGTCTTTGCAACAAAAGCTAGAGAAGTGTTTACAGAAGTTGTTCATATATCACTATACGGTTTTGCCATTAATATTGGAATATTTTGCACTCTTTGTTAGTCTGCTTTATATCTCTGGTTTCTACATGATGAGACCGTAAAGCAATATTGAACCTATGATACAAGATAACCCATGATAGTAAATAAGTGCAAAATATTTTACTACAAATAGAAAATGAGTAAATTCAGTTCACTTTCAGCAGTGTATCTTATAAATAAAGATTTTATATTTCTTCATAAAATTTTAAGCCTTCTCGGTCTTTTTAAACAGTTGTACTTACTAAAATGATAACAAAAGTGAATTCAAACTTAAAATTATTTTTTGATTGACTGTGGGTGGTGACTATTTCCCACAGTGTGAGAAACAATTCAATTGGTTATGTTACTAAATACTTCAGTAGTCTTCCATAATGCAACGTAACTTGTGTAGACAAGGAATTTCCTTGACTTGTTTTTTTATTTAATATCGCACTGGAGACGCGTTTAAAATACGTCATTATTTATTTTCATGTCTTTACGAACATTTAAGATAATTAGGAAGTAAATTATGCAAACAAAAGACTGACATATTCTTATTTCATATTCAATGTAATTAAATTTTAAATGGCATACAAATTAAGAACTGCCACATATATAAAAATGAAGGAAAAATTAATAATAAAATTTGCATGACTCCTTTCCTCCTTCTGGTATGATTGAAGGGTTGGGACATAGTTATCTGTCCTGATTTCTTGGATGACTACAAACATTTTGCAAAGCTAATTTTAGGTATTTAGTTGAAATTTTACACTGCATACTTTGCATCATCTTTGCACCAACCTTCTTGCTTCTTAAATATTAATTAGAATTTTTAAATAGAATATATATTCGTGTAATAACATGCATAATTCTGAGTAAGTTTAGAAGAATTTATTAAATTCGGTTTGACCGACACTTTCCAATATGCCTTTATAGTCTTTTCAGGTTTATGAAAAACTATATTTTTGTAAAACTCTGCAATATCTAGATGCAATATACTGTATAATTCAGTGAAAGCTTTACATTAATAGTTTGCTATTAAAAGGAAACATATAAGCACATGACTCGTTAACGCAAATAACATATTTAGTTTCTTCTGTAGGTGGTTTGTACGATTTATTTAAAGGTTGCACTTTTATTGGACGGCTGCAGTATATTACCGGTTGCACTTAAAATTAAACTTTTTTATCCATTGCAATTCATCTGTGTACTACGCTATCGTCTCAATTTTTCATTTCAGACCCAATGTCCTCTTTCATTAGTAAACACCATTCACCCAATGACTCGGACTTACTGACAAGCTTTTGATGTTTGCAGTCCAGTAATAGCTGTCATTCAGGTTGATAGGTTAATTCACGTGCGCTCTTATAAAATAAATACAATAAAAATAAAAATAAAACAGGGTTACAATTTAGATACGGAGACAGACATAAAACTTCATATGAGCTAAAACATATGAAGTTTAAATAGTCTACAAAATTTATGGTACCCCACAAAAATACAATTTATTCTTCTAATCAAGAAATCTTTGTTAAGTGACGAAAAGCTCTAAACTAAACAATAAACCTTTTAGCCTTATATCTTTAAAAAATGTATTAAAAGAATGCAATTAATTTATGCTTAGTTCCAGTACATAAAAAAAAGTAATAAGTATATTTCTCGGTACAGAAGAAAATAAAACAATAATATTTTATAGCTTTATAAACACTTCAAAAATTCAATATGTACATACTCTTACTATACTTGTTTGATATAGGTCATCTCGTTGTAAGAGGAGCGCGGCTGCTATTATATGATTTGCCTCGCAACTTAATCGACGACATGGCCTTGTACCTTTAAATTGAAATTATAATAATTGGACTTAGTTTTAATTTTTGCTCATCCCGTCCTTATGATAATAAGTAGTAATTCCCAGATAAAAATATAAAATAAACTGTAGAAAATAAAAATTATTGGTTGATATGAAGAATATGATTTCAAAAATGAAATTATTTAGAAGGAGTGTAACCTTAAAAAAATAATATTTTATAATTTTGCAATTAGCAACGATTAGCTCTTTTATTCGGCAGCATTAGATGACGATACTATTTATTTAATACTCTGAATTATTACGTATACGAATTATACCCTTCTTTTTAATGTTTGATGAATAGGAGCAGAAACCAAATCCTTTAAAGCTTCGAATAACATGATTTTATTTCGGGGAATATTTAAATTAAGAGTGAAACTAAATAAGGTATTTAAAGATACTATTGCTTCAAACTTTGACAAACTTTTGGAAAACGTTCAAAAGACAAATCGACAAAGTTTTTGAAAAATAAGGTTAGGAAAATTAAACAAAGGGTAAAATATCATTGTTAATATTTCTTATCAACTAAAGACACCAAATTTCCATATATCAGTACGAACAATGTGAAAAATTCAAAATAAATACAAAGTTGGCAAGCTCGCATTGAAATGAGTTCATAAGTGTATTAATTCACGATTTGTTTGAGTTTAAATAAGATTCAGTTACCATTTCGAATAATTGTTTTGACAAAGAATTCATTTCCAAAAATTCTTTTAACAGAGAACTTTATGATGACTTTGTAAGCGTTATAAATATACTTAAGCATAAAAAAATTCAGTGCGAGTAAAGTGACATACAGATGGATACATAAAGTACATGGCGAAAATATAAAGGTTTCTAGTTTGGTTAGGGGACCCAAAAAATGATAGTTGCACCTTATTTTAACTAAAAAAATTCGTGAATTAATACACTTATGAACGTATTTCAACGCGAGCTTGCCAACTTTGTATTTATTTTGAAGTTTTCACATTATTAGTGTTGATATATGGAAATTTGGTGTCTTTAGTTGATAGGAAATATTAACAATGATATTTGATATTTTACCCTTTGTTTAATTTTCCTGACCTTATTTTTCAAAAACTGTCGATTTTTCTTTTGATGCAAATGCAATGGAACAAATACTTCTCAGTGTACCTTTTTTACATATAATGCGGGTGTGAATTACTTTTTCGCGAATTCTATTTGTCTGGTGTAATAATGAGAGTATGTCATGATTTGTTTGCGAAATATTATATTTTAAAGAAGTGATTTTTGTTGGAATTTTGTGTCCCTACCCCAATCAACTAAATCCTTATTTTTAATATCCTAAAACAATTGACAATGCTGAATAGTATAAAAATAGACTCTACTAGTTTACGAGTAATAGTCTACCAACTTATGATGTGTAGTTTTTTTACTTATAAAATAATAAACTACACATCCTTTAAAAATGTATCTTTATTGTGTTTGTCAAATATGTACTAGTGCATATATTTATAAACATATATATGGCAATAAATAATATTTAAATACGCACCATATTTTAAGCCTGCATAAAATATAGTTAGCAATATGTTTACGTTGTGAAAAATTAATATTTGTAAATAGTTTAACAACAACATTATGCATACTTAAAAGTTTCGAAGTACCTGAATATGTATGAAACCCCCTTAGTGGCAGTATAATATATTTTTAAAAGGTTCGCCAATATATTTATTGCAAAATATAATAAAATTTTTTTTTAATATCCAATTTGCTTTGTAAAAATCCCAACTAATAGTGTTTTTTGTGTTACGAAAATTGTATACCTGGCAAATTATTTTGAAGGGCTTTGAAACCACATCATTTTGTACTTTGGCCAATAATGTGCAAAAAACCTTTCACCTCCCTATCTCTGAAGGTTGCAAACCAAAAAATGTAAAAATATTTTAACTGATTATTATATATATCAGAGGAATAACAAATAATAACGTTTATGCCTTAAAAACCTAGTTTTTAATTCTTTTTTATTACTTACATTGGAGAACATAATCATGCATAATTGTTAAGCTAATGTTATACTTTAATTTCATTTGTACAATTCATTGGATATAAAAAAAAACATGAGTCTACGGGTTATTTTATTTGCTGTTTATATCAGTCATTTGATAAATTTTTATTTGGTTTGGAGTGAATATACCTAATAAAATTAATTATTATTGTTAAACTATTGCATGAAAAATGTTTGAGTAATAATTTGTCCTCCAAAAGCATTAAAAAAATCCCTTTTATAGTGACAATGACCTTATAAGAATATATGAATTCAATACATATATATTGACTTCTAGCTGTGCCCGCGAATTCATTCGCCTCAATTCCAGGCTCTAGTATTATACTCAACTGAATATTTGGCCCAGCATAAAGACCAGGACACAGAATACGTGCCCGTGTACAGTACATGTGCCTCATAATGTATAAAACTATGTAAAATATGCTACACCAAGTGAGTGGTGTCCGCAGCGCGTTTGTAATATATTTGGTAAGAAATCCGCAATAAAGTTTCATACATTGTAATGCACACGTGATTATACCAAAACTTTCTTGAACTTTTATTTATCCTGTGTGGGTAGGTCACTTATTTGTTACCAACCAGTTCATATTATTCGGCTTAAAAACTTCAGAGAAATAAGATATTTTCCTCCAGTTTTGGTTATCATAATTGCCCACCATTCATTTAGCCTAAAATTAGAAGTTTAGTAATAAATTTTTATTAGTAAGAAGTTTCAAGGTAATCGTTATGTTTCTTCATTTCCGCCTTCTTCCTCATACTCACCACCTCCTATTTCCCCACTCCTCCTTTCTCTCCTTCTTAGACTACATCTCTACCTCCGTCTCCTTTCTCCCTCCCCTACCTCACGCTCTCCTACTAACCTCTCCCTTTAAATAGAAGTAGCATTATTTTGTCCTTCTTAGAGCAGTTATTCCCAACCAGTGCTCCACTTAGGGGGCGTAGATTGATCCAAAGGGGGGCGCGGTGAGCGGCTCCAGATTTAAACTGCATTTAGGTATTTATTAAAATTCATATTCTTGAGTGGCGCAGACGATGGCACCACCAATGCGAAGTGCCTTTTGTGTTTTGTCGGCCCGCAACGTCCTCCGCCCCGCGCCACGCTAGGCGCATCACCTACCCCCGCTCTCGCTCTGTGAGACGTTACTGTAGGGCGAGGTGTGATTACGTCGCTTACGCTGACAGATACGTACAATATTATAAAATCTAGGCAAAAAATAATTACTACAAGCAAAAAAAGAAAATATAGTAATGATCAAGTTTGGTTTTGCTGTTACTAATTAAAACGGTACTGATCAATCACAATGTGTGATATGTTACAAGATGTTAAATAACGATGCGTTACCCTACATGGCTTATGCGACATATTAAAGAAAAACACGGCGAATTAAAAAACAAACCGGAAGAATATTTTGTGATGAAAGCCAAGAACGAATTTAGACCAATACAACGGTATCGTTTCACTGCTCATGAAATTTCAACACTTATGATTTTATTTTTATTTTAACTAAAGTATTTTTTAAAGATATTTTACCAAGACCTAGGCTAAATTATTTACTGCTACAGATAGATAAGTATACATAATTTTAAGTAAAAATCATACCATAATCGTTATACGTACATCTGGTGGATTACCATAAAAGCAACTGCGTTGAAACTTTCCTAAACACAATGTTCAATTTATAACCTTAGGAGACTAATGTGATAACATTGCTAGCATTTAAGACACGTGGCTGAGCAATATAGAGTAGATCATGTGAGAAACAACACACGTTGATATCAACAACGGCTACTGTCAGCATTCTGTCCTGTGTTTTGTTGATACATATACTTACAGGAAATTGTACTAATGTCAAAGTGAAAAGAAAATTGTTTGGTATAATAGGTGTCCAGGGAATAAAAAGATTATCATTTACGCCGTATGCTGTTAAGATATTCGCTTGAAACATGTCTCATTGTAAATTATTGACTTTTAATCTACCTCACTATAATTCTAAGTAAACTATGACATACACGATCAAATATCAAACACCATTCTTCTGTAAGCTGAAAGACCCCACTTTATAAAGTTTCGGTCAATTCCACTGGATCATAGTTCATTTCCTTCACGTAATCTCTGATGATACGTTAACCTTCACATGTAGGATTGGGCATACCCTACTAAGAAATAGTATTACCCCCAATTGATGTAACTATGTTTTGGATAGCCATTAAACATCTATTCAAAATACTTTTATGTAACCATTTAAAAACGTCGCCGTTGTTGTCGTTGTACTTACGCAAAAATATCTGCAGTTAATTTAACTTGGCACTTTTGCCACAACTATGCGTAATCCGAAAGTACACATAACCGCTAACAAATGGGGCAAGTGGTGTAGAATTTCACCAATACGTGCTTCGGATAAAGCGTCATCCCGATGACGATCATCTAGTAAGTAAAGTACTCGGCAAGTGACATGGTAAGTGGCGTATTGAATATCACCAACGTTTTGGAGCGCGGCAAAAGAATTAGGTTCCCGAACTGTATGTAGAAGTGGGCGGAAGAAAAAGCATTCACTGTGATTCGGATGTACAGTGTAAACTCTCCTAATAAATTATATTGCGAAAATTCCGGATTCATTATCCACAACTGTTTCCGGTTTTCTGTGGTTAAAAACACTTTGTTATTGGTTAGAGGTGTAATAGCAAATACATCTGTTTAACAGAATGTAAAGAAGGCGAGCAGAGTGGTTTCTCGTGGGTTTTCTAGATGATCTATCAAGTTGTCGGGGTTGAAGTACATGCTTTGCACGCCTTTAGAGTGCACCTGGAGATCGGTTACTGGTGAATGAAGAAGTTTGAAATACACCAAAGCGCTTTTGAAGAGCTTATATATCTGCCCAATTGAAACATCATAACTTCATAGTTTTGAAGTATGAAGGCGACCTGGTCATTACTCTTGCTGACGTATTCTCAAAAATGTTTGTTGGTTTTGACACTCTTACAAAGTTAAACATTGAACATAGAATATTTTTAATAAAATCCGTGTTACCTATTTATTATCCAAAAAAATTATTTGGTGATGTAACATGTAGAATCATCATGTTGAGGTAACCTTCAACTATATAATGAATACCCATTTTTCCCGAATACTGTCGTTTTGTTAGTATTTTAGGGTATCTTTAAAGCAACAAGCAAGCAACAAGGTTTCCTGTATGCAGGGTGAGTTCCTATTTAAATCACCACATGACTCGTGAAGTCGTCTGATCGAGAAATTCGTCACATATAACGGTATTCATAGCATCGGGTCTAATTTTGTCTTCCAACTGCAGAAGTATGTGAGCATGTGGCAAGTCTCGTTTTTGCCACTCAACGGTATACACATAACAAAGAAATGACTCGAAAGCTTTTTCTTTTGTGATTAAGATGATCATTAACTTTAGCTTAAAATGAAATACTCTGGCTATGATATCATGCCTTCGATAAGATGCCTGGCCGGTAAGAAGTTCTTGATCTTGAAGTCTCTACAAAAATATTAGGTCGGCCTTATTTCTGAATACAGCAGAAGGCATCTTACACACGTTCATACATATAACTTTTGATCTGCGGTAAAACTTGACGTCACGGTAACTAATTGTGCCATTTCTACGTTATGATCTTGTCACATTGCATTTTGTAGATGCACGTAATCTTCGTCACTTAAACGTACCTGGTTAGTGCGTATGTAAACTACCCGCTCAGTTTCTATTTTTACCTACATATCCACTTTATATTGGCTAAACTGTCCTCGAAATCGTTGTAAACAGAACGATTGTGTTTTATTTGCATCCGGTATAACTAAAATTGTGGGACTAACATTTTTTATTAAAGCTTGGTGCACTAGTAGTTATATCAACAATAATTTTATTCATCTTCAGCGTGGCAGTTAAAGGATATTGCAAGGCATCGTATGATCAATGCATTCTGTAAATCGGTAGTAAACAATTATCGTAAGTGCGCAATACAATGTCACATCTATTGCAATCCTGATCAATTAACACCACTACAATTTCGTCTGTGACTAGACATTGTACCTTTTACGATGTTCTTCTTCAGAGCGTCTGAGAATCAGCATTAATAATGATTTCATAACCATGGTAAAATAGACTCTAATGCGGATTTAAAATTTAGAATTGACTTAAGGCAAAATATCCTGCAGTCAAGATATGAGGTCGATATAAATTTGTGGAAAGTTTTGATTCCTCTTATTGGCTTGTTCGTTATAATCTGATACAAAATAAATCTGAAAAATATTGGCTCATCTTGCGGAAACAAAGATCCAAAAAGATTACACACTTGAAATTGTACTTTAAATGTGGACATAGATGGTTTGTCTGTAATTAGTTTTACTCCGTCATTTAAAGTCCGTTTGATTCTTTCCTCCATTTCAATACATTGTAGAAATGGTAATATATGACCATACCCCTACGCAAGCGAATCCAACAAAGTTAATTCTAGACAAATACAAATAGTCAGATTTTTTTCTCAGTGAACAAAGGAATGTTGTTCACTGTCACATTTTCGTGAAAATCATCCGAATCATTTGATGAAATCGCAGCCATTTAATTAAAAGAATTTCGGAATCAGCTTCTTTTATTTACTTTTTCCCTATCAGCCAACGAATAATTTTCCTCACTCTGGTGTGTGCGTTTATAGCTTTTTCTAGCTGATTGCAATCATTGTTGACGATTGTCTTCACTTTCGAGAGCTCTGAGATTGTTGTATCGTTCACGATCCGTCATTAACCATTCTTCACGTTTCATGTCTCTAAACTCTACTGTCTTACCGCACTGAGAGCTCAAGCAAGTTACTTTCCAGGTCTCTAAATTTCATTGTCTGAGCTCCCTGAGAGCTCAAGCAAGTTTCTTTATCGGTGAAAGTTTTAGGCTAGCGAAACAGTGCATGGCGTTCGCAATCCGCGATTAGGCGCCCTTCGCGACATTCGTAAATTTGCTGAGACCCATTTTTTGTCCTAATGTTCTGTGAACTCAAACGGGAAGATTTCGTGGTGAAAGTTTCAGATTCGTAAGATAGTGCATGATATTTACAATCCACGATTAAACGCACTTCGCATTCTATGTGAGTACTGATAATGATTGTTCGCTCTTCAAGCTTTTCGTGAGCTTAAGTGGGATATCCTCTTGGTAAAAGTTTTAGACTCCCGTGACAATGCATGGCATTTGCGGTCCGCAGACAAACGTGTTTAACTTTGTTCTTTACTCCCTTAAGCTCGAGACGTCGCCTCATCTGAGACTCACGCTGAGTAGAAATTTTGTGGCCTGACTTTCTTCAAATTTGACCACATGATCACTTCCATATTCTTGAATTCGAATTAGTCTCATTCTTTTAGGTCCCCTGCCATACTCAGAAACTCAGTTTAGTTTTTCTTCAAGACATCCAAAAAAGCAGTTAAGTAACTAAAAATATTAAAAAATTAAGGAATGTATTCGGTACAGTAAATTTAAAAAATGCGGCCCTTAAACGTTACTGGATTGTAAGGTTATGCTGTGATCGACGGAAAATATTTATACGAAGTAATAAAAGCCGGTATAGAATCACTCCCTTTTTTACAAATTAGACTATTACTTGGAATAAATACGATTATACCATTTACTTTCTATAAAGCGCTACATACTTTCCTTCGATATTAAAAACTGTCTACCATACTGTTACGATGTTACAATATTAAAAACTGTTTACAATTTTTACTTATCACTTTCGTAGTTTTCGCGTCTTAATTTAGAAATTATTCTCATTTCATAACTCGGCGTTGACTATTCGTTATATACTTATCCCTTCGACACATATTCCTATTTCTTTCACATATATGGCTCTATCATATTCATAATCTATCTGTACACTATATTTATTTATACACTATACTAAAATAGCATCCAAATCGGTTTTGCCAGTTTTGATATTAGCGTTTGCAACGAACATAAATTAATAATTTATATTTCCACTTTATTTGAGAATTATCCACATTGGTTCAGCAGTTTCTGAGATTAGCGTGCACTATGAAGGTGCACACAAACAGATAAATAGATAAATCGACAAATGGACAAACATTCGAAAAACTGTTCTTTTAGGCTTCGTACTGTACATTTAGTAGGTAGCACTTAGTGTTACTTTATAAATATTCAATGCTCTACATTTTTTTACAGTTACTATATGTGTACCAGATGGAACTCATTTACACGTAGTAATAAAAACCGACATAAATTTGTTCTATTTATTTACAAATTACAACATTTTATTTACATAAACACGATTATACAATTTACTATAAAACGCTATACACTTTACTTCGATATTAAAAACTCACGGTTTATTACTTTTCATTGTTCGGTTCTGTATTCTACGTGTCTTGATTTAACACTGATTCTCATTTCTTAGCTTGGCGTTAAGCAGTCAGATTTCAAACCATTATTATTACTATTATTAATGCGGCTTTCGAGTAATCCTAACTAATCTCTTTATGGTTTTATAAGATTAGAAATATACCTACCCCTGTCACACATGGAAATCTAACATATTCTCACATTCGAAATTTAAAATCAATTCTCCTTTCTTAACTCTGAGTTAACTGTTCGGATTTCAAATTATAATTATTAATATTATAATAACCACGGAGTACTTACCCAGTAGAGAGCACATAGATGTATTTTTCTTCGAATCAAAACACTGTATAGACTACACTTATTAGTCATCTTCGTGTCAATTATTTTTTTCGTAGGACTTTCAAAAATATATATTATGTATTATCGATAAAAAATATTACTTTTACTCTTCAACATTTTCATTTCAAGGAATTAAATACGAAATAAAATGATGGTCTAAATTAAGACCACTTTAATCAATTAATATAATATTAGTTTAAATATGTCGTTATTCTATACAAAAATAACTATTGATTCTTAAAATTAATTACCTTGGAGTATATTTTCCATATAGAGTCCTTTGGGTTTTGATTAATTTTTATAATAAATACCATTCGAGCATCACGATATTTTTTAACAACACATGATGCCAAATCAACTAAATGACATGTCGACACTGTGTCAAACTAGAGAAAATTTAATTCTGGAAAAATATCGTAACCAACAAAAGATTTAAAAGTAGTCGCTATAAAATAATTTGAATTATATTTTGATTTAATTGCTTTGTCACCACAATGAAATACAATCTGTTTGATGTAAATGTCATAACGACGACATATTTCCGTAAGAATAGAGGATGCATACGTCAATTTGTTCCGAACATCTCTATGATTTGCTAAGCTTTCTTCATTGACGTCGCCTATTAGTGCTCCAATGCAAGTTTAATATTTTAATTGTTTTGTCAATGAGTGGACAACATAATGCGCCATGTACTCGATTATTTTATCACCGTTGTCTTACTAGGGTCTTATTTTCATTAGGTTCTACTCTTACTGGGTTCTACTCTTATTACGTCTTTCTCACTAGGTCCTTATTGTAGTCTATAATTTGATAGCTTTTTATCTTTGGGTCTACTGGTTACATTAATACCATTCAATGCGGACGTGCATTACAACACTGTAATTCGATTTAGAGCTGCACAATTGCCACTGCCCGTATTTTTTATTTGGCATAGGTTAGTAATTTTTATATATATTTTAAAATTGTCTCGCAGTCGGGTTGTTGTTGGACCCAGCATGACATCTCACACTACCAAAAAAGTACTCATGATGGTCTTGGCTAATTTTGTTCATCGGTCAATACATTAGTTTGTTCCCTGACTTAAGAATCAGCTCCTGGATCATATATTTGGCACTTTCTATGCAAACTCAAAACCTCATAAATCCCATATGTTACTGTGAATCAATAAGTAATACAGTTTCTGTTTTAGCTCTCAATTTTAATACCGATGCTTTTCAAAGTATCTTTGTTCTATTTATTAATTAAAATACTTTCCACTAAAATATTTTTCAAATTCGCAGCTTTTTATTTCAATGTTTTTATTTTATGTTAAAGTCTCTTTAATTCCTTCTTTTTTCGTGACAAAATAAATTTAAAATATTCTATGTGACGTTTAATTTGTTTCTTGGTCTTAAACATTCATATTGATCATCGTTGGTATGAGATTTTTTAGGGGATCTCTGAAAATAAAATGACTTTTTTATACTTTCAATTAAACTATTAGCAACACAAGGAATTGACATCATTCTCGATACAAATCTATTCAAACGAACGGAGGGGCTGATATAAGTTTCGAAGTCGAACCTCGTTCGGGCCGACTTTTCTAATGACAAAAATGATATATGTGCCTGAAGGATACGTTGCAATACTTTTTGAGGAATACTATAGAAATGAAATATCATATTAGTTCATTTTGTTATGTCATTTCCAAAGTGGTAAAAATATATAATTATGCCTAAGTGGTAAAATATATTATTGAATCCGTTGAATATTATTCAGTCAACCCATAATTTAAACATTCCGGTCTCTTTTGCTGTTTTTAAGCTTACAATTTTCTTTTTCATCAAATATGAAGTTCCAAAATTTAAAATTAAATACATAACTTAATTTAAATACAATTTAATATAGTTATTAATAACAACTTTATAATATTTCAGGGATTGTATACCATTAATAATATTTAATTTAATTGTAATTTAATAATTTTTTTACCGTGTTTTTATTAAGGATATCCCATAAAATATTTATAATTTATTTTATTGTATGAAATAGTTTATAATACAATAAATAATGACAAACTATAATTTGTAAATAATAATTTATAAAATCATGTTACATTAACTTTATTAAATAATTAATATTTTTAAATCTGAGAATATTTAAATTTACAATATATATATATATATATATATATATATATATATATATATATACATATACATATATATATATATATATATGTATATGTATATATATATATATATATATATATATATATATATATATCAAAGTCTGAAACACAAGATACACATAAAGTCTAAATTATTATTAAATAGAATTTCTTACTGAACTGGGTAAATATAACTTAGGAACAAAATGAACAGACGTCGTCTACTTTCCAATTGTTTGAAGCAGTCAGCTGTAAAATATCTTGAACATATGACACTATGTTCCGCAGGAAAAACAATTTCTCCACCAGTAACATTTATCCAAATTTATTTCCCTACAATATCATTTGTAAATGTCAAAAAATAAAGTTATTTTTCAATCTTTAGATCTAAGAAGATTCCTATATGCCTAAATCACCTAATTTTAGAGATTTGAGTTTTTGAATATTTATACAATGAAGGAATCAATCAAGTTATTCAAATAAAATGTATATCAAGTTAAAAATATAAGTAAATGAAATAAACTATACAATCACAATTTTTTAGAATGACTTATCGATATCATTTTTGAGAATACGTAACTACACTATTGAGAAAAACAGTTAACTGAATACAACAACGGGTGTGCTTTAAATATTTAAATTAAATAATTTATTTTGCTTAAATTTAACGAAATACTACTTACTGGTGAAATGTAATTCCTCGTTTTTTGTAATTTGAAGTGGTACTAGATCTCCTACACCATTTTCTAGCAGAACTAGGCATTTTTTAGCATTTTTTTATTAATAAATACAATAAATTACGTAAACAACTGACACCATAGGAGCAAGATGCATAGTGAAGCCGATATCGTCGCATATACTCGATTTTGCATATGTTTGGCGAGTGAATTTTCATTCTATGCGCTGTCAATTGATTATATAGTCTTGATAATAACTGACTAACTGCGGCTTTTCTACTAATTTAAACTTATCTCTAAACAGTCTTACAAGGTTCGATGTATAGTTATCCCTTTCACACATGTACCTATCTCGACTACACACATGAACCTATCGCATTCGTAATATATCCATACACTTTATCTACCTATAGACTATGTAAATAAACCGTATCCAAATCGATTCCGTCAGTTCATATATTAGCGCGTATAACAAAGGTAAATTAAGAATTTGCTTATTATTTTTATCTGTGAACCGATTAGAATAAATAAGCTTTAATTTTATCTAAGCAAATCCAAATATTTTACTACAGTTCAACCCTTGCTGAGTTTAGTGTGATCAAGGAAAATGTGCAAAGACAAATAGACAAAAATTCTAGGAACTCTTGTTTTGGGCTTGTTAGGGTGTCTTTAGTAGGTAACACTTTGTTTTACTTAAAAAGATCCAATGTACACATTAATTTTTTACGAATTTGTTATATGTATAAATAAGTAAATAAGATGAGTCCATTGCTTTCCATGTTAATTTTTATACAATTTTTGTAAGTAGGAGCCGGCTAGACATTTAAGCAGAAAAATCGGACAAAAAACAAATACTACTTTTATTACTTCATGCTGTACGATTCAAAGTAGTCTAGAAAGGAGCTACTGAAGCACATTTTCATTTTATAAAAGATATAAAAATTTGCTAACAATAGTTCAAGTGATTTTTTTCGAACTGAACTGAGCTATTTACAGCGAACAATATTTTCAAAATAAATGCTATCAATGGCAAATTCAAAATAAATTTAATTTGCAAAAATAAAAAAAATAAATAACTAAGAGTAAAGTACAACCAAACTGTTTGGTCGGGGCTCGTTAGGTATTTGATGAATTTTAAATTAAAAAAAAAAAAAAATATATATATTTATATATATATATATATATGTATATATGTATATATATATATATATATATATATATATATATATATATATATATATATATAATTTTAAAATAATGTGTTAGATGAGTATAAAAGATAGATTCAAGTACATGAGTCCAAATTCACAATTGGTTATTTACAAATAATTTTTGGACCTATTTTAACACAAGCTGGCGTAAATGTTATTGAACAATAAAATAGGACTCAAAACTTTGACGTATTTTTAAGGTGCAGCAGTTAAATTGAAAATGTCTCACATGACCCACTTCTAGAAAAAAAACAATGAAGTATGTATGCATACGTAATGAAGTACGTATTCTAGTTTCTTTTCGGTAATGTTTCCGTAGATATTATTTTAGTGGGCGCATTATGATTTTTAACACGTAGCGTATATAAAGGGGATGGCCACAATATGAGGTAAAAAATTCAGAGAACATTTAGATTGCAAAGATCTTCAAACGACAAATTATAGGATTTAAAACAAATATTTCGTAAAACTAGATATAATTAAATTATATGTTACATAGACAAATATATTATTGTCCGTAAATATGAATTTATTAAAAGATATCTAAGTGATTTTTAATTTGTGACTGAAAGATATCTAAGTGGTCCAATTAATCGAAATGAAAAACAACGAAAGCCATATAAGTTCACCTTGTTGTCCGTCTGTCTATCGAAGTTCAAGTTTTTGGTTCACACAACAAAGGTAATGGTTCTTTAAATCGAAATAAACACACATAAAGACAAAAAAACAAAAATCGATGATATCGAATTCTACGTTTTTTTTATATATAGCCTCTGCAAAATGTAGTAAGCAATATGTTTGCGTACTATAAAATTAAACTTCTATAGTTCTATTTGTACGTGCTATAAAACTAAACTTCTGCAGTTTAACATAAATATTATGTATTATTAAATGTTTACAGATACATAAATGTGTACGGAATCCGCGGCGTTCAACTTCTACTCGTGTTTCACAGTTTTTTATGATCTATTTTGACATTTTAATTACAAGAATAATAATTTTCACTAATTTCAATACAATCTTTATTTTGTTCTATGTACTATTATTTTCTTTCTTTCAAAAGTCCCTGTATTCAATACCTGATAGTGCTTAGCTCAAAGTGTTTTATATTGTGTTACATTTTCAAGTCAAATTCAAAAAAATTTTCTGACACATCCAAAATATATATATATATATACATATATATATATATATATATATATATATATATATATATATATATATCTTTCTGTTTTAATTCAATAGTCTCTCAAGACATATCTTCAATAAGTCTAACAATATCTAATTATAAAGGACTTACAGTTATTTTCTAATCTAACCGATTTGTAAAACTTACGCTCCATTACCAAAAATTTAGATAAATGTAGAGATAAGTGTAAAGAAATATATTGTAAAACAGATTGGATTGAAAAATATACGACGTGTGTGTAGCATTATAATAAATTTAAATAATTATATACTTTTTTCTGTATGAATGCGAAAGATGCGAGTTGATATCTATATATATCTATATATATACATCCTGTAAAAACATTTTGTTTCCAAGGATTGATTGTCTCAGTTCTTTTTTATTCTTTCGAATTCCTAGAATTCAAAAATAAACGGATAGACAATTATAGATCTAAGTAACCTCGCTTTGCATTTTATATACAAATACTTCTGGAGAGGAATCCTAATACTGTAAGTATTAAAACATGGATAAAATAAATTATTTTTGAAACAAAATGATTGCAACGCAGAAAATTCCACACGGCAGCCTTTTAATGACATTCAGCGTTATTTTTTTGGTGAAGATACCTTCATCAAACTGGCCGTATGGTATATGTGATACTCGTATGGTGTGATGATGGATTCGCCATCTTAAATTTTATGCTAACTCTTAAGACAATTGTTATTTAATTCAAAACGTCTGTATTAACCTTTATTTATTTAGGCACTTTCTAACATAAATAAAATCTTATTGCGACGTCTGAACACGCAGTAAATATGTTACGAAATATTAAATTGCGTATATGAATAAAAAAAGGGTGCATGTACTTATGTACGCTCGTGAGAAATTATACTTCTTTGGCATCATTAAATAATACATACGGATAGATAACCTCAATTATATTGGAGCACTTGAAAAAGTCTATAAACACAATTTTTTCACTAATATTTACGAATAGTAAATATATTAAACAAAATATTGAATTTAAAACACTACTGAATATAATTTATCAGCACATATATAAATCGCACTTATATGAAACTAAAACACGTGTGTGAATGTAGACACTAGAAACATGTGGATAAATACTATGAATATGAAAACAGTGAACAGAGGCGACGATGGTGCCAATAGCTTTTGTTTCGAGACTGCAACCGCTGCAACTTCATACTGTAACTTTTGTGTGACGAATCTTAAAATTTCACTCTCATCATTTTTTCATAACACGCGTAAAGAAGTATAACTTCAAAAATTTCTAAAAAAAGTGTAATAAAAATCAGGAGCAACAAAAGTAGGTAAACATTGTAAATATTTAAAGACGTTAAAATGATAAAAACCTGTCAATATCATTCGAATTCAACATACGACTTTCTTCATTTAACATTCTAACATTACGTTAGAATATTAAATTTAACAAAAATTTATTATCTGTAGTCTTTTCAGTATGCTTAGATAGAAATAAAAAATGAAAACATTATTAATAACGCATCATATTTACCTTAAAATATATGAAAAACAATATTAACGATATGTGAAAAATAACTGCGCAAACAGTAAAATTTTCATGCCAAGTTGTTAAAAGAATCTTTTTTTTTCAATCTAATTAGATCAGTTTATTTTGTCAAATTTACTTGCATAGATAACTAATACCTGAACTTATTTCGATAGTGCCAGTTAACTTACATGTAGAGACATCTATTCAAATGGAGAGGGAACAGGAAAATAACATTTCCCTACCATTTTTTAAAAATTTTCTTTATACTACATAATGTAGAAAGGCACTAACATATATTAATAGGACTGGTTTTTTATATTTACTTTTTGACATTGTATCAAATTTACACATATTAAATATTGTTTCTGTATTCCTTAGCTGAACCACGCTTTATTAGGAAACTATACGTAGAGTGGCTAGCCTTTATATTTTTTTTGCAACACTTGCATCAAAAATTTAGTAATGTTTCTCATATATCGATTTATTGAAAAAATAGCTGATGTATATTGATAAAAAACTTTGAAAATTTAAGTGTTATTTATTTTTGTGGCAAATACACAAAACAACAGCTTATAATTTATTTCACTGTGACAATATACTGAGATATAGACGCTTAACCACCTTAAAAGTATATTCAACGTTTTGTTTTTACTTTACATTACAAAATAATTAAGTATTCTGGTTTAATATATAAGTTCTTTTCAAACAAAATTGAAATGTTATTGACAAAAAATTTTATAATATGATGTGTAACATTAAAAATAACATAGTGTTCAGAAACACATCCTTCTGAATTTATTTAATATTTTTTGTGTGATCTGTGGTTTAGGTGGTAATTTTGTTCATCTTAAAATTCCTTTAATAATATATTCTAAAGTAAAATTAAAACTGTCAGGTAAGTCCCAACGGTAACATTGAAGTTTAATTGAGAATAATAATTCTATAATATAACCTTATATATTAAGCAGCGAAAAAATGTTGGGAAACATTTTCGGCTACAACCATAAGTAAATCATGAAGCAAAAGTATAAACTATGGTCTACTAAATTCCATTTTACGCGACGCACTCGATACGGAACGTGACTGCATATTATCAATAACATCACGTGGGTTAAAATGATACCAAGTTAATAAATATGGATAGCATATTGCTTTTATTTCGTCACGAGTCTTAATATTGCCTTTTAAGCAGTCTCATTTTACATCTTTTATTGCCAATGCCAATCAATATACACACGAGTATAATAAAATGTACATATATATATATATATATACTATAAGTCTGTAAATTTTTCGTTTTTTGCTAATCATTTTAAAGAAACAAATAATAAGTAAAACCGGTTAAACACTAGGTAAATTAGTACTACGGGGATTCCATAAAAAAATTCAAGGAATTACACGTTTTAAAAATACAACAAATTAAAAAAAGTGAATAAATGTTTTTCATTATTTAATATAAACTGATGTAAGTTTCATAGGCTTAAAGTTATAGAAAATTTGACAAAAATTATAAAATGTGGAATAAGTGCGGTTGGTTCCATATTTTACGAGGATTTCTTTTTTTCTTTGTAAAATATGTAACCTTAAAAATTATACTTATTTTTTAACATTTTAGAATATGCCTAAAAACACATCTTTCAGTATATTTTTGATAGTAATGTGGTTGACTTA
Organism: Druceiella hillmani; assembly: GCA_039881145.1. Taxonomy (NCBI): domain Eukaryota; kingdom Metazoa; phylum Arthropoda; class Insecta; order Lepidoptera; family Hepialidae; genus Druceiella; species Druceiella hillmani. Next base: position 14,989,204 of record JAYKKI010000007.1, on the reverse strand, counting down.
AGACACATTGTTCCAAGAATTTCAGTAAACGAGACTAGAACTAGGCTAGATAAAAAAAATTAATATTGGCCAGTAATACTAAACTCGGGCCTAACATAAGCCATGCTACGTAGATATATTCACTTCGTTTCTGTTTTCATGAATCCAGAATATTAATTAGTTACAAAAATCAAGGTTACGACATTCAATTTTGAACCCTAAAGATATTTAATTTTGAACGACGAATAAAATACTCTCAAATATAGTGAAACTGTAACATTTGCTTTTTCATATTTTTTCCTTATTTATATGATACTAGATGATAAAAATGAAATTAAAAAATTCAACATATAAGCTAAGTAATAATAACCCCGTTTACAATTTTATTTTGATTAAAGGAATATAATACAAGTGTTAAAATTGTATTTTAAAATATAATTGTACATTTGTATAATTGTATGTAATTGTACTTCAAAAACGACACACCAAAATCGCATATATTTTTTAATTTAGATAGAAATTTATTTATTTTTGCACTCTTTATACGTAACCAAAGTCAAGCTAAATTATAATTTTTCAGATGAGATATTTAATACTATTATTAAATATTTCATCTGGAAAATTACAAAATAGTGGAAATTAATATTAACTTACTTCTCTCATTCGTAATTTTTTATTTGTTAAATTATTAATATTTAAATTTAGTACAGTAAGAAACGATTATGGTTTAATTGTGTTTTACTTTTAAGTGTTCATTATAAAGATGAATAATTACCGAAATTTTACATGAAATTGCATTTATTAATTTATAATTAAACTCGTCAGACCTGTAGTTAAGAGACCAGAAATATAATGAAGATCCTTTTACATTGAAACCTGTCGCGTAATTTTGTATAAAAGCGCTTTCATTACGCCTACTTACTGAGGAGGTAATAAGTACGCTTGCCCTTTTAATATAATGTTCAGAAAGGCGGAAAAGATTTCGTCTTTACGATGTTTTAAAATTGAAATTGCCTCACTTGCAGAGGTTTTTCTGCGGTTTGACGAATATAAAACTGTACCCACTGGGTCCCGTTAAGATTTTTTATTTCAAGGATCATTATAAACATTATAATGTGTGTGTGTGTGTGCATGCACGCACTTGTGTGCGTTTGTGCGTGTACGTGATTTTTGTACGTGTGCAAGTGTGTGTGCGTGTGTGCGCATATATGTGTGAGTGTTTGTGTGCGAGTGAGTATGTGAATTTTTGCGCGCATGTACGTGTGTGCTCGTGTGTGTGCGAGCGTGTGTGTGCCCATGTGTGTGCGCGTGTGCGTGTGCGTGTGTGTGCATGTATATGCATGTGGGCGTAAGCGCGCGTGCGCGTGTGTGTGTATGTGTGATATAATTTGCGATTTTTGACACGGCGTGGCTAAGAAACCAAAGCAACATTGAATCAAGGAATGTTTGAGAAGGGCACGATATTTAAGGATTACGAAGGGCAACATTCAAATGATCCTGCAAAATATTTTAGAAGAGAAAGCCAGTTTTATAATTTATATAGAGAACTTTTCGAAGAACGTGTGTTTGGGAAAAATAAGACTAAGTATTTTCCGAAAATCGAATCCATTGCGTAAATCGCTGACTATCATTCATTTAAGATAGGTACTTCCAATATTCACAAATATGATCGTATTATTTGAGACAAAAATATGACGTATGTATGGATTTTAAATATCTTCCAATTTTTAAAAACGGTTCCCAGTAATGTCCATGTACTTGACTTTTCTGTTGTCAAATAAAAGTAATAAGAGTATTTGACGAATATAAGCTTTAGTTTCAACAGCAAGAGAATTTATTTTAAAACGCTTAAGAGAATGTGTTCTTCTGACTGGAGAAAGAACCACTACTTTTTATGCATAAGTTTTGCAAGTGTTGAGATATTTTCAAAAACAAGTTCAACAAGTATCAAAGTCGGCTATGTTGAAATCATTAAATATATGTATAGTGTGTTAAGCCTTACTCACGTAAATCATCCTTTACTTTTAATAAAGCATTTAAGATACTTAGATCAGTCATGAACTCAAATTGAAGTGGATCTAAATTTGTACAAGTATAAGATATTAACCAAGCTGAACTTGAGCGATACATTAAAAATATCACGTATAATATTTTTTATCCAAGATATGTTCACGCTATAATATTTTTATACAAGATATGTTCACGCTATAATATTTTTATACAAGATTGATAAACAGATTCTATCATTAAAAAGAAAAACACTTTCTAATTTGCTGTCATCTCTCAATAACATGCAATAATATAATTACACCGCTACGGCGAGGCGAGAGGGGAGTTAATGCACTTGTGTATGTATTTATGTATGTTGGCTTTTCAACTACTGTACCAATATTTAAAAATGGTTTTCATAATAGTAAATGTGTCTTAGGTTATACGACGTTACCACATTTAGTTCTTTCAGTGTATCACGTCTTTGATCATGGACATACGAATCGCCTCCAATGGAAAAAACAGAAACATTCACAGTGAACTATGAAAATGATAATTCTATCACTTCACCGTTTATGTTGGTGTTCAAAATTTGGACATAATAACATTTTATCAAATTGTGTAAAAATATAGTAATAAAAAGGAAGAAAGTTGATTATTTTTAATAAAAATAATTTATGGTAATTAAATAACGAGTTTAAAATATTTTAAGAGTAATGTGGAGTACATCTCCCTCTTTTTCTCTTTCTAGAGAGGGTTGGGTAGTGATGATTTTATGATAAAAAATTATATAAAAAAAGGATCTTTTTCTAATTTTTTTTTATTCCTATATTTTTTTTCGTTTATTTTATTTTCAATGTAGAATTACATAAAACAGACATATTAAAATATAGGTGGAAATATTAACTATATAAATTAAAGAAGATAAAAATAAGAATTTAAGGGATAAAGAAGATAAAAATAAGAATTCAAATTAATAATATAAGCACCGTCGGTATTTAATACTTGTCGCCAACATGTTGGCGGAGATAAAGTTCCGTCCTTGTAGAAATCTTTGGGCCTTTAGACTAAAAAAACCCAGTGAATTCCAATTTTTATATAACTTTTTTCTTTAAATTTTCTATTACGTAAATTTTTACACAGAAAGCGAAACAGATGACAATTAGATGGGAAATACGTGAGTGAAGTAGCATACTCCATCGAAGAGAAAGATTTTCACGCGTTACTTTTGATACGTGAAGTCGAGCATTGTCATATAAATAATAAACTTTGCTTTCATTTGAAGGAAGTTAAGCGATGACTTTGCTTAATTGTTCACAATAAATCTTAGCTCTAATTGTGCTGTTAACTAGAAAGAGTTCCCAATGAGTAACTTAATTAATAACTCCATTTATACTCCACCATGCACTCAAAAACTTGTCCAATATTCATCTAGATATATAGATATATATTTTCATCTAGATACACCTTTTTCTCCAGCTTCTAGCCATTGGCGTTTATGTTAAAAATTAACATAAGCTATCCACTTCTCATCTCCTGTGACCAGATACTTTAGCGAACCTAATATTTATGATTTTAATATCTAATTCATGTTTTTTAAATTTTATTTTTATTTCCAGCTATATTTATATCTTTGCCAAGTGCATAATACTTATAAATAGTGAAAATATTGAGAAATAATTTTGAATTAAAAAAGTGGTGGTACTTGTTTTGAAATTTTTTATTTTATTCAATAATTTGACTTAATCTCTAGTTCTTAAACACCTCTTCATTTATGTACCTGTTTTTATTAAAAGGAAAAAAAATCGCATTTTTACTCAACTAGACTCATACTCCTTTTCCATATGAAATATGGGATGGAAATAATTATTGAACGATATGTTCTCATTTCAGATTTACTCTTTAGAGCGAAATATAATTTGAAATAAAAATTAATTCAAACATTTTTTTCATAAATAAAACTGTACATTCGAAAATACTTGCATATTTTTCTTAGATATTTAAAGGTTTAGGTAGATACATTTGATTAGTCGTGGCAACTAATCCAAATTTCTTTCTCTTCCGTATTAGGAAATGATCCAGTCAAATAAAAATGGTTAATTTTTTTATTAAATATTTCTGTATATTTAAATTTTGCTTAGTAGAAACTTTTCCATTCTTCAAAAATTATATCCAAATTTTGTCTCTTTCATGCACGTACAAACGGAATGATCTAGAATGAAACATAAAATTAACATTTCCACCACCCGCTAACTTCATTCTTTTCAAACCAACGCATAAGTTTCCCATAGTATGTTTTATTGAAAGTGTCTATTGAGACACTTTCAATAAAACATACTACCACGTTGCAACGTAGCGCGGATAGTTGTTCCAAGACTACGTCTATGCAATCATTTATTAAATACATGTATTAAAATTCAAATATACTGATAACAGCAAAACATTTGTTGAGAAGGTGTAATTATATATTGAATACAAATTAATGCTTTTTTGCAGATTTTAGCTAGACAGATAATTTTATTTCTAGTCAGGTTTAATTTTTTAAGTGATTTATTTTATTTCTAAGCTATATTTTCTACCGTACCCGGTGAAAAGATGTATAAGTACTCCAACAACAATTATAAATATATGGCATATATTGATCGTTCATAAGTTTGTATTTTAGTGGTATTTTTTTACATACGATGTTGAATGTTCACAAGTTGACCGTGCACATATACATTATCATTATGTTATATTATCAAGTAGGTACTTGTAATATTTTGTATTGTTTCTAGTTTACTGCAACGTTTTTTTGAATACCATGAAGTGTAATATCTTGTAAGATACATTTTATTATCAGCACCACGAGTTATGACTGTGGGAAAAAGCTATATTTTAATTATTTAACATTGCCAGTATTTCAATGTTATGATCGCCAATTATTAAAATATTTTTGCTCTCTTTTTAGAAAGTAAGAAAGAAGATTGCAGTTGTTTTTTCTATTTTAATATAAATCAAAAATATCTCCATCATTATCGATAACTTTCCTTAACATCTCAGAAATAAACAAAATTATTGAGCACGCTCAAAAGCCCTGAACCAAAACAATGTAAAGGTTTTGAACCCAGCAATTCTCTATCAAACGAGCATTTGAAACCATTTTCACTTGTAAAGGTGACTTTTTTCATATTTATTAAATGTTACATACTGAACAATTTTTCACAATCAATTTTTTACAATCAAATACCGCAGAATGGAAATTTCGACACCAGCCAAAACAAAAATGTACTTTAAAAGTGAACATGTAGCGAACAATTTTTCTTATGGAATTTATGTCTAGTTTCATATTAAATATGAAAACAATTTTGTAAGTAAATCCTGCCGGGAAAACTAATACAGCACTAGGTAATTATGTATACCTTTGTGGTATGCGAATACTTTAATTCTGATGTTTACTTGTTTACGCGCCATTAAGTGTATTTTAATAAACACGTAATTTAAATATCCTCAAATAAAGCATCACATTTTTAAGGTAACCGTCAATATGAATAACCGTAACAATTTCGTAGATTAAGAGTAATTTTGTGGGACGAAGTTGTAGCAGTAGATTTTAAGCAGATCAGTGGATCTCTCGTAATGTGTAAAATATTCATATACAAAGATATGCAATGACACAGAACTAAACATTTTTTCATATATTCTACTTCCAAATATCCTAAAAATAGTATTTCTTCAATTACTGAAATGAATAATATGTCGGAGTTTTATTTCTTAATATAAATCATTTCACTTTTACCATTGTTACCGTATTTGAATTCTAATATTTAGTAATTGAAATACATCATCGGGGTCGATATAAAACACACAATTATTTGCTGTGTTTTTTAACGCTCCCAATAATGTATTTCAGTTACTAAATAATAAAATTCAAATGCAGTAACAAAAGTAAAAAGTGAGCTGTTTATTATATTAGAAAATTCCACAGTGTTAATTTAAAAAAAAAATATTTTTATGGCTTTTAATTTATTACCAGATTCTCAAATTTCACCTTGGAATTGTTTTAAATTTTCCCCTCACAGTCACCATTTCAACTTGATATTATATATCTTAGAACATCCATACAATCAAAGTAAATTAACAGACGTTATTTACAAAAATCTTTGTAAATGTTTAGGCGCTACGGTGCAAATGTTTGGGAAACATATTTTTTAGATTTGCTTAACAATATTATGTACATCTGATTAAATTTTATGTTTCTATCTTTTAGCGTTTAGTAAATAAATTATTTAATAATAAATAAAGGTTGCCATATAAGTAGGTAAGCGGGTCCTAAAAAGTCAATAAAATACGGAGATAAATTATTTTGTTCTGAAAATGATTTTTTTATGATCACTTTTCACTACTCTTATGCATTTTTCAGTTAAATCTTACTACATTATTAACATTAAATCTATTATTTTAAATAAAATTTTACTATTGGAACAGTTTTTATAGTTTGACTTGAGGAATCTCATAAATGACTTGGTTGGAATTGTAACCGACGGGCGACCGGGCTTAGCTACACCTTACGGAGGGCACGAGCCTCCAATCGCGCGTGAGTTACGCGGGCTGCAGCGCAATGGTTCGCGGGCTCGGAGATCGTTCACGAGCAACCGAAGTGTTCTACGCCTTGGGACTTCGGCGAAAATGAAACTCGAAATTTTCGCCTTCGACTATGCCGCCGCGTACGTTCCACCTCCCGGCTTTTAATTGCCGATGAGAGATGTAGAGAGGGAGCCGATCCTGTGATTCTACCAGAGCGTAGACGACTTCTAGGTCGATTCTGCTTGGCTTCTGAAGACAAACTGAACGCTCTTGTTGCCTTGTTCCTGCTGCTTGCCACCGACGATTGTGGCTGCTTCGTTCCTAAAAGTAGCAGTGTCTTATTGTGGATTATTTTTCTGGCTGTTCTGATTATTACTGGAGAAACCCTGATGACACACTGATGAACTGTTTTATCCCGACGCGATGTGGTTTCTGATTTCCCCCTCTCTCCACCCTAGTTTCCTCGGTCCCACTCTCTCTTTCCCCTCTCCTTCTAACCCGGCTCCTAGATAGGTTTGTACGCCGCACGAGTTGCGTCTAATTTTTATTTTAAAAGGTACATAATATATAAAGACAAAATGTAAAACATAAAGATAGAAACAAAAATATAAAATATAAAGGTAATCACAATAAAAAATATCAATTAGTATGAGTCAGTATTGTGTAAATTTCACTCTCTGTATCGTCCGACTTCAAGTAACGGACATCGGTCTCATTGTGATCTCTGTGTTGTCCGGCTTCGAGCAACGGACATATATTATATACATAATATACCATTCAGTAAATTGAAAAAAATAATATCCTAATTGATGGTATAATCAGAATATTCAGTTAAACTTTTTCATTTCAAGTAACTGCCTTTATCATAATTCGATGTTTTTATTTAGGCACTCAATAAGGTACAGCTAACAGTTAGGCAAGTTTGAGCTTCATTTCCATCTAAATATGTTGTTAATACTTTTAAGTACCGAAGTTCTTGAACCATTTAAAATTAACTTCAAATTGAACAGCGGTTTCCGGCATGTGAGAAATTTCCTGCTCTTTTCTCTTTTTTATTTCATTTAATTTGTAAACGGCCATTTTTTCCGTTTAATAGTGAAATGTCTATATATTTGAATGAATTAGCTAAAAAAATAGAGATTAACATAACACTTATGGTTTATTTTTAAGTAAAACAATCCTAAAACCTAAATTTTACCGATATGGATTAGTTAGCGTTAGGTGTGAATGATACGAGATTTTTAAATGCTATGATAGTAACGGATCGTGTAAATTAGTATGATCAATTGTTTACAATGTCTTTTATTACCAACGTAATACTCCTTGCCCAACATGTGGTAATTGTAATAATATGAATATAATTCAGGTATATTGCAATGTAAAAATTTATTATTATTAATATATAATTAATTTTTACACAGAAAAATTAGCTCACGTCATTAGTGCCACAAACAAAGGAAGTGGTACTATTAATTTGGTTATTATTAATTAATATTCGAAATTATGGATATTGAAAAAAATTATAACACCAGAGAAAAATCTTAAAGACCAAGTAAACACCGCTAAAATTTGCACAAAATTATGTATTTTACCACTTATTTTAGTGTCATTTTGGAAAAATATAATTGTCATAAAGCCAGGTGTTATGGCAAGAACGTTGCCTTTTTTATTGAATTTAGTTCTACATGCTCATCACCAAAAAAATGTTTAAAATTATGGGTTTTATTTTTTTACATTAATTCTAATTTTTTATCACATCAAAAAAATGTACAGTTTGGTCTATTTCGATGATGCAGAATGGTCTATACCGATGGAAAGACGGGTAACGTACGAGTGAATATTATTAAGTATTCATTCTTGATGAACGGGACGAATAACAGTTTTATAACATTTACACGCTTAAACAATTAAGCAATTTGAAAAAAATGATAAGGTTCTGAAACTTAAGATAAAGAAAAATAAATAACTTCATATTAACGTAAAATAATAAGTAACTATCAGTCCAAGTCACTGATGAAATTGTCTCACTATAAGATATAAAAAAGCAAGCCATGACGAAACAGACATTTGAAAAATTTACTTCAAAATAAATGATAAAATTATGAAAATCAATACTCACATGATACAATATTTACTCGACAAGCAAGGCTCCCAATTTCTCCTTTAATTTTTTTCTGCCTTAAAGAAGCATCAGCTAGAAAATTAAATTTTTGTACGTAAGCGTACTTAAAAATAGAGTCTATAATTTGCATTACAAACAAAATTGTATTACAAAGTGCATGTAAGGTTACATTTGTAACGTAAATGAGTATAAAAATATTTTTTTAAAAGAATATTATGTTTTATTTTTTGAAATTTAAACCAAATATTGGATGTTCCTTATTGTCGATAATCATTATGATTTTTTTTAATTCGTGGAAATAGTTGTAGGATATAGGTATTTTTTAATATATGCCTTGGTTTCGATTAGAATTTACTGCTTCATAAAAATTAATATCAGTTAAAACTAGTTCTAACTAGACAAAACGCGTTTGGACCAAATTATTCTGTTAAAACTGTTTCTACCGAAGCACGGTACAATTCATCGTTCCTTATTAAGCTCGTCCAGTGGTAAGTAAGTCTCAGGTTATAGTCGCAACCGGACAAAAAAACGCAGAACGTTCAGCTAGTACAAGTGAACAATCAGCAATTATAGGAGAAGTCAGCCAAAATGATCCTAAAACTGTGGCCTCTACATATGTAGAACCTCTAATAATTCAAACTAATGAAGAAAATATCGAAGTTCTAGGAAATGTGAATCGATATTCCCAAATAATAGCAGCCAGAGAAATAGCTCATAAAAACTTAAAAAATAAGTCAAAAGAATGACATTGGCTTCAGATTCAATACACGTCCCAGTAGAAATCGGTGATAATGAAATTATACAAATTCCTAATGTCTATAAGGCAAAAGCAGATCTATGCGTTATTACTGGAGTTATTCTTGAAAAGGATGAACACGGTTTTTACAAGGTTGGAACGAAATATGGAACACTCGACAAATTACATTGCTTAGTTGTTTTTTTTTTAACAAAATAAGTGATTGCTATTTATGTAAGCTAATTAAATGTGCTTGATAAGGTCAGAATTGGACAAGAACAAAAAAATGTTTGCAACTAGAATAAGTACCAAAGACAAAATTAACTTTGAGAACTGTTGCTAAAAAGGCAGGCATAAGAACAGGCCAAGTATTTATTTGCTACATACGTAAGAAAGGGTGTATATCAAAAAGGTAACTCTGTAAGAAAAAAAGGCAATCTTTGTAATTCAAAATGCCACGACAGTTTGTCTTGTAATAACAAGTAGATAGATTTACCTCAATCCTATATTGATTTTATGTTAGTTTTCTTTTAAGCTATTGTGACAAAAAATCTATTGTGACTCATAACTGTTCTAAAAATAGGTCTTCTTCTTGACTTAGATTAAAAGAGGCCCCGGGCGTCTTCTCTTACAGGTTTGAATATACCTGTCAGAAACATCAACCTGATGAATGCACGCATTTCATTTGAACTGACGTGATATGTACTCGTATATGCAGCTTCAGTTTCGTGTGTTACTGAATAGTTGGTGATTTTTAGGTTAATGTATTCTGCTATCAAATCTATCATGTCGTCAGTAAAACGGAAAGACAAAGCATCGAGTAGAGACATCTAATTTTTGACCAGGCAAATGCACAATAATGTTATGCGCTCGAACTCGTAACCGTGCCGGGCGGTGTGTTCTCCCCATTTGTATCTATTTTTGCAGTAAAAAGCATTAGAGATGCTGTCAGTCTGTCGATCTACGTTATCCAAGCTATCATGTTCAGAATCACCTCCAAGTCTCACTTTCATCCAATTCTGTTTCATTTAGCAGATTTTGTATCTGTTGAGGAGTCAAATTTAATTCATTGTGCTCCAAAAATCTAAAGAAGAAACAAACAACGGGAAATTTTATTTACCTACCTACACTCATGGGGGATCTAAGTCACGTAGCATCTCGTACCTCGCAAACTACAAATATCAGCCCGATGCACGTCCGCTCCCCGCGGTGTCTCGGGCGGTACTGAGACACCGAGCCGCAAGCGCGTAACTTTTAAAACAAAAATAATATTAACAAAAAAATGCTTGGTGGGGGACTCTACTCCCCTATGAAAGATTTTAAGGGTTAATTTATAGAAGAATAAATATCAAAATACTCTTAACACAATTTCCCAAAGTTTTATAACTCATCACTATTTCAGAGTTCTTGCTATATCTCATGACTCGGAATTATGCAACGTATCAATGGCCAAATCGGCGCAATCGATCTTTTCTTCGTAAAATACTACTGTAAATGAATGCATAAAAACGTATTGTAAATGTAAATTGAAAATTCTTAAGTATTGAAATATATTGAAATATCTCATGTCAATATACTTATTTAATCATATTTTTAATTTCTTTTGTTACACTTACTCAAATAAATTTAATTGTTATTTAATAATCAGAAAAAATCCAAATGTAATCACGTAATAAAAGTTAGTATGGAATGTGGTTTTCTCGCAGTGATTTTTCATACACTGCCACTAAGACCAAGATTTTGGAAAACAAATTGAGTTACTTGCGTGAGGGTTTGACCTTCCGGAGATAAGCTTTATTACCTTACCAATGTGCAGTACTTTTCTTAAATCTCTTAGTGTATGACGGGGTGCCAGTCGCGGTGAATCCGGGGACTATCCCTGTCGAACCTCATGCTTGCCATGTCGGTGCGCTTCGACAGGCTTCCTTGGTACGCTTTTATTGCCAAGGAGGAGTGCAGTGTATTAGTGAGTTCTTTCAAAACGTTGCTGTAACATTTTGATTAGTTCATTTACGTAGGAAATTGAATATTTGGATTTACTATTTTATGTTTTAATGTGCCTAGGCGTGGCTAGATGATCAAACAACACGGCATAAGTCTTGAATGTCACAATAATGTTGAGTTGCTTGGCTCAATCTATTGCCAGCCTAAGAAGAGAGTCACGGTTCGATTTTTAGCCATCATTATTATTATTTAGCGCAGATGATTAATTAATACAAACGTATGTTTTGTTACGGCTGATAACAGAATCTATGGTCTTTAAAATAAGACAGCTGAATAACAATACTTTGAGTGAATTTCTTGACAAGCAAGGATCCCAGAAATTGAATGAAGAAATTTCAGTTTTTGCAGCTTTTTAGTGTGGATGTCAGCATTCGCTCATTTTTCATAACGGGTAGTTATAATATGGTAGTAAACTGCTTGTTCAGGGGAATAGACTTATCGAACTGGTATCTAAGCGACTAAATACCGCGAAAAATCTTCAAATCCATCACATCAATCACTTTGTGACTTAGTCCAGGGTAGCCCCCGTTTTCTTATTATTACGTGAAAAATCCCTGTTACTTACGTAAAAATAAGAATGCGAAGAACACAGGAGCAGCGTTCGTAAATGTATTCATTCGAGATTGACACTTCATTCTGGTTTTAGTTTACCCTCTACCACTTTGACCATAGAGATACTTCAGCATTTGAGCAAGACATCGGATGTCTTTCTAGTAATAAAAAAAGTCCCGTTTTAAGAACTTATTTTGGAGAGGATCACTGAAATACTGAACATAGAGCATTAGATATCCCGTTCCAGATATGAAACCTGGATCAGCACTTAATGAATTTGTCATCCAAACGTCTCCAAGAGAATGTGAGAGAGTCTTATTTAAAATTTGATTCATTAGCCCCAAAAATAGGCAATCTGATTAAAATTTGATTTCATCGTCAGCTGCTTCTTTTTGGATCATTCTTTTTAGATCTTTTTGGATTAATTAAAGGTGCCAAGGGCTTAATTTAATTCTCAGAGGTAGAATTTTTTTCATTTGTTTATTACTACTTGTAGAGAAGTAAAAACTATTTCGAGAGTAGTTACTACGAATAAGCTTAAGCACGTATTTCAGACTTTGGGTGTTGGTAGTAGTCCCGCCAGTTTTCCCCGATGATATTTTATTTAGAGATCATCATTTGCAAAATTATATAACGCTATAGCTCTTGGTAATAGCGTTAGATAATTTTTATTAACACAACATGAAATATGTATCGAAAATATTTCGAAAATAATCATAACATATTTAATTAAGTCAAAAAGCTAAAAAATAAAATTCGCGTTATATATATGTCAATATTTGACCAGTATGTATTCTATGTAACAGAGTTGAGTATAATAAGTAAATGCGGATTTAGAGCGTTAATGTTCTCTTATTACAAATAATAATAAAAGAAGACAGTTAATAAATTAAAGTTAAATTAATTAACTGAAATAAATTGCTAGTGAATATCACAGAAGTGAAAGTGTTTTATATTAATGTAGGTATGAGATTTTACTTCGGAACGTATAAAAGCTTAATAACTTCGAAAAAATTAGCAACACCTAATGTATACAGCATCGTCCTAGTGAACATTGTGAAATTTTAATTATTGTCAATGTGCCAAATAACAAAAAATTTTGATAAAAAAAATTAAATCGTTTTCTAATAACTACAAATATTGAATCGTTTTCAAATTTTAATCGTTTAAAAGATACAGTAGAATTAAGAACCTCCTGGTATTTAAAGTCAGTTAAAACTATAAAGATTGTCATATCAACATTTTTGTATTTCAGATGATTAAAGTTTTAAAATCGACTTTCTATATATTTTTATGTAACTAATATATTAATACTGTGTTTCATAAGTATTTTACTAATTAATTTAATAAAATATTTATACATCTTCCGTTGAAATAACACAGACGTAATAATGTATAAGTCTACGTGAAAATTAAACAGATGCTATAATTAATTCATTGCACAAATCCTGCAGTTTAAAATTCTGAGCACTTTCTTGCATGTATGGGGCTATAAATTTTGGGCAATAAAATTTAATTAAAAGTAAAGTAATTTTAGGTTTTATTGCATGAATTATTATTTTTTTCGTAACTAAACTTTGACTGCTATAGCGATGGGATTTTTTTATTGTAGCATAATAGGGACTGAGAAAAAAATAAAAAAAATATTGGAATAATTAAATTAAATACGATAGGTTTTAATCGTGTCATTAAATATATATAATTTTTAGTGAATGTTAAGTATCTAAATCCCTAGTATATTTTTTGTACCTTGTATTAATAAGTTGTAAAGGGTATGATTTAAAAAAAAAAAACGTTTTAAGAAGAAAATTCGGACAGTTAAAAAGATGACAATGATAAAACGAAATAGGTTTTCATCTACAACGATTTTGCATCTAATACTTATTTAATCCACATAATTATTTTCAGTAAAATAATTAAATGTAAAATGAAATTACTGTTTTGGAATTTAATTAATTTTAAATTAAAGTTAACTGACTCTGAAAATTAGTTTACCTTTGTATGTATATTTCGATTGTGTAACTTAGTTTGTGAACAAAACATTGAAAATATTTTAATAAAGCAATTTTACTAAAAAAATGTAAAATAAATTTCGTTATATCATTATAATGCAGCTCGTCGACTCACGATGTTAAGAGAACGTAACTAAGGGCTCAGTTTACACGATACAACAGTTATTTCCAAACGCGGAATTCCCTTCTTCTGGTCTAAAATTTTAGATCTAATGGCTGATTCCGTTCTTTCTATTCCTTTATTCGAAATAAACAAAAATTAAGGAAAAAAGAAGCCACTTTCATTTCCATCCATATTATATAAAATTTTACTACCTAAATTTGTATTCACAGTAAGGTGACTTTTTTCCTCGCTTTTAAATTTTACCTTTTTAACCAACCTCAGTAAGCTTGATTAAAAAGTTAAAGCTTAAAAGCGAGGAAACAGTAAAGTATGACTTATTATACGTGCAAAATTTATGTTAAAGTGGTTTTCTCTATTCCGTAATGGAATTTATTTTTTTCTTTTTAATGTATATAAATACATATATGGCTACAAGTATCCTTCTAACTGCGTGGATATTGGCATCCTATTAAAGCTTCTTGGCGAAGCTGGTATCTCTATTCAAATCTCTGGTTTTCTCTCTACATGTTTTAAGATAGAAAGCAATATGTATATGCAGGTAATTTTATGCCTGATTCTTATGTCACGGGATCAGTAGTCAGCTAGGTTTCAAAAGTATAGCAGATTACAAGTTGTTGCAGAATGTTATCAATGTTGTTCTCGAATAGAGCGAGGCGGGGAGTCTGGACACTAATTCAAGCAAATACTCTGAGATAAGCTACAGTTAAGTACGCGCTGATGTCTAGCATGAGTACACTGTTGGCGGTACGCCGTTATGCCGATGTTTTGAAATAGGTGTTTTAGGAGCTGAATTCGATTCATGCCTTAATTTTTATGGTTATTTGACGTCTGTAGCGAAAAAGTCCTTTAGAAGCCTTGGATGATCTTCCGATATCTTTCCTCAATTAACCTTTTGTAAATGAATTTAGTAAAAAGCAAGTCAGAAGAAAGCTCTATTATTTTGAGCTCTAATGAAACTAAATACAGCCTGATGACTGATCGTGTCCAAAAAATATTTTTTTGATGTTTGTACATGAGACTTATATGTATGAAAAGGGCAGTAAGAATATGATATATGCTTACTGCCCTTTTCTATTTCCTACCAATTTTCTACATTTCAGCACAGAAGAAGAATGCCCTTGATGAAAGCTATTTTTCATTTATTAAGTAGAAAGACTTTACGCCATAATTAAAAAAAAAAATACATATTGCTCTTCATTCCTGATAACAACCTGTTCTCTCGTAGGCGTCCTCTTTTTGCTATACCAACATCTAGAATCTGGCCATACGGAAATTCTCTACTTTCCCAGGGTATTCAATTACTTAACCGCCTATCACAGTTGCACTAGAGTCAGATATGTTTGTGATGAGTGGGAATAAACCAGATAAAATATTTTATCGCCATTTGTTTTAAATTTGTATGTATAATTTCTTTATTAGTCCTTTTATCGTTATTGAAACGTAAAGGCTAACCCAAATTGTAAGTAAATAAGTAAATAAAAATAAACATGCAAAATCTATTTTTTCTTCTCCAGCGGGATAATTCGAAGCTCTTCTATTAATTTTTCACTATGTAAATATACAGCCTACTAGATCTTTCACAGACGTAAAAACGCGGTGCGTAATTAAACAATATTATTTATCACCATATCAATATATAAATATATTGCATAGTATATATTTGACAGACATAATAAAAATGCATTTAAAAATGTAAAATAACTTTTCAATTGGATTTAAGTAACACGTATGAAATTTCTTTAAAAGTTCTTTCTTTATTTCCTCAAACTACATATTATTAATTTACCAACTATTATTTATAAGCTAGTGTAATCTACTTGCTGCGATAATTTTTCTTTGGATTTCTTTGGATTATATGTACTATTATTGTGAATACTTTACAAATATTTAAAGATTGCCGTTTGGCTAGAAGGGATGGGTAGATCTTACGCGAACAAAAATTATTCATTTTAAATATTAATATTTCATAAATGGATCCCTGTATCGAAAACCTCTATCACCAATATTTTTGAAAGACCTTTTCAACGGTATCTTGCACAATGAGTTATCAAAAATAATCGTAAAATTACCCCCCCCCAGTTATTTCATTGCTTTGTATACAATGTTTCTTACATGACATTTTATGTTACATGACATCACAATGTGAATGTTTGTATTTGTTTATATATTATAGTCGTCACTTATAACAACATTGTCACTAAACTAAATATAAAGTCTTTAAGCCAAGCAGTATCTTTGTACACAGACTATGGTTGACAGATATACGGACCGACAGAAAATATTTAAAAATTTATCAAAAATGGGTTGAGAAAGTATTTGATTCTTCATCTTCCATTTACAGTAGAAATTGTAGATTTTTACATATAATGATTTGATTATTATTGTTATTTTCTTTTATTTTAACCAAAAAAAAATTGGTTATATCTTTACAGATGCGTTTTAGCCAACCTTTTAGATGACTAGTAAAAATACGTTTTTCGAATAGGCACCCTGTTCCTAGACCGGAAAGGTGATAAAACTTTTTAGTCAATAGTAGTGTATTAAATAATATTCGTAAAATTTTGTTACTGCGTTAATGTATATAAATCACGAAATGTAATTAATCTAGTACATCATGGATATGCAAATATATCCTGCCTGGGAGAGAAAGCACCGTGCGGACGTAAGGAAATTTCGATAAAACAAGAAACATCCGTTCAAAGTTGACATGTCGTACATTTGCTTTTACGTTATATATATATATATTTTTTTCAAACTAAGCACGATGGAAATTTTGTAAGGAAACTTAATACACTACTTCAAAATAATATGGGCGGCGAGTATTTCAGGTAAGGTTGTTTATTTGTTTGAACATCATTCAAATATTTTCGCAAACAAGTTATTACAACGACTTAAAATAATGTATTATTCTAATGTAACTTTCAATTCCAAATCGCGATTTCACAGATTTATTTTGATTCTTGGCTTATTATTTTAAATAGGGCAGTACTAATTATATTTAAGAAGTATGATTTTTAATAGGTATTAATATAGTTTTTGAATACAATCTACCCCTTATTACTTTAATTCATTGTTATACTTCAATTAATGAGAAAAATAAAGCATTGAAATTTTAAATCTTATATTAAAAACATCTATAAAGACTTACAGTACGAAAAGTAATTTTGTTTATTTAAAAGCGGAAAGTTAATTTGTATTATTATTAATAACAAATATAAGTTCACATCAAATTAATCCAGTTGTTAAAATGTCATTTTAAATTTGACCTAATTCTCATTATTCTTAAAGAGTCAGTTTGGACGAGAAATTTGAATATGAAGAAAGATTAAATTATCCTTTTTTTATTTATATATCAAAACACTTAAAGTTAATTTTTCGAAGTGATCCAACAAGTATTTTAACTTTTTCTACCTACATAAGTCCACACAGCACAGTGACCGTAAAATATTTACCCTTATTTTGTTTATTACGCCATATTGCAGTATATTTCATATGGATAATTTAAAGTAAGTAAGTATATCCGTATTTTCATGGATAACTTAAAGTAAGTAATGTTAATGTAATACTTAGTAAGCAATAACTACTGACATTATTTTATTTCCCTGATAATGCATAAGTTGATATATTGAAATTAAATTATGGACTGTTCGTCAATAACGTGATTTTTTAAGTACTATTAATTTAGTGAGAGATCCTCCTATAGAAACGTGAAGAAAATATGGGTTTCATTTTCGAAACTCATCTCAGCGTTAATGTTATGTAGTTTCTGCGAAATAAGTTCAACTGATCTTTAATAAGCAACCTTTCTGTTAATTCTTTTAAGACACTGTATACCGCTAGCAGTAGTATTTGCTAATATAATATTAGGTAGGTTTTAGAAATTTGATTTCATTAAATTTTGAGGTACAATCAGGTTTCATCATTCATATCACTGGAGGGCAAACTTTTTGGCCTCCAGAAAATAATTATATCCTGTGATAAATTAAAAACGTATTAATGATCTTTTATTCACCTCGTCTGGCATCATCACTTACCTCGCATCTCATATAAACAAGTTAATTTTATTTTTCTGCCTGGTGTTCAGGAAAGAAAAAGTAGTCAGTATTTGTCATATATACTAAAGAAACGGGCCTTAAAGCCTTATTCCAGTACATTTGCCTTTATAGGAATTTCAATTAAATTCAAAAATATTTGTGATATTTTATTTCAAGTGGAAAGATAATATTCAGTTCGAGAAAATTTTGAGAAAATCTTGTGTTTTATTTTACTGTTTATCTTATTTCTTTGCCTATATATTATGGTACTTAATAGACCAAATATAAAAATCTACTTATATTAAATAACTATGATTTAAATTACGATGAAAATTTTGCGCCTTTAGATGTGACGGTGATGCACGTATGCACGATGCAATAAATGTTACAAAGTTTCTACGGTCTGGGACCGAACCGCAAAATATAATTATTATTGCACATTTAATACAATATCATTTTTAAAAAACTTAATATTATTTTGTTCTTTAGAGAATAGAATGTTAATAAAGTTTTTATTAAATTTACGTCAACTCAAACACGATATTATAAATAGTCGTTGAAATTGTCTTAGTTTCAAATAAAAGAAAAAACTTAAATTATATAGATATGTAAAGAAGTTTATTTTAATTCACTTAAGGAAATGCTTTAGAAATAGTGTATATATTGCTATTAAATATTTACAAATATAGAAATTATTTTTCAATATGTAAACATTTGCCCAGTGTACCACACAGATTAGTCATTGATATACTTTTCCGTTAAATTTTAGGCAAAATTCTAGTAACGGTGTCCTGTTCATAATTTTGACATTAGCAGTAAAAAGAGAAAGATTAAAAAGATTGTTCTTGTTTAGTTTATTAAACATAAAGGAAGTGTAAATCCAGGACTAAGAATTAGCTGAAAATTCAAATTTTGAAAGGAATGAAAGAGAGTGTTCTTGGTTGGTCATTATGAAAATAAAATTGCGTAACTATGCGAATGTAAAGGTATATTTTTAATTCAATTCAGTTTAAAAGTATTTCCCTACTAGAATCTTACCCCTTTTTCCCAAACACAAATATCCAAAGTATTAGATGTGGTTTCTATGGTCTGATCCCATTCATAAATAATTAAAAAGTCAGAAGCTATATGAAACTGACTTACTAGAAAATTGACTACATGATATTATTGTTTTCTTTTTTCGATGTAGCTTGAAAAAAAATTTGTTTTCTGAAAGAAATGTAAAAATTTTGAAATTAAACCCTATAAATCTAATCGTTTATCATATCAAGTGTGAAAATAACTGCTGGCAATAACATTACATATAGTAATCGCATGGTAATTGAATTTTCAAAAAAAGAGGTGTAAATTGTAATATTGCCGTAAATATCTCAACCAAAAATTACATGTATTAAAATCAAATCTAAAAAGTTATTCTCAATGTGAAAATCATTTTATGAGACAAGTAAATATCATATAAATCTTTCGGTCTCGGATCAATAGAATAAAAATCTATGTGGAAATCATTTTTAACAATGTGGATTTAAAGAAAAAAAGATTCGCAATGAGACGACCTTTACTATAACATACCTATTAAGTACGAGCATAACTCGCATTACAAGGGTGTCTTACACATTTAACCATACAAAAATCGTAAGGGTAAAGAATGTTTTCATTAAAATATTAACAAATGTTAATAAAATTATTCAAAAATATCAATATATTGTCTAGAAACTCTCTCACATACATAAAAATATCGTGAATATCAGAAAATACCTGTAAGTTTTTAGTTGTATTTATATTTGATTACTGTATTAGATGTTTGTTTTACAATATTTAAGAGTTATTATGACGAATTCTAAAAACTAACGAATCAAAAATTAAATCAATTATTTTCCTGAATCAATACAAAAGTCACGTCCTAATTTAGCACTTAAATGAAACAGAAAGATAGCGCAATGATGAGAACATATGATACAATTTCAAATGGTCCCAAGACATACTGAACACTAACGTATTGTGTAAACCATCTAGCACTTGTTATAGTCAATTAAAATGGCAACTGTTACGTACGACATTATTTTTATTTTATATTGATTTAAAGGAAAAGAGAAAGTGTTATGGTAGTTTAAAAATTATCAATCGTATTTTGGTTACAATAATACTAAATTAAACAAATGGAATCAAATACGTTAGTACAAGCACCGTACGGTAATCTATCACTAAAGGCGATGCAGGAATGGACTAATCTTGATAATATTTGATATTTAGAATATATTTTTGAATTTTTTTATCTGACAAAATTAAGGTACTAACTTTTTATAATCTAACTGACGAAATTTAGATACCAATTTAGGTTCTATCTAACATTGATATTTTGGTAACCGAAAAAGACAATCCAATAAATTAGTGATTAATTTTACTAAATACACTTTTAACTCTATTCATCTAATAAGCAAGCAATGAGAAAGGAAATTAATCATATATACGAGATATATGATTAATTTCCTTTCTCATGCGAATATTTAGTTTAACTACTAAATATTCGCGTCAATATTTTAACTTTCCATTGTATTTATTTTGTTGCAATAAGACTGCCCTCAACAACATTTTAGTAAAAATACTCAATAAGTAAATAAAACCTTTTAGCTAAACAAATTACTTTTTCAAACCAGCGGGGTGTTCATTTGTTCAAACCCGAAACTTTTCCCCCGAGTCGAAGTTAATACCGACTCGAGTAGGGAGAGCCGAGTAGAAATCAACATGATCAATGAGAAAACACTCGCTCGTGTTTGTATCGCCTTGAACTGATGCCTCAATTGTAATTAGAGGCTGGTCGCTACTTTAATTAATCATTATTATTCTGGATTCGTTTGTTTCCTTTCAGCTCTGAAACTTATTTCATCTTATATTGATGGCGACGGTGTAGTCATAAGAAGTTAATAAAAAGAGCTTGACTTGCAAAC
Source organism: Druceiella hillmani (assembly GCA_039881145.1). Classification (NCBI taxonomy): domain Eukaryota; kingdom Metazoa; phylum Arthropoda; class Insecta; order Lepidoptera; family Hepialidae; genus Druceiella; species Druceiella hillmani. The sequence continues at coordinate 14,968,141 of JAYKKI010000007.1, read as the reverse complement.
AAAATAATATTAGAGATGATGAAACTGAAATATATTAATCAAATATCGAAAGTTATTGTGACTCAAAATCTTTTTTTTTCAACGTGACCCTCATACACAAAAGTACTAACGATGGGACTTTTTTCCATTGTAATCTTTCAAAGCTGCAAAACATGTGCCGCGATGCGAGTAGTAAAAATTGGAGAGATTTGAAACTTTATGTAACGAGATCGGAAGTACATTGAACAAATCAATCAAAGTGAATGTATACGTCAGCTGTTACAAAGTTCGTATTACTTTCCGGAGTCACAATGGAATATTTTATTAAATTTGTATTTTTTACACATTTATTTACGAAATTTTTCGACTACTTTACTTCACGTTACTGAAATTTAATACTTACTGAATATATGGAATAAATAATAAAAACGGGCATGGACAGTTACAAGTTACAAGTTTCGTTGAGAGAGCTTAAGTTTTCTTGAGACTTTTTTCTACGACATAATGAAAATAATCCATAAACACGTGAAAACTAATTACGTTGTAATATTAAAAGACAAATTTAAATATCAAGTTGCAATATTATTACGACTTTGGAAAATGAGGTGAATTTTGATGACAGTCGACGTTGGGCCAATCACAACTTTTACTTACATATGCTATTCGATAAATTTCTCATCTTGCTACGTGAAAACATTCGTCGCATCACGACTAATATTTTTCTGCTACAAAATATGACAATGAAAAAAATATCTCATCGGTAATATAAAGAACTCTTGTGTGCCAAAATCACAGTAAAGAAATATATTTTGCTAGTAATAATCTGAGACATTTGGCGAATGTGTTTTATTTTAGTAGAGTTAAACGCGATATTATTTTCTCTATATGTTGAACTATTTTCATGTTCTCATTATATGCGTCATAAATGTGCGTCGCGAACAATGCAAGATGAACAGATCTCGATGTTTATCAGTTACTTAGCTGAAAGTAAACAAAAGGATCTAGGCGAATAATAATTACTTACAGTAGCGGTCAGCCCTGTAATTAAAATTGAAATGTCAGTTTGAGAGAATACAAGCAAAAGTTCTCTTTCATTATGGCAATAGAGCATCGAGTTGGAGGGGTAGACTTCAGGTTTAAACAAATGGGTACCACGTTGGAGTTGAAAAATTAATTTGTTTATCTCACAGGCTTTATTTGGTCATGGAGTGCTTTTTATAATAGGTTATTGCAAGCATTCTAATAGCAACATGATAAAGATGTTCACTGTTTATTTACCTAATGGTTTACTTGTTTTTTATTATTTTATTATTGGGTAGATATATAAAAAAACATTTTTAGTATAACAACGTACTAAGTCATTATCTTGCATCGGTAATTTCCCATTTATAACAGTAACTTCTTTTCCAAACTATAAAAATAAACATTACAACAAATATTACAATCGGAAACACACTAAACAATAACGGGACAGACGCTGCTTATATTTTCTTACGTGTTGCGATCTTGTATATAGTTTTTCTACAATGGCTAGAAAATGATTTCATAGAATTTAATGTTTTGTCATATTTAATTTTGTAGCTTGGTCCAGAAAACAATAATCATTAAGTTGGTAATAATTCTAATCACAATACCATCAACGCCTCACCTTGCTCTAACGACATTATGATACGTAATACGATTAAGTTTTTCATGAGAAAACATGCAGTTCTAATAAGATTTTCTGTTGAAAATCGAATAGTGGCATATTATTTGGTGTGTGAGGAACTAATGATATAGGAATTCAAAGAAAACCGATGAGCTTTTATCGAGTAACTCATGAATTTTTAATTTTGTATATGAAACAATTTAAATTTGATTCCTCATGTAACAAATTTAACGAAGATATGATATAATATCAAACTTCATAAAGACCAGTACATTAGAGCATTGCTCTAAGCGCTAGACCGACACGAGGTGCTTCCGTTAGGATATTTATCTCCATTTGCTTGTAATAAAAATTACACTTAAATTTGTCAAAGTATTATAAAATTTTCTTTCCGTCTTATATCGCTAGAAGTAAAAAAACGCAACTTCCGCAAAAAGTCGTCATTTTAATTGACTACGCTAAGTACCTGCAAGACTTGGTTACGGAACATTGAATGTACGACAGTTGCAGGTCTTGGCACTTACAAGTTTTGTTGTCTTGATTTTTCTGAATTTTTACTTAAAAATTATTTACAAAATACATTAGTGCTGAATGCATCATAAAAACTTTGGAACGATTCATGCAATTGTTACGATGGTATTATCTCAGGCCGTTTGGGAGCTTTATAATTAATTTAATTAATTAATTGCAGATTTATGAAAGGAATAATTTTAACTTCTGTTTAAATATTTTCTAGAATTGATCATGTTAACATCCAAATATTGCAAGATAAAAATATGATTTGAAAAACAGCTGATTTGTTTAAATGGTGGTAGTATCAAGGACAGATGCGATGGAATTCACACACATTTTCTCCCTTCTTATCTGCTAAAAGGGGCAGTAAGAAAGCATTATTTACACTTTTTTCATGTCAATTTCAAATTGACGTGAAAAAACAAACAATGAAAAACGAATGAATCCAGTTTCCGAAAAATCTTCCTTTTTAGCTAGGATTTGTTTAGTGTAAGAAATTAGACAGAAAGCTGAAAATATTTTCTTCAATATTTCCACTGACTGGTTCCAAGTCCGTATGTTTTAAGTGTTAAATTGCTTTACTTCAGTAAGATTAAATTTCCGTACCGTGAAGTGTTGAATTTGAAAAATTTTACACTTCCGTCAGTAAATAAAAGCAGTTACATTACCACAAAAAGTGGTCATTTTAAATATCGTATTTCAGTTCTACCGGGGTTGAATATTAATTCATAATCTCAGCTTTTTTCATTGAGGTTCTTTTGGAATCTATTTTGTGTCGACATTTTGATTGTACATCAATATTTCGACTTAATTCAACGAATTATACGCTACTTTCCTTTACGTCTATCATATATATCCTGCAGTTCCAGTCGCTTCATGAATTGAAAAGAAAATACCAAATTCTAATACATTAACAACTGTATAATGCGGTCGACCAAAACTTTTCTTTTGAAAAATTTCTCGGTCCAAAACGGAAAAAGTTGTTAAAAGAGGGAAGTCCCCTTAGAATGATTATTTTTAAATCAAGTACATTTTTTTAAAAACACTGAGAAACGTAAATATATAGGCTGTCCAGTGGCAGATTTCAATGTTTGAAAAATTGTAAAAAAAAAACTACACCTCTAATACAAAGTAGGTTTATTTTAACTTTATAAAAACAAATGTGGATTTAATTTTTTAAAAACCAAGTTTTCCAAATGGCGGCCATCTAGTCTGACACACTCTTCGAGTCTAGCACGCATGTTTTCAAAAACGCGTTTGCAGAGCGACTGGGGTATCCTACTGACTTCGGCTCAAATATTTTCTTTCAGTTGTATCACAGTGCTCGGATTTGTTTTGTAAACAACGGATTTTAAATATTTCCATAAGAAAAAGTCACATGGGCTTAAATCGGGTGACCTAGGTGGCCACGGTACGGTACCGTTTTGAGATATGTTTTTTTCTGGAAATAACTGCCGCACTGCATTCATGGACACATTAGCAGTGTGAGCTGTAGCCCCGTCCTGCTGGAACCATATGTTTTGGTTGAAGGATGGACTATTCTGGAGTTCTACTCTGAAAAAGTCATTTAATATCTGGGCATATCTCTCGGAATTCACAGTTACAGTTTGGCCACGTTGATTTTCAAAGAAATAAGGCCCTATGATTGCAGATGCAGACATGGCACACCAGACTGTTACTTAAGGCTTATGTAAAGGCTCTTGATGCATTTGTTTCGGGTTGTGGACATCCCAGTTACGAAATTTCTGCTTTTCACATATCCTCCAATGTGAAAGTGAGCTTCGTCACTAATGAATATGTTGCCCATACGGGTAGCAGTACGAAATCTCAACAATATCACCTCCGCGTAAGTTTTTCTTGATTCAAAGTCAGAATCGTGTAAATCTTGAACAATTTCAATTTTATATGGATGGAACTTGAGCTTTTTTTGCATTATTACCTGTAAAGTTGATTTCGTAATTCCCAATATGGATGAACGTGTACGCAGTGGTAAACGGGGATTTTCAACGACAGAAACCATAACACGCTCGGCATTTTCATCCGTGGCTACCAATGGTGTAGGTCCTGGCCTGGGCCTATTTAATGTTGATCCTGTAACTCTGAACCTTGATACCCATGACTGAATGAGGTTGATTGATGGTCCATCACGTAATCGACGAATACTGTAACGATTATTAAATCGACGGCGTGCTACAGACAGCGTGAAAATCCACTCGAAATGTACGCCTCGACGGCAAAAGCGCGGTGCTCTCCATTCCACTGTTCCATGGCTACTGAAACATCCGCACCGCTTGCGCTTCTAACGACGCCCCCCGAGCCCCTCTTATGTGTTGCGTTCAGAAACTATGTTTGTTTAAACTTTGAAATCTGCTACTAGACACCCTGGATATGTTTACGGTGGCTAATAAAACTTATTACAGCTTAATAATAAAACTTATTTCCGTCTTTGGACAGTAATAAATTATGTAAACTTTTTGGTCGCTAAGTACAGCACACAAGGATGTGTTGCCAAATTTAAAAGATGACGACTAAATTTGTTTTGCACACTCCTAGAATAATCATAAATGAAAACAAAAAACGAAGTTACTAACGATAATAATACCGAGTTTTTGTAAAATTTTCATGCGTTTCTCATTCACATCTCGACAGATTAAGAGAATTCAAGCTATTCACGCCCGGAGTTTATTTTTTTTCCTGGTTTTTTTTCCTTTTGTTCTAAATCGTTGTTATTAATTATATTCTTCTCTACGAGGCAACCCATTTAAACTTTTGCAATATTATCTTCTTTAATTTTAATTTTAATTTTTAAACCCTGTCAGAAATTCTTGAAAAATATTAATATATCGTCCTCAGTGCTAAGAATATCAATAAGTTATAAAGTGTTCAGTCCAAAAATAGCATAATATTGAAGCGTGTGTGGGGTTCGAACGGAAATCTCCCGGAAAATTCAAATTGCAAAAAAATTGTCTGTGAAATGAAAAATATAATAACGATATTTTTAATGTTTATACTGGTCACAACTTTTGATCTAAATAAAAACTCATAATGTAATTTATAATCTCAGGGAATAAATGTCTGCAACATATACTACGAATTACGAATTTTATATTAAAGAATAAAATGAGCTAATTAGTCAGTGATAATCTTGGAATATAATAGTCTAGAATTTAAAATAAAAATTAAAAAAGGAAATTTAGGAGATAATTAACAATAGTGAGCCATTATATTCCTATATCTGTCGATTTGAATGAAATATTTTTTTTTTTAAATATTTTTATCTAATTATATTTCAAGTTGTTAAAGAAAAAAACAATATCGAAAATCATTTTAAGGTTAGTCTCCTTAAAAATGTCATGCATTTACGAATTACTGTCACTATCGTAGAAAAAGTACTCACTAAAATTTAAAACCAACCTGACATCCAAAATTGAAAAATTTTGACTTCCATTAGCTAGGATCTATTGACATTAAGTGATTAAATTATATGTTGAATAACTAATAAATTTCTGTAGCATAAAATAATTTCACTATTGAAATATTTCACACTTCATTCAATAAGGAAAATTAATTACGTGGCAATATAAAAAAAAAACAAATTACAAGTTTATTGGTGCTCTAGAAAATTGGTTGGATTTTGTTACAGCCGACGTATAGACAATTGAAATTTTCACACCCCCATAATCAATTTACTTTCCATTTCCTCACATTAACGCGCTTTTTGTATCACTATAAATGTTTTGTTAAATATTAGAATGGAAAAAAATACCTGATATGTTATATACATAAATGCAATACCAATTCGAGAAAATTTTTATCCACTTATAATTTCATTTCTATTAGACAAATTTCGATACTATTTTCATAATTATATAGTGTGTTTATTTCGGAAAATTTTACTACATAATACTGAAGACATCAGAAGAAAATTCAACGTCGATTTTCCTTGTCTTCAAAATATAACAATTTGAAGCACAACGTAGCGACGACTTATGTAAGTGGTGCAAGGTTAGGGAAAATTCTAAAATAGGGGAGAAAATTAGTAAATTCTAGAGAAGTTGAGAATCTGTTAGGTTGTTTAACTTCTTTACCCCCAAAACATACCAGGTTAGGGTAAGAACCGTTCTAGAAAGTGTGGGAAAATTCGAGAAAGTTTTAAAAAATTCAACACTGAATTTTTCTGACATCAAAACATACAAGTAAAAGTAAAATAATTACGACGCAGTGTTAAGAAACATCATTGATTATGGGGTAAATTTCTAAAAGGTTCTAGAAAATTCAACATTAAACTTTCTTCGCTTTGAAACATATAAGTTAAAAGTAAGAAACATAGCTCGCCCGAAATTTACACCTTTTTTCACAAATTACACAAACATAATAAATTTGACGAACTTACCTTAGAACGATATTGTCTTAAAATGTATTTTCAGCCAATTACAAGGCAGACCAGCGATCGAATTATCTATTAAATAATTCCAATAATGGACTTTGCTGAAAGAATATGCAAATAATCGATTCGGGGAATGTAAGCATAACGCTATCTACTCACAGATTTTCAAGATGGCCAACGAGAAATTCAGGGAGTCTTTAAGAAAATTTTCCCTGGCCGAGTTCACCATTTCCAATAATATGAAATAACGACTCGAGGGATGGTTAGCAACGACAGAAAACTTTGCTCTAAACATTTTCGTCATAGTGTTTACTGACAAATTTCTATCACAATACGATGTCAAGATGCCATAAATCGGAAGGAAATAATAAACCATTCCTTTGCGGAGGACGAAATCCGACAATAACTTTACAAAAACGCCACGTTACGAAGTCAAAACCTGAATTAATATCATTTAATTTAAATATTAAATACATACTGAATTCGTATCATTAAATTTAAATATTAAAAATAATCCACCGAAATCAAGCAACCCTTATGCTTAGCATCCCTTAAAAATCCACATTTTTGCCATTACTGTAGAAAATACGTCACACTTTCCAAGTACGCTGATTAGGTAAAAATAACAATTTAGAATCGGACCTAGTATTCATTTTAATTTCGAACAATCGTCCACTTACGGGCAGAAATCAAATTTTAATTTCAAACCCCGTAAACAATTTATATAAATAACGACGACTCTTTCAATAAACATGTATGATGTCAACTCTATTTACAATTTTAAATTCGACATTCTATTTATGACTTTATTCACTACTACTTTATAATTTTAATTTCCTATACAAGTTTTACAAATAACTGCCCCCACAAGTGCATTTTATACATGTTATACTGGCTTCCAAGCGCATGCCTATATTGTTACATTAATCGGTACTTGCTTACGATTAAATAATTCACATAGTTTTAATAGTACTCGTGTATATAATAATATAAATATAATTTAATATGTAAAATCACTTTTATGAAAGTATATTAATAATTATTAATAGGACGACATAATCAGTTTTGCCACACTTTGCGTGATAAAACCACATCAATATAATTCGATAACGTTCCACAACACCAAATTGAATTAATAAATCTACGATGAAGTCAAAATCTTATACCTATATAAAGCGCGTTTGAATTCTATATTTTAAAAGAATATATTATTGTATATATTTTAAAAGAATATATTATTTAAAAACTATATTTTTAATTACTCATTATCACTTTTACAACAAAATATTCGTGACCGTATTTTAATTATCATTTGATGAGTGCGAACGATGTCAAGTTTTTTAATAACTGAGAAGGAAGAAATAATTATGGCAATTTGAATATATTTCTGGGATATATAGGTAAATTTATACATACGCTTTTAATGAAATACCTTCATTTGTTTGTATAAACGGATTGAAATTTATATTTACACCCACGGGACAGGGACGTAAACATATTCGAACAAACAACAGTTAATTAATATAAATATTCGCAACGGTGTAAAGGAAATTTCGAATAGCCTGCATAAAAGACAAAATTCAGAGGCTTTAAAGTCCTTGGACCTAAGAATAAAGCGAAACTGAACGCCTATGGTGTAAGAATAAATTGATGTCAATGCTTTACATATATTCCGTTAAAGTTTTACGACCTTCATTTATAATTTAATCCAACAGTTATTAATTTAAAGCATCTTCTTTGGATCATTCCTATAAAAATTATAAATATTATTTACGGATATTTTAAGTTAGTGTTAGTTTCTAATTCTTACTTCAGATAAAACACAAACTGAGAGGACAATATTAAAGTTAAAAAGAGAGAGTTGGAATCCATTAGCCCTACGTACTCTTGAAATGTGTTGAAATTATTGGGATTTTGGTTAGGCTTGAATAATCCAATGCGGAGTTCGCTTCTATAAAAGAAAAAACAAATTTTATCGCGAAATAAATAAAATGATATATTATATTGTTATAAGTTTGCGTAAATAAAATATGTAGCGTACCATATTTTTAATTGTAATTTATGAAAATTGTTTAAGAAATTATTTTTCATCTAAGCGATTTAAACTGCATGTGCATTGAGCTAACTCAATACTTTACGTCTAGTGCTTTGATTTAGGTAAAGCACACGACGCTCGCAGGGCTTTGTAGCAAAATCGTTTCCTGACATTTTAATTAGGCACAATTGCGTTTCAAAGTGCATCGGCAGTGTAGTGATAAGTTTGAAAAAACTCTGAACTGTAAAAATCGTTTAATAATGTGATTTTCGTATGTTAGGTGTCGTTTTATAAGTTTATGTAAATCTATTTATTCAGTTGCTATAATGTTAAAAATTTGTTTATAATTTCTTTATTTTTTAAATGTTAACACGAAATAAGGCCCTTTTCAAAGATTATATTTTGTTGTTTACAAACATTAGGATAATTACTACTGGATAATAATAATATATGTATTTGAAAAAATAAATTAAAAAAACAAATAATATTGACCTAAGTACATAAATAAACATAAAAGGGATCTCGTTTAGAATAATCTGTAAAATTCAGCGAATCTATAAATTATCTCTCAAGTGTATATTAAGAGACAGAAATTGTTTTTCAGAGCAATTACTAAAGCTTCATATGTTCCTATTTAGTTTTTGAATTTTGTGTAATTTCTTTGATCGAAAATCATTTGATGTAATTTAATTACCGCCTTGCTTCTATAACCGCCTTCCTTCTATAATTTTAGACTTAACCAAATAAAATTTCAAAGTGTTTCATCTCAATAAATTTTTAGCACGATAATTCTTTTAACGTATTTCTCCATACTCGTAAAATGATAAATTTGGTCTACATGCACAACATTTTTTTTTGTGTGTGGGTATTTCCACTAGGTTTTTATTTAGAATTCTATATAAATGTTACAATCTACTTCCAAAAACATTTTGTCCATCTGTCAGCACGAATGAATTTAATCTGAAAACTAATAAAGTTGTTGATGGCTATTTTATTATATAGGTTATATGTAGTTACCGTGGGATCGGTGTAGTTTTGGTGTCATTATCATATTTCAAACTATTCTGAAGTTACGATGATGAGAAGGTTACGGAAAAAATTAAACGAAATTTGTATAACGCGGATGGTGGATAGCGGCAAGCTTAGAAACAAGCAAAAGCAAGCGAGACCAAGTCGGCACGGAATATAACCGAGAATTTCATTATAAATAAAAAATAATATGTTTGTCTAATAGGAAATAAAGACACTAAAATACTACATTTGTATTACCGATGAAGGTCAAATCGGTATAAAGAAATAAGTAAACGCTTCGATTCAGGCCAATTCAAAAGTAAATATATCTCTCAAAGTTCAAGCAAGATTGGTGCATAGATGATGATGATGGATATATTTATCTTCTCCATAGCAAAACGCCTAGAAACCGAGTGCGTGGAAAAATCAATTTCCTTGTACCCTATACATTTGTAGTACAGGTGTATTTGATTTACACTGTTAAGAAATTTCGAGAAAAACAGTGGCAGATTTTATTTGGTCCAAACTTTCGAAGCAAGGAAAGACAAATTCAAATATTACTATTTACTCTTTTCCGGTGTACTGCGCAATATCCGGCGATGGTACTATGGTATGGTAGTCATATGGTACTGGCACCATTTTTAATAAACTTTCAATTTGTTATTTGGCGATACGGTGATCTGAATAAAAACGAAAGTATGGGGTTAAAAAGTAGCGCAATAGTAAATTACAAATTAGTATCATCCAACAAAATAATTACATTTTATTTATATGCCGAAAAAATGAAAATAGCCACGAAGGCAAAAACGTCTATTCATAAGTCGCTTCTAATTTCATTATTAAGGTAGTTATGACTTTACGATGGTCTTCGAAACAAAAAATTTACCTTTGGAACTATCTGTGATATTACGCAAAGAATAAAATTTTATGTTGTAATTGTATATATTCAATATTTTTAGGTCTCCATGCAAGACATATCCGAAAGGCAATGCTTGTCATTTATTGTAAATTATACACATATTATGTAAATCTAGACTCTAAACAAATAAGATATTTAAAGTTGTGTAAAATTAGCAATGCCAGATAACTAAATTAGCAATGTCAGATAACTTTCTCTAAATTAAACAGAAAAACTTTCAAAATTTACTCTTATATGCATACACTCACTCCATATCAATAAATTCATAATGTTTTTATCGGTAATAGAAATTTAAGTAATTTTTTATTTGTATGTACGTACCTATGTGGTACGTTTTTTAATTGGTATAAATCAGTAAACGTTAATCGGTTTGTAAATCTCGGGGAAACCGGATATTTGCCTGCCATTTTGGTTGTCATATCTCCTTTTTCTCGACTCCCTCTTCCTCTTTCCCTTTGTTTTTCCTAGTTGTGCATGCGACTTCTTTCGCGTGTAATTTGTATTAAAAAAGTTATTAGAATTTTTTTCCCCTCCAAACTCTATGAACATTAAATTTACTAAAAACGCTCATAGATGGCGTTGGTAGCCAAATCCTTTCGAAGGTACACAAACAAAAAAACAATAGGTACATAAATAAAAAAAACAAAAAATCTAACGCAGTTGAGTGTTTTTAGTAGGTAGCACTTAGTTTTACTTAGAAATATTCAATGTATATATTCAGTTTCTTAAAAATTTATTATATGCATAGAATAATAAGATGTCATACATTCAATAAAAACACAAGTATGCGTAAGATATACAAAAATAAATGTTTTATGCGACTTTAAATAAAATTTCCGCACTTGTCAATTGGAGCTAAAATTTGTATAAAAATTTACCAATTCGTTTAAGAACATAGGTACATTGTAGAATAATAAAAGTTTGGTGGCGATGAGATGATCAAATATATTACAAAATTTACCGGAAAATTTCTAAAAAACTGATTAATCTAAATCTTAATGTCTCTTTTAGTGACAAAAACTCACACTTCGTGGCACAATTAATAGGTCCTGGTAAATGTGAATAGAAATAATATATTTCACCATGTAATTCATCTTTTACTGGTGAAAGATATTGCAAAATTTCTAAAATAAAATCAGTTTTTATTCATATATTTTTAGTAATCTTTATAAAACAATTTAATAACGATATTGTTTTCCACAATTTTTACTTTCGTAAGAAGCAACCTTTTCTTTTTGTGAACGTTTTCTTTTCTAGAATTATATAGAATTAAGTTAAAAAAATAATTTTAGAATACTTCTGCCTTGTTCTGCAAACGAGACTCATATAAAATGACTTGTGCAATTAAAATAAAATCGATTGCATTTTTGCCTCCTCTAAAATTTATATTTCAATACATTTAACTGCTAGGTATAAAAGTATATGCAGATTGTGAAGTTTTATCACTGCCAAATTTCAAATTTCTATGTGAAACGATTTCTGAGGCTATAATAGACAAACCTATGGACGAACATTTAAATGATCTTATAAAAATACCCTTTTTTTCTTTTGAGATGTAAAAATGTTTCTCAAATCGGGAGCTACGTATGTTCCGACTATTAGACAAATCAAACTAGGTAACAGCATCACCATGGAAACCCTATAATGTATATCTTTTTGCTTCAAAAGAGCCTTAAAATATTGTCAATAAAATTGATTCCATAAATACGTCTGCACGACAAAACAAGTAGTGCGCTCGGTCCTGGACAACCACTATCAGCCGACAAAGTCATTATTTGCATCATTTGTTAATATTTATATTTTGCGATCTACAGTCTACCCACAGAATTTACCTTTATGTCATTATTTATCCCCTTCATAAGTTCAAATGATATCATAGTCATCTCTGACGACAAAAAAAATATATATTCCTCTAAGAAAATTAGGCAATATCATAATAATATTTTGGTCAAAAAAGTGATGCTGTCCGTCTGATATGGGTACGACTTCGTATTTGAAATGAAGGCTATTTCATTTTATGTACTATATTACAATATAGCACTGTTATTGCAACCCAACCCATTACCTTTATATTGGTATTTGGGGTGCGCCAGTTCGATAATATAACCTATTGGTTTTCGTGACTTGATAAACGAACAGACTCGTAACATAAAACGAAAAAACGTAACATAAAAATATATTTTACAACACAGGCATTCAAATATGGTTATTGAAACTCTTAGAGACATGGAATAATGTGACATGAATATTGACACCATACAGTTGAATACGCTTCTGTAGTTAAGTCTAATACAGTTTTATTGAAAATTTCTTAATTTATTTTATGAAGAATCTTAAAATAAAGAAAAATACAATAATAATTAAATAATAATTACATAGTTCTGTAATATTAGGCAGGATATACTGCCTAATTCCTATAATGTGGATAATTTAAAAGCAGCAATTTTTTTTTAAATTGTCTTGATCATCGAATGACTGAATAAAGGTTTTCTCATCATTTTTGCTATAGCGTTATATTCATTATTTTATCAAATTATTGATCTATACAATATTATTTTATTTCAATAGAGCAAAAATAATTTTCTTTCTTTTCAATAGAGCAAAAACATTTTATATAATACTTGTTGTATTATATAAAATGTTCAAAAGAATTTATTACATGTGCAAGAGCAATTTATACGTATTCCACAATTATTTTATTTACGTTTTTACATAATGTAGTGCAAGAATATTGTAAAACATGTCCACAAAAAGAGTTTCGCACCCCACGTCCATTATCATCGTTATCACGAATGTAAAATTATGGAAATAATAACCTTATTAAATATTTATTTCGAAATTAACGGACAAAACATAAATAACAAATTTATATAAATAATATTATTTTTTAAATAATATTAAAAAAAACAATAATATTATTTTTTTTTAATTTACAATATTTTTACGCCTATGCAAAACGTACTAGTAACCAACTAAGCAGTAAATGTACATGATGAAATATAATACTCGATACTTAACATAACAAGCCATATTAATTTTATTACAAAAATGTCATGCTTTTATAGGCAAAAGAAAGATTAAGAATTAGATTAATTAGTTTTATTAAAATACGTATGGCAGTATTTGACTTGACCACCTAATCCTAACCAAGCATTTAAATATCCTAGAATATTACACATCAAATTAAATGAACATGTGAAATTTTATGCAAATTATACCAACATTTGAAACGTGTAAAAATGTTGTTTGAAGATGCATATAACAAATTTACAAATGGAATTTCAGCTAGTAATTTGAATATTGTTCGCATTTTTGTACAGATTATCTCATTTAAAAGTATGCTAAATTCGTGGCAAATTTTTAATTTATTTTTTGATTCTGCTTATCACCAGATAGACTTCTGTAATATAGTCCCATTTACATTTCTTTAAGATGAGGCGCCAATTCGAAATTCCTTTCAAATTCTTCAAATGATTGTTAAAAGAATTACAGCATTTAAATTAAATTTCAGTTCCTTCCTATGTTAATTATTATACTAAAATATAAAACGTTATGTGCAAAATGTTTGTATGGTAAGCACACATAATTTATAAAAGAGTTATGGATGATTAAAAATATAAATATTTTGTCCATAAAGTTTGGTGCTTATAGTGAAATAACTCTTCAAAAAAGAAATTAAAATTTTATTTAAAAGCTGTAAACGGTCTTTTGATATCATCTGCCATTATTCTTACAGCAGGAGAGGAATTAGCATCAGTGTTCGAATTATTATCACTTGAGTACTAAACCAACACTTCTCTTATAAATGGAAACGATTTTCTCATAGAAGAAGGAATTATATATTCATATAAATAGAAATGTAAGAAATTGCCTTCAAAGTCTTTAAGGTAAATAATATAGTGGCCTAGTGATCGCCATTATTTTTGCGGTTTGCGGTAATATTTATTAGGATACAATTTTTGCAAATATGCTATGAGTTTTATTATTTTCTGTAATGTTTTTTTTTTGCAATTTTACGTATTTTGAACGAAAATAATATAAAATTATTTTGAAATTCTCTTCGACCTACATAACTGAACCAATCGAATCTGGACATTATTCAATCAATAATATATTCTTTTGTTCTATATTTGAAAAAATTAAAATTACCTAAATGATAAATTATGCTGATTGTTATGGAAGTTAAATTTAGAAAGAAAAATAAAAACAACAGTTTCCAATTTTTTTTCAATTATTTGAAAAATGGCGTATTTTTATTTGGCTGATAAGATACATGTGCCGAACCCGACGTTTCTGCCCATATAAGCTGTTATATGTGTACGATTTTAACTTGAATATCCAAGAGAAATTTTAAGTATTGTGTTCGCTGAGAGGCTATTTAAAATTTTTGAACAAGAAAACTCGTTTTCAATTTTAGACCAAAAATTTCATGGAAACTAATATACCATTGGTTGATCTGATGGCGTTAATCTTAATATATAACTGATTAGTCTAATTTCGTGTGATATCAAAATAGTATTTATTAGTGAAAATGGTGGCAGTTTTCTTAAATAAGGATAAATCTAAATTATCCCAAAAATGTTTTTACTATTAACATGAAACGAAACCTAGAGGTAGTTTTTTAATACAGTTCCCCCCTTAACTGTGTCATCGTTAGTATCTGACCAGCAATAAAAGAATGAGTTCACTTGTTCAGATTTTAATGATACTTGAATATACTAAATTGTTTGTTTCACACATGCATTTTAAAGAACATATCATGTTTATAACTTTTTTAAGTTTTTATTGATCTTTTTTTAAGTTTTTACTGCTCTTAGTGTTCATGTGAATATTTACGTTGATGACGTGTACAGAGAATTGTTTTCAAAAAGATAAAGTAATTAAAATAAGAGTTTTGAAATGAAAACTTTATTCAGTGAAACGTGGTACTTGTTTGTTAATGTTGTTCACATCAGTATATCAGACGTTGTACATATCTCTGGGTAATTACTTATATCCGACAATATATTTTTATGAAAATGTGCCTCAATTTTTCCACAAGCCCATTAAAACTCTAAGGAGTTTTAAAATAATTTTGAAAAATATAATTAACATTTACTTACGAGCAGATACTTATAATTTGGTAAGGAAAGTTACCGCCGATCATCTACGATACGTGTGCCCCTTGTCCAAAAGGGTTGTATTTCTGGCTTAAAGAAATGGATGATTCAAACAAAACACGTGTTCAAAATTTATCCTTATTTTGTTATAGTGATTTTTAAAATGATACGACATGGTATAAAGGCTAATAACAAAATTTTATGTTGTGTGTTAGAACCATATGAATATTTAATATATTTAACATCATGTTTTTTCAAGCATTTTTTGTTTGACTTAAAAATGCATTCAAGTGGTATACCCATATGCTAATTATGGCACTCCACGTCTTAAATCCTAATTTTTATAGTTTAAGAGAGTATAAAGAAGAAAAAAAGAAATATCAATAAAATAAAATAAATTCAAAAAATTAATGGGTTCCATAAATTAATACGATTAATAAATTATGTAATTAAAAAATAACATGAAAATAGAATAAGATTGATGTTGCTACTTGTAAATATTTTCAACCACTTTGCGATTTAACATCAAGAAGTATCTAAATAACAATTTCAAATTATGAAAATATTGTCGGCATTTAAGACCATTATACCAAAAATATTTAAATTTTATAGACATTATTTATTTTATTATTTTTTTAATATATCCTAAAATATAAAAATGATTATCTAAATCTTCAAATTACTATCTAACCAAAGTTTTCATGAATTTTACTTAAAAACACCTAGCGTTAAAATATTTAAATCTAAACAAAAATACAAGTCAGTTTTTAATGGTGGTAGTTAGTTTTTATTCAATACTAATATATTACTAGCAAAAAGAGTAAATTTTAGCAGCGAAAATATTTTATACTACAGAAATTACGTAGCCAAAAATTACTCAAATATCGTCGAAAAATTTTAGAATTCAATTTAATCATTAAAAAAAAATATTTATCGGCATCCTTATGGGGCCTGATAAAAACTGCCATTTGTGTGGCTTATTTGATGTATTGTCTACTATCACACTATATACTCGTATACATTCATATATAAATGTACATCACATGAAGTATAGTCGTTCAAAGTGCTGTCCCGTGTTGGTATTATCAATCATCTTTAATAACAAATCGCGTTCACGTACGCAAGTTGTTTTGCTCAATAATGAGCTGTCAATATTTATTATTTCTCATGGAACTTAACGTTGTATTTCGTTTTGTAATAATTGAATATTGGGCGCAAAATTGGGCAACATAATGATTAATTGTTAGGTCTGCCTATCAGAATTATTATACAAAATATTGTATTCTATATTAA
Source organism: Druceiella hillmani (assembly GCA_039881145.1). Lineage (NCBI taxonomy): Eukaryota > Metazoa > Arthropoda > Insecta > Lepidoptera > Hepialidae > Druceiella > Druceiella hillmani. The sequence goes on along the minus strand of JAYKKI010000007.1, from coordinate 14,951,257 downwards.
AACATAAGTAGTTTATTTTTGTTTCTTAAGTTTAAGTATATATGAAAAAGCATTTGGTGATAATATGCTCGAGTCGACATAATTTACCCGTATGTACGTTTGTATACAGATTGAAGTGTGGTATCCTACCATGGTATAAAAGCATAAAATTATATATACTGGCTTTAGATATATTAACTTTTGATCACTATTCCATCTCAACAGATTGAAATAAAGCTGAAAAGTTAAAAAAAAATTGTTTTCATTAGTTTTAATATTTGATTTTAAAATACATGTTTTCTGACTCTCTTTTTCTAATTATGAAATATCTTCATTTTGTTTTTAAAACTTTACTACTTTAAGCTTTAATAAATTGAACACGATAAAGAAATATCGAAATATTTAACTCTGCAATTCTACAAAAAATATATGGAGAAGTTTATTTTTTAATCATAAAATGCGTCAATAAGTCGGTAACTAAATTTACCTTTTTTATTGAATTGGAATGTTAAATGATATAGAAACGTTTAATATAAATCATGCAGATGATTTTTTTGGAATATGTGAACTCAATATTTGTCCACAACTCTAAAAGTTTCTCACACTTTTCCATTAGAGTTCCCTTTTCCCTGTCCAAAGTTACAAAGTGACATAGTAATTGGCAGCGGATGGAGTAGAAAGAGACTAATTTTTTTAAAACTCGACATCAGCCAATATACTATGGGTTGGTAGGCATAACAAATATGTTTCAGGTTAATGGAAATTTATTAAGTTATTGATTATAAAAGATAGAGGTTTCTTAGGCATGGAAATTCAATGACAAATAAAATTTTACTCATATATTTAATTTAGGACGTCTGCATATAATCTTGATTTCAATTCCACAGGATAGTTCAATGAAGGAAATTATATTTATAACCATCTGAACGATAAAATGTCACTCTCTACTTTTATATTCAAATATGTTTATACCCCTTCCGATTAATTATGTACTCTACCAATCCTCCGAGCCAGTATCTAAAGTGTATTATTGCGTTTGGTCCAACTTAGTTTTGCTTCTGCTTAGCATAATAATAAATGATCTGAATAATAATGATTCAATTGCTTACTATTGATCATTCCTTGCAAACAGAATGAAATTAAACCGCTTGCGTGACTATGAAACATATCAAAGGGAATTCGTCCAATATATGAATAAATTACAATGAACATGTTTTATTCACGTGTTACCAGAAAATTGTTCCATAGTGTGGACAGTGATGTAAGTCTATATGGTCATTTTATGAATATTCCTGGAAGGCTATAGAGTTATTCATATTGATGAAATCGAAGGTACAGGTGTTGAATTTGGTTATCATTTAAGTTTCGTAATAACGTTTTAACCTCAGACTTACTTCAGAAAAATTGGAAGTTTTACGCTCATGATTAAAAAAATTAATGACTGGAAAGTTGTATAATTTTATAATATGGCCTGCAATTCCACTGCAATGAATATGCAATTAAAAATGATCAAGAGTGTGTACGGGATTTTAAAAATGATTTAAAACCGGTTCGTTAAGTGGGAGTAATTTTTATTTGTATCAAATACGAATGGAAAATTATTTTTCAATATGTTTAAAGCTTTAACGCCATTAATTTGGAATAATACAGTTGATGTAGTTAAGTTGGAATAAATTGGGTTGGATTTCGCTGGGTTGGGTTGGGTCGGTTGCATTTGGTTGGGTTCAGTCCGATTGGGTTGGACTGCATTGGACTGGGCAGGATTAAGTTAGGTTAGGTTGGGTTTGCTTTGAATTTGGGTTATTGTGTGTGTGTGTGTGTGTGTATGTGTGTGAGTGTGTATGTATAAAAAAACTACTGTATTACTCTGTTTTAATATAAATTAGTACTAGATACATCAAATTTACAAAATCATGTAAAATTAGAAATGTATATAAACAAATAAAGAACAATGGTTGTGCATATGTACATATAGACAAATGTAAAGTTTGAAATATAAAATTTGCAAGTGAAACTTAAACTTAATAAAAATTACACATATACTTTGTAAATTTAGAAGAGAAGTTACTGAACTCAGAATAGTAATCATATAATCCTAGCAGGTATTAGGAACTAAAATCTGTCAAGAAAAACTAATGAGGGTGAGTAACGAAATATTTAGTCTTAGGTATATAGTCCGTAATTATGTCTCTTTTACTTATTTCGTTAATATCGAGAGTCTATTAGTCACTATCTATTTGTGCGGATAACTCATCAAGGGATATCTCAAGAATCATCCACGCGGTTCTACCAACTCAGCATTAATTATACAAGTTTCTTTACGTAAGATAGTCTATATGATGGATACGAACATATTGGACGATTGTAAATATAAATTATGTAAAAATAACCTTTGAAAACCAAAACGCGTTACGCAGGAAAGATTATATTACGCTATCCTTCGCGTTAAGTAGAAGGTTTGCTCTCATTGTTAACATGTCCAATTGATAATGACAGTTTTATAAAGAATGAATTCCTGTATATAAAATGTTACTTAAAAATGTGAAAGTGGATTTGTGTATTTATTTGTTTTCCTAATCTTTACGCGGCAATTACTGAACTGATCTCCATGAATTATCTCACAATGGATTATGATACATGAGAAAGATATTTATTTTATTTCCATTAAATTAAATTAAAAGATTTAATTCTTTTGACAACATATTCACACTATGAGGGATCAAATCGCAAGTGGTTTAGTAAGTTTTATATATATATATATATATATATATATACATACACACACATATATATATATATATATATATATATATATATATGTGTGTGTGTGTGTGTACGTATGTATTTACACATTTAGAAATATTAATATAATCTTTTTGATACTCTTTGTTCGTTTTAAGTTACTTTATTTCGTATTTCTTTATTCTCTTTCTTACTACTACCAGAAGATAGACTCTTCGACTGACTTTATTGCTATTTTCCTTCCAATCAATCTAAATATTATAATGAATTAGTATATATATTTGGTCTGTAAATTAAACCTGTTACACTAATCGATAATTTTAGTAATTCGCTCAATAATTAAAAGAGTTATAGAACATTTGTACTGAGTCTATGCCAAACGTATTGAAGGTGTGCAGGCAGGTGTTTTTTAATATTATTTTTGGAATGTCAGAAACTTTGAAAAAAAATACGCATTGTCTTTTTTACATTACTAAATGATATAATAACCAATGAAACAGAGGCCGATAGAGAATGTATTTTCTTAGTATCTTCTGTACATTTGGTAATTATATCTTATATTGATATGACGACATCTCACCCTGCAGGTGAGGCTAGCATGTTCAATGTCTTTGTCTTCATGTAGCGCAAAACCTAAGCCAAATATCACTGTAAATATAAATATCCAAGAACAATATTTAAATTTTTTTGAGTCAAAATTAGAGTCAAATTCCATAGCTATACATATAACGAAAAGTGGAATTAGCATGTCCATACATTGAATTCATTTATGATAAATAAATCAAGGGATATAATGAAAGTAATAGAACAAACCAATTTAGTTTTTAGAATTTTTGTCCATTTTTTTGAACACGCTTCACTTAGAAAGTACTTACGCGAACCCAAAATAACCCTTACCAAAATCAAAGCAAACCCGTACCGACTCAAAACAACCCGACCCTATCTAAAGTTAACTCAACCCAACCAAAAATAATACAATTCAGCCAAATCCAACTCAATCAAAAAAAAACAACTCAATCCACCCAAAGTAAATCCAATACGACCCTACGTAAGCTACCCAAAGAGTCAGTCAAGAGAGAAGTCTTAGCTTAGATTACAAATAATATATGTATATAAGATACTGATGAAATAGAAAATAGTTTTTTTTAAGTTCACATGGTGGAATATAGAATATAGTTAACAACTTCTAATGTTTATAGGTTAGAAAAATTCCTGATTAAAAATTTCATTAAAGAAAAACTTAATCACTGAATAAGGTTATATACTAAAGTTACAGCGTACAGTTTTGTTTGACTCTCACATCCCAAACTTTATGAATTCAAATTTTGTTCTAGGTAAGACTTTTTTGAATATACCTGGTTTATACAAATTTATATTTAATATCTATATGTTTGTATCTCCGCCATCCCGTTAACGCACTTCCTTTATAAATATTTGTAGCTTCAACTTTTTGATTCAACTCATCTAGGTTACACAATAATTCTTTTCTGTGGACATCTTTCTACATAACACTGAAACCTCGAAACAATTTTTGGTCTCAGAGTGATGTTGAAATGTGTCAGACTCTTTAATCTATTATTAGATAAATATAAACCCTGACATGTCGAGGACTCATTCAGAACTGTGACTTTCATCGGAGACCGCAGCCATACAAATGAATAGTGATTGATGTTTCTACAATATTCGATTCTTTACCCTTCGATTTAATTTTCTCAACTTCTCTTTTTGGTGATAAATTACTTTTCCCAGCCGAGCATGTTCCTACGATTTATATTTGCTTTTTTTCTAGACCACACCTTTTCTGCAGTTCTATGTTCCAGTGTTTGTGTTGGAGCTTTATTAGCTAGATAGGCGGCCCATATTTCTTTCACTCAGCCTCACTCAGAGTTCTCTTCATTTATTCCACTATTCCTTTTGTTCTGGTGTATAAGGATTAGTCGTATGAAGTTTAATGCTAGCCTTCTTCATGAACCTAGAGGATTCTTTATTTATTTATTTGAGCTTGTTGTCTGAGACGTTTAATGATATTTTTCGTGGGATTTTTAACTTGGTTCTTACTTTTTTAATTTTTCTTATCTTCTTTGTACAAAATCAAGTAAAAATATTTTTTAAAACGTGATCTATGAATAATGAAAAGCACCTCTCTCCAGCAAACGATGAAAATTTCCATCGAACCATAAATATTCCAGTGCAATAATGCGAGAACTTTTTATGGTTTTCCTAACCTTTATCAAGCCCGTTATTTTTTCTTCTAGTCTTCTATAGACTTAGGGTAATTATCCTTTTAGAATAACTTCTTGCTGTCAGAATTGTCTATGATTTTTTCTAGGTTGTTGAAATTTAAATGACAGCTATATAGCCACGTCGCTGGTGCCCCAAGAATATTAATATTTGTCAACGTCAGATATGTATCTAATTTTATTAATATATGTACACACACGCGCACGCATGTACGCACGAACGTACGCACGCGCGCATACACAAGCACGCACGCACACGCACACGCAAACGCACATGCACACGTACAGGCGCGCGCACACGTACTCGCACACACTCATGCACACGCACACACTCACACATACACAAATACACACACACACACACACACACATATATATATATATATATATTCAATATGTCAATGTACCGTCAATATCAAAACTACTTCTTTATTCTGCAAACATTCTGGTACCGAAGCGATTTTCAAGTTTGTCAAGTTCATATGTGGAAATTATTTCGAATCCAACCCTACTAAGTGAAAAGTATTTCAAAATCCCACTTTTAAAGAATCCTATTAGTCAATAGCAGCTAAACGACCTTGTCAGAAATTTAGGTTTTACCACATAAAATCCGAAGTATTTGCATCGAGATTAAAACCGTTGAACCTTTTACGCACAATTCGTAACGTAATGTTTATACAAAAAAGGATAATTTAGTTTTCTGTAACAATACTCATGGTCTAATTAGAATAGTAGAGACTCTTCACTGATGCATCAAATTCAAGTCTGAAGGCTGTTTTATTATATAAACGCGATATACATAATTCTTTGCCTGTAGCGTATGATATATGTTGCCTCCGCTCACTTAAAAGAAACTTATCATATTTTTAAACTATTTCTGAAAAAAATTAAATACACAACGCACAAACGGTACATATATGCTATTGGCTTCAATTTTACAATTGTAAACTAGATATACAAAATATTTTTATTTCTTTTATAAGTAGGACAGCAGAACGCTTTCATAACATTACGTAAAACAAAATTGACCGCAAACAACACAGAAGAGCATATGCTCTTGGTTAGAAAAATTTAAAAAAAATAACCATTAGTACCACCGGAAAAATCTATTGTACCATCACTGTATATCAAACTTGAATTTAATTTATAAGTTCTTAAAAGCATTACGTAAGAATGAACCAGAATCTGAGTTTCTAAAAAAAATCTTATGCGAAGTGATGCCAAAATTAAAGAAGGAACTTTTGTAAAGCTTGATAAGGAAAAAATCGATGATGCCCTTTTTCTCCACATGCGGTTGTACAGAAAAAGAAGCATAGCTAGCTTTTATCATTGTCACAAAAAAATTTCTATGTAATCAAAATTTACAAGGTATCCATGAAAAAATAAAATTAATGCTGTATACCCATTATAAACTTGGATGTAATAGGTTGTTAAAAATTCATTTTGTATGGTCTCATTAAAGCTTTTTTTTTTAAAATATGGGCTAAGTTAGCGACAAAACTGGCAAACATTTTATTAAGAAATAGCAAAGCTTGAAAAGGATAGTCAGCGTAAATGGGAACCAGCTATGCCTGCAGATATTTGTTTGTGTCTTCAAAAAGGTACTACGAGAACTAAATACAAGAGGAAAGCCAATTTTTTCAAAAAATATCAGTTTTTTAACGAAAAATAAAAGTTTTATATTGCTTACAAAGAATATAAATAAGGACATTGTATACGAAAAATAAATGAAATAATATTTAATATATTAGGCGTTTATTTTATAGAAATTAATTCGTGGTAAAGAACTTAAATTCATTTGTGGTAAATAACTTAAAGAAAGTAGAAATAATACTACATCACGTAGTTTCATTTAATTGTGGAATAATATTATTATTAACCACGAAGATAATGCATGTAGAAAACCACTCTGCTCAAAGGCGTACACAAATATTTTGACATAGATGTACTAGGATAATTTATATTTTCTAGTAGCACAAATATGGAAATAAATTCTTCTGTAGCCATTTTATACATTTTAGTTCACCATGCTTATAACAAGGGACTTTTTTGCAAGCTTCGTAGATGATTTATCGATTTTTTTTCATATATTCCTAACATTTTAAACTAACTCTCCCTATGCAGCAGTTATTCGCAAATTAACATGGTCTGCACAAACGTAATCATTTAAATAACTTGACACGAAAGCAATAGAAACGATACAGTTTCCTATTAGCAAGTATCTGATGGAAATTTAAGTTAAAGATCATAAATATCTCCGTGATGAGTTGTACAGTTAACGGTTGAAAGTTGAAAGTAGTTTGCTATTAGAGTCCTTGAGAGCAGATCTACTACACTACCTTTTTTTTAGTTTCCAATTAATTTTTTTTGGAGCTGTGTTTTTAATTTTTTAAGTATTTTTTTTTATTATATGTATATCTTTAATTACTATCAGCAATTATTTAAATTTAATATTTTTTTCCAAACCACAAAAGTAAAACAAGAATCTTGCTAAGGCAAGGAAAAGGCAGTTATAATATTTCCTAGAATTAAAATTATCATTCAAAACTCTGATGTATTCTTCTATATCACCTCACATGCGGCTCGTCGCTTCCTCACTCCCCCGTAATGTGCGCGAGCGGCTCACTGAGATGTAAGTATTTACTGGCAAATATTTATTACTTGTTGTTGTTATTACAATAATTTTGTAAACTAATTTTGGTTTGCTATCATAAATAATACATGAAAATTATCAAGAAGTTTTTTTTAATATTTTCTCTTTTTATTCTTTATTAGTCACGTTCACGTCACGTTCACGTATTATTAAACATTTTAAGGAACCCCTAAATGGGCTCTTGACGATGATATTCCACTTTTTGTAATAAATATATGTCTTTTGTGGAAAGCAAATTTAAATAACACGCATTAGGATTTTGAATTTATTTGAGCGATATATCGCTTATTATTCAGAAAAATTTCCTTTATAAAAGTCACCACCCAAAATCCGAACGTAGAAACTTTCTACTGCTTTTTTGTTCACAATATAGATCTTACAATAATACCTAATTATGACCAATATCAACATGAGCCAACGTAGTTTCAGAATCGTTTATTGCCATTATCATAGTAAATTATTTCATATTATAATCTTATAAATATGTACAAATAAAATAATGTCGTCTATTCGTAGACCTCTTTTTAATCCCTTATGTGGGATAAAACCTAATGCAAATCGTATACGATTTAAAAAAAATTTAAATACAAAATACGGACAAATTGTAATAAAAATATACTTAATTACTGTATCCTGCGAGATTAAAATGAACTCATACTATTTAAATGAACTCATACTTATAAAGTATGAAAATATTTGTATTATCTATTTAATAATTATATTATTAAATAGACAATACAAATATTTTCATACTATAATCTATAATCTTATAAAGATTTAAATTAAACCGTGAATTATATTAATAAACTAATATATGTGTGTGTATATATATATATATATATATATATATACATATATTTATATATATATATATATATATATATATATATATATATATATATATATGTATATATATATATATATATATATATATATATATATATATATATATATATATATATATAGGTTAAAAGATAAGTTATATCCAATTATTACGAGAGGAGAGAAAATATTTTTTTACATTTTCTGAAATCACGCGAATAACGCCATGGGAAAAGGTATTAACATTTACAAAATATAGTACAATATATATAACACATACACATAGTATCTAAACACTGTTTAAATCTATTTTGGTGCAATACTCAATAACAATTAGCATATACTACTTCACCTCGTCAAGGCCCAACTATTTTATTAATATTTTGTGCGATAATGAACTATTAAAAAGGGTAGCCTCGTGAAACTCTCCTAATAGAAAACTAATTATAAGATAAGTAATAACAAGTAAAAACATGAAATTTAAAACCGCAGTTAATTAAGGCACGTAGTCACAACATGCGCAGTTATAAAGGAGCACCCAAAATTGGCAACATGTCATTAAATATTCCATCATTTCTTTGGGTAATGAGATACACGTGTGTTAAATAAACAACCCCTTTCTATACGCTTCGCTGCTTGTCGACTCGTTGTTTATTCTGATTTTCTTTATTTTAATTTTTATGACAATTTTCTATTTGATTTGAATATCACAATAAAACATGGGAATCGGAAAAAGGACTATGTAGATTTCCAATTAAAATCTAAATTAATTCTCAAAGCATTACTTATGAATTACTAAGGAACGTGCGTAAGTGTGTTGCGGGCGTGCGTGCGAACGAGAGTCAGTACGTATGTGAGTGCGTGCATGCGAGCGTAGTGAGTGCGTGATGCGCGGGAATGATCTCGTGCTGCGTGGGGGCACGTGCGTACGAAGAAGCATGCGTGTGAGGGCGCGCGAGCGCTTGTGCGCTTGCGGGAGTGCCTGCATGCGTGCATTCGTGTGTACACCCGCATGGGTGCACTTGCAGACGAGAGTGTTAAATACAAATATAAAAACAAATACAATTTTGTTTTACGTGAAGTATATTTATGTTCTTCATAATCTCATTTTCAATTAGTGTTTAATTTTAAACCGAACAAACAGAGAAACAGTACACCCACACTATCACTATATTCACGTTTGAGTTAATATGTTAAAAACAACTTCATTTAATACACTGCTATGAAGTTATTTATAAGAATTTCTTACATATTTAAATCAGAACACACGCAATTTACCACCATTGACAATTTTACTCTTTGATCGTTATTAAATGAAAGAATATAGATTAAAAACAATATGCTTAACGATACAATTTTGGCTCGCAATTATTTTAAAGATAGTAGAAATAATACTACATCACGTAGTTTCATTTAATTGTGACTAAAAATTGCTTAAAAAATATTTTTCATATTCACTTTATTTTTTCCACAAGCTGCTTGTTAACCTTTTTCCCACTTAAGTGCTATTCTTAGTGACACTAAATACTTAATTACACAAAGACAAATTTATATAAACAAATTCTTTCTTTCTGATTTTTGATCAGACTAATATAAAATTTCAGTCCCAAATGAAATCCGCAAATAAGTCACAAGCATCAAGCTGAAAAATGGAAATAGTATTTCACACATGAATATTGTATAATAACCTGAACAACGGCGTTACTTACCCGAAGTTGAAGCCTTTGCTTCACTTTATATATTAATATGATTTTTGTTCACATTAGGCGAACACTTTGAAGGATATGATCCGTTGACTAGGTACCTAATTAATATCTAATTTAATCTGTGTCGACATAGATAACTTATATGAGTCATATTTATTTACATTTTACTTGTATGATGCTACATATTTTTGGTTCAGTTTTTAAAGAAAATAATATACTATCTAAGAAATTCTAGCAGCGTAGGAAGATAAGGTATGAATTAAAGTAGTAAATATTACAGGTTTATTTAAAATTTTTAAAAGTAGATTTAATATTTCAGTGTTGTGATTGAAACATTAAGACAATAATTTTATCGCATGTGATTAATGTTTAGAATTCTCTGAAATATTGTATTATAAATAAAATAAGTAAGAAATATACTATGGATTTAGGTAGTGACAGTTCGTTAATGAGGGAAGGGATTGCTAGAATCTTAGGATTATCGCGTATCCCGACGGATATCATATTAGCTGGATTCAATCATTTGTTTATCATCCCAATAGCTTCTACCAAAGAGTCAATTATTATCGATGATATAAATTTCAAAACTAATTTTCGTGTAGTTGAAGACAAGTAATTGTTACGAAAAATATTAATTGGAAGTACACTTAAAGAAATTGAGACAATTCCTGAACTTGGGGAATCTATCGGGGACTCAATAGTCACTTAATATAGAGTTTCTTTGTCACTTAACGTAGAGCAAAAAGCAAGACTAGGTGCGTCAAAAGGTGTGTCAAAAGACGCGGCAATGAAAATAGAATTAAATAGTTATATGCCTATTTTTTGTCGACTGTATCGACTATCCTTAGCAGAATGTGTGAAAGTAAAAGGAATTGTTAATGAGCTGAAAATAAATGGTATTATTCGTGATTGTAAATCGCCATAAGCTAAACCAATATTGTTAGTTCATATAAAGAATGGAGAACCGCGTATGTGTATCAATTATACAGCTAAATAAATTTTCGTTTTACCGTTAATTAAACATTGACGATCAAATTGATCAATTAAAGGATAAAAAATTCTATAATACTATCAACATGAGATTAGGGATTAGACCACAATCTACTGAGAACACTGCATTTATCACACTTGATGGATATTTCGATTGTCCTATGACTGCCTTATGACTGCCTACCGGTTCGGTAAACACACCGGAGGAATATCAGAATAATATGAACCCTATATTTCGTGATATAGTCAGATTTTAATTATTCCCGTTTAGATGCCTTATATATAGAAGAAATGTTTTGTAAATTAGGAGCTTTCCTACAACGAATGGGAAAATATAGTTTAACATTTACTTAGGTAAATAAATATTTTTTGAAGAGAAATTCGACGAAATATTTAGGTACGAAGATATCCACACAGGGAGTGTCATTAGGACGAGAAAAGATAGGAGCAGTTTCAAAAACCCGCAGAAGCAAGGAATGTGGCAGAATTAAGGAAATTTTTGGGACTGGCATTTCCGCAAATACATTATGAATTATACTCAGAAGGTAGCACCACTTTTTAATCTACTCAAAGAAAAGTAGGATGGGTCTGGGAAAATAAACACTCGTAGATCATACAAGAAATTAACGACATTTTATGTAGTCGACCTATACTGGCAAGTTTTGATCCCGACTTAGCGACCGAACTACTTATGCAAGCCCCTGTAGGTCTAGGAACTATGCTAATTCAGAAGGAAAATAATTGCGTCTTACATTAGAAAAACAACAGCTGTTTATGAAAATGACTATTATTATCATTTAGAAATGCTTGTTGTCGTTGCAGCTTTGAAGATGTGGCGTTTATACCTGTTGGAATTTAAGTTCGTATATAGTACGGCCCTTATGACTGTAGAAAAAAAAATGTACTACTTATGGTTGCTCGATTGTGGTTATAACTTCAGGAATACAATTTTGAACTTGTGCATCGACTTAGTATGCAATTTCAACATGTCGACTATTTGAGTTGAAATCCGGTTGAAAATATTTAGTCTCTGGTAGTAGATTTTACCGAGTCCGAGTGGATAAAAACTGTACAATTACAGGACGATAAGGTTAGAATTAATCCAAAAATATTAGAATTCAGTGAGATTGAGCCTAAAATCAAGCATTAATTTGATCAATATGATTTAAGAAATGCAGTATTATTTCGAAGAATAGGAAATGGGAATAAATGGATTGTACATAGAGCATGTAGATGTAGTGAGTCATGAAATTCTGTTATGACATCTAGGGATGTTTTGCCTTCGATCGTAAGGCAAAAAGAATGTATTATTATAGTTCAAAAATGTTTTCTGAGTTTTTTTACAAACAAAAATAAATACTTTACCTAACTGAAGTAGCGTATAGTGGTCTCGCACTTAAAGTAATGCTCGAATGTACTTGATGAAATTTAATAATAAGCATAACTTTTTAAATCATTTTTCAAATTAAAAACTGTGGCACGTTATATGTGAAATTGAAAACTATTTACTCAAAAATATTCTTGATTGTTTTTTCAACGTTTTCGTATTACTAGTTTCTCCTGAACAAAATGTTATATCATATTTCATTTTCAGTAAAAAATATAATATAAAAAATTTATTTCTCATAAAAAAACTAATTAAATTGCTTATCAAGATGCATTTGCCTTAGATTATCAATAAAGAGTGCTCATGAATATCAATAACTTAATTAATGGTTATTGCTTTCGAAGCCCAGCTACAAAAATAAATACAAAAATAACCAAAACTTTCAAAATATCATTTCAGCACTATATTACAAAAAACACAAAAATGAGATTGTATTTAAAGAGACGGTATGAGCAGTATTTACTCCGTTGTTATCTAGCGTGGTTCCGATTATGATATTGAGTGTATTCTTAATGTTTACAGTTTAGAAAACAACTTAAGTTGAGTGATGGATAACCAAAGAGGAAAAAAAAATTAGGTTGTATATTAATACTTTCAAATCTATCCACCTAATAACCAAGCAGAAATAAACAAACCATCTCGCATACGAATAATGAATATGAGCAATAAAATTGAAAATTTAAAGTGTTTGTATCATGTTGCTTCTAGAACGACCGTAACAACTTGTGAGCATAAACACTCGAGCAATACAAATTAATCTTTCAACTCCAACAGTATTTACTTACTTATTAGTATTTTACCTTTCCCTTGAGTTGAAATTCTTGTTTTGAGAAATTTCCACAATAAAAAAGGACGCATTTACTCTTGCGTGTAATCTCTCAATCTGACGCCTGAATTTTAATCACAGAGCTGACCGCTACTGCAATCAACATTATCTGCCTAAATCCGTTCATTTACTTTCAGCTTGGAAACTGAAAAAAGCTACGATCTGTTTCTTTTTCCATTATGACACGCATAATAAATATAAAAATCGTGCATTTATGAGACGCATAATAAATATAAAAATTCCGACACACAAAAAAAAAATGTCGCATTTGACTTTACTGAAATGAAATAAACTCATTAAATATAGCAGGTTATTACGAATCAAAATACATTTCTTTTGTGTGACCGCTACACACAAGGGTCTTTTATATTAACGGTGAGATATTTTTATTCATTATAATATTTCGTGTAAACAAAACATAGGTCGTGATGCGAAAGGTATTTTTATGTGACGAGATAGGAAATTTATTGAAAAACGTGTGGAAATGAAAGCTGCGATTGCTGTTATTGAAATGAAACGACGTGTTCAGCTGTTATTCCCAATGTGGAAATATTTCCTTTAGTAAAATCTTGAATTCAAAAAAATTACTAATCAAAATTACAATATACATGAGAGTAAACATAGATGGCGTCGGTAATAACATCTATCTGTTCTTTTCTACCTCAATACGACAGTTACAATGTACATGGAAGTAAACATAAATGAACTTAGCAATGATAGCTCTCTGTTATAATGTTTTGATTAATATTATTAACACTCCCACTATCGAAATATTTTACAGATTCAATGATCAATAATCTCATAAATTGATGATGTTTAACTAAGTTTTTCATTCACATGTCTGATGGTATATCAACTATTGGCAAATAGTGACCTTGAACAAATTTATCTAAAATTACTTCTCTACAATAATCACAAGGAATATCAACATACTTCATTCTGTTGTGAAACACTAGAGTTACCAAAAGACTTTGGTGCATTTCGATAAACATTACAGATATTAATAGTGCACAATTTTTAGGAATCTCATGTTACAAGTTTCGAAGGTATATATCATCATTTCAAGCCTTTGAGATTGCCGTATACTCTGCCTCAGTTCTAGAAAGTGCTAGAGGTTTTATATCTTGCATCTATAAGGTATGATAGAGCCTGATAACACAAAAGAGAAACCCGCGTGTAATTTTCTATTTACGCAATTATTTGCCCAATCGTCATCAAAATAAAGTTTAATTTTATTATTTCTACTTTTCAAATATTTTGAATTAAATCTAGTAGTGTTTTTTTTAATATTCTCTTTTCGTGTAACTAATGTTAACTTCTATGATCAATAAACCTTTCTTGACTCAAGTAATGACATTATTTTCTTTTTCAATAACAAGACGATAATTGCGAGACTCGGAATACACGAAACACTTTTGATTATCAGGTCGAATTTGCATTCATATTTGCAAGCCGTAATCTTTTCATTACACAAACATAAAATAAACACTTTTTTTCATTTGTAACAATTATCTCTTTAGTAAAATCTTCGTACAAAGCATTTTATGAAGATTTTACTAAAAAGCATATCTAACAAATTTGATTTAATGATACCGTCATAATTGATATCCCACAATTTTAGATTCCTATTATCACAGGCAAAAATTTGTCCATCAGTGCAGCTAATAACAATGAACTGATCTACTCATCACTTACGTTGAATCCTGTTCCTACCTATTTCTTATTTCTAACCAGTTTAGACTGTTTCAGTAACATATAAAATCATTGAGATTAAATTTTCAGAACGAATTAGTATTAAATTGTCGAATAGCGTGGAAAGGAGGAAATAGTTCTTAATATTAATAATTTAAAATAATTGTTGTGAAAGGACTGCTCTTTAAACGGTCTAAGTGTGAATTATTGTAAAGATTAACTTATATTTTAAATTATGTTAAATAAACAGATAATTATTTTTTCATATTATACTCGTACAATAACCCTGAATCGTCAATAACTTATAAGTGTTCCCATTTTTGTCGATGGTAACTAGAAAATAATCAGAAATAACGCAAAATACTTTCCTGCGAAAATATAAGGACGCAAAATTTGAATAATTTACATTTCGTGCGAATCGACCGTCAAATCTCACACTATTTGTAGTCTATAGACAGTAATTGGGTTCAAACAATTAAAAGCATACTTTCCTAAATCTTCCAAATGTTTCATATTAAAACAATATCTAAGTCGCTGAATTATCTTTACATTACTCGGTATATTATTTAATGATGCGTGGGTTAAAGGAGTATTGGTATTAAATAATTATGATGTGTATCGAGTATGTTAAAAAAAGAAACTAAAAATTAGTGGGATTTTACAATGTGCAAAATTAAGAAAAAAAGATTTATTTGAAAGTTGACTAAATCTAATTATGAGAACTTCTGTTTTATAAAATGCAGGTATCTTTCTTTTCAAATATTTTATTTTGATACATGGGACAATTTCTGTAATAAAACATTATTACTGCTTATATATTTTTGCTAATAAATTGAAAATTGAAGGAAAGGAAAGCATATAAGGTCGTTAATTACAGATAAACTTAAAAATAATTGTAAATTAATGGTAATACACTGATATACATTGAATCTCCGATTTTGATGAAGATGTTACATATCTTTAGTTTTTTCGAAAAATATTGCTTTCTATCCATATTCTATTTTCAAAATTTTGTGGTTTTTTTCATTTCAAAATATCATATATTTTGAGAGTTGAGATATTCTTCATTAATATTTTCATTGGCGGATTCCATAAGTTCACTAAATATTAAATTTTGGTAAGGTGAAACAAACTAAATTTTAAACAATTTTACATTTTTTTCAATAAATAAAACGAATTTCTTTGCTACATAACAAGACAGTAAAAAAATATCATCAAATACAACAATATAAATATCATACTCCAAACTTATTGTAACTCTATAAAGAGGGTTGAATTTTGTGAGAGCCAACGTATGACTGATTAAAATTTTTACTTCCATATGTTGTTCAACTTACTTCACTAACTGCCTCGTTACGTAAAAACACTTTTTGTATCACAACAAATGTTTCGTTGCTTCCAAATATTACAATGGAAAAACTGTCTCGTCGTCCATATAAAAGACAATTGTATGTGAGGATGGCATTGAAAAAATATATTTTGACTCGTTATAACTTTCCGTTTTTAATGAGTATGTTTTATGTCAATTTCGTTTAAGCCATATAATTTTTTTCACAAGTCGAACTTTTTCATGTATCTATTACAAGCTTCATAACTATGCATTGTGACCAATACAAGACGAAACAGGTCACGCTGTTAACGAGCAGAAAATAAATAAATGGGTCCAGGTCAATAAAGATTAATTACAGTAGCAGTTAGCTTTCTAATTACTATTGGGGCTTTATTCTGAAAAAATACACACACGAATAAGTAAGTTTTTATTCTTCATGGAAAAAGAGCTTCGACTAAATGGAAAGCTTTCGGGTTAAAAAAATGTGTACGCCGCTGAAGTTGAAAGATTAGTCTGTTTAAATCAAAAACTCTATTCAGATATTTTCGCTAATATATATATATATATATATATATATATATACAGATATTTTCGCTAATATATATAAATATATATATACACATGCATCAAATTTTCTAAATGTATGTGTGTATAGATTTTATATATATTTCTGAGAAAATTGAAATCGGATTGCAACATATTTTAATGGTGTTAGTATCTTTCAATTAAAGTACAATAAAACTTTCATGAAAATAGGTTCAGTAGTTAATAAGTGGTAAACTGTTAGATGAAATTAAAACCCAACATTTCACAAGCTGAATAGCCAATTGAATCCAATTTGAAATTAAATATAATATATATTATTGAATTCCTTTAAAGTTTAGATGTTTAACGTTTCAATTATCTAGCGTACATTTATGGATAATCTGACTAATTATTCATTCCTAAATATGATTAGAGTATCACAATACCGATCTTTTTTTTTGGAAAATTAAAAAGAAACAATATTTATCTGAAGTACTTGGACAATAGAACTTTATGGTTCCACAAATTTGAGTGGTATATGTTTTTGGAACGCTATCCAAAATTACGCGGTCAGCGGGATTTACTCAGTAAAAACCACATCAGCTTTAAAATCTCATTTTAAAATTTGTAATTTATTTTAAACAGTCCTCTCAATAATCATCACATCTCTTAATAAGAAAAAGTCTGATTTAATCACGTTATATTTACCGAATCAAATCAGAAATCAATATTTATTTACCGCAGAGATCGATTTTGAAAACTTAAAATACATTTTTTTTCATTTTACTCCCGAATCTACAAGATCACTCGCTACACAAACTATAATATTTTTGGGAGAGATCCAACAATTTTATTTCAGCATATCGTTCTATATACTCTGATATGCAAAAGAATCTGCGTATCTAATAAACAAAAATCAAATAATTGCATTAACAAAGTCTCCATAAAAATAAGGTTTCCAAATATCCTTTTTATGCACTAAACTTTACCTGAAACGTAAATTGTCTTTCCGGTTTAGATATTTCGAGCTTATGCGATACCGGTGTTAGCATGGTCATCTAAAGTGTTAATAAAAAGTTGTAGGTAGGGATAGATAGATAGTTGTAGGCAGTTTTTGGTTTTAAAAGAAAAAAGAAAAATAATTGCCATAGAATTGTTCATAGACAACCTGAAGAACATTCAAGACATTTCAATAATGTTGTTGTTATTATAATATGACAATGTAGTCAAATGCAGACTATAATATAATATTACTTACTATGTGGATAAGTGCAGATTCTGTCGGTAAGTATAAGAATCCACCGAGCTGCGTAACTCATTGGAATCTCATTGCGAACCATATAAAGTTGCTCGGTCTTAGTATAGTACTTTTGATATGGATTTTGGATTGATTTTGTGCATATTATAATACTTATAATTTTTTCCTTTCCAGTAAATCGTTTTTTTATTTATTTTTAATTTCGTAATGTTAATTGTACAGGCATCTGCCTACATTTTGAATTAAATTTAATTTTTATTTTATTAATTTCAATTTCCTCATTTTTATTTATGAGTGAAATATAATATTTAATGTTTAAATGAAAGTTTAAAAAATAAGTGTTTTTCGTCACATTTCTCCTTGCACGCGCACATATATACACACGCATATGTGTGTGTGTGTCACACACGACCACCTACGACCGCCGACCACCTGCTCATTCGCTTCCACGTATACTTTCAAACACACACGCACGTAGGTATGCACGGGTGTTTGCACACAAGAATGCACACACCCATGCACTCATGTACGAAGACACGTACACACGGATATACACGTAACGTTCTTGTGCTTAATCTTCAGCTTATGAATATCTTGATAGAGACTAAACATATCATTCGAACTTCTGTGGGCAGATCAACATTTAATATGGGTTTTACGCTGTTACGATTATGTAAACCTTGATGTAGCTACTTCTGTAAGTCAGCAATTACAGGAAAAACATCTTGCTCTAATGCAGCCAGAGGATCATTTAATGTTTGAGTGCCACTTTTTGGTATATCGAAGTCTTGTTCACTCCACTATCAACTCAAGTGTATCTTACACACACAGTACTTCCCTCTGTTGCTTAGAGAATACGTTTTTGACATGTGGTTTTTCAACAAAAATGGTAAGGTGATGCATTTTCTATGTGCATTTTTTTGCTTTTTGGATGCAAAATACGCCCCAAAAGTACCACAGATTCTTCCTGTAATTTGATCACGCACTATTGGGCAATAGAAGTCGTACGGGACAGGAAAACCCATTGTTGCTTCTGGTTTTAAACCAGTAGATTATCTGAGACAGTGATCAGGAAAACTGTTGTTTTGTCTGGGGTTGAAATCTCCAGTAGACCATCAGTTTCCCAATGCAAAAGAAATGACGGTGGAAAGAAACCCTTGCTCATGGGAAGGACATGTTTTAATTGCATGTACAGCCTCTACAGTAGTCCCTGCCAGCACACTTGGTAATTTGAAGAAATTATTGACTCTCCTGCATATGAAAGTAATGTTATTCGGACAATACGGGCTCTGGCTCTTGAGTAATACACATGGGCTTGACGTACTCTGCGTTAACTGGGTATCCGTCCATAACCATCCCGCCCCATACTTCCGCAAGTGTCCCAGTAACGAATTAAACATTTCTCAGCTCAAGTTCCTTGTCAATGGTAATAGAGGACTCATTGACATGAGAACCATAGTGAGGCAGTATAAGACTAGCCAGCTAACCGTACTGAAGTAAAGTTAATGTCTCTCTACCCCATTATAGACAATTCGGCCTGAAGCTTTCGTAATAATAAATAGTGCAAATAAGTTATACGTATTAAAGTGTTCTATGGCATGAGCAATTACTTTTTGGTATCGCGGATTTTCATCTAGCCCACCATTTGACATTATTACTATGACTGGTTCCACATACTGTCGATTTTCATAAATTATTTATTTGAATGATTACATCCATTTATTTGAATGATTTGGTTCAACAAATCAAGTCAAATCGATTTGAAAAGATTACTTGATTTGTTGGACCAAATCAAGTAATCTTTTCAAATCGAAAGCATGTGTTGCTATTGTACTAGAACTGTATTTGACGCAGCGAATGGCAATGTATATTGAGTTAAGCTACGGTTTATTCGAAACAAAAACATTAACATTTCACAGTGTATTTTAGGAATCACATATTTTCTCATCCGTTTTATAATAAACAGTTCCGACAATTTTGTTATATTTATTGTTAGCAAAACGAAGCATAATTTTAATTCTGCATATAAAATTGTATGTTGTGGCCAAGTACGATGGTCAACAATTTATTCCTTCACACTCTGGAAACTGAGCAATTTCCTTTGGCGATATTATTTCACTTCCTAACCTCAAAACTTTGTGCAACCAAATTTTGCTATTTTTGTGATGCAATGATATAATATACATATATATATATATATATATATATATATATATATATATATATATATATATATGTATATATATGTATATATACCCATCTGTGTCTGCTACCCATTGTGGAATATCACTTAAGGTGAATCTTGTTTCAACGGAAGTGCATATGTTATGTAACGAAGTGTAAGATATATTTCAATAAGTGAATCGTGAATGGTTATAAAAAGGAACTAGAAATGTTTACTTTTTTGTATAGTTTTCGAATTAGAATTTGGCTTTATAAGTTTTAAACATAAATGCTCTTTCGTAACGACTTCTGTATTTTGTCACTTCTAATTTAAATTAAAAAAATCCAGCCTCAAAACAAATTTGACATTTTTAAACGAAATCGAAAAATACCAAAAAAGAGATACATAGACAGAATGAAAAATAATTTAATTTTTAAAGGCTGATCGTAATGTATTAAAATTATGAAAAGGCTTGCTATACATTAACGCAGCGTAAAGAGTTTAGACAAAATCGTATTAATTAAATTATAAATTAATTATAAATCATAGCGTTGCTTAAAAATTACCACATTTAAATGCCGTATCAATAATAAGATACTTGAAGAGAATTGAAGTAATAAATATTATTTAAATCCGTTATCCAGCATAGAAATTAAGAGCTTACTACAATAAATTTAACACCAAAGTGAAACTCACACAAATTCAAGTACGTTATAAAATAATTAGTCCGTTCGTGATTGAATTACAAGTCTCGTGTCCCGCTCTTCATGCGCTCGAAGTTTTAAGTAAATTTGAGTGGGGCAACCGCGAAAGGGTGGCTCTGTGACCGGTTTGTTCCTTTCCTAATTGAAAAGTGGTCACGGACCGATGACGCGGGATGTCGCCTTCCGACTTTTCTAATTAAGCGCTGTTTTCGTACGAGTTTGGTTATAAATCAATTCGGGGAAAATTTTACAATAATGAATATTTAATAACAAACATCGTTGTATTATAATTATTATACAAAAATTATATTGGCAGTGAAAGACATGAGCGATAAATCCAAAACTCAACGTGAAAATAATAATAATCTGTTACATATTTAAAATGATATGAGTGCGAAAGGAAATTTTGCTCATGCTGAAAACTCTATGTAGATACTTCATGGTTTTATCAGAACGTATCTACTTAGAGTGACATAGAGCGACATAAGAATTACAAATCTGCCTCCAAAAAGAAAGTATTTACAAATTGTCGCAATATGATAGTGAGCGTGTTACTTTGTTCATTAATATCCAAAAAATTTATTTTATTCTTCATACGGATGGAAT
This sequence comes from Druceiella hillmani, assembly GCA_039881145.1. Classification (NCBI taxonomy): domain Eukaryota; kingdom Metazoa; phylum Arthropoda; class Insecta; order Lepidoptera; family Hepialidae; genus Druceiella; species Druceiella hillmani. The sequence continues at coordinate 14,929,633 of JAYKKI010000007.1, read as the reverse complement.
TAGCTAACCAACGGTAGATTTGCTCTACCGTTTTATGTGAGAAATGAAGCAAGTATACTGTCCACAACAATTTTCCTTTTTTAAGGGTTTCCTCTTTGCGAATAATAAATTTAATCAAAGGCGATATTTATTATCCAATTACAATCGACAAAACTATTTACTACTTTAAGTTTCTCTAAATATGCGCTTGCGTAGCTGTGGGAACTCTCTAATTTAGCTAGGAAAACTTTATTGATCGGCCAATTTTATATATACCTATTTAATGTCTTAGATTAGATTCTGAAATAAAGTTCAATTCGCGCGTCAATCTAACTTTCTATATTTATAGATAAATACTTTTAACGGAAGGAGACAGAAGGAGCCATTTTGTGGGATATTATTTCAATGCGGTATAATTTTGAAATCTTTTGCTCTATAAATCTCCGTCGCCTGTTTTAATTTTTTGTCCTATTTAAATTTAATTTAAAGAAAACAGAATATAATTATAGAATTATATTTACTAATTACGTTTAATAAAATATATAAAGGATAACAAATCTACCTGTAAATATTACATGAGTTTTTATTGTAATTTAACTCAGTACTGAATGACAAATAAATTAAAATATGGCTCACATAAACACCGGATTGAAAATAACTTATTTATGAATTTATAAAAATCCAAAATTATTAATAAATCCACATAGATTTATACATATACGTCCAACTTATAAGCAAAAATGCATTCAGACAACTTAAATATTGAAAATGTTACAGCATAAAATGTACGATAACTTCTTGCTTATTATATATAGAATCCTGTTTCTATCACACACTCTATAAGTTAAAAGAATATGGATTTTGTTTATTTTTTATGTACTTTATTTTTTTTATCTAATGGATACATATGACGGACATGTTCATATTGATAATAAAAACACCAGTTCAGCCCTCTCGACGAGCGGCTGGGAAACGAATCCGGGTCCCCGCGGTGTGCCCCGGCGTCAAAGCCCGTATACCTTGTAATCAAACCAAAGCATCGCGGCGAATACGATTTACAGATATAGTTAATATTAAATGCTAACAAATCAATAATTTCGGGAAACATAAAATTATTTAATGGTTAAATAAACATAGTATTTAATTAAAATAATTAAAAATAAAGGTATATCAAAGCCGTCATCAATGTACTCAGACCAATAATGCAGTTAATATATAAAAGTAATTTTACACTTTGTAAAAACCCCTCACTAAATATGAAAATAAAATAAACAAATAGAGGAATTTTTCATAAAATGACTAATGTCTTCTAAAAACGAAGACGCACAGAGGTCAGATCTAATATTCTATCTGAAGGAAAAAAAATAACGTGTCTAACAGATGTGGTTAAGAATGAAAATCTGGTATGACAAATAAAAAGAAAAGAATATTTTAGATGGTTGCACGTATTAACGATTACTTATGAACACGTTTTTAATATAAAAATGCTCAATCTCCTTTTCCTAAAATTAAATCTTTCACAATAAAAAAACACTTTCACGTCCGTACCTACGTGCGTGCGTGTGCGCATGGGTAATGAATTTATTTTGTGTACGTGTGAATTTATTTTTATGATCAAGTTAGACGATTGAAAACAAAAACAGTGAAGATTCAAAGGAAAACTAACAAAAAAGTAACATATAACAAGTAATTATTAAAAGCAAATTGACGAGAATAAAGAAAACAGACAGGTTATAGGAGGGAAAACCAGGGACGACGACGATGCGAAATTTCCAATGGAAGTTAAGACAGGAATATTTATTCAAACGACTTTGAATGCGTGAATTGAAGGCACGTTGTGGATGTCAGGGCCCAAGTTACTTTTGAGTATGTCAATATAAATAGTAAAGGAATATAGAAGTTATCATGTTTGGGAACAAGTAAATTAAGGAGATTTTCAAAGCGAAATAGAAGGCTATGTTTTCCTAAAACAGAGAACATGAACTTAAAGTAATCTATGAGAGCTTTTCAATCCATCATCATCATCTTATGATGTAGGCAGAAATCATATAAATTACTTCGGCAGCGAATCGCTAACCAGATAAGCTGGGCCTTTTAATCAGGAATGTAGTTTAACTACCTGAGACTGAAAATTTAGTAATGTAATGGATGCACAAATTTCAAATTTGTTATAATTTATTTAAGCAAATTTTGAAAGATCCAAATACCATGTAACTTCAAAGTCAAGCAAAAATAGAAAGCGTATTTGACATATACAATTTAAATTTTTGTTAGCATAAAATTGTAAAGACACATTAGGGAACGTATTTTTCTGAAAATTTCAACACTTGTGTCATTTATTTGATGCTATAAATTAGTTTTATTCTGTAGGGCTTACATGTAATACATTTTGCCTATTTAATGATTAGTTCTTTAAATTTATTAGAAATTAAAATTACATCGTTTATTATTTTAATTTTATAAAAGTTAGATTTTAGTCTTTTTTTTTTTGCAAAAAAAATAATTAAAGGATTGGAAGTTGTTCAAACTGTTAATTAAATATAGCCTTGGGATAAAATCAATAGTTCAGTGAATGAAAAGTAGAAAATTCTTATATTATCTCTCATTGTTTCAGGAACGGAAAAGATGCAAGAAAGCTGTCTCTTTAAAACCGACCGATGCTACGATTGTCAAAGGTCGGTGCTATCAAAGTGACAGAACAAAAAGGGTTAGTTTTAGGATACAGAACCTCCTTTAGTTAGCCTTCAAGCCGTGTAGGCAGACAAAGAGAAAAATTCTAAATAAGGAAACTTATAAACTTACAACTAATTTATTGTAGTTAAGAAACACCCAAAATACCAACGAAGAAATTTATGTATTCAGAATTTAATTTACCGTGTATCCATAGTCCTTGAACTAATTGCTACAAAAGCAATGGATTCCAACCAATCACAGCTAGAGGAATTTTGAATCTAATCGATATCCAGCAATCGTTTGATAAGATGTAAAAAGTGTACATAGATCCGTATAAATCTCCATAGTCAAATAAAAGTAATAAAAAAGTGTAGGAGAGATAGTAATGGAGGGCTGAAGATGTTAAATTTAGTGCATGTCTACTGAAAAATATTTTGTTTGCTTCGAACTATTTACTGAAATTTTGACCAATATGTAGGCACCTGTTTTGTGTAATAATTGAAAAAGAGAGAATTTTATAATAACAACTATAATAAATGATTTATGTAAATTCTAGACTATATATAAATTAATTTCTATAAAATTTAGAATAAGTGCCAATAAAAATGGCTTGAAATTCAATTTAATTAAAAAAACGATTCCATAATTTGTACTCCCGATGAATAAGTACAGATTCAATTTAGGAAGTTAATGGCAGTATGTTCATCAATATAAGTAAATATGCATATAAATTTATAATCCATCTGTATAGACGAGAAAATATAAATGGAAGTTTTTACTATAGCATTAATAAAAAATTAAAGAAATAGTGATAAAGTAACTCTTTTTGAAACACTGACTCGTTTCTTCAGGCATATGCTTTAACAGCTTGGTAAAGGTCGTTATAAATGTGATTAACATATTTATTTACATACTTTTGTATATACAGTTGAAACAGATGACTGATTTATTGTTATGATAGCAATCTTTTAGAGCCAATTAGAACAGCATTCCAGCCCCGCTTGACGAGCGAGAGGGAATCGCACCGGGATCGCCGCGGTACGTCGAGCGATCCATGCCATGTTAGAATTGATAGACATTTTTTTAAATAGTTTACTTCTAGGATAAAGAGCTTTGTTACAGTTTAAAATTTTTGAATAAATATGCAATTAGTTACCTCTTAGATGTCTACAAAATAATAAAATAAACTATTAGATTTCTTTACGGATACGAACAATATTTTATGTGTTTAAAAAACCTTGCTTACTTTTCAAAAGAGTGATATCATAAACTATAATTATCCATCACATAATAATGTTATAAACTTTAATGATCTTTCCCAACACACCGCTAGTGAAACTCTTTGTAACCAATTCACCTTTTCAGCTGCAAGAGTAAATTTTTGTAAAAAATTGCGAAATGTGGTCATTTTAAAAATACGAAAAACGTTAATTTGTAGGTATATCACATAATTTTTTTTAAAACGCATCTGTGGAGACAATATATTTTTGTTCAAATTTTTTAAGTGGTTTAATAGAAATACTATGTACCAGTAAATGTATATAAACCCTCGTAGTGCGAGTTCCACTTGTGTTTGAAAGTTTTTTTAAGGTAGGCCATGCAATAAAAATATTTCGCCTTTTTTCAACAGGCCATTCAGTCTAAATATAGACCATTCAGCGAATTACAACCTTCACTGTCATCACAAATACACAAAACTCCTATGTTTCAACAAATGTGGTCTCTTATAGGCGTTTTTATTATATTATATGCGGTTGCTCGATAGATTTATAGAGTAGCATTCTATTTCTTAGAAAATTGCAAATGACAACCCACTAAGATTAATTTACAAGTCCAAATGTTATATATTCACATCGAAGGACACATAAATAAGTAAAGAAGCGCATAACAAAATCTCTATAATTTACTTTCTTTCAATTACTTGCGCAAAAACCAGTTCAAGTAGTCAACAGTGAGTAAATAAAACATAATTTTAAACGTTGTGGGTAAATAAAAATAGTTTTAAGTGTTTGTTGATTTAAAGGATCAATTCTCGGTGGGAAGTCCTAATCTATACCACGTGCATTTGAAAAGTTCACTTACATAACATATGTACTATAACAAACGCCTAATGTCTTCAGAGGAGATAAAAACACCAATTCACTCTACGTTCTCTTTCTGATCCGTAATTAAATGATGATTTCGAAAAAAGCATCAGTTTTACGTTGATATTCAAGTAAAGCCATCTATAATAATAATAACTTAACAAGTAAGAATTGTACTCGGAGAAAAAATATATTTTAATCAAGTTTGAGCATAATTCAATACAATATTGCGTAATTAATGCCACATCCACATCATTTCATGTAAAGTTAGCAAGACTCACTATTCTTTAATTCTTAAAATGTTTAAGCTCTCAACAAGAGCCAAATGCTATGTAAGTCTACAGCTTGGTCAAAGAAAGTCATAGGGCTGGACCGTACGCTGAAATAAAAATGTATGTAACTTTAGGATTAGTGTTAATAGACAAAATCAGTAGCATAATGCACAAGAATCTCCTATCATATATCAAGTGAGTTGTGAAGAAACAAGCTACTGACTTTACGCTAATTGGCCCTAGTTTTACACGACCAAGTCCTTTAACTTCAGAAAAAATGGTCCATCGCCTCGAGAAAAGTTAAAGCAAAGCCCAGCTCACCTTGCCTCGTCTTTGCATAAGCACTTCAATCCCCCCCCAATAAATATTTCATTATCAAAAAAACATTGCTAATTGGAGCCTACAATTCTGGGTACAGTATAGCCGTAACAGGTGTAATGCAAAAAGTAAAGATGATATTTAAAAGTCTAAATGTAATAAAAATGTTAATTTAATTTTCGGGAATTTTAAACATTGTCAAATGATTTATGAACGTAAATGACAAATATAAGCCAATATAAATATATACTAAGTAATATAAAAATCCGAATTGAATAAAAAACGAGTTTTTTTATCACTATTTCAGAATTTTCCAATATAAGATACTAATTTATCTTTCTTCTCGCCTAAATTTAATGGTTTGTACCATAACTTGTCCATAAAAATTGAATTTTTTTCTTTTTGTCGTCGCTATTTGTCGTCTCTTTTTGTCATCGCCTTGCTTGCTCTCATCTTTAAATATATATTAATAGCTGTGCAATAACAGTAGTTTACCCTAATTTTGTAGAAATTTACTTCAATTTATCTGTCCCCTTATTTCGAACATGATGAGTTCGTGTTTTAAAATTTCTCCTCCAATAATGAAATCGTGAAAAATGGATCAATTCATATTTCATAGATTTATGCCTCATAATGATTATTAGGATGATATATTATATACATATGATGTATTAGATATATATATATATATATGTATATATATATATATATATATATATATATATATGTATATATACGGATGTATATTCACTTATATGTCATCTTAATATGTACTTATTTATTAAATCAACAATACTACATTTCAGTTGATTTCAGTTGATTGATATGAGGTAAACTACGAAAATTTACTCCAATATCATTGTTTCCACAGATGAGCACTAAACGAAAACCAAAAACTATATTTTTCTGCTTTTAATTATAAGTCTTTCAATATTCTATTTGCGTCGATAATATAGTTGAATGAAGAATGTGAAGAAAAGTGTTAGGAGTGTAATTAAATGTTAGGAGTATATAAATGAGTATTATAAAATAATATCAGAATAGAAAAGTTAATATTATTAAAATGCCCTTATGTATCACTATAGGACATGCAAAGTAGAACATAGAATAAGTTAAATATTTAGCTGTAGAGGCATTTTTGACATAAAAATAAGAAATGGGTTAGAAGATCTCGTATCTATACTCAGTCAAAAAGAATGAAATTTCTAATACAAATAAGATAAAATAAAATGAGACATTGGATGTCGAAGTAAAGCGAGAGGTATGTGCAGTGGTTAAGTGCAATTAAAAAAATATATAATTATGAGGAAGATATTATAGGACGAGATTAGTTAATAAGAAATTAAAATTTAGTTAATGATAAGCTGGCGATGTAATATAAATATTTTTTTGAATTTTGTAATAATTATTTTTAAATATTCGAAATTAAAAAAATTACTGTTCAATATTTTAATTACTGTCAAACAATAAAAATGAAATTTCTGCTGAGTATTGTAAAGATACTGATGTCCTATTTTAAATATTAATATTTATAAAAATATTCTTTACCATTTTATAACGAAACATTGGACAAAATATTTAAAATTTTGTCTCGGGCGATAAATTTTTCCATTGTTTTTCTAGTTTTATAAGATATTATGTAAATATTAAAATGCCATGGGGAGAGTAGGCCACTGCTTTTAATTAGCAGTAAGAATATATTATCTACAGTATGGGTTATACCTATTTAAAGAAATTAATAAACCAGATGAAATGTTGAGTAAACTATTTAAAATTAAGAAAATACCTACTTTTGTCGAAGGTGATACCGGTAATTATTAAATATTTTTATGAGTAACTTTAAGAAAGGTTGTATTTTGCACGTGTTCGAAGATGTATTTTCATAAATGTCTATAGTAGTAAAATATATTATTTTATTATTGCAATTTTTATTTGAATTATTTTATTACAATACTACATTAAAATAGTTTAACTGTTCTAAAAGACCTGAATCATAATGCCAAAAATATCTAAATGTATTATAAATAAGTTCAGAATTGCCCCCAAGAAAACAGTCTAATAAAAAAATCATTGTGCCAAATTAAAGATAGGTATGTATCTCAATTTTTCATTTTATGGTTATTTCTTCTTTTTCTGTTTTTTTTTTTATTTTATGCTTCTAATTTCTTAGGGCTAATAACATATTTTTTTTTCTAAATCTAAATCAGCCCAGTCATTCAAAAATGTTTGCCTTTGTAAATATTTTTACGAGTAATCTTATGAGTATATTTACATAAATTTATACGTATTTATAATTGAAAAATATTTTAGTCTATTGTAGCTATTACAATAATGCAATCCAAACTAGAAATGTATTTTTAATTTGTTTAAGGTCTAATACCGCTATATCAAAAACTTATGTTTATAAAAATAACATAAATACGTTGCTTAAAAATAGCCACAAACCTTGTAAATAATCATGATTGCTCTAAGAAAATACCGTAATTAAGAAAATTTAAGGTTAATCGTAAACTTGCGTCCCTAATATTTTTAAGTGGTCTTAGAAAAGCACCAAGTCTTGCTTGCATCAAGTACGTAATGAGCCCGAAAAAATTATGGGGATAAAATTAGATTTGGTTCTATTGTTTTTGCGAATTACCTCTCGCCATCAGTAAAAATACAAAATGAAATATTAACTTATTTTTTTTAAATTTTATTACCTTTAAAAGAAAAGGCTTCCCGTATATCACATTAAGTTATAATAATAAAATAGTTTTTGTTTATCGGATAAAGATTCCAATAACAGGAAAAACAGTATTTTAAATATAAATGTTATGACATGCTCATATTTTGGATAGGTCATCATCCAAGCTGATAATTTGTGTTATACATAAAAAATAAATTCTTAATTCAATAACAAACAATTTACCGCTACACAGATTTATGCTGAATTAGTCAAGAATCTTAAAGAATCATATCTGCAGTAAAATCAAAACTCGAAGAAGAAATTTTCGTTAAATATGGAGAAATCGTGATCTAATACGTATGTAGAATTAGTTTATAGAATCAGCTGGTTGACGTAATGTAAAAGTTCTTGAGAATCTGATATGCTGTAAAAAGTATAAAAGGTGACCTTTAAAACAGAATTTGAGATGTTTTGATCGTTTTTAACAAACACCGCCACATTTAATATTATGAAAGAACGTTACGAGTGAAAAGGAGAAATAAACTTTAAAAAACACCTTAAAAGAAATAGTGGAAGAGAGCAATGTTGATCGGAAAGGATCAATATAGGTAAATTTGATATTTTTACAGATTACTGGTGCAGAAATACAAAAATTGACCTTTTCTAGATAACTTTATATTAGAACTTGAACACAGCCGAATAAAACGAAGGAAATCCTTATTACGAAGAATATTGCAGATAATGGTATGTTTTAATAAGTCCTAAATTTTATAACCTTTATTAAAGTTACCTATAATAATAATATTTAATAATTATCGGTATCATCTTCGATAAAAGTAGGTATTTCCTTATTTTTAAATAGTTTACTTAAAATTAATAGACCAGATGAAATGTCATCTGGTCTATTAATTTCCCTAAATAGGTATAACCCATACTGTACATAATATATTATTACTGCGAATTAAGAGCAGTGGCCTACTCTCCCCATTGCATTTAAATATTTACATAATATTTTATAAAACTAGAAAAACAACGGAAAAATTTATCGCTTGAGACTAAATTTTAAATATTTTGTCAAATGTTTCGTTACAAAATGGTTAAGAATGTTTCCACAAATATTAATATTTAAATTTAAAAAATAATTTATTTATAACTACTCAGCAGAGATTTCAATTTTATGGTTTGACAGTAAATATAATATCGAATAGTAATTTTTAAAATTTTTAATATTTATATCACATCGTCAGCTTATCATTAACTAAATTTTATTTTCTTGTCCTGTAATATCTTTCTTAATTTTTTTTAAATTGCACTTAACCACGGTACTTACCTCTCGTTTTATTGCAACATGCCACATTTTCTTTTATCTTATTTGTGTTAGAAATTTCATTCTTATTGACTGACCAGGTATGTGAGATCTTTTAACCCATTTCTTAGTTTTGTGTCAAAAATGCCTCCACAGCTAAATGTTTAATTTATTTTATGCTTTATTTCGCATGTACTATAATGATATATTACGGTATTTTATGATGATTCTAAATCAATATTTTTTATATGTACTCTCTTCCGCTGTATTTGCCATTTCCTTCTTCTCATTTAGCACTATTCCCCCATACCCAGACTACAACTGATTATTATTTGCTTTCTCTTCGCTTTTTGGATACCAAGAATGGCACAGAAAGCACAGAAAGTTCTGTTTCATTAATATCAATGCTTTTGCAGTGAATGCCCTCTTGCCATAAAAATAATCTTTTTTTCTGATATTACTTTACAGGACTCACTTATATACTCCTAACATTTAATTACACTCTTACCATTTTTCTTCACATTCTTCATTGAACTATATTATCCACACAAATAGAACATTGAAAGGGTTATGGCTAAAAGCGGAAAAATTCAGCTTTTTGGTTTATGTTTACTACTCATCTGTGGAAATGATAACACTGGAGTAACTCATCGTAGTTTACGATGTTCTAACAATTAAAAGAAAGCTTATGTACAGTAATCTACATCAACTGAAATGTAATATTGTCGACCTAATTGATACGTATATATTAAGATGATATATATATATATATATATATATATATATATGTATATATATATATATATATATATATATATATATATATATATATATGAATTGATCCATTTTTCACGATTTCATTATTATAATAGAAACTTTAAAACACTAACTCATCGTGTTCTAGATAAGGGGAAAGATAAATCGAAGTAAATTTTTATAAAAGTCTTGTTAATGCATCGCTATTAACATACATTTAAAGATGAGAGCAAGCAAGGTGACGACAAAAATAGGAGAAAGGGATTATTTTTTATGAAAATTTTGCAATTTTTATGGACAAGTTGTGGTAAAAACTATTTAGTTTAGGCAAGAAGAAAGATAAATTATTAAGTTATATTGAAAAATGTTGAAATAGTGATAATAAAACCACGTTTTTGATTCAATTCGGATTTTTATATTACTTGGAATGTTTTTATATGGCTTATATTTATCATTTATAAACTCATTTAAAAGTTTTGAAAATTGCCCAAAGTTAAATTAATCACAAACATCTTTATAACATTTAGACCTTTAAATATAATCTTCACTTTTTGCATTACACTTGTTACCTTTAAACTATGCCGCGAATTGCTGGCAAGTAGCAATGTTTTTTGATAATGAAATATTTATTGGGGGGAGGGGGGGCATGAAAGTTCTGCCCCAAAGACGAGACAAAGCGAGCTGGGCTTTGCTTTAAATTTTCTCGAAGCGATTGACCATTTTTCTTGAACCCTCATAATTTTGTCCCGATAACGTTTGGTATCCCGCATCAAAATTTAAATTAGTTTCTAAATATAAAAAATCAAATTTTACTTTTCTTACTAAATTAATTTAGGTACTATTTGATATTTCAATAATTTCATCACTCACTCACACACTCATCACTCAATGATGATTATCAAAACCTCTAAGGTACTTTCTAATGTCCTACAAAGTTTGGCATTTAATATGTGCCCCAAGGTTAGCTTAGAAATTAGAAGAAAATGGGATTTATTTACTTCCAAATCTAAATGGTGGAGAAGGGGGCGAAAGCCTGTGTTTATAGATATTTCAGAATTTGTCGTAGAATAACTCCAAAAGGCTCTAAAAATCAAAATATGGTATATAAGCTTACGTTAGTAAAAAAATATAATACTTATAAACAATAAGTAAATATTACGGTGGCCATTCGCGCCACACCCGCGCTGCCGAGAGACGTGTAAGCCGTATTGTAGGATTACGTGGCGTCTGTCAAGCGGAAGGAGTAAAATTGGAACTTATGCAAGTTATCAGATTAAACGGTATCCTAAGAAAAAGTTGGTATCCCATCCAAAACATTCCAGTAAACATGTTGACAAGACTCACTATCCTTTAACTCTTAAAAAGTTATGAGATCTCATGTAGAGCCAAGCCATTTAGGGCTACAATTTGATTAGAAATGAAAGGACTTGGTCGTACCGCGAAACTATGGCAAATTAGCGTAACGTCAGCAACTCGTTTCTTTACAACTTACATGATATATGATAGGAGATTGTTGTGCATTGTGTCAATGATTTTATCTATTAACACTAATACTAAAATTACATTCCTTTTTATTTTAGCGTACGGTCAAGCCTTATGACTTTATTTGACCAAGCTGTAGACTTACATAAAACTTGGCTCTTGTTGAGAGCTCGTAACATTTTAAGAATTAAAGAAAATTGAGTTTGTGGTAACTTTACATGAAATGTTGTAGATGTGGCATTTATCACGAAACATTGTATTGAAGTATGCCCAAGTTTGATCAAAATGTATTTTTCCTCCAAGTGCAATTTTTACAGACAGCAACAGGAAATGTGATATAATTTTACAGCAAAGATTATTGTATTTTAAGAGAACGGGGAGGATGACGCAGGAACATATCTCTTCTCTTCCTACCATTAAATTTTAGAGGACCATAACCCGTTTACCTACTAATAATTATTATAATTTTTTCAATACTGGTTTTTAAAAAAACTTTATTTTAATGATATTTTACTAAAACTGACACTTTCCAAATGAAGTAGTAATAAATTACCTTATAGTAATGAAACAATAGCTAAAGGAAAACTTACTATCTACTGTTTCCGAGCGACATTTGTACGACCGAAGCTAGGGTATACAATTCGGTTTTCTCTCCAGGCGACTTGAGTAGAGTATTTTACCTCAGATAAGAACATAAATGTTTTTCTAATGGTGGAGTATGGATAGCTAAAGCATTAGTATCTTTAATTGAGAAAATTCTGCTTCTGGATAGACCATTTGTTTACCTGGGACGGACGGGGAAAAAAAATATGAAACTATTTACTTCCTTTTGTCACAAAATTTGTTATTAAAATTTGCATGAAAATTATGAGAAAATAACAAATGTTTGAAAACACAAAAGAAGGGTTTAGAGCGATCGACCGCTTTTGATTATAGATTTGACATTTAAAGCTCACGTTTTGAAACTGAAAATTATTTCTATGAGTGAATATATTGACACATTTCTCAAAAAATAATAGAAAATAGCTTTCTATGTAATTTAAAATCAATCGTTGTTTAAATAAAATGCTTCTAAAGCCTTAGATACACATATACTTGGAATTAAATTGTGGTCCTTCGAGGATATGAAGCGAAAGATTGCGAACTCGGAAATGATTTCCCGCGGGTGTTTGTGTCATGGCATTTGCCCACCCTTGCTCACCTGCGAGACATGTTACGGTTAATTTAATAACTTCTACTATCCGTAGTGTCTGTTGTAAGAGATTGCTACAATACTATGTTAGGACTTGCTTATGAAATATTTATTTATTTAGTGACTTGAGTTTGTGAGCGAAATATTCTATACGTTCACAGTAGAGAATTTATTAGTAGCAGTATTTGATTTGTAAGAGGCCAAATATGTAGTTGTTATGAATAAAAGTAACACTTACTGACTATATTACAACTCAGTCTAGCCTACATATTCTTTTTATATATTTACAAAATTTATATCACATATTATATCACATTTTTGTGGAACGTTTATTTTTCAAGTTCATTCCCAGGTTTTTAATTAAATTGGGCGTGAAATCAATACATTAAAAGAGTTTCTAACATGTATAACGGTAAATAATATTTGTACGGTAAATAGCTTGTGAATAACTTTAGAAGTGCAAATTTATTTTTTAATCGTTGGTTTTTTATGAACATACATTTTCGCGAATACGTTTTTGTGTCAGAATACGTTCTCATCACGTCACTAGCGTAACGCGTTTCGAATATACTAGATTGTAGGCTGAGTATGACGAGTAAAAGAGAGGTACGTCGAACGGCCGTACAAAGTACTATTTGCGGTCGGGAAAAAACTGCAAGTTTGCATGCACAACAGGGTGTTGAACCTCACCTATATTCGACGGAGGGCCTAAACGAGACAGCAGCCGAACCGATTGAAGTCTTAAATACACCAAATTTGGTTCTTGTTATACGCACATGTGTAAATATCAGCATGTAAATTAATCTGTGCTGCAATACAGTACAACTGCTTTGCAGTTCTACTGTATTGCAGCACAGATTAATTTACATACACACAGATTAAAAACACGGATTCATACGCAAATATGGTCAACAGCTTTGATTGTGGTAAAATTATTGTATAATAGCAAAGTAAGTAAATGTGGCAACGTCGAGTAAAGGCGTGACGCTTTCATGTAGCCATTAAACCTATTGGATCCAATCAGTAAACTTCTGTTACATATGCAATATGTGATGCCCACTGAAAACTTAGTTTCGATTTTTAGTCAAACAGCCTTAATAGAAGACCTTTCAAATGGAGCATTGGGGCAACGACCAACAGGTGCGGCCAAAATTGATACGTCTAGCGGTCGTTTGACATAATTTCTGAACGGTATGTTTCGATTGGTATTGCTAAAGATATAATTGATTTTATAACTTGAAACGACATAATGACTGATTTAACGTTTATTAGAAGTTTAAAGGTCACCTCCCGACATGCCCAAAATTATTGTGAAACTAACTAAAGTTGAAAGTAAGTCATAACCAGTTGAATTTATATATATATATATATATATATATATATATATATGTGTGTGTGTGTGTGTGTGTGTGCGTGTGCGCGCGCGCGCATGTGTGTGTGTGTGTGTGTGTGTGTGTGTGTGTGTGAGTGTGTGTGTGCGTACGTACGTGCGTGGGTGTGATTGAAATCGCAATTTTAAGTCATATGTCACGGTTTAGTATCAATCCAGTAAAATAGTATCAATCTACAGCCGCGGAGTTAAATATTGTTCAAAATGGTTTTATACAAATATTTTGAAAACGGTAAATTTTTGACAAAACTACACGCAATTTGTAGGTGAGACCACTTGCTCCAAAGATAGTTTAAAAAATATTCATAGTAGCTACCGTCCACGAGATGTGAGTTGTAGATGATTCTGCTCATTCTTATACAGCGCGTAAATCGTAATATATATAATGCAACATATAGTATCATGACTTCAGATCATATATCTTTTATAGCACTAAATATGGGAAAGAAATCAATTTACATTATAATAACATGATGTTATGGAAGAAAGATAGTTCTCTTGTTCGATAAAAGGATTGTAAAAGGCAGTTAAATTTTTCCTCGGAAGTAAATATTTTATACTATTTCGTCGCAACGTCAATAGCTGTATATACTTTGAGTTTAGAGGAATATAGACATTGGCATATTAATGAAGATATCTATTAGTTTCTAGCAATTTTCTTAGTGCATGGACGTTTTTCTTTTAATTATTCTTAAATTTTTTCTCAGTGATTTTAAATATAAAATAATTGAGTAAGTCAGCTTTATTCAGAATTGTAGCCGTCAAACTTTTATATTTCCATAATAAATGCGGAATAAAAACGTTAATAACGTCAATTGTTGAAAAAGGCGATGGAATTGAAAAGACGAAACGGTTCCGAGGAATGGGATTAATAATAATATCTTGATGCTCTTTTTAACTTTGCTTTCTCCTGATATGCTGTTGAGTAAACTATTTGTATTCGTATTAAAGCTGTTTTCTGAATTAAGGATCTTTGAAAGTAGGAATTAATTGTTTTACAGTTCCTGCCACAGTAAATTTTGTTTATATACTGTTGCTACTTTTATGAGAGGAAGAGTGGGTATATCCATCATATTGAGTGGCTCAGTCTATGGCAACCAAAGAATGAGTGTCAGTATACAAGAATATTTATCAATATAAAATTTTGGTAAACTCAATATGGAATTAATAATAATAAAATACAATTCATTTCACCCAAATATCAAACATTAGTAATAAAAAAGCAAAATTAAAATTTTGAAGAAACCCACGGTGGATGTAGACCTTGTAATTTAAATAGTTGTTTATAAGCCCCTTGACTAAAATAGGGGCTTACTTCCTACTATTAGTAAAATTACAATTGCCATTTGAACACCTAAGAGAATTTAAATTTGTCACGAAGTGATAAAACTGCAAAATTTTAAGCAGGGCATGCCGACGGATTTTCTTTGATTTGTAATTATACTAATAGGTTCTTATGTTTTCTTAGTCAGGGTATTTCTAAAAAAATATTTAATTGTTTTTCAAATACAATAACTACATCCGTCGTGGGTTTTTTAAACTTTTTCATTTTGTTTTTTATTTTATACTTTTTTCATTAAAATGTTTATTGCGGAAAACCGTGTCTAAATCGAAGAAACCATTTTGGAGATAAATGGAAACATTCGTTTGCAACAGAATGTTACAGCCCCCCCCCCCAAGGAAAGCTAACAGTATAACACCTACCTGAGAACTATCACCGATTAGTCCCATATATCTTGCTGAAAACCATGTCTAAATCGGTCAAATCATTTTAGAGATAAATGAAACTATTCCTGGCTGCAAGATTTTGTTTCCAACAAAATGTTGCAGTACCCCCAAATGACCTAACATCGTCCACCTATCCGAGAACCATTGCCGATTAGTGCCAAATATGTTGCAGAAAACCGTGTCTAAATCGGTCAACGATTTTGGCGATAAAAGGGAAGATTCGTTGGCAACAAAATGTTGCAGCACCTCCCTCGTGAGTTAATACCATAATATTTACCTAAAAACCATTCTCGATTAGTTTCAAATATTTTGCAGAAAATTGTATCTAAATCGGTTAAAAAGTTTTGGAGATAAATGGGAACATTCGTTTACAACAAAATGTTTATTGTGGCACTCTCTGGTGAATAATCACCGTAACAACTATCAAAGAATCGTTGCCAATGAATCAATCACAAAAACATTTTACAAAAAATTGTATCTAAATCGGTCAAACCGTTTCGGAGATAAATGTAAACATTCATTTGCAACAAATATTTATTACTATTACCAATGAATCACATCACATTATCAATGAATCACAAACTGTTTACGGGATATCGTGTCTAAATCGGTTAAACCATTTTGGAGATAAATGGGAACATTGGATTGCGCGCACAAATAAACAACCTCTCCCCTAAACGCATACACCTCCTCCGTTCCGTCGTGGGTAAAAATTAAAAGAAACGGATTATATCATTCAACAGGAAAAGCACACCTCCACACTCTTAAGATGGGAAGAGAGAGTATATGTAGATTTTACTTGGCTGTCTTTCCTTACAAATATCAACATATTAAATTTTCGAAAGGCTCAGAAAATATTTTAATGTACGTTTTGTTTTTCGGCTACGTATTAATTCATAGTTAACATTAATTAGGCAAGTCAAAAACTGATGTCATTACAAAACAAAATGCCATACCTTAAATAAATCACAAAATAGTAATAATCCATGTTTTTGGGCAGTTTCGTATTTAGCTTTTTTAAATTGTTTTTTTTTCTTACGGAAGCATTAATGTTTAAAATGAAGTAAGGCTGACTTATGAACGTTAGTTTGTACAGACACGTACGCACGTACGCGCGCGCGAGCACACGCACAGGTGCACGCATACACACACACATACACATTCTTCATGTTATAACCATATTAAAAATTATCACAATTAAGACAATGGATGGTCTTTTCTGCGCGGTTGTTACTTTTGGAAAATATGAGATCGACCTCATTTTAGAATTTAAAATCTAGAACTTAGTGTTACAGGCCATGAATTTCGAGTTAACAGGCTTATTTTTCATCAGACTACAAGATTAAAACAGGGTTTGTACTCTCGCTGATCTATGAGCTATTACAAGTTCTGTGGATAATGTTTTTAGGCATACTTATATATTTATTGTATACTCACTAATAAAGTTATGAAGACAAACGTGAATTTGTAGCAGAAACGCTGAACATGTGAAAAAACATTTTTTATTCCTTATTTACCTTTATATAGGAATATTCTTACCACAAATTAGTAATATTCCTTTATTCCTTAAAATTTGAAGATAATGCTATAGAAAAAGCTAAGTCAGCATTTTTTTTATTTCCACTAATTTTATAGTTCGAGTCTTGATTTTCTCACACCACTCTAACATGTGGGTCTTCTCATTCAACCGTAAAACTGTTCTCCCTTAGTTCTGTATCAGCCTTATCAAACGCTTACTCAGTTACTTTTGGAGAATTGCAATTATTCGTTGATATTTGTTGCGACTTGTAATGATAACATAAGTTATTTCGTTAATAAGATATTTGGTTTAAGTTGGCTACAAGTTTTTGTATATTAATCACTTTAACAACCAGAGTTTTATAAGAAAATAATTAAAATCGTGTGATTCTATGTTGTGCCAAAGCAATGTTAATAATTTTTTAATTATTAGTTAAAAATTTATCGCGGATGAGTTTAATGTTGTTATAGATATAATATTCAATAGATCTAAATACAAAGATTTAACTCGCTCATCCACATTTTTTAGCAAAGTTCTATAATAATTTGGTTGCTTTTATCTCATTATTTTTACGGCCAACTTTCTAATTAATTTTTATTTTCTCTTTTCTTTATTGTTTTTTTTTGTGAACTATTCATTCTATTAAATTTTTAAAATATTTAAAAGTATTTATCTTAACTAACAATTGGTTCTTAAATTAAAAAAAAAAAATATTTCTTAAAATCGGTACATGGCAAATCCTGACTCTAGGATTAATTCAACAATAGCCGATAGTTACGTTTAAATGTCATCGAAATAGATATTAATTATCCACTGTAAATAATACTATCCAAATTTTGACAATAATTATATGACAGAATATCACTTTATATATAAAATAAAATCAGTCTCTCAAATTTAAGTGTTTGTTTTCAAAATAAATTCAAACGATTTTTTAATAATGTTGCCGTTGTAAAATATCGTAAATATTAAGCGCCGAATCCAAATGAACGAGTTTAGGCTAAAACTAAAATTATTAAAGGGTAGCATGTTTCTGTAGATATGTGTATAAGCCAATTCACTAAAATGAAGGTTTTAACTATTTACCAATATATTGTGGCCAGAAATGTGGGCTAAGGTTTGAATAGTGCGGAAAAGTTGAAAGTATGAAAGGTTACCGGGGCATAAATAATCTGACGGGATTATGAATTTTATTATTAACAGAAATGCTCTAGTAGTAATTACGGCAAAGATGACATGACACCGTAACTCCGTACACCGTAACCACTACTCGTAAATTTTTGTTTCTCAAATTGTACTTAATTAGTATAAGGCCGGTTTTAAAACCATTTTAAAAAACAATTTCTGTATATCATCTACCTCTTCTTTAAAAAATTATAAACCAAATTTAAACATTTAAATCGCGAACCTTAAATACACCTTTTTAAAGTTTTTCCGACTTCTAATTTATGACAAAAAAATGAAGGAAAATTTCCTGCTAAATTTTCGCTGAATAAATGAATTGTTTTGCGCTCCAAACAAAACAAGTAAAGTATTTATCTAAATTTCTATCCAATAATGAATGAGTAGCTAACGACCAGCGTTTTTTTTAAGAAGTGTGCTGCTGCATATTCAATCATTTCTCCATATGATAAACCAGGCCGAAGTACAAAACAATCGATTTTGTTTCATCTTAGAAATGACATGTGTTTATCTGAAAATCCGAACTATATATATATATATATATATATATATATATATATATATATATATATGTGTATATATATATATATATATACATATATATATATATATATATATATATATATAATGAAAGTGTGTGTTTTTATTCTTTTTCCGTGTGTGATTTTACTTTTAAGTCCCGACTTTCGACAAAAATATATTTTTGCGAGTAGGGTTTCCGAAAAAACTTATAACTTTTAAAATCTTTATGTAAAATACTTTAGGAAAAAAATATGAGAACATATTCGCATCTGAAACATATTTCTCTAAGGATACCAAGCAAAAAATTGCAAAAACTGTAATGATTTCCCGCAGGTGTTCACGAGGCGACGGGTGTCCGCCGCTACTCACCTGTTTAACAATATCATAATAATTTCACTCGCATTTTACTGTGGCACTTGTAGAGGTCGGTGAAGGAGACGGCCGACAACGTTATGATCAGCCGTGGTTGGTACGATTACTATCGTATTAGCCATGGCCTTCGGTATGGATAATACTGGGCAATACTGTGAAAAGTTATTTACGAAGATACATATTTTTAAAGTTACCGATTAAAAAAATTATGTTTATAAAGCTTTTTAGTTGTTGGATCCATATACCCCACAAGATTATTATATTAACTGACATAGATATGTTTTGTTGGGGAAATTAGAAAATGACGGTGTGTTTGAGGCAAGATTAATTATTAAAGGCAGTACAGAAATAATAGTTAAAATGTTGGATATTAGCAATCTTGTAAAATAAATGTAAGATAATATTCTTGTTATCAACAAAAACTAATAAAACAAAAATAGTTCTAGGATTAAAGCCGTTAATACTTGTGCATATTACTAAAGAAGATAATATCATTGGACAATTCGTCTGAATTGTCCAAATCAGTTGAATCGTATATTGTTAATCTTAACCTTCTTAAAATATGTACCGCTAGAAAAAAAACGGAAGTAGAGGAAATAATATTTTTGTAGTAAATGGCAAAAGTTAGCCAAGCATATCGATTTACTAGTCCCATAAGAATTTCTTTTAGAATTAAATTAAAAATATTGTTCATACTTTCAGAAACGTTGCTGGTATTTTCTTATCTAGTTTTAATTAATTTGAAATTTTACTTAAGTTCCGCTATGTAAAATTATCCACAGATATAATTGTAGAAAATATTTGCGAATACACTTTAAACTATTATTTCAAAGCAATGGAAGTTAACTATGTTCATGTCAAAATTAAAAAATTATATTGATGGAAATGGTACTACAAGCCAAAATTCATAAATGACAAAATTACATAGTCATAATGAAAAATGAGTTAACCTTAATTATAAATATATAGCTGCAATTACGGGGTTTAAGTTATATTTTGACATTGTAGCCAGTTTTTTTTTCTTTTGAATATTTAACTACGTGGAACTCGCATCCGCCTCATGGGACTCCGTGGATTATATATTGTAAATTAAGGAAAGACTTTCACAAATATACAATACGACATACAGGAAGATCCAATGAACTTTGTCAAATAATATCAAGTAAGATAATAAAAAGAATGCTCAGATCGAAGAAATATGCGAGTGTGATTTAAAAGTTTTTCAGCATACCTTTCCAAAGTGGTAACAGAGTTATAATAGCCAATATGATAGCGAACGCACGATAACCGAGCAGGCACGGAGAGAAGATGAAAAATTGAATTTCTGTAATTATCAGTGCAATGAAACTATCTCAAAATACTTAAATAAATTTTATTAATTATTTGAATGAATTCTTATAACTAAAACAAATGTCAGGATAAGATTAGATGGGTATATAAATTTTAATCACATTTCTTGCTAATGTAGCAAATAATCATATAATAAGTAAGTTTTTCTATATAAGTTTTCTATTCATGTAAGTTGTTAATAAACGGAATAAAAATAATATGGTTTTCAACAAAGTAAAGCCGCTGTTGCCCACGACGGATAGTAGTCCGAAAATAGTGTTGACAAATAATATAATAAACGTTTATAATATCTTCCATTTTCTACAGGATATATTCAAATATAAATTGTGATCTTTATATCAATAGATTCGCCTTACCGATTACATTTTAACACCTAATGAGCTGGAGGTGTGTGAAAACTCCCGATGATCGAAGAAAGGAAAAAGATGCAAGATAAATTTCTCAGGGGAGTGAAATTATTTGTAGTTTTTAAAGAAATTCAAGCACAATAAATGACGAAAACACAACTTGACGATTTTTTTAGAAATCTTTACAAGGGAAAATAAAACTTTAATAAATGGATATCGTATTAAGTAGAAGTGATATCATGTATGTAAACATTTTGCATCCATAAGCGATTTATACATGAAATATGTATAAATCGCTGATGCATGGAGATGATATTATGAATCACCATAATACGATCCCTATATGAAGTTTCTCCAAAGGAGCATGTGAGGGCTGGAATGAAACCCAGCTCCGGAATGAAAACCAGCTCGCAATAAAAGCTCCCGTGTTATTTTCAATTCAAACCATGACAAGGAAAATTAGAATTTGTAGTTTTGTAGCCAAGATCAGATTTATTTTTAATTTTATGTCGGCTTTCTTTCGTCTTCTGAAATAAATAATCTTGATAGATGATAGTTTTATGATTAATATGTACCCGAAATACATTTCAAAATCACAACCCACCTAGTACTACCATTTTTATCATTACATGAAACGATGAGATTTTAATTGATATCGAAAGCCAGTTTCATTGGAATCGGAAGACTCTGTATTAGACAAACTGATTTTTGTATGAATAAATTTAGAAATGTATTGAACAGTAATCAAATATCGCAAATATAAATACGGCTACTTATTTTTTAGAAATGAATAAGGTTGTGGACTTTCGCTACCTTATATAGGGTATTCAAGATACAATTATAAGGGAAAAAATCCACAAGTGAACGCTTGAGCAAGGGCTTCTGTTTCCGAGAGATGGCCAATTGATATATTAGATAGGATTCTAATAAACTGACAATAGCTAGCTTTTTTGTAGATTATATGATTAATAGAAAATTTAAAAAAGGGAGAAAAAGAACTCGCAATGTAGGCCATGACCTAAAAATGGAAACGTATGTTGGACCATTTTTAAATATTTTTTTTATTTAAATTTTGCCTTAAGGTACCATCTATTGCAAATCACATACAACTTGAAGTATATAATACTTGTTGTATATCAGAAAACATAAGAGAAGATGTTTCTTTAATATCATTTCCCCCACAAAAAAAAATATTTTTGAATTTTCGGGCAAATTACTTGTCCAATTGCATTTTCAACATTGGCATATGATTTTTGAATATCATTGGAAATAGTCTTCAATCGAAAAAATATAAAAAAGTATTTTAAATCTTCAAAAAGTAAACGTACAACATAAAGATATATAACCAGCACGACTTTAATAAAGTCAATATTTAGTATTAAATTTATTTAGCGTTAATTTTCTAGTAATTCATTTTAGTTTAATTTTTCACAGCTAAATGAAAATACGTGGTATATTATTTCTACTTTATTTAAATTCTTTACCGCGACCTAGGTTTCGTTGCATGACAACATCTTCAGTTGGGAAATTTGTAAACATTGGTATCTTTAGAAGTCACCCACCTAAATATGTTGTCATCCAACGAAACCTAGATGGTGGTAAAGAATATAAATGAAGTAGAAATAATACTACATGTACATAATAATACATACTATGTTCATTTAGTTGTGAAAAATTAAACTCAATACTTAATATTAGGGTTCGTATCATAGTAATCGGTTGGGACCTGTACTTAACATACGCTTATACAACGTATTATTATTATTATAATAAATCACACAATTATTTTTTATACAATTATTAACTTCTCAAGGTAATAATTGTGTGATTTATTTTTATGTGCGTGTGTTCTAAATGAATATTAGCGATACCAGATTGATTTATAAAATGTTTGACGAGGCAGGTGGGCAACATACAAGAAATTAATATTTATTGCCTTTATTAGATGATCAGTTGTTTACGTCCGTTTATATTTATACAAAATTTTAAACAACACTTTTTTGCGAATGAAATTTTTATGTAAATTTTTTAATATAATGCTTCTTTAAGCGCGAATTGAGAGTAATGCAGAATTTTTTGAATGGAACTATTTGGACATAAATAAAGTTCCGTTAAGTCTATACAAATATCAGAAACTGTGTAGGTAAACTGCTTACGCAGTTTCCAGTATTTAAAAGCATCGAATGACTATAAACTTTCGTGAATATATGTGTTATATACACGTACATACTTGAATTAATTTTCATTAGTATTTGTTACTTTGCAAAATAACTACATGATCAACCAGGTCGGGATCTGATGATCAATTTTTGGAGATGAACAAAGGAACTATTTAACTGAAGGTAGTAAATTAACCGTGATTCCCAATTACAAAATAACTAATCGACCACATCATACTTACAACAACCGTCAAAAAATTTTATTTCAACGGGGCGCGTAAAAGTTACCAGCACTCGCATTTTTTTCTGCCCTTTACAGAAAACATTTTACGTTTAAATGCCATAAATTGTAACTTGTTGAAATACATGACACAGTTTCAATTATTTAATACCTTGTTCCTCATTTTTTTTTCAACTAATTTGATACTATGGTTTCTTATATAATTTTATTTTGATTCTATCTTTTATAATGGCATGATGATGTTAAAAAGATCTAATATCCCTGGTACCATTAAAAGAAAAATTAAGAGAAAATTTAGAGACAATTTTACAATTAAAAAAAATCTTGTGAAACCTTTCATGTAAGTTAACAGAAACAGTTTTATTTTAAAATTCCAATCAAATAAAATCATGTAGTTTTTCAAACCCATAGAGAAAACTTTGAATGGTGCGCATATACATTTTACGTCAATTTGAAGCTTAATAATTGGTAACCTTGATAAATAATTATATATATAAATGAAATTGAGATTCTGTTGTTAAATAGAATCCCCATTAAATTTAAATAATTTTTGTATAATTCCATTCAAGATGCAGGTATTGAAAAAAAATTATGACTACGCGCGCGCAAGAAGTTATCAGAAAGGTTGATAAACATTTTGAGTGAAGATTTTTTCATTTAACGTTAGCAAATAAATTGTGACTATAAAATATCCCATCCGTTCTACAAAATATGATAATACAGCATATGCATGCTCAGAAAATCATAAGAAATTAGAAAAGGAAATAACACTATATTCTCGTGTACAAGTAGTGAAGGAAATATTTTTGGACACGTTTAATTATTATGTTGTGTCTAATCTTATGTGCGCTATATGGAACCTCTAATTGAACTTTATTCTCTTTCTTCCTTTAGTTCTGTCCTGAAAATTAAATTTTATCTAATATTATTCATTCATTGAATAAAATCCCTCAACTCATTTCGACCAAACCATGGTATAATTTAAAATCAATAAGTTCGATTGCGAATTGGTTTTCTATTGTGCTCTATAGTTTACGTCACAGGGCACACAGGTTGGAATAATATATAATGTTGTGGACTTGAACTTTATGTGTCCTGGCTGTTTCCATAAATGTCATGGAAACAACCAGGGCACATAAAGTTCAAATCATGGTGCTTACTGTATAAGATGATTGGCTTAGAACAATGCTTCTATCCGGTATAACAAAATAATACAAGCCAATGATCATAGCAATCGAAAACTCGGTTATTAATTATGAAAAAGAAATGCGGATTCGATAAACGCAAAAATTCCGTCAAAATAAGGAAGATACCAAGGCATTTGCGACAAACAGATATTTAAAAGGGATAGGACGCTAAAACTGTACTGAAAAATGACTATAATATTTCGGCTTTAACAGATTTGATCACATATATAGACAGATCCGAGTAAAAAGATGAATTTTAATATAGAACACAGATCCGAGTAAAAAGATGAATTTAAATAACGAAAATTATAGTAATTCTACTTCCTTCTCTGCCTTAATAAATGATTCCGAGGCACGGTACATATACTTGTGTCCCTGTTAATATAATTTGGTAAAAAACATTGAGTATATAAATAGTATATAAAGAATTAATCATAAAAATATCTACAACGTAAAAATAGTACAAAAACAAATTGCAACAAAATTAATAGTAGGAAATAGGTCTATAAACAAATCGCTTTTAAGTATTTATTTAATATGTACTTAAATTAAATATGCGTGAAACATTGTACTTACTCATTTTTTCCTTTCAGGTATATAATGTATTTTTGGGACACAAAGTGTTATTTTTAAAAATATAAGACAAGTGGCTTTTCCAAAAATGTTTTTCAAATTTCTAAAATTTAGAAAGCGTTCACTATATGTTAGTTTATATGTTTCGATAAAGTATCAACTAAATAATACGAGTATATTCACGCCAAATTAAGATAAACGATGATTCATGTATATTGAATAGGGAGGTGTGCTACGAGCCAAATAAATAATGAAACCGATATTTTACACAAAAATATTAAAAATGGGTTAAGACAAAACAGGATAATTTTTTTCAGGCGAGCATGAATAGCCACCGCAACTCAATGGCAACAAAGGCGTCGCTTACCTGGACAATAAAAGTATCAGATGATAAACCGATATTAAAGTGGTCCGGTTAAGTAAACCTTGACGTCTGTAGCGAAAAAGGTCAGTACATGAAATAAATACTTAAATTTCTTTATGTCGGATTTAGCAATGAATTTAAGGTCAGCCTTCTAGGTTATTAAAAAAGGTAGTCAAGCAAAATTCGAAAATGAAAATTATTTAAAAAAATCAGAAACAATGAAATGAATATGACAAAGCCGGTGAACAATATATGGGCATAGAAAAATATATACAATAATTTTGCCTATATATCAGGTATTCAGACATTGGATATTTTTATGTGGCGTCTATGTCATTTAAATTTACATAACCTGAAAAAACATTAAATTCCTGATGGCGTGCAATTATGCAAAGAGGGTATTAGAACTACATATTTCCAATTGTTTAGAAATTTAACAGACTAGATTGTTTCTTGAACATAAAGGCTCAAGAACCACAAAAGGGTTAAATATAGCGCACTCAGATATATGTGATCCGATGGATATTATATCGCTTGGTGTGATGAGATATTTTGTTAGATTCATAGTTGACTTTGAGACAGAAAACTTTCAGAAATGTGAAAATTTAATAGAAATTCAGTTAAACAAAACATTAAATATTTCCGCTAATAAATAAGCTTGAATATATAAACAAACAATTTTCTCAGTTCAGAAGGAATTCCGGGTTTGATACTTCCAACAACTAGGCCGCGTACACTCGAGTGAAATGGAATAATGAACAGAACACTATTTTAAAACCAAAATGATTGCTGTTTGATATAAATCTTCTAAAAAAGTTCTAGTCTATATCGTGCTCATTTAATGATAAAGAAATATGTCCTCTGACTCGGCAAAATCATGTATCATATGTCAACTGTAGCTTTTTTGCTAATACTTCACTATAACGTTTAAGTATTAATAAAGTTATTTAATTCTATCAATCTGAAAACACTTGTTTCAAAATATAAATTCAACTAAAATTGGATGTATATATTTATGAATAAAGGCTTCTGTGCAATTCTCCTTTAATGTAATGCAATACAAGCAATATAATGTCAAACCCATTTAAAATCCGATGTACATTTGAGCAAATATTGGGTAAGGGTTGATATTTAACCTGAATTCAAGATAATTTGATATACAAGTAAAATGTAAACTTAAGTAAAATTGGAAGTTACTGCGTAATTTTAATTTTAGATAGGCATGGATAATTTTAATTACAAATATATCCTTTATGTCTTTTATAAAATCTTGTAGGTTTGGAACATCTAAATAACTCAAATAGCATGCGCAATTTATTTATTTATTTATTTCTTGAAAATCCCTTGCCCATCTTACAGTATTATCCAAATCGCTGGGCACGAGGAAAAACATATAACAAAGAGTTATAAAACAATGAAGAATAGAATAATACCCTCCTTATAATAAAAAAACAAAATACACAGTAATTTTGATCAACGTCCATCTTGCAACACTGCGTTGAGCAATGTGAGTGTACGAAAAACAGGCGAAAGTTGTAGAATATTCGTACGCGCTCTAGGGAGGAAAATAAACAATGACATTGTCCCCTCATGTAGCAGCCATTAGCATAAAGGTCCACTAAACTCGGGATCGAGGGATTATCAACACAATGATTTAATAATTCTAAAGAAATGCATGATTAAAAGCAATTTTTTCGGAGTTTACGAGAATTACATCCAACCATGTCCATTATGAAATCTGAGCGAAATAAATAAGGATAATACCCATGCATTTTATAATACAAAAACCTATTAAACTTTTTTTTATATTTTCTCCAGCATGAGGACATAAGTACCTTCATACGGAGACCAGATGACTGCATTCTTTTCAAGTATGGACTAAAGAGTTAAATAGTGTAATGATACATTCGGTATTTTGAAAATCATGGAAATTCCGCATGACAAATATTAGTACCTTGTAGGCTTTCTGACAAGTTTCCCCGATATAACTGTGAAATGTAAGGTGATTGTCTATAATTACACCCAGATCCCGCATAAGTTGAAACTCTCCTGAGTATATGTCCGCCCAGCTCATAACTACGGAGAAGTGGAACTCGTAAGCGGGAGTATGTCATCATATCACATTTGCTTACATTGAATTGTAGCTTGTAATTCAAACTCAATTGGAATATTGAGTCGATATCAAGTTGGGACAGATCACTGTCGAATTGATTATTAACACTTAAGAAGAATTTTAAATCATCGGCAACGAGCAGTTCTGACCGACTTCTTCCACGAATCAACTAATTGCATTCTTACATATTACAATAGGATACGAAGCAATCGAAATAGTTCACAACTGATTGGGGCACACCAAATATATTAAAATCTCCAACATATCGATATTATTACAATTGTAAGAACAACAAATTTTTTTTTATTAAGTTAGATTATATTTACATTTCTATTAGTTAAGTTATCAAAAGGCCGCTCCGGCCGCACGCAGTCTCTCTCGCGTCACTCGACCGGTCTCAGTAGGCTGTCATTGTTGTGAATAAATTGATTTTCTCTTGTCGTTGCGATATTTAGTAACGGAACATAGGTATGCGGCAAAACAAAGCTGTCAAGCTTGACTGACAAGCTAATTATAATCAAGTTTTACTTCTCGATGATCGCTGAAAATCGAAAAATAGCTGCCGATTGCACGTCAATCTTTTTTTCTAATGTGCTTTCTCAGTTTAATCAGACACTACCATAATTACAAGAGCGATTAGTTGCCGATAGTTAAAATCGAAAATATACGGAGCTACTTATAAGACAACCGCTTGGCGCTCTGGAATCGAATCGCTGTATATTATTAATATAAATTTTATTTATGTCTTTCTATATTACTAAAATATTTTACTAAAATATTCTGTAGTAATGTCGCTCCTTCCTATATAATTCGCATATAATCCAGATTCATCAAGAAAGCCTATCTCGACAATCATCCACGCAGTTCCATCAGGCCAATATTAATTCCAAAGGTTGAGTCCAGCAACTTTATCGCCGAAATAATCGGCAATTAAAAACCAAGGAAAAAAGTCTGGAATAATGTGGCACGTAGTTTTGATGATACCGGACTATCATGTAGCGTTTTATTGCTTAGAGGTTTGTGAACAACAACTCTTGTTGAATGTGAAAATTTCGAAGTGTACGTTAGAAGAATAAAGAATAAATTACATATAATTCGAAATATCAATGGATGGATTTTCAATGGAAGACGAGTGGCTTGGAAGGTGTACCTACAGACTATCAGAGTCATAAAAGGCGATGGTCAAAGAATACATGAAAATAAGTACGGATAAGTAAAAAACAGGGAAATACTTTCTGACTTTTATAGGTACATGCTCATAAAAAGTTTCCACTTATTTCCTGCAAAGTAAATTGAAAGCAATTGAAAAACCAAGAAATTCAAAAACCAAATCGAAAATCAATGAAATAAAAGAACGGAATATCTCCACGTAGAAATGGGCTTGAATATATAAACAAGCAATTCTCTGAGTTTATAAAAATAGCTAGAATCTTACATCAAACAATCACTCCGCACGAACACAATTACAATTGGGTAGCCGAAAGATTGATCCAAATATTAGTTAAAAAGTCAAAGTGCTTACTGTTTGATGAAGTAGTATGCATAGCCGCTTATCTCACTAATAGAACTCTGACACGGACACTGCAATGTAGAACTCCAGAGGTACAATGGACGTGAAAGAACCCAAACATCAATCAACTGGTATTATTAAGGTGTGAAGCAGTGGTACATATCCCAAGGGAGGAACTGAGGAAAGGGGATCACAAAGCAAATAAGTGGACCATTATTGATATGGAAAAAGAAAAAAAGTTGATCGACTTATTATACCCAACTGGCGAACAATAATAAAATGTAGAGATGCAGTGTTCCCGTAATCTCCCATTAAAAGAAACTATATTTCGGTAAATCTAACAAAAGAAATGCTCAAGGCAAGTAAATTTCGTGCTTTGAAAAGTTCAACTTATTAAAGACATCAGTCAAACATATTAAAGGCATCGCACACGACCACTGACCGCTGTTCTGGCGGAGAAGACACACTAAATACAAAAGCAAAGAGTCTAACAATTTTCAAAATAAAACTATGACCAAAAACAAACCAAGGCATAATAAGGCAGTCAAAAAAATAGTTCCTTATTTTATAATGACGGTTTGTTTGACACACCACTAAAATAAAGTGATAATGTTAGCTGACTCTGAACATTGGAAGATGTCAATAAGAAAAGGACTAGAATTTCACAATTTAAACAAAACATGGAAACTAGTAATAAAGCATCTTGATGTCAAACTGATAGGGTGCAAATTGGAATTTTGTGTTAAACATGAATCAATGGGTGTTCAGTATAAGTTACGATATTAAGCAAAAGGATGTGCGTAAACCGAAAACGTTGACTACGACGGAACATCCTGCCCTACAGACTTATAAGAGATTGCATACGCCTATTACTGTCAATCGCCGTTCAGAAGAATCCTGAGATGATGTTATTCGAAATCACCATAACATTTTTATATGGTAAATTGAAAGAAAATTGAAACATTACATAGGTCGAAGGACTGGTATGTAAAACAAATACGGTACATAAATTAAATAAGTTGCTCTACGGATTGAAATTGGTACTCAGATGCTGGAACACAAAATTCGACTTGGTTTTAAACAAGCTCAGCTTCACCAGCAGTAATTTGAGCCGTACGTGAGATACATGTAGAGAAGGCCGATGGAAACAAATGTTTTCTTTGTCTCTACGTTGATGATATATTAGTGCTCTCAAAAGAGAATCACACTCTGAAAAAGGAATTTAAAAATCTTAAAGCTGATTTGAATGTATTCTTGTAGGTATGAAATTATAACTGGTGTGTAATTCTATTTTAGTGTAAATTTATACTAGTTAAAGATGTATCCATGTATGAAAATTTTTTTACTAAAATTTTTGAAACACAACAATTTATCTATGAGTTACCAGAGTTCCATAAGTAATCTTCTAAAATCAATACCATTAAATATTTATTATATTAAGTATCAATGACACTGCAATTCTTAAAACTTTTTTGTTCAAATGAATTGAATTACAGTTTATACCGTGTCAAGGGTGTATATAACCTGCACCAAGGCCGCATGATTTACCCTAGGAAGTATGAGTATTTCCTTTAATATAATACGTTACCTACTCAGATGTTTTCGTAAGTTATTTTGATAAGATCGCTGTTTGTATGAATGCTTCACTAACCTGAATCTTTAACGTCACCGTACAGCAATCATTGTGGCGGGCGTTGTCGCTTCAGGGTATTCATCACAGCACTTAATCTATTATTTATATTTGTAGTCAATTATTTTATGTTATGACTAAATGCAAATATATATATATATATATGTATATATATATATATATATATATATATATATATATATATATATTTATATAATTTGTAGAAATTAATTTTTACGATTCGCACCATTTATGTTTGCGGTCTGACAAAATCCAAATATGTCCAATTTCCACAGACGTGTCATTTTTATTTGGTTTTGAAAAGAATAAAATAAGTAAACAATAAAAAAAAACAAGAATCAGAAGTAAAAAAATAGAATAGGGCGATTTAAAAGAACAAATCGAACAAGCACGGTAGTCTTGCATTTTGAAACCTTACATGTGGTGCTATTTTTGAGGCTTTCAGAAATGGGGATCCTCAAACTAATGAATACAACACATACATATGTCGAATTAAATTTAATACTTAAGAAAGCACTTGTGGGAATTAATCATTAATTAAGTCATTCAAAATTTAATAATTTGAATATAATTATTAATCAAATTTTTTATCATTTCCATATAAAAAAAATCCAAATTTATTAAGTGCCTAACCATGCTCGTCGCCTTAAATGTTCCTTGAATATTTCAAACAATATTGGGCGTTTATTTTTTTTTTGGCTCCATATGGACTTGTTAAACTAAACCAGAGTTAAGCTTGAATGACTAAATTAAGGAAGTAAATCTTAATCAAAAATAATATTATTGTGTTGGAATTGGATACACCTCTACAACAAGATGCTTTAGTATTCCGAATTTGGTTTACAACGTCACAATGTAAATAACTTTGTCAGAACCTGGATGATTTGCAGTGATAACCCAAAGGCTAACTCAATGGAAGATTATCACCCTGCTTCACAAGTACAACAGTCCAACCATCAATTACATGATCAGGAACCATCCATTTTTGTCTGACTTGAACATATAACGATATTCGAAACGTCACTCCTTCCATTAAAGTTGTAGCATTTGGTCTAGCAGTTTTTTCCACTCGTTAAAATATAAACGCCTCTCAAATGATCCTCTATCAGTAAATACTACAAAGGTGTGAACATGGGGAAACGCACAATGTAATAACTTCCACATAGGGATTAATGGATAATACTCTCAGTGGGCGAGATTTCAGAATACACTCAATCTGCACCAATACAGTTTGCATCTCCTCGTAGGTGAGGAGCTAGGTTGATTTTATTACTATAGGTGAGTCTTCAAAGGTTTTACATTAGACTTTATATCCCATCAAAGTGGGATGAACGCGGGGGAATCATTTTCCAATAAATACGTTGATTGTTCAGTTCATGCGTCAAAATATACTGAAATTCTGATTCAATAAAAAAAAATTATAGAAGCCATCCAAATGTACTTTAACACCAATGAAATTAGTGCCATTATTCGAATAGAGGCAAAAAACTGGACTAAGCCGTGAAATAAAAAGGTTGCAAGAAATATATTCGAATTTGACTCAAAGATGAACCTGATATAAACAGCCTTATTTACAAGACAAACAAATAAATAAATGTACGCCTTTTGCGAATGTTCTCCTCTTCGTCGGAAAAGTATAATTCAGAGGGGACCAGCATAGTCCACGCTATTTTGTGTAAAAGTCCTTATATCAGTGAGAAGGTAAGAAGGAAGATCTGTCGTTTTTGGCGTAGGATGCGACGGGTTTACATAAAATCAAGAAATTCAGAACTTAAATTAGCTTGAATTACAATTATGGTATCTAATATTTCGTACCCTTGTCTTAGGATAGACTTAAAAAATCATAATAGTATAAGTAGTGAGCTATGATGAGATCCACTACACGAACCTCTTTAGGTAACAAGACAGGATGAATTACTTCAAATGGTAAGTCAGATTTGGGAAGTCGTCCTCCAATATTTTAAATGTTATTTTCACCAAAGAATATAGATAAATTATGCAGCTTTTTTGAAAAAGACATCGTTCTTCGGGGCAGTGATATCATCCACAAAATGAATCCTCTGAACTGAGCGAAAGACAGCAGTCTCAGCGGTTATAAGATTATTGACCACACCTGACGTACGTAAGGCTTTCCTTATAATTCATAAAATATACACGACAACGCACAAAACTTCATCCCTAGTAGCAATACGTTCACCAGATTGCAGAAGATCGTTTTTTCACATTAATTACTAGCCACAAATCGATTAGATTTGCATTCGAGCAATTTGACATTATTAACATAAAATAATAGTTGCACTAGCCATTGAAAAGGAGGCTGACGAATCCATAAAAGATTGTTTCACCATAAATCAGGGGAAACGAGCTGTGAAGATAATATGCCGCGAGAATAGCAATTGCTAGGGATTTTGATACCTAAAACGTAATAAAAGGTTTTAGGAGACAAGTTCTCACAACATTGAGCCACGCGATTACTCACAACCACTGACCAAAAATGTGATTATAAGTTTATTTACGAGATAAAGGTTGAAGGGCAAGGAAAAGCGTAAGTTTCCGTAATAGAGATGGAGTTCTGTTATGTGTCCTGAATAATCGATACTAATTTTGACATCAAATTGCAGCAAATAGCTTCAAGCGGGCTGGAGTTGTAATTTTGATAGGGTACCTTGGATTTCGCGCACAGCAACCAAACAAAAATGTCCCTAGTAAAGCCAGTGGCATGTAAATGAATGACGGATCTAAAACCATTCACACTACGATAACAAGAAACTACAATCCGAACGTCGCAGTCTTCGACGATACCAAATCGACTTAGGCTTTTTAAAGTTAAGAGCACAGGTAGATTCCACAACAGCACTGAGAACTTCTTAATGATTATATTGGGTGTCTTCTCACCAACATTGCATAACCAATATCATGTGATATTGGTTCCCACAGCCACAGTTCTTTTACAAGTAATTTAGTATATATGATTATAGGAAAAATAAATCAAGGATATTAAAAAACTATAGAAACTATATTCCATTTTGTGCATTGTTCTAGTATAAATTAAGACGTAAAAAATAGATGGTCACTAGCTGGTTCTTATGAAAAGCTTAACGCCTTAAATATGCTTTTAGAACCATCTATGAACTCCATTGAATTGTATTGCGGATTGGGGGGCTTACAAGTAAATTAAGGCTTACAAGCAATTTAACCAAATCAAAGGCACAGACTTGAATCAGGAAATTAATTCTCTGAAAAATCAAACCTTGCGCTCATTATTAGAAACTGGATGAACAAAATCATCCATGTAAAGCTTGGACCCCACTACTTTCGTAGCATTCGGGAAGCGAAAACTTAAGTCATGAATTTATTAACGAGCTATATATTTAGAAAAATACGGGCTTGATCAAAGGTCAAAATGGACAAAAGTTCGTATTGGTTCATTACATTTGAACTACTACAAGATTCTTAAATATTAGCGATTCCTTAAAATGCCAGTAAAAGTAAGTTGGCATGCAAATTAGGGTCTGTTATATAATATCATTTAGAGATAATCCTGTATGCGTATTTGCGCTTGCTTAAAGTACAATACGAGACGAAAGCTTATCGGGACGCATGACAGAGTGATGTGGAATGTAATCTCCATCATTTGATACATCGGACTCTGCAACTTCGGTCGTGTAACGCTCTTCGATACATCCTTTCATAACCTTATTTTAATTCTCACATAAAACATGAATTTGTTTGCGTTTTTGCATTGAGTTACAATACGCCCAGTTTCGCTAAGCCTAAAATCCCGAATTGGGAAAAAAATATCTACCGTCATCAGAGCCAGTTAGAGATGAAGTGAATAAACATTCGCATTCCGCCTCTTTTGGACTCAAAAAAGTCAGGTTAGGTATTTCTTCTAACTGCCAGAATTTTAGTAAATGAAGTAACCACTTGAAATTCCACATCAGAATCGTCTCTAATCAATACAGAAAAGGTGTGAGATAAAGCAGGATAGGATGTCGTGCCTGATTCTAACCTATTTCGTAAATAAATGTACGTAAATATTTGTGCACCTAGGACGACGCCTACGTCTCCAGGAATATTCTACGTCAAGTTTACAAGTGCTACACCTTCTAAATAGCCCATGTTACACTTGTCTATTTAGTGAACAGGCAGCTGATCGGTAATATAGTCAATAACCAGCGCGTTTATATTATATTTATTTTTTTAGGTGTGTACAGAATTCGATAACTAAATTAACTTGGATGGCAATGATAAATATTTAGGCTGTTGTGTCGCGTCAAAAGTACACGAGTTCAATAATTTGCTTTAAGCAATTTTTGGATTTTATAAATTCAAATCAGCTTGTAGTAAATTTAAATCTTCAATTTGAGAACAAACAGTAACGGAACTTCGCGGAAGATTGCATTAGTGACGAAATATTTCCGTTCTGATTATTCGTAACGAACAATTTCTACATATACGCACGCAATTTCTCAGTAGTAGGTGATGCTTCTGCAAAAATTATATTAAATTGCTACAGGTAGGAATATCAATACTACATACTGGCAACTCAAAAACCCGTACCCTTTACAAGTCGATCTTCCTCAAAGCATAATGCAAAATAAGAAATCATTGAAGTCAACGAAATTAATTTGTTTAAACTCTGAAACTGATGTCAAAAATTTCTCGTGTCAGTGAATTTATCCTTATTATGTATATCTGCTTTAAATGACTTGTAAACCTTAAGGCAGTTTTACACATTTTCTTTAAAAATCGGCAATTCGATGGGGGTAAATTAATTTTATATTTCGTATCAGCTTTAGTTACCGATCTATTTTAGGGTAAGGTTTTTTAAATTTATATGATATTCTTTCTATACTATATTTTAAAGCCAACTGAACATGCCATTAAGGCCAGATAACCATTTATGTCTGAGTGAAGTTTAGAAGTTTGACGTTCACACTAAAATTAAGTGCCATACGCACTTCATGCAGCAATCATAAGCATTTCTGTGTCTATTTTTATATGACAGTTTTGAGCCCGGCAATACCCTCATTGGATGTCATGCTACAGCGCCACAAAAATTGTAGGACCCCACGCCATTGGGAGCTTTGCGCGACGGACAGCAATCACTATATGGAGCTAGCCAAACTTAGCAGGATGATAGAATACTATATACAATTCACATTAAACTTAACATATATTTAGAATAATTTTATACAAAAGAATAGAATTTCATTATTCTTGGTGTTGGTGAATTTCTGTCAATTTATAAAGAAATGTTATGATCTCGTTTTATTTTAGGCAACAAATATTTTAGCGGGTAAACTTTTGTGTTGCCGCTGTAATATTAACGTTCCTTTGACTCTTATTTTACGGGATCTGCTCATAATCTCTATTAGTCAAATGGTACTCTAAAAACGGCTAGTTTTTATAGATTTTTTTACAACAATAGTAAATGTTTGATTTCTAACCTTGCAACAAAACTTAAGTGACTAAATAATTGGGTAATTACATCCAACTGGTTAATTGCATCTACACGACTTTGTTGTATATTCAGTTTAGTTACTGAACAAGTCTGTTCTTTATCAAAAAGTAAATGAAACAATTCTGAGTTATATTTGCTTGGCTACGATTGCAATACATTTGATTTAAAAATATATCGATAGGTACCTCTGGACCTATCTTACGAATATCTGCAAAGGAAATTGGTTTACACTTTTCACTCAGTGTCAACACTCCTAAAGACTATCGGTTGGGCTATTGTAAGTTGATGGAGATTCTCATATTTTTGCGTACTTTTACTCCGTAGTGTAGAAACGTTGACAGAAACAATCTTTTCGACCACCACGTCTTTAATATTCTTAAGAAAGGTTAAAAAAATTTATCGGTTCTGTTCAAAATGCCGTAAGGGTGGGAAAGGCTTAATTCTTTATGCCGTTCTGCAAATTATTATTGAAAAGTTATTTAACTAATATTTTATAATCCAAAACTCGATCATATTTTAATAAATTTTATTGTAAGAAAATTTAACTGTTTTACAGCATTCCCACACATTACAGAGCAAAACACTTGCGTTAAATTTTTCAGTAATGTTCCTAGGAATATTTTCATTTTGTTCTACACTAA
The DNA here is from genome assembly GCA_039881145.1 of Druceiella hillmani. Lineage (NCBI taxonomy): Eukaryota > Metazoa > Arthropoda > Insecta > Lepidoptera > Hepialidae > Druceiella > Druceiella hillmani. The sequence goes on along the minus strand of JAYKKI010000007.1, from coordinate 14,892,590 downwards.
TGCATAGCTAATAGGGGCCTTGTTAAGTAACCGACTGTTCGGAAACACCGATTTTAGTAATATTTTGTCAGATTTGCAACTTTCTGACATTATTACATCAAGTTGAAATAATTCTTACACTTTTTCTCAAGAAAATCATTAATATCTGTGAAGTATTCTATGTATTCTTTCGTCTTTAGGGTTTGTGTGAATCGTTTAAACAATAACCAATACGCTTACTTTTGCGGTGGCAAACACAATAATCACACATATAAAACTTGAGTTGATTATATCGATGAAAAACATTTTATCCGCAAAAGTGGACATAGATACTATCTTCATTTTATGTGTAAATTTCACGCATATTGCGTAATTTTCTAGCAAACTTACATCAATTTCGATTAAGGTTAATACCTTTCGTTTGTCTGTAATGACATTGGTCATATTTTGTTTTAAATTTATAATCACGTGTTTCAACTACCATATTTAATAACAACGTATTACTTGATATGTCAATAGGTTTGATTGATCATTGGCTAATACTTTATATGCACCTATATTAAAAGTGCTCGATATATCAATATCATTAGTGTTACATTTCAGTTGATGCTACTGTCATCTGATTGTCAAAATAAAACTTAAACGACCGTTTTATTACTTGCGAACAACTTGGACGACAGTCATTGACTGTATGATCAATTTATGTATCAATACAACTAATATTTTTTTTAAATATGTTGAACTATGTCGTCTAAAATTAAACCTTGTAATTGATATTTTCCTAACTCTCAAAAACAATGTGTCCCTTCATCCTGAGTGCAATATTTACTATTTACACTATAGTTAAATTCATGTAACATATAACTAAAACGAAGTTATATCAAACAGTGGATTAACGAGTCGTTAGTGTTGTGAAATATTTATTAATGTTATGTTTATTTTAATGTTTATATTCTAAAAGAGAAAGGTTGCCAACACAAAGGAGCGTATTTTCGAAAAAAATTTGTTTAACTTACCATCGTGCTTGTTATAAGGATATTATGTAGATACACTTTAGTACATTCACGTAAAATAAATAATCCAGATGAAGTGCCGTCTGGTTACATTTAATCAGCTCTAATAACGAACCGCGTGCACGTCCGCAAGTAATGATTGGCAATATTACGTCACAATTTATAGTCGGACGTGGAATATCACGTTTGATTACGAATTATCCTGCTCTTTATAGTAATGGAATACTGATGAGGCAGTCGATGATTGATGAATCATAGGCGTCTATGTTTCTTTTTCTATTTAAGGGTAGGCCAGAAAATGCTTCAATTTTAAATTATGCTAGAACGCTAATAGGTTAATAAGAAAGTTACACATATTTAGTGTAATTGACATTATATATAAATCACACTATGTTTTACTGTCTTATTTTTTTTAGTAAGCTGAGGTACGTCTAAAGTTTAAAAATGTATGACAGTATTATTGAGTAAATTTATTGACTAATTATCTAAATAATTAAATTGCATATTAAAGACAATAATTATTGAATTGGAAAAATGTAAATTTTTCCTATTTTTACAAAGTTCCACGATGCTCTATTATGGTCCGAACTCACTCCGTGTCTCTAGGCCTTGAAGTGTTCATCGTTAAACATATATAAACTGCTTCCACACTATCTTAAAAACTTAGAGAGAAGACAATGCGAACCGTTTTAAAGACTCATATTAAGCAAAGGAGATGCCGCGTACTATTAAAAAATATTACTGGGTATTTTCAATTTCGTTTTACATAAGTCCATCTTGATGGGATCGGAAAAAAAAACTGTTTCAAAGAGGAGTAAAAATATCTACGATATCTTGTGTAACTTACCTTTGTAGCTTTATCGTATAATTAGAGGAAAACATCATTATGAAACATTTAAATTCATTAAAAGGAAAAACGAATCTCTCATAAGTTCCCTCAGAGGTCTATTCGTCTGTCATATTCGTTTTTCTAAGAAACTGCTTGACTTCGAAACTTGAAATTTTGGCGTAGTAATAAAATAACACAGCTAATATTCAAAATTATTTATTACGATATTTTTGGGGAGGCAAATGAAATAATTTGTTTTCATTATATGTATCGTTTGTAATGGCTATTAAAAGGGCTTAAAAATATTTGTTTTATATTATTAAGTTCACATATCTTCAGAGATATTCCGGAAAATATGCAAACGATATGTCTCTCTCCCCAATTCAAGACTTATTAAATTTCGAAATATAAAAATAGGATTTTTGAAGGTCTGCACAAATTTTGTAAATAAGCTATAGTCATTACCAAAGATCTTAAAATGTATATCCATTTAATAATTTTGCTTACGTAAAATTTGATCTAAAAATTGATTTTTTTTCGTCGTTTTGATCGTAAAATTTGATTTTTTTTGAAAGTTAGTAAAACTCTGAGGTTGCAAGTTCCTAAGTACCTTCCAAGTTTTTGCCTCCTCTCCTCTGATTCAACTCATGCGCCGTTCAATAACGCATGACATTTGTAGGCAAAGTTATTATATAGTATTTTTTTGAAATGAGTAAAAGTTTTTTTTCATTTTTCTTTTCTTCATAAATATTCATGAATTAAGTGACCATATTTTATATATTTTTAGCATATAAATACTAAGATAAATAACTAGCATTCCAACTAGTGTGTAGCAAGAGGAGCCCGATTCTAATGAAGCCTTAGACCATAATAATACAGTCCACAATCGTGTAGATAACCTGAAAGCGACTACTCCAAAAATTATAGATTTACGAAATATATTCAAAGCATGTTTGCATTTTAAGCTAAGAGAGCTTAAAATGCAAACATGCTCTAACAGTGCATTTCTAGTCTTATTGGATGTACAGATGTTAACCTTTGCCTAATATGAGTCATCATATCATATATACCAAAGGAAGTAAGAAAATTTTCCCCATAATATCGTCGCTTCACGACAATGATAATATAGGTCAAGGGAAATCACAAAAATTATCATTTTACAATTATACTAAATGTGAAGTGTATATTGTGAATCAAAAGAAAAAGGACTATTGCGTTGCAAGAATCTCTTACTGATGGCCAATGCGACAGTTTTGTTTTCTATTTTGAATACAACTGGGAACAATGCGCAAATAATGTAAAAATCAAACACACAAACCTTGATTGCTAGTCGGGAATTCCTAAAAAATAAGGACTATTGCGTTGCAAGAATCTCTTATTGATGGCCAATGCGACAGTTTTGTTTTTTACTTTGAATACAACTGGGAACAATGCGCAAATAATGTAAAAAGCAAACACACAAACCTTGATTGCTAGTCGGGAATTCCTAAAAAATATGGCTTTTGAGTTAGAAAAACTACATAGTTTGTGACGAATTTGTTTAAAGAATGTGTTACACGATTAAAGTTTGTAATGAAACAATTTATGTCTGTTTGTAATGCGTAAACTAAGCCTGAGCCGGAAGGTTTTTTGCACTATGTCTTAGAAGGAGAAATGGTAACACTGTAAAAGCATGTTTTTGTGCATTACATTATTCCTATTTTAATTGAGTATGTCTTTTATTTTTTTTAAATCAAAAGAGATGAAGATTTCTTTGGTAGGTGCATTGGTATGAGTTACTTAGTCTTACCAGGAATTCGCTTGTATTGGACAGATAATACGAGAATGAACATAATATTCGACAATATTACAGCAGATTATTTTTATAAACTCAGATCAAATTTAAAATTATTTAACGATCTTGAAGTTGAATTATTGAAAGGAAAAGTTTTGGAAAATCCAACTTCTGATTGACACAGTTTGAAGAACTTGCCTAAAAACCCCTGACCTGATTTTGTGTGTACTCCAGATCGTATATCATTGAACTTCTTTTGAATGAAGGCAAAGGTGACACTATTTTACCAGCCAACGCTGCTGAACGCTTAGATGTTGGAGGAAAAGCCGTATTGAAATTGGCACAGACATTACCTGAAGATGCAAAAATATATATCCTACCCATATGTATATTCTATTTTATGTAGGTGAATTTACTTGACAAATTACAGATTACTAAATATATACAAGAGGCAAGTTCATTAAGAAAAGCAAAATTTCTCAAAACCGCAATTGTTAAGACTACTAAAGACCGAGACGCGTGTCTTTCCTAATCAGTTACTCAGTAGTGACGGACAGCTTGCCTGTATCAAATGTTTGAACAACAAACCAGTCATACTAGCATCTTTAAGTGATAGGAAAGAGCCTGTGGGCAAACGTAAACGTTGGTGCAAAAGAACGATAACTTATATACAAATTTATATATATTTTGCTATTGAAGCATGTAATTCAAAAGCGGAAAGGAGTCGATGTGTTAGATAATCAGCTTTTACAGAATCAAAACACCAGAAAATGGACAATAAGTTTAATTTTTCATGTATATTATTTTATGCATAAACAAGGTATAAAAAAGAAGCAACAGTGTTGAAGATCGACAAAGAGAATATTTTGGATTACTTAGACTTTAAAATAGGGATTAATTAATCTTACGTCAACAAATTAAAAGAGAGGGTTCGATCACAATACATGAAAATTTAAGAAGAGCAATTCAAAATCTGTCAAAGCTATACCAGAACCTGTTAAAGCTATACCAACTTTCCTCTATAGAAAATGTGTGCCTCAGCCCTCACTCCAACTGAGAATATTTATGGCGGTAAATCTGCTGATGACTGATGAACATCATGATGACCATCGGCGGACTACTAGGAAGTAAAAACAAGAAAGCCAAAGTATGTCGCTCAACTTGATACATGCATCTATGCCTTGTGTCAGGGTACAACTGCTACAGGCAGTTTCATTAGTTTTATTATGGTGTTTTATTAATATTTTTTTTACAATATTATTATTTATTTTGCATAGCGTTGACATTTATCTTTGCAACATACTTTGGTCATGAGGCTAATCAACGATTTTCGAATAACAATTTTTATTCAATAAAAAATATTTCGTAATATATTCTTGATTTTCTTAAACACTAATTTAATTAATATGTAAACCCAACTTCAATAGGGCATGTAGATTTTTAAAAAAATATTGACATTAAAATTTTCAAAATATTTTTTCGTGTCTAGGAAGTCTCTTGAGTGTACGTAAGACATCTCATCCAAATCACAAAAAAAGTAGTCCCAGGATCGAAAAGCATTGTATTCTCCTTTTTGATGAAATTGCACAAATAATTATGAGCGTCCAGGGAGTGTTGATATAATGAATGGGTAAAGTGCATGTATATACAAATAATTGCAGCCCGCTGGTAAATAATAAAGTAACCGTTTAATTTGATTTACATAATATCATTAATTAAACCAATAATTTAGTTGTCTTTAGTGACAGCTATGATTGATATTATTTTTTATATTGTTATACATACATAGGTCATAAAATGACTTTTATGTATAGAAATATCCTGAAAGTGGTTGATATTCAAGATCATTATCCTCGTTTTGTAAATTCTTGAAATAAAAGTATTCCATAGGACATCATCGACGCTCATCGCATTGTTTATATTCTATGTGACGGTTTAAATATATTTTTTACATAATGAATTTACAAGTTTGGCGCTATCTATCGTTAATCAACCCAATTTTTATATTTTTATGCTTCATAATAAATTATTTCTTATTATAGAGAACAAAAATATGAAACTGCTATAGTTATTTCCGATTATTATTTGAGCAAATATGATTTTATAAATGTGATATTGTCACATCCTATTTTTAATTGACACAAAGTACTTGTGTTAAAACCTATTTCTTTACAAGGTGTAAATATAAGTGACCTATTTTGAATTGAGCGGAAAAAAATTCCATGTTATTAATTCTCTAGTTCTATAAATACCAGAGAGCACTCGATTTAATTACTAATACCGTGATCTCCTCTCCCAGCAACCAAAAGCAGGGATGAGGAACTAGCGGATGTGAGGTGAAGGGTAACCGCAATGATGCGACGCTGTATCTGTCATGATCCTTTCAGTATTCGAATAGTAGTCGCAGGGGACAAGGCCCTGTGGTTAACCCGCAACCTTCCAATCGTATGTAAATAATTTGGTGAGTAAAAGACAAATCATCAAACTTTGTATTGCTTTAATACGTTTGTTAGTCTTTTGCATTAGAAAATAAAATACTGCTCTGACTGTATCATGTATACAGGGAATCCCGGGAAGACATCAAGTCAATATGTTCGAATTAAGTATTGCACGCGATAAAGCGCACACGTGGACGCACTTATATACATATACATACGTATATTTACGGGAAAGGCGTTCAATTAGTTCTCGTTTTATATTTAAAAAAAGAGATGTGTAATTTATATTTTAATTTTTCAATGTAACTTCAATTAATATTTATGTATTTGTACAGATGTTAACCTAAACTTGATGACGATATAATATGTTTTTGTTTTCAAAATGTTTGCTGTTTTCTTTTTATAATCAATCAATTTGTTCATTCACTTTTCCTGAAGGTTTTCCCTTAAATATTTTAAGTAGAAACACTTGGAAAAAATTCCAAAATATCCGACGAACAATTTGTTTCTTCAAATCTATAATAGCGTATAATAAGTTTGACAATTTTTATTGTTGTGAAAAAAAAGTCTATTTATATTTTTCTTTATACTCTCCAAGTTTTCTGCTCAATGCTCTTTTCTCCACATTATATCCATAAATTATTTTCTTATCGACGATATTTAATTCGTTGCGGGTGATAGTTCTTCAACTTGGAAAAAGCTTTTTAATTTTCCCTATAAGTCTTACCAGACTTCACAAACTTTGTGAAATATTATATATTGGATAAGGAAAATAAACAAAAATATGCACGCTCCAATGGGTTAATTCGATTCCCGTAAAAAATAAAATTTATTACATTTTTTCTATGTACATATATTGTAGCAATATAAAATGAATATACAGTACCATAGAAATTTCGTTCAATATGGAGTCGGGTCAGGGTTACTATGGAGAAAACAGATAAATCAGAAATCACGCGTCAGTGAATTTTAATCATAACTAAAAATGCTTCACGCTATTCAGACTATCTGTTATACACTGTGATATATTACTTACGGTAAGTTTTATTTGAAGCAAAGTGCGTACTTAATTTTTTAACAAAATATTAAGCACATCGTGAATGGTTTTATAACTTAACAAGAAATATTGCTTTTTTTGTTAGGTTTTTGAACTAGAATTTCGTATCATAAGTATTTAACATATATTATCTCTTCATTATTTCGTTGAGCTCTAACTTAAGTAGAAATAAAGGCAATTGAAAAAAAAAACTATCAATTGTCATAAAAAAAAATTTGACCTTTTTGTTTGAGACCGAAATACGCCAAGAAATGGTTAAACAGTTAAAGAAGATAATAAACTAAATCGTAAATGCTGAGTATACTCTTCTAAAATTATAACAAGGCATATAGTAAATGTATGTGACATTGTGAGTGCAGGTAACGTGGTATTCGTTCAATTTTGAAATGATTCTCTGAAATCAATTTCAGTTTCGTCCGTGATATTTAAAAGGACATGAAATATTTAAAACTATTTAAATTTCCTGTTGTAAATTTTTGTTCCACAGTAATTATAATAGGAAAATTATATCGATAATAAGAAAAAAAATTACTTTAGGCTAACTTTCAGGTAATAAAAAATTGCCAAAATATGTAAATCCGTAATTTCATGAGGAATAAATTAACATGAAATTATAGTAATCTGTTATTTATTGCAATTACATGAATGCAAAATGGAACTTAATCCACTCCGAAATTTTTTCCAGCGATACGTAATATGTTTTATCTGTAAATATTCTAATGTTAAAATCACAAATTTGCCTTCAACAGGACGGCATTAACACACTATTGCAATACAACTTAGAACGGTTCCTTTTCTTTATTAATATTAAAAAGAACGTTATTTCTTTATTTCTTCAAAGGTAAAATTTGTATAGAAAATAATCGGTAGATGTTTTATTTTGGATAAGAGAGGAAGAAAGTTGGGTGATACAAGCTTTTTACTTTTTTATAAATTTTATCCTTTCGAGGAATAAATTTAATAGCCTGGGACATTTTTAGTAATCTGTCCTCGTTACAAAGGCGTTTAATTAGCAGAGACAATTTGAAAATTTAATAGGGAAAGCTTTTTGACTCGACCGAATTTACAGATCCTCTTTCTTAATTGATAGACTCCTAATTGATAGAATTTCAATACTCAATTCTTAATTGATTTCTTCACGCCGCTTAAATTTAATTTCCTTCATTTTCTACAACAACACTGGTGGCGAAAAATGACTGAAAGGCTTTTTTGCTATTAATATTTCGCAGCAAAAATTACGTTAGCAAATATTATAATTGAATTATCTTCAATCACAGTGTTATTGTTTATATTTTTAGATTATCAAAATATATTATTATTTAGAGATAAATATTTTTATCTTTTTAATTTAAATACAATTTGTCAAATTTACGAGAGGATGCCAATCAAATTTTAATATCGATCACATAAATTGAAATTTAAAGTAATTTTATGAAATATGGGTCAAAAATATACATTATATTTATCAATATACAACGGAGAGAAGGCGGAATATAAAATTTAGGTAAATTTTGATGCGTCCATCGTATAATTTGGAATAATTATTATTAAATAAAAAATTCGGAAGATAGGAGGACATGGATTTACAGACATAGTAACTGCTCAATACAAATGAAACAATAATTACTTAAAAATACTATTAATGAATTATTTTTTCGAGAAGATATTTGCACAAAACAACTGATAAAAACAAAAAAAACACCTTAAATATAAATCATCGACAAAGTCAACTTCTAATTTTTTTCTCTTCCGTAAATTAGAGTTTTTAATTTATTTTTTTTTTAGAACTACATATATAAATATTATCAAGCCTTAAATACCAAGCACAATTTTTATTCAAACTTTTATTTGTTTCTTTTTGAAGATTTTTCCTTAATTAGATTATTTGTTGTCGTTCATTTTCGGTATTATATTACGAACAAAGTCCTCAGGCTATGCAGAGTCAACGTTACCGAGCAGAGTCGATTTTACCTAGGGTCCCCAGAGAGAGGTCGTCAAGATCGAAGCCTGGCGGGCTTTGTCCGGTTTGTAATAGTATCTAGTACTAGCGGTGGGTGGGTAACCTTTCATTTATTTGTAAACTTTAAATTTATGTACGAGTGTTTATGTGTCTGTATGTGCCTTTAAATGTATGCATGTGGGTGTATGTGCGTGAAATAGTGCGTATGCTTTTGTTTGTATGGGCGTGTGTGTGCGTATTTGTGCATGTGTTTGATTGTTTCTATCACTGTTTGTAAGTTTTTGTGTTTTTGTGTGATTTTAGGTTTCTTTATGTTTAACTCACATATATACATATGTGAGTTTATGTGTTTGGTGTTTATGTATTTGTGTGTTTGTATGTTTGTGTTTGTGTGTATATGTGCGTACATGCGTATTTGTGAGCGTGTGTGTTTATCTGTGCGTGTATAGGTGCTTGATTGAATACAAAAGTGAATTTGAGTACAAAAATGTGTTGTTTGTTTTGTGTGTTTTGTGTGTGTGAGTGCACGTCTGCGCGCGCGCGTGTATGTTTTTGTGTGAGTTTGACATTGTGTATTTTTTGTGCATATACGGATATGTATTGGTGTCTCATGAACAAATCGTATGTTTATTTTTTGTGTGTGTTTGTGCTCCTCCAGATCAGCGTGTCTTTCTATGTTAACGGTTTTGTATGGTAGGTTGTGTGTCTAGTGTGTGTTTGTATGATTGTTCGTTTATGCATTCATAGTTCGCGCTTGTTCATGTGTTTTTACATGCCTGGATGTCTGTGTGTTTTTGTTGGTTGTGTATTTCTATGTGTTTTTGAGTACATGTTTGCTAGTCCGTATAATATAATTATGTATTTTTGTGTGTATTATTGGGTGTATGTGTCTGTTTCTTTCTTTTTTTCTTTATTTGTCTGTTTTTTTTTTGCTTTGTTGTGCATTTTTTGTTACTATGTGTTCATTTCTTTTTTTGCTTGTGTGTGTGTATACGCTTGTGTGTGTGTATGTTACTGTATGCCAAGCACAGTGGAAAAACTAATGATTGTACTTTCATTTTAATTGGGTTATTTGAATGATTAATTAAATAAACGTGTTTTCTGCTTTTACTTTATGTTTATCTAAACAAATATTGTCTTGTTTAAATATGGTAACAATCACTCATTTATATTTACATTTAATTGGCAATATTATAAATGTATTCAATTCTTTGGGTCTATTTAAATGTTAAAACACAAATTTATTTCTTATTTAGAGCCCTTCTTCTTCATTTCGTCTATAAGCATAACTTATGAAATATTTATATAATATTTCTATCGAAATTTAAATTAAAAAAGGAAATTAATAACTACCATTCCAATGGTTATAATATAATCTCTAGGTTATATTTAGGCCAACAAACTAGATACAACTGATCGGTAGTCACCAAGGTAAATATTCAAAAAAGTTTTCACGGTCGAAACAATCGATTTAATTGTTCGTCATACCGATAAGAAAGTAAGTACTGTTTATAAAGCATAAAACGATGAAACATCCTATGAAAAAAGCAACTGATGTGGAAGAATTTATTACTGACCTCTTCAAGAATTCTACGCGGTCTTCGGGATTCTTATAATATCATGTAGAAATAGTTCTAACACTGACCATTCTTCGGATATGTAGAAGCCAGCTTCTCATAAAGATGCGATGGGCATCAATCAGTGTTGGGGATATACATTAAGATTTATTCGGTTTGACAATGGGAATACTCGTGAAATTCCTGTCAAAGAAGATAAAGTAACGCCTATTCACAATTTGTGAATAATGATGGATGCCGACTTATCATCGCTCTACAAACCAACGGAGTGTTTGACAGGTCGATGAATAACTTTATCTATACAGAAGGTGAACTAGTTTCACTCGTTATATACCATCAAATCAAGCAAAGCATAGAATAATATGGATACGAGCCGCATAAAATTCATATGCATTCAACGGTCAAATTTACACAGGCAATTTAACGACCGGCTACAAAATAAATCAAGGTAAAAAGGTAGTAAGTTAAGTCGCGCAATATAAAGGATCCGGAAAAAATACTTTGTTTGATAATTTTCTACTAATCTACTGTAGGCGAAGCATTTATTTAAAAGGAACCTGACAATTGTAGGAATTAAAAAAAAATAAACATTATATATCAGTGGATATGCACACATCTTATGTCCGCGAAGAATTTTCCACTCTATTTGGGTTTCATAAGAAAGTGACAATATGCTTTTATGTTCCAAAATAAACTCGCGTCAATATCTGTATATATGTTATATTGTTTACAATGCGCTCAGATACAACATCTGTGAAGACAGAAAAAAAGAATGATTGTTAGGTATTATAATAAATTGAAGATTAGTGTCAGTTCAAAGATCAGATATTAGGAAGTTATATAACGCACAGGCGAATTAACCTAAAGCCTTTTTTTATCATACATTGTATGTTGCCAGTCTTGCAAGTTACATAATTTCTTATGAAAATAATAAAATGTAGGAAAACAAACGAGTGTCGATAATTTTATGACAATAAAGTGAAATTTTGTATATGCTAACGATTGAAGATCGTCCAAAAATACAATAATCAAAATAGCTTACCTCTAAGGTTATAACCATAAGATTGCATCTATGTAAAACAATGAATCACATATGCAGAACGACTATATAAATTGAGTCTACTCAACAGGCAAATTAAACCGGATTGAATTTTTTTTAGGATCATGCTACTTTTGTTACAAGGGTATCTACAAAGATGGAGGAAGACAGAAAAATCTTGTAAAGTTGTAATAAACTGGTCTGTGATGAACATTCAAAAGCAAATGTGACGCTTGTGTTCAAGAATGATCCCAATGTTACGATGTTATAAATATAATTCAATAAAACTTAAATGCCTACAATAATTTGTATATCGAATGTTATTTTAACCTTTAGAGATTTGTTTAATCACTACTTACTATGTAAATCTGTAGGCGTATTAAGTTCTTACGCATGGGTACCCGGGTACCCCGGGTATTGATCAAGTGGGTATTCTCAACTTTAGCTCTTAAGTTTATTTATTTTACTGCATATTTAAATATAATAACCTATATGAATTGAGGTCAATTGGCTCAAATAACGGGGATTTGAAAGAATTTGATGATCTTCCTTTAAACATGTACCACCTGTAAATAAGAATATGCAAATGGGTACCTCGGATACCCGGGTATTGACATCAGGGTTAATGACGGTTAGCGACTAACTTTCTTAGGATACTCCAAAATGATATATCGATTACAATAATTGAAAATATTTACAAAATGGGGTAAAGTAACCTATATTTGAAACAAACCATTTTTAATTCTTTGACGTTGCTTAATGTACCAGAGTCCATACAATATTTTGTCGCTAGTCACATTTTATTATTTACGGACTTTAATTTTTTTTGTAATTAATTATTTTTTCTATAGCCTTCTATTGCAATTCATACCACTTTTCGCACAGAGCTATAAAATTCCTGGTTTTGGCCTTCAATTTTATCTAGTCATAGCATAAGAAAAAAAATGAAATTATTTTTTTGATATTGTAAGTTCATTCTTTACATGTTATTTCCTTTGTAGAAAACTCTCTAGTTTATTTTGGTGCTGTTAAATTTAAAGCCACCAAACAAAAACTGGTAAATTTCAATGCCCCTTAGAATACCAAACTCATATTTGGATATTTTTTTCACTTTATATTCAAATACATCTTCATTCGTTACTTATATGCCCATCATTAAAAAGTTAACTGAATTAATTAAGAGTTATATAGCTAAATGAAAGATTTTACAAGTCAGAGACAAAGCGTTTCTAAAATACTAAGAGCCGTTACTAAAATAATAAATATCGCAAAAATATCGAAAAACGTAGTATTATAGAAATTTTCTCATAAATTATATCATTATTTATGATGTTTATCTCGAAATGCATCTAATGTTGATTTTGTCTAAAATATTAATTATTTGGAAAAGAATTTTTGATTGGCCTTTTTTATATTTTTTGTATATTCGTATTCCATATAGTGATTTTATTGAATTTTCTTACGCTATCGGTTTTTGCAAGTAGAGTTATTGTAAACTTGCTAAGAAAATATTCCAAATTATCAGTAATGGGTCCGCGTAAGAACGCTGATGTGCTCGTTGTAGGAAGCAGACGTTGTACGTATAAACAGTTGCTTGGGTATAACATTTCAATGTATATATTTTATTAAATACGTGTGCTGTGGAATACGGCGTGCGTGGGTGTCGTGGTTATATTTCAGATGAGTAGGAGTAAACATTTATGGCGGCACCCAGGCTCGCTCTAATTTTATTTCAATGACCTTCGTCTAAGACAATGGTCTATGTAAAAAGGAAAAAAACTATGTTTAATAAAATAGCAGTAAGTTTTGCATACTCAATCAATATATATTATAAAAGTACAATGTGCGTGTCGCTAAAATTCAGGAACAAGTACCTATATAATCAAGGGAGTTATATGATGTGGTAGCCGTCCATGAAGAAGATTCTCGTTTTGACGTGAAGGGCGTGCTAAAAGGCTGGAAGTTTCGCCGTCTAGAAATGTCTCGAACAGTTCAGAACTTTCGAGGTTATTCGAGAGTATTATAGAGCATTTCACAACATTCCAGAACATCCAGGAAGGTTGTAGAATGTTTGGGAGTATGGAACGTTCAGGAACATCCCGGAACATTTTAGATCATTGTGGAACTTTCCAGAACACTCTCGAATTTTGTAGAATGTTCTGAAATATCATGGATTATTCGAAGCCTTTTTTGTGTGGGAGGAGCTACCCATTGGTAGGAGTACATAAAGCAAGATCCGTCGTGGGTTCGAACGTTAGTTTCTTATCAGTGAAATACAGTGAGTGAATAAAAAAAACAGTGTGAATAATCAAAGTGATACAAGTAAAAAGTGTTAATGGTGTACTACAGTGAGTGAATAAAAAAAACAGTTAAGCGTGAGTAATCAAAGTGATACAAATGAAGTGTTCATTGTCTACTTAGTGTATTTCTTAATAAAAAGTAACGTAATACATATTTAAGTATACACACACACGCACGCGCGCTTACACGCACGCACGCTTACACGCACGCACGCACCCAAGCACGCACGCATGCACACACGCACGTATGCATGCAAGCACATGCGCCTGTGCGCCCGCACGCACGCACGCTCGAACGCGTGGTAGGTATATATGCATTATTTATTTATACATTTCATTTGTTATTAAATTTTATCAGTCACCTGTCACAGCCTCTCAGTAGACACAGTTTTCCACCATAAGTTAAATGCAATTACATCCATTTTTGCAAGCGTATTCTTCAAATAAAGATTTCAATGAATACTTAGCAGAATATGAATCCTAGAAAATCGACTCGACTTGTGAGTTTAAGCAAAATTGATCTAATTCCTTGGTTGTTTATAACTCTTTCCATATTTATACACCCACCGCACCTCGAAGTGTACATAAAAATAAAATTTGAGCTAAATAAGAAACTGTTAAAACACACGTTGTGTTAGTTTCGTTCGAAATCTAAACTTCACCGAATATAAAAATATTCACTGTGATGACAATATTCAAAAGAAGCCATATGTAATGAATGAAACTAATAGTGAATACGCAAAAATGTGAATTAATGAATGACTTCTAAAATTCTAATATTTCTACACTGTAAAGTTTGTCCCCGTAAACCGTCCTTTATTATTAAAGAAATAAATATTTGAAACAATATTAATCCAGCTAGGTTTCCTTTAATAAGTAAACTATGTACAGATTAATGACATGAAGAATGAGAGTGCTTAAATAAAACTTGCCTTTTCATGAAAATTACATCGTCACATGAATGTTATTAACAAAAGTCTTTAAACTTCATGGGTAAATTTCGTTTTCTATATTTACTTAATAATTTTGCCTTTTATGCTTTATATTTATTACATAAGGTTGCTAACTATTTAACAGTTTTTCATCTGGGTTTTCACTTATTTAATTATGTATTTATTTACATAGTGTAATGTATACAATTAATACATATGGTGCACTTATTGCTACGAAAGCAATCTTTTACAGCCAACCAGAACACCACTCCAGCCCCGCTCGACGAGCAGCCGGGATTCGAATCCGGGTCCCCGCGATACTGTATATACATATAAATACAACCGCACAGGTACTTACACTCACACAGATATATGTGTATGTGTGTGTCTATGTGTACATATATAAATGTCTATATATATATATATATATATATATATATATATATATATATATATATATATATATATATATATATATATATATATAAAAATATATATATATATATATATATATATATATACATACACACATTTACATACATACACTTACCCACAAATGTATGTTTTATATAAGTGTAATACCGATCCGATCGGAGACAGAGTTGTCCTTCTTACCCAGTTACTATCTTTAGAAATATATTAATATCGTGTAAAAAACAACGAATAGCCTTTTCTTTCTTTTCGTTTTTAAAATCAATTTTGTTCTCTTATTTTACACCGTACAAATGTTATTAAATTTATCATTAGAAAATAATAAGTGAATTATAGTTTGAGTTGAAAAAATATTTTTATATTTAAAAAGGTTGTCCTTGGGAAATGTTCCGTAAGTTGTATGCAAACATTTTAATGTAAATAGTAGTTTTTGGAATAGTACTAAAACTTATTACTCCATTTTATCCAAGTGAGACTTATTCCTATTTAATGTACGTACCAACATCCTGTATTTTTTTAAATTTTGAGATTTAGAATCATCCTTATAATTTTCCAGTAATGTTTAGATTAATTTTTCGTGCTGTGATTTTTAGAAATTTTTTTATATTACTATAAGTACCAACATTAAATAGTTTATAAGACAATTTTCTGGACGTTTTTGGTAATATATCTAGAACTATTCAACATACAATTTTAAACTAAGCAGTTTCAAAGACTTTATATATCCGTCCTTCGTGAAATTATGACAGACAGTTAAGTCATCATACAAGGAATAATTTTTTTTTCTTCTCAGATATGGAAGCCTAAAAACAACAACGATTGCTATTTGTTCCTCCACAATGAATATAGCTCTAGATTTGCAGCACATAGAGGGAATGGCTGCAGCCAATAAGGATGTGTAAACCGTAATGAATGTGAAATAACAATAACAAACTAATAATACAAATAATGACAAAAAATTGTGCTAAACGATATATTTCACAAACCAAAAAAAATCGTTCTTTCTGATATTGAAAAAGAAGGTAAATGTAGAACTCTCACATTTAAGTTGGTATCGCAAACATTTCTGGCTGGAGTGCCAATTTAGAGATGATGTGCTTTAACTTATATTTCATTAAACTCTCAGGTAAAGACGGACCACAACTCACACGTTTAACTGCTCTTCTAGACTCAAAAATATGTTGCTTAAACTTGTGCAAACACTAATTTTGATAAAAAGAGAATATTAGCTAATAAAATTTTAAAATTTAACCTATTTATGCGATTTTTTAAATTAATCTTATATAAAAGAAAATTTATCTTATATAAATTTTCAAAACTCGGATTTAATACATATACGAAAATATTCCACTGACCTAATTTCCAATTTTTGATGCATTTTTTCATTTTCTTTAATTATTAGAACTTAATTGAAATTTATAGCCCTTAACGTTGTTGATAAGCTACAGAGAACAATTATTTAACACAATTTACAGTCGATAAATATGAAAACTGGGAAATATTTGCGATGAAAACTTTTAATTAACCCATTCGTTTTGGTATCACATATATGTTAATAAGAATATAATGATGGTGTTTTTTTAGTATTTTGTTCTTTGGATTAATTTCTTAGCGGATCAGCCATTGTATATCCGGCTTTTAAACTATCTTTGAATTTGCCTCCTTTCAGTACTTTTAGTTTATTTATACACTTGAATCTTGTTAAAACGTGTTACGAGTTAATTACATTTTTATATATAGTAATACACGTAATTAATTTTTCGTAACATAAATGCGTCAAATAAATGTTTCCCTTGTATTACAAATATCCTCTTTCACGTAAGTTTAATTTATCAATAACATAATTGACAAAACTGATCATTAATTATAATCTACTAGAAGCATTTAATTCGCTTCTTATGCCTTAAGCAAAAAGAAACACGAAAGCAAACAAAAATATAAATAGTTAAAATACAAAGTATGCCCAAACAGGTAGAGGATCTTCTATTTACTCTTGTTAAAAATTAACTTCCAGACTTAAGTATATTTCCTGTGTCAATTAAATTAATTTAATATATTGATACGAAACTTTTGGAGAACGAGTTTATATAGCATTTCGTATTTTTTCCAACAAAATAGACCTCATTACACTTTCTTCCAATTAAACGAACTTCTATAAAGTACCTTAAAAAAATACAGGAATTGAACAAAATTGTCCCGATGCTATAAAAATACTATTTCAACCTTTCGTACCGATTTCGTTCTAAATTTTTTCGAACAGTAATACGTCACGCTTAACCGTCTACTACTCAAGATTGATTGTAGCGATTTGTACTGAGTCGATTACATGAACGTAGCTGTCGATTAGTTTTACGAATGAGACTGTGAATGATTGCATCAACTTTTGCTTTTCCTTTAGCTTGATACACACAGGCAAAAAATTCCTGGCAGAAGTTTAATTTAGCGATGACTACTCATATATTTAACTACTATTCTAGACTCAAAAATATGTTGCCTAAATTTCTGCGGGCACTCACTTTTATAAAAAGCGGATATTAGTCAATAAAATTTCAGTTATTTAAATTTAGACTGAAATTTATTACAGACAAAAACGCGCACGCTTACGCACAAGTACACAAACACTCACACACACGCACATACACACACACACATACACATACATACACACACATGCACACACAAACACACATGTACACGTACGAATGGCCGAAGCCCCAGTATATCCTTATGGGGGCTTCGGCCATATATATTCGGGCTTAGGGCATATATATCAACTAACAATAGAATACAAACGACTTTGACGACAAAAGTGGGAGATTTTGTTTCCATGAATAATATCTGACAATTAATAATTTAGGAGCTGTTTTCAATTAAAAGGGTTTTGAAATACGGTAAAATGAATTAATTTATTGCTAGTGTTTTAGAGTCTGGTTCCAAAACCGTATAGATGAAAATTTATTACATTTTATGAGAATCATTAAATAAAAAAAGAAACAAAGGAACCCTTAGAGGATCACTTCGTTGGCCGTCTCTCTATCTATTTATCTATCCAAACTATTTTACTCATTTCACGTTATATCACATATAAAATATTTTTTTTTTAAATGCGCCTGTGAAAGATATTTTCGTTCCAACTATTTATGCCGCATATTTTGAGACTCACAAATAAATCATAACATATTTCCTGTTGACTTAGAAAAATCAAATTTAGCAAGTAGCAAAGTCTCACAGCGTACATGAAAGAAAAAAATATCGTTAATTTGTATTCCGAATATCATTCATTTGTATTTATATCATATAAAACAATATTTTTATTCAATATGTATCTGTGAAAGATATGGTAGACGATATATTTTCATTCATAAAAAATTAAAATTTTTTAAGTAGTTTAATAGGAATATTATGTATCATTAAATATGCATAAATGCCTAAACATGTACGGAATCCTCATATTGCAAATTCCACTCATTCTTGACAAGTTTTAATGTATATCTTCTATTATAGCAGTACTTCAAGTTTTCTATTTTCACGCATGCAAATCTATAAAAGCAATAGAGGAATGAAATATTTTTCCTCCTTTTAGTATACTAAAATGAGGAAATTTTTCAAATATGTATGTATTAAAATATTCCTTTCATTAATTTTAATATTTTAACAACTTTCCACCGACACAAACAATAACTTTCTTGCATTTTCTTGTTTTCCCGCATTAAAATAAGTTCAAATTTCGTTCGTGGTTCCTCGTTTGCAACCAGTAGATATTTTCAAATTATATGTTTTTTTTCATGTAATTTATCATATTATTGTATTTCATGTTACGAATAGCTTAAAAAAAACAGTGCTATATTACTTGTGAAACCCTTTGAGTTCCTGATCTGTTCAACACAAGAGTCAACCAATAATCTATAGTACTAAATGCGGTACGAAAGTAAAGCCAGTCCGGATTAATATTAAATTTTTTTTTTTTTAAGTATGCCGGAAAATCAAGAGCTCTCGATCCGTGATAAAGAAAAAAATTTTGATATTTCTCAATCCACTCAAAATGTAAACGAGAAAACTAAAGTTTTGCAATAGTGTGGCCCTATATCTATTAAGTCGAGACTGTAAACTATTTATTAATCGGTAATTACCGACGAACGATGAATACTTTTTAGGATCCATGCTTTAAAGAATATTTCCTTCTTGAGGAGTTAATAATATTGTAAGTGTATCCTATTTATTCTTTCAATATTCCTCTGCTATCCTGTTTACATTGTATTGAAATCGTTCTTTCCAATCATCACTAACGATTCAAAATGTATTCAAAAAGAATTAAATAATTAATTTAAATATTTAAGTTTAAGTGGCATTTCTAAAAAATAATTATTTAAATAATTTGAAAATAAGTCTTTTTATTATTGTTTTTTGCGTATATATATACATATATATATATATATATATATATATATATATATATATATATATATATATATATATATATATATTGAAAGTTGTAGCTCTTTAGTCTCAAGTAAACATTATTTTGCCCACATTCAACGTGACAAATTTCACTGAAATCTACACGCATTGTAAAATTTAAAATAAATGATATGTAAAGAGAACTTGTACAATTTATGATTCATATATAAATATTGATGAATTGATTTACATTTTTTACTCTAAAAATTTTAAATTTTTTGATTGTTTTTTAATACATAATATAGAGTTGTATCAATGGTAGTCATGAGAAAAATATATAATACAGAAATGGCATATGAATAGACTAAAATATGGATTCACATACAGCCTAATTTTTGTCTCGAAATCTAAATATAAAATATTCCATCCGTCATGATATTCATTCACATAGTTTTGTTTATAAATCAAATTACTGAATTATTTTTTTGCACCGTATAAGTCTTATCGGGTAACCTGAAATTCCAAATCTGAGCATCTCGTGGAAAAGCACCCAAATCTTTTTCCCTTTTAAACCATGATATTACTACGGAATGCAAAAGGAGTTTCAATAAATTTTTAACTTAGCTCAATTAAAGGCTACTTTACTCTAGTCTCCGCGAGCGATGTCACGGACAGAAGCTAGTGTTCTATAATCGATACTTCGGCACTCCGAGCTGTAGTATTGTTTACTTCAATATCTCTAACGGCCCTTATTAATAAATCATAATCAGAAGAATCAGAAAGCATCTTTTCCCTTAGCCACACTCTGTTATGGTGATGAATTAATATCTATTTAAAAGGCTGTCAGGTACTTTGAAAACTGAAACGTGAGAGAAATTCGAAGTAAAATATTTTAAGCTCAAACGAACAAGATGCTCTTCTTCATCATGTTTGTGTACCAGAATAGCTAAAATTTCTGACCATAGAAATCATTTTCGGGCAAAAAATAGAAACTCCTCTCAATAAAATAAAAAATATTGAGATGTAATAATTTAAAACTAAAAGTAGATTCAAATGGAACGAACTAACAAGGGAAACTCTTCTGATAAACCTGGTTGATATTTTAAAATAATTTCTGATGCCACTATCTGTATAATTACATAAACATATTAGTTATCAATAAAATTATGTAACTAGTTAAAGTTACATCCGTATTTTAATTTAAGGAGAATCAAACCAACTTAGTCCCTATGTTCCGATTAACTCCGAAAGGTCGGTTAAAAAATGCGGTCTTCCTTGCCAATTTCTTTTGAGATTTAGAGCCGAGTTTTGTTGCAAGTAGATCGAGGTTGCCATTAATCTGGGTGGCCATTTAAAGAGAATATTCAAGATAATATTTACAGGAAAGAGTCAGTTTTAATACTGTTCGAGATATTTATATAATTATCCATTCTACTTAAAAAAAGAGAAGCTTTGTAAATAAACCAATTTGACAGTTCAGGTATTGTAACCTTTTTTCTTACGTTCACTTTCGTAACTAAATATGGATTTATTTGGTATTTACGAGTAAAAAAATATTTTATATTAATGTCCACATTAACACTGTATACGTTGTTCTCTTTTACTCCACTTCCATGGCGTGGCAATACATAGTCCTCTTTCTCTCTACGTCATAACTTTTTTCTCTATCTTGTAACGAAATATGCCTAAACGTGAAGCGACCTTAAAATGTTGTCCGTCATTCTCGTCCATTTATCGATCGCTAAAAAAAATCGCCGCCTAAAAAGCTTCACTTCAAAAATAATAAAATATTTTATGAAACGCCAAAAATTCAGGGAGCTATAATTTCAAAGGCAAGTCGACAAAATTTCCATAGAAATCATTAGTTCGGTCTTTGCGGACTACACATCATATACTAAATTGAAGACTAAACGCCCACGTTATCGCGTTGGCAGGCGTCGCATTGTCTTCCCCCAGCCGAACACGCTAAATTGATATCCGTGAACATACAAATAACGAAAAAATATAACTAAATATATAAATATGCTTAATTTCCTTTCACAACTAAATGAAACTACGTGATTTAGTATTATACCTACTTTACATAAATTCTTAACCACGACCAAGGTTCTGTTGTATGACAATATTCCACGTGAACAATTTGGAGCGATAATCTCTTCAAATTTCCACCAAATATCCTGCAAATTTCGTAAGCACAAAATGGGATCTTTATCTTTTTAATAAAGAGATGATTTTTTGAAAGTCCGACCAAAGTACGGTTTTCAAATAATATATAATATTGTTAACTGTGTCTCAAGGTGTATTGACCGTGAAAAATGGGTATTGTATTTCTAACAATGTTTATATCGGTTTGATGTTTTTTTAAAAAGGTATATATATATATATATATATATATATATATATATATATATATATATATAATGCCATTAAAATGCGTGGTTACGAATCGCTGCGTATGCGCCACATTTAGTGCCTCTAATATGAATAAATAAAATCATGGCTACATTTCAGCTCCCGGCCACCTGTTTGTATCCAAGATAAAGAGCAAACAATTATTATTATAAATGAATAGGATTTTTTGGATATTTAACCATTTCATTGCCATTGCGTCTCGGTAAACTCAGTGTACAATAAATAATTTACTATTAGGTAAATAATTTACGGATTTTGAAACACCCAGCCAAGAATTAAACTTTTAGCGTGTTATACACGGCCATTAGAGTCTAAAGTACTATTACACGAGTTATTATATATAATAGTAAGGGCGTACAAATATTTTTTTTTAAAGTTTTGTTAAAAAAGCATATATAATATTAAAATGAATCACCAAAAACACGCATCGAAATAAGAGTAAACGTTGACGTATTACAAAAAATTATTGCACTAAAATGCTTATAAAATATATAATTCACACTGCAAAGTAATACTAATACTTATTTGAAAAAATAAGACGTCATATTGTTTCAATATCTATACGCCAAATTTTACATAAATGTATTAGGTATAATAGTGATACTTAGAACATGATTTATGGTGAAATTTTTTTTAAATAATGTTTTGGTTATGTTTATAGTGTAATCATATAACATGTAAGTATGATACAATGAGTTTTGTGAGTAACGGGCAACTTATCGAATATATATTTGTGTCAAATATATTTGAATTGTCCAATGGGTTTGCTTAAAAAAGATTTTCCTTTTAAATGGAACGGAGTATAGTCAACATTTTAGAAGCCGTTATAGGTACATGTTCTGTATGTATCATTGATTGTAGACATAAGTAATGATATAATAAGGGACTCACAAATACAGTAGTTTCGATTCCATCTCCCTCTACTTGGTCTCTTTTTATTTTAGAGGGATATTACTAGTGAGGGAATTATCCAATTTCAATCGTATAAAACATAAAATCGAGCTTTGGATGGAAATCAATATATATGCGTGTATGCCTACTTGCATTTTAGTAGAAAGCTGGCGTTATTATTATTTGTATTTATACATTTCTGGCTTTTTATTGAAAGATTTTTACTTTAATAAAAATATTTGCGTGAAATCTTTTTATCCTTATGCTTACAAGATATTCCTGCAAAAATGGGAAGATACCATGTTTCGTTTTGACGTAAATAATTGTAAGGAACAATTTCAGGTAAGACGTGCCAGGAAAAACGGAAACAGCACGCTTGCCCACGGCGGAAGCACTGCACGAGGGTGAGGCTCTTATTCAGTGCCCCTTCCAAAACAACCCGCACGATACGGCGTGCGGATGCACGCTTTCCTACGCACCTGAGCTAGAAGATCCGTCCGCTATCCTTCGACTCGGACCGCTTATTCATCCGCAAGCTCTCATACAGATATGGCAGCGTCATTTAGCAGTTTATAAATATGGTAGTTTATCAGATTTAGAGAATTGATCTTAGGAAAGTTGCTTTTCACCAAATATATTTCAATCTTAATAAATCTACCATAAAAATAGACCATTTTTAACTGTATTAATAACTTTCTTTTACCCTGGCGGCGATGTTAAAATAGGCTCCGTGACTGGCAATAAGGCGGATTATTTTTACTCATGCATTACTTCAGTAATTTGAAATTTATTATGTACAGAGAAGTGCAATGCCTTATTATCTTAGTGGTAATACGAACACAATATCTATCATGATAGTCGAATATTCGGAATAAAGCCCCATGTGGCTGAATATTTAATTGCCATGATAGTCGAATTTAAAAAAAAAACGTCGCGGGCGATTTGGTGTTACTAGTTAAAAGCAATCTGATTCAATTAAAATGAAATGAAACATGGAGTATCCAAAGAAATTTTGTAAGTTTAATTGAATTGAATAACACTATACTATAAATATGCATCAGATATTTCAACACGTTGTGAAATATTTGGAATATATTTATTATATGATATTTGTCAATGACTTATCGATTAAAGCTAGAACATATTCTTTAAGCGTATATTTTTAATAGAATTAAAAATTGTATGTGGGTTTATTAAACGAAACAGAAGAGAAACAGTTATTTTAATGGGAATATGTACTTCCGTTTAAAAAAAAATTGCATTACGTTCAACGAATATAATTCCCTACTTGCGAAATTATATGAAATATAAAAGTGCATTAGATCGTAGGTGAAAAGACCTGCACGAATGAAGAAAATGTACTAATTTTCTTTTTTTAAATTATTATTTTTCTAGTTAACGAGTTATTTAGTCACCGTACATATGCTATTTTCCTCATTAAGAATTTTTAAAATATATACAGATAACTGATTGATTTTTATGAATTCTTATGATTAGATAATTATTATTGAATTATTATGATTACGAAGCATTTTTTCAAAATATTCAAAATTATTTAAAAAATTCTTTGTATGTACCATTGTGTTAATATATAACAAAGTATGAATATAAAGAAATTTTACAGAAAACAAAAAGAACGTCTATTCTCACCGCTATATAATAAAAAAATGGTCAAATGCGACTCAAACCTAGTGCGGAGTTTCTAAATTAAAATATACAATGATTTCTGGAATTTTTAAACTGAGTGTTACACATTAAGTCAAAGCAATTTTGTATGCACAGATGAAGCGCGCAACAGTCGTGTGCAATGCATACGAAATCACCCAGAGCGTATTAACATTGTAAAACAAATTTCACGTTTGTAACAATACGAATGTATATAGACTGTCAGGGAATTTCCTTGAATGATTTTTCGTTTTTATTATTATATAATTTATAATGATATTTTCAACCTTTCATAAAAAATTCGGAGTTCAATCATCCTCGGAAAAAATTAACATTCAAAATCAGATGTAACCATCGGATATTTGATTTTCAAATAAATATTGAAACATAGCCAAAAAAATTGTATTAAAGATAACCTTAACTGTAGATGAAGAAGTCGTCAATGATGCCTTTTTCGGTTACTTTTTCTTGTCTACGTTTCTTTCAATCATCACCATTTTTAAAATAGTTTTAAAATAAACTATGCCTATAAATGACCCTTTATTTGCAAAAAAAATTTATTATTTTCACTATGGTAATTGATGAGTTTTTGATTGAAGTAACGTGTTTACATGCGTGTAGTTAGTCATTATTTTTCTCTTATACTATTTAGAGATACATATCTACGAGGGGGCATTTTTAAGTTCGCGGAATGGAAAGTTAGTCCGTTAGTAAAGGTGATTAACGGAATGATAGCTAGTTAAGTAACTCGCTATTAGTATAAATACCAAGTTTTATCATAATCGGATCATTATTTTTTAAACTATAGTCGAACAAACAACTCAATCTGGATGAAAGTCTGAACTATGGAAAAAATCGAGTACCGCGCCATTATAAAGTTCCTTACCAAGCAATTAAAGTCGGTTCAAACCATACTGAAAGAGGTGGCATCCGTTTACGGAAACTCTTTCCCGGGTAAAACCATGGTTTACAAGTAGCATAGTCTCTTTAAACACGGTGGAGACTCACTTGAAGACGACCCACGCTCCGGTCAGCCGATCGAAATGACTACTCCGGAAATTATTGAAAAAGTTGAAAAATTAGTATAGGAAGATGCCAGACTAGAGAAGAAACAGCTTGCAGAGATGACCGGAGTATTGGATACAATCATTTTTAAAACTCTCTATGATCATCTTGGCATGACAAAGTTCAGCACAAGATGGGTTCCGAGAATGCTCACACAGCCTCAAAAACAACGTTGGGTGGTGTAGTGAAGACAAGGATGTAATATTGAGTCGAATTGTTACTGAAGACGAAACTGGGGTTCATCATTATGAACGTGAGTCCAAACAAGACTCAATGTAGTGGCACAAAAAAGGCACACCGTCACCCAAGAAGTTATCTTGTAATTTTATGTATATTACTCAAGGCATATACATAAAACTGTTCAGTTAAAAAATATTTTTATATATATATATAATTCAAGTAGGTTTATTAAAATTATAACAGGTAGAAGTAAAAACAGGTTAAAATAAAAATAATTGAAGAAGAAACTTGTGAAGAATTTCTTTAAACGATATTTGGAACGTGCCTAAACTAATCCTGTTAACATCTGGATGCAAAACCAATACATGCGCTGCACTACCAGATACTGCACCTTCACTCGAAGTGCTTCGCAGCTATTTTCACAGCTCCATTGCATTAACTTCTGCGAATGCTGACAATCTGTTTTTTTATTAACATGGCGATGAAAGTAATTTCCAGATGAGTTAGAAACCGAAAATTTGGAATTTATACACAATATAGGATACCAATGAAATACACATTGTAATAGAAGTCTAGACAATAATAATATAAATCTCAAAATGTTTATATTTCAAATAAAATTTATGCCATTTTTAAATAAAATTTCATATGTTAGTAGAAGGTTTATATAGCTCTATATATGTATTTTAACAACTGTGATTATAGAAAATATTAAATTTATAAATTATAATATTATACTCCCTTCTCCCTTAGTTTTATATTGGAGAATGAAATCATAGTTCATTTGGCCTGCTTAGAAAGCAAATGAACACATGTAGCACTGATCTTTAATCTTACTTATATTGATTAACAAGATTTCGTCAGAGGTGCATAGTCTTTCTAACTAAGACTTACATTTAGGATATCTTGAGAAAAATTGTGAACCTGAAAAATTTAACCATGGGTTAAAAGTCTTTGCTTTCAGTATATAATGAAGATAATACGGTATAGCAACGGTACTTAGCGATTGGAGTAAAATGGGTGCGCGGTCATCGCGTATGCAGCGCACGTCCACAGCACTCTGCGAAGGTATCTGCTATTAAAATAAAATCCCGAGAAATACGTCGCGTGCATGAGCTCCTGAACGTACGTGGTACAGTTATCAACTCCACTGTCATGAAAGGTTCAACAAATATTGGGTTTTCGACTTTTGTCCAAAAAATTTGCCTATTATTATTTGAATATATATTCCTAATTATGCCTTGTCGAAATTAAAGGACAAAAATTAATTTCAATTCATTAAAATATTATTGCAAAGAGTTTCCCTCGAAAAAGTTAGCCTTAAAAAGAAATCTAGTTCTTGCTAAGTTTTACTAACGAAGTGTTGATGAGTAAGTTAGAGTTTACGTCTACGTTTATTCATATTCAAAAAGATGAAAAATATTACAGATAACAAAATCAAACGTATAAGAAGTTATAATAAGTGTTTTGTCTCTACACACACTGAAGCTGAGTTATGTTAAAAATAGCACGAAGAGCTTAGAAGAAAAAATGTAATATCCGATACAGTATGGTTATAAACTTCATAGTGCCCTATCGTGTTATGTGCATATTTCATCTAAAATAACGTGAAAATTATACCACGGTCAGGTTATGTTGGTTCATATCTTCGAATGCTTTGAAATATAAAACAATGCATGGTTAGTATCTATATAAATAATCATATATACGTTTTTTCTATGATTTGTATAAACACATATTAATTAGTAATACAATGACATCTTTCATTATATGAAAAGCAGCAAGTGAATTATTGGGTTTTGTGTTTCGTACAAAAATTCTAAAAACAAACGAGTATTGATATTATTATATGTAAATCACTGAAACTCGAGACATGTATAGTAAATGACAGTTTGACCCTTTTAGATCAGAACAAGAGCATGACACCAGAATACGCCATTTCCACATGACGGCGTAATGATATGCAATTTGCTAATGTTATTTAACATTATTGAAAATCTTAAGGGCTTTTACAAAGACGAAAATATGCCATAACTCAGCTCGTATATGTTGAAATAGCTTGTCAGTTATAAATTGATACTTTGGTAGGAGTAAAATTCAATTGGGTCAGCTCAGAAAAAATTATGTGGAAAACAGTTGAAGATAAAAACAATAAACATTAAAATAATTATAAAAAATATTTAAAGAAATGTAAAATATAATAAGGTCATTGCAAAAAAATTATCTGTAAGTCTATTGCTTCTTAATAAAATATTGCTTGATAAGGAAGTAGAACTTGAAAGTTAATGTCAAAAGTACCTACACTAGAAACCAACACTAATGTATAATATTTGTCATAATCGATACGACTGTTTAGACATTGCGAACCAATAACCAGGAGATCAACTTGTAGCTGTGCGTTCTTTCATCTTCCCACAATGCGTACTAATGCTGGGATCCACGCGACTACGCTGCTCATTTTTGCTAGCTCATCACCCCAATACAAGCGGTATATTTCCGGAATATTGCTTAAATGTCTAACTCTTGAAAAACCAATAAATAATATCAGCTTTGAATATCCGTATCCTTCTCGTTAATTATTATTGAAATGATTATTTGTGTTACCGTATTGTTACCACAATTATTTTTAAAATGTTTTCCATTGTTAAATTATTTCTATTTTTTGTACGTTGTTATTGTTATTATCCCTATTATTATTAATATTCTGCAAGCTGAATGCTTTGAAATTGCTAAATTTTAATTTTGACTTCCTAAACTTTCTGTATAATTATTATGTAACATATCAATTGAATAACTAAACTATCGTAGCCATTTCGTATTATTCACTTATTGTTATGTTTATTTTTAATACTGTTCTATTCTTGTTTTTAAATTACACAATTATTTTGTATAAGATTATTATAACAATTGTTGTAATTATTTTTATATCCAATAATACAAAACGTAGATTTATATCTGCATCTGGAAATGTTAGGAAATAATTCTGCCTATTATAAAATTATCCTTGTGGAATAAATAAATAACCTTAACTTAACATAAAGTAGCTAAATAATAAATTTTGATATGATACATACATCAGAGAAGCTAAACGTTCATTTTGTTCTCCTTTTATAATCCTGGGAATATAAATATAATATCTGAAAATATTAATGTTTAACAAAACAATTTCGTGATTACATATTTCTTTTAAATAAATTTTAAAAAGGAAGAAACAGTTTATCTTTCTGTATTTCGTTAATAAGAAATCACTCCTGCGTTTCGACACCTTTAATATGATTATTGTGTCTCTTAAATGGATAGAGTTTTACGAATGCAATATTCATTAATTATTACGAATAACAATAATAATTTCGCTACGATATTAGTATATATATATCAAAGATAACCTTTTGTAATAATTGCCAAGAATTCAAGATATGGTTATATACAATATTCTTAAACATATTTCGGTTAGCATAGAACTGTATCGTTGTCAGTTTTTTAATGTTTTAACAAATGTACTTGGCTTGACTTGTTAGACGTTGAAGTGATTACCATTTTTACGTTCTCAAAAGATCAGTGGATATTGTAGCTCATCATAACTGCAATATCTCTCAGCAAATCCTTGCAGCGTATTGTGTTGTCCCTGAGTAATGATATCACATTGACTACATTCCTTGTAAATGATTACCACTGTCAATTTATTACCTTGAGGCGCATCCAACCTTCATGTTCACTAGCTGGTCTTTTATAAGCGTAAATGTTGATCTTGTATTTATATAAGACCATTCATTCGCAGAGAAGTCTTAAACATCTCACCAATTGAATGTAGTTAAGCAATACATTTTATAATTCCGGAACTATTTCTCTTAAAAATTTTATTATTTGATTCGGTGCTGACAGTAACAAATCCCCTCTGTGGGAAATTGTCACTGGATCCGAAAAATTGAGCTGAAAGTATTCTTATCTTACATAAATATAGTCCCGAATGACGTCGTTTAAAACCTAACATTGTAACGGTGCATGAATTGTAGAAAGTGTTTTGATTTTGGTGCCCCTTCGGTCATATAAGCGAACCATTCTTGTGTATGTAATGTTGGCAATCTGACTTTACGATTCATAGAGCACATATTTTAGATGATGCTTTTATCATAACATCGATTTTTCATTACTTAAGACGTAAAAGGCAATAATTTTTTGACGTAAAGTAGAAAGTGATATCTCTAGTGAATAAAGTCCGACACTTCCTAGATTTAAAATGCGATACGGGGACCAAGGGAAAACTCAAGTATTTGGAGATCTGTTTGCTTCAAAGGGCGGGTTTTGCGTAATAAATTGAGTACAAATCACAATATTCATTCTCGTTCAAAAGACCGCAAAGCAGGACGAATTACACTTATATACTATATATACAATTTAGCACTACCAAAACTACACTTATAAATAGGAATTAATAATATTCAATAGAGGCAATAAACTATATTACAAGGAAGCATTATTACTTTCTTCTTTATTTTCAAGAAAAAATTATGCCAAGGATTTTTTATTTAATGAAAGCACGATTGCCACTTGTAAGTTATTTACATACCCTACACATCCCGTAATAAACTGGTGATTTATCTTCATTGACACAGATGACAAAATTGTGTTTCGATGAAACTTTTAAAATAAAATATAGACATGATAGTACAAGAATACGAATGTAGACAAAAAAATTAATAGACAGGTATATGCGAATTATATTTTAACTGTCGAAATAATTTTTTTTGTGATTAAAAGTGTGTAAACAATCAAATGTGTATACACATACAAACGCACGCACGCACACACACATTTACGTGTGTATATATAGATGTGTATGTGTGTGTGTGTGATTGGGTGTGTGAGTGGTGATATTATTTCAAATTAAATGGTTTATTGGACTTGTTCATTTTGAAAGAAATTATTTGGAGAAAATATACCACACAACCTCCACAAAATTTCCACGATTGTTCAAAGACGCAAAATTGTATCACATAAAATATATATCGACAATTGAAATGTCTCAGCGGTATAAAATATTTCAGGAAAGTAGTCAAAATTTGAAAGTCGTCGTAAAACGTATAGACAATGTATGTTACTCATAAACTTATTTAATTTATAACGTGTTAGAGTCAAATAGCTACAAGTTAGATAAAGCTATGGTAGCTACGCGTTAGAATGCGTTAGAATTCAATTTGACTAAAACAAACTTTAGCACATATACTTGTACGTAAATAAACGATACTTAGCAGAAGAATAAAAAAAATAAGACTTTATTTACTTTCCAAGTAAGTCTTGGTAATATCGTTTAGTGTAGAATACATATTTTATATGAATTATACGCCGTTACTTATACATAATAGCTAAGATTTTAGTATATTTTTGTTTTATACTTTTGATGAGTGTTTTAGATGTTAGATATATTTATTTAAAAGAAAAACATTAGACAAATCTTTAATATTATTATTCAATATTATTTATGTACACTTCGGTGTATTTTGTACGTACCGTAATGGCTAAGACGCTAGCGCTAATTTAAAAAACTAAAGGTTTTATTCCCGGCAGGATTTTTGGAGATTCGTAAATTGTTTTCCTAATTATGAATAATTAATTACAACTTGAGTTTGGGGGAAATCTCAAGTTAGATAAATAGCTGTAATGTAGGCAATCCATAATTTTTAAGCTCACAAAAAAACTCTTATGAGGACATTACGTATTACTATAGTCATTGTTTCAACTACTATAGTACGTATTACTATAGAAGTTGAAAGGTATTCGCGAGCCGATAGTCAGCAGTGATTGTATTAATATATATCAGAGGCACTCAATGTAGTTCTTTCACGTGATGCAACATAGCGCACTGAGCGGGAAATAATATAATAATTGAAACCGTATTCTTAGAAAACATATTTCTACAATTATAGTGTCGTACGAGTAGTAAAAGTTAATCATAAAAGTAGCAAATGTAATGCTTGACTCATCTCAAACTATTCAACAGTTAATGGTTACATATTTAATATTAATTAAACCTACGTTCGTTTTCATTGCCCTTGTATAATCCGAAGGACCTTCAAATAGGCATTAGAAAGGGAAGGAATTATAGGCCGAACATTTGGGTATTTTGGTATCAACTTGACCGTGTTTCTCACACTGTTGTGTGCTCAACAGTTCGATTGCCTGAAAATTTATTTATAGGCCGAAGAACAATATGAAATGATGCAAGTACAGTATGAAAACGAGAGTTTTAAAAAAATTTAAAAAAATTATTTTTATAAATAAATTAAAATTAAATCTAAACAATAATAAATTAATATTTATTTTAAAACATAATTAAGCCAAAGTAGAATTCGCACTACGAGGATTCCGTACACACTTATGCACTTATAAATATTTAATATTACGTAACATTTCGAACTAAATTATTTACTAATTTTAACTTTTTAAAACCTAAACATATTGGGGTGTATATCTTTCGAAAGTGTAAAAACAAACTAATTATAAAAATGTATAATCACAGATAAAATTAGAGATCACTTTTTTATTTTTTTTTTACTTGTAATATTATCCCCATTATGCCCACTTTCAAGATTATAAGTACCGTAAGTACCCCAGAAGTTTTGATGATAGGCGTATAAGTGTATGGCATGAACAAAAAATAACGCTTGAAATTACGATATCTTTTTTTGCGTCAACCAGAAAACTTGAATTTTTTACAGCAATTTAAGGCTATAGGCGTCATTATGTAAATTTGATGTCTCAAGCCGTCTTAGCAAAAAGAGGCTTTGACAGATAGAGGGACGGACAGGTGATTGAGAATTGAATATAAGTGTTCCATTCTCATTTTGAGAGACGGAACCCTAAGAAGGATTCAAACTCCATTCAAATTGACACTAAACGTATCTAATATGGTTGTAATTTAGATTTAATTTTGAAATAAAAAATTAGTTCGTACGTCTTTCACTACATTCGCAAATATTTTCTAGTTTTTTTCGTTCATCCTCTTGAACCTGTGATTTAGAAGAATTAAAATATCTCATCTGCGTATAGGTGATATAATGGAACAAAATCTGCAGTTTTTTCATCTTGTAATTTTAAATATTTACACAGAATTAATATTTACAAAGAGAAACCTTTTTAAAAAAAGTTGGTTTGTGAAAAATAAACATAATTTTTATAAAAATATTTCTCATAGTGATTTGAATAAAACTTTAAAGGGGCTTATTTCTTTAATTTTTTTTTGTATAAGGGTTTAATTTTTATTCTTATAACAACGAAAGTTAAGACTGTATGGAATTTTACAGGTGTCATTGATTGCAAACGATATCCATGTATGAATAATTCAAAAGGCTTAATTTGACTTTTCATTAAACACTAAAAGGTAGAAACGCTAAAATAGTGTACAAATTTAACATTTAACTTGTGGGTAATTGGGTTAAACGTTTGCTATGTCTATTGAAACTAAGATTTTTTTTCAATTTTAGTTCTAATCCTGTTTCTTTAAAGTTGTCCCTTCATTTTTTGTTTTTATTTCGCGATGATTTTTCAATGCAAACACAACTTTGCGGAACTCCAAAACAAAACAATTATTGTTGGTGAAAAGTTGCGTTGCAATTACGTTTCCGCGTGAAATGTTTAATGCTTTTCATATAATTAATTCGATTTGATCTAAATTCAGTTTAGTATATCGTAATATTCTATTTTCATGCGAAAGTCTAAGTGAATAAATACACAAGCAAATAATTGGAAAAAATATATATATTTATTCCAAGCATTTTTCAGAAGAAGGCTGAGTGTTTTTTAACTTATTGATAAATTCCATTTAAATTTTCCGTTTCCGAGAAATTAAATTAAGCTTTAAATAAAATCCTTTTGAAATTTTTAAATTTTTAAAATCCTCTGATTAAAAAATAATTTCAGGTAAAATGAATAATTTACTACCATTAGTAAACTTTATATGGTTTTTGCACTCACAGAATTTACTGAACATCTTTACGGAATTCATTGATATTATTTAGCACGTATCTCTATTATCTTGGTTACATAATTGTTATGAGATATGGTGTGTAAGTTAAAATTTTAAATGTTTTTCATTTACACAGGTTTGTAATGCCCGAAGGCCAGTAGTTTTGCTTTAAGAGATCAGGCGTCTTTTATATAAATTAAAACAATTTATATAAATTAAAACAACTTACAATAAGTTGTTTTGATTTATATCTGAGACGCCTGACCGTTTAAAGCGAAACAACTGGGGAATTCGGGCTTTATAAAGCTGTGTAAATGAAAAATATTTTAAATTTTAGCTCAAAACATACCAATCTCATAATAATTACGTAACGAGGATAATAAAGATGCATACTAAATAATATCAATGAATTCTGTAAAAATAGTCTGTAAATTCTGTGAGTGCAAAAACCATATAAAGTTTACTAATCGTAGTAAATTATTCATTTTACCTGAAATTATTTTTTAATCAAAGAGGATTTTAAAAATTTAAAAATTTCAAGAAGATTTTATTTAAAGCTTAATTTAAATACTTTGAGCGAAATGGAACACCCAAGACTTAAGCAATTGTTTGTAATGATTTCGAACACGAAATTTAAAATTTCATTTGCTCGAAAAACATAGTGGAATTAGAGAATGACTCGCGCGTTTAAGCTACCACAAGATCAATATACGGGGCGATAGAAGAAAGACTAGGCCAGGTCCTCTGCTTGGGTTTCCGCAGCCCAAAGGTTTCAACATCACAATATTTGTAAATTTGCGGCTGTTTTATTTCTGGGTTATTTCCATTACATAATCACATATGAATATTGCATTTGAAAGACAGAATTATCAGTATTACATTGTAATTTAAAGACAGAAATCCCAAATGAAGTTATTTAATATTTAATATTGAAGTGATTTCTAAATTATATTGAAATAAATAAATTGTAGTAATTTGAAAATGTAGTAAATTTGCTTATCGTACAATATTTTTTAATGATTTGTGAGGTATTGGACATAGTTAAATAGTGTTCAAATAGTTTATTTGAATATTAAACCATTTTCCTAGACGAGCCTAAGATTAAAAAAATTATTTCATATTTATTTAAATGTACGAATTAAAACATTTGACTGAATATTTTATATCTTTGTATTTATTATTTTTGAGGTTCTCTACTCGAAAAATAAAATAAACCCTTGCATTTACCACACATAAAGCATATATGTTTGCCCGTCTATCTATCTATTATAGTCGTTATTTTCAGAAATTTTTGGCACAAAAAGTCAAAATTTCAAGTTGGTTAAACCCATGAATCTGTTGATATTTCCTTTAACGGTCAAAATTATTTATATAGGAAATATACCGAAAAAAGTTCTTGCAATATTGGAGACAGGTATTACAAAAATATAAATTATATTCGTATTTAAAGTAAATTAAGGAATAAACCTCTTGTTTAAAATCATCAATCACACTAATTAGAAATATTGTATTTTGTATGAAAAGTCAAATAACTATTCATATTAGTTTGTAAATGCTATTCCTACTTAACTCTTGTTATCAGCAAGATGGAAAAGTACAAATTTCATTCCGTTAAATCTGCCATACATACATGTAATATACTAATCCATAAACCATGTAACCCCGAAAGAACCGTCAAAAAACCCTGTAAACTAATGTAACGTGAAAAGTGTATTAATTTCGATAACACAAAACGAACGTACATATCAAATAATAGTATATTTAATTAATTTATGCAATGTTTGCACATTGAAAAGCGACTGATATTCATTATTTTTACTCTCTTTTTTATAAAGTCAACATAATTCAAACATTAATTCTTTTTACATTAATTAAATAATACACTCATGGCTATAAAAAAAAGTTTTGTTTTTATGATTAGTTATTATGAATTGCTTAGTCTTAATATTCTAAAAAATAGCAGCTTTCTAAAAGTTATATTCTACTTTTGTTACTTGAGATATATTTTCACTGATCTTCTTTAGAAAGAGCAAAAGCAAATAATCGAATTTTGATAAAATTTTGTGTTTTGTGGAATATTGATTAATAGAACAACTTCCTACAATCCAATTACTTTTTGACATAATTTTATATAAAATAGTTTTAGAGTTATTGCTATAAAGATATTGGCAAACTATGCCCTACTATCGGCGAATCCGTTAAACTTGAATTTATGGGAATAGTGTTATTAGTACTATGCAGAAAAATTTTGAACAATGACTCTAAATTTATAATTGTTGAGAAATTCCCAATTTTTATGCCCGTTAAATATGCACTAGATAATAATTTAAGCTGAAATAATAATATTTATTGTTTGTAAACAGTTTATTAGAAATATTTCGAACCATATATTTTATAAGTGAATAAGTCCATTTGGAACCCTTACAGCGCGTGTTCTACGTTTATTTTGCAGGTTTTGTGCTTAATTAAATATTTTTTAATAGATAGAGTGACATGAAAGCAATAAAAAAAACAATAGTGTTAGAGTGCTGAACCCGACGTTTCACGAATCTTGAAGTTTCATTGAAATTATAATGGTTTTGGATTGAAATTGAAACGGTTTTTGGTTGAAATTTTCACACATTTTCGATACGAAGTTTCATTCAAACACAATAAAATTATTTTTTAATTCTTTATACGCTAGATTAATGACAAGGTGTTGGATAATTTGTTAAAATTTACAGGAAACAAATATATCGTCTTGGCTCATTGAGATATATTAAAAATAGAACATGTGCTATTTGAATATGATTACGAAGGCTGATCCATATTGAAGTATGGAATTAAACATTTCTGGGATTGAAAAAACAGCTATATTAAAATTCCACAAACTTTTGTGTAAAATTCATGTTTGATGCGTGCGCAATCATAAAATCTACATCATTAGAATAAACCGTGTCATATTTAACACAAAAAATATCAGTATTTGAAATACGAAAAAACGTAATTTAGATTACAGTTTTCCAAAGCGAATACTTTGCGGCTTGGAAAACTGCTGAATGGCCATATTTAAATAGAATTAAAAACTTTCTCATAGTCCACGACTGCTACAGACGGAGGCAGCTTATACTACTCGCGCTTTCATGTAATGTGGCGTAGCCTATAATATTGTTTATGGTTCAATACACTTTTCTGAGACAAGCAGGTTCAAAAAAACCTGAAAATTATGAAGAAAATAAATTAGTTTGTAAAACCATTCGATCTTGTTTTTTTTCTATAGCTTTTCGAAAAACACATTTTTCATAATGTAGTGAGATGTCGCGTCATTATTTTATTATTTCAGACTTTGCCGAGTAATCAACTTATTGATGTGCTGAATAATAGAATAGTCGGCGTGTACGTCTCGCCGCTGGGACCACCAGATTGATTGCGAAATACTTAAAGTTCCAGTAAACCAGTGAATTATCTCAAATTGTGCGTGACGGGTAGTGGAGTAACGCGGCCGGGCAGTGATTTTCGCTTAATACGAGTTGACTTTCCTATTTCCTTTTATGTTCACCAGGGAATGAAATATTATTTGCAATCACCGAGCATCTATTTATCTATACATTTAAAGTAATTTGTGGCCTCTTGATTCGTTTACATCAGTTTTAATTAATTGAGTCACACGCGCTTAATTATTAAAAAAAATTATGAATAGGTGAGATTATTGCGCAAAAATTATTAGTTATTGCGAACATATTTATTAGTTATCGAGAATCGATAACTATTAAATCTGTTAAAGTTTACCTAAGGAAACATGGACACAAAGTAATTTAAAACTTTGTGTAACTACAGCCTTTCATAGGCACTGGCAAATAGTAATTTAAACTAATCCATCTAATATGAAATATTATATTGGAGAAGAATACATGTATAAATGTTAAATCAAACTCATGCATAATTGTTTCCATAATATTTTTATTCAATTTTGAAAAACAATTTACTCCTTTTTCTCTCGTTTATGAATCCATTTAAACTTAACTTATTTTTAATTTATTTTTTATTTTCTTTAGAAGGGTATCACATGATGATGGTTTGTTCTTTAATATTTAGTTAAAATTAAATAATATGCTGCTAAAATGGAGAAAAGAACTTCTGAATAGATAATAAAAAAGCTTTACTTAGGATCATCTTCGTGTAAGCTCTTATTTGTGAAAAGTGAATATATGTTATTCAGCACTCTCCCTTAAAATATTCCTTGAATACCACGCACTTTGTTTCACTATCCTCTATTTCCTCTCTCGTTTCGTTATAGTTAAAACTAGCCATATTTAGGGGGTCTAACCATATTTAAAGACGTGTAGTTTTAGAATGTTTAAATTTATATAATTTATTTAAATTAAAAAAAAAAACAATTTAAAAACGACCTTTTTTATAAATATCTGAAAATTTTAATGGAAGAATTTTTGTTCTATCATTATTTTAATAGTAACTAACACCGGCTATTTTAAATAGAAGTAGAATCCGTACCAACTTTAAAATAAAATGAATAGAAACTTACATTGGGTTTCATTATCACATCTATCCGTTTCTGTTTTTGGTTTGATGTCGATTCGAAAAGACTAATTATAATTATAATTGATAACAATCAATAATAAAAACTAGTAAGATGAAAACTAGTACGTAAAATATTGTTATTAATAATAAAATAAGAATGATTATTTTTAATTTTCTCAATTTAATAATAAATTTAATTTTCTCTCGTTTTTAAATTCAATTTATACATACATAAAATATATATTTTATATTTACTACAAATTTCGATCGTAAGATATTTGGCTGATTTTTTTTTAAATTTTCAAACTGCATGGTTGACTATTCCTAAATTTTGTTGGTTTTACATGGATATCTTGAAAATATAGGTAAATTAAGAACAGGTGTAGAAAATTATTATAAAAAAAGTATATATATATATATATATATATATATATATATATATATATATATTGTAAAAAGAAGTGAATATTTTACGAGATTAAAATCCAGTGATAGAAACAGTGAAAGAGTACCTACCTTTTTCATTCATTACTGCAGAATACGACAAACTTTATTCGGTATGACGTCAGAGTTTAATATTACCGTCCTTATATAAATGTAAAAGTTTGTTTTACTTCAAATTTTTAGGATTCATTGATATTTCTTTCATTCCATTTTATTTGCACAAAAAAAAAGAACATTAAAAAGAGGTCAAATGTCCGAGCGATATCGGAAACACTAACAATGTTAAAAGACAAAGTATCGTCCAGGACATAACTGTCGAGTGAATTATGATTGCATTGTATATCTTTATGTAATTATAAATATAAATTTAAACTTGAGATTATTACGCATAACCAGAGTTTCTACAACTATTGTATAAAGAAGGTAGATCAGAACAATCTATGACGAAATAATTACATAGTAATACAAATTTAACAGGAGGTTTATGTCTCCACTCGTCCATCAATTAGACACGAGTAATACAATTTAAAACATACAAGTACCTAAATTTAACTGCATCATAATATAAGTACAAATATAATTTCACACCTACGCTATTATCAAGTACATTCAATTTCTAAGAAAGACGCTCAAACTCATCAGTTATTATTCCGCCCGTAAAGGTGACAAATATTGAATTGATAAAATGAAACTGTATTCATAAAATCTTATCTAGTACGTAAAAATACATTCGGTGAGGATGTATTTTTAATATACTCATTGAAACTAAAATGACTCACGTAGATCCTTAATGCCAGTACAAAGGCGTAAATAAATTTAAGATTGTGAACGGAATAACAGGAATGCAAGTAATAGAAATGTTGACACCTCGATTAAAACACTAATATTTTAGTCATAAAATATGGCAGTATGAATCCTTTCATAAAATTTATTTCTCATAATTTTTACAAATCCAATCGACGGTGTAAAATATTTATAAGGTCATATTTCTATTAAAAAGATTACTTTAAAATTTTAAAATATTTTTAAAGTCAAGTTCCAGTAAATTAAAACAATTGATGTATATAAACGGGTTAAAAACTGCGAATATTATTTAAAAAGTTTAATAATTTTTCTTTTTAATATTGGACACCTCTTTCTCTTTTAGCAAAATATAGTATTTTTCCTATTTTAACCATCCATTTTAAGTTTTATTGTATTTTAAAATACCTAAAATCAATTTGCAGGTTATTTTGTGTATAAACCGAATGACATATTGTAGTTCAGACAATATAACTTCTGTTTGTCCATGTTTCGAAACACTTCTCTGGGGTAGACAACAACCTTATATTGAACCATTCAAAAGAAATAACGTCTGACCAATAAATTATATTTTAACAGGTGAAAATATGGAATTTGATGTATGTCATGTCATGAGCTAAATTAATCCGTGCTTGGAAGAATGCAATGCGTGAGGAATCTCAATGTAATTACATACGACAATTCGCAGTCCTACGCACTTTACCATGAATTGTTAGACGGTCTACGAGACTCTGGTAATTTTCATGGTATTTTTTTATTTCATATACTTTATTGTATCTAACTGACATATATGACGGACGTATTGCTATGAGGGCAATCTTTCACATCTAACTTATTATTGAGTACATAATGGGTTTGTCTAACTCTCCTAATATTCACGAAAAAAAATGGTCCTAATTTCCACATGAAGCAACTTATTTCCTCATATGGCAGAAATATTTTAAAAAATAATTGACTTTTATATGATGAAACTATGCCGTTGCTATCTTTATTTACTTCCTGGAACACACTCATAGATCGCCTCAAAGTCCCTCTAACTCCGACGAGAACTGTTTAAAATTTTTTATTTTTTCTTAAATTATTAAGTAATTATGTCCCATTGGTTCTATGTTTTTAGTGAGCAAGTCACTAAAAAACAAATAACTTTTATGAGAGAATGAAGTTATAATTTTTCTACTCAATGGATGGCTTAAGGGATATAACTATGGTGTTTTTTTGTATTAAGTGATTGATAATTTTTTGTGGTTTGTTTTTAAAACCAATTAAATAATTAGTATCTAAACATTCCCAGCCTTTATGCCAGTTTGTAAGTAGTACGTGAAGTGTTAATGTAGAATGAACCTATAAAATAATAATATCGTTTCCTGACACTTACAGATACTGTATTTTTGTGACATATACAGGTCATTATCTAGGTAGCCAGTCAGGAGTTTGATGAGTAATTTAAATATAAAAATCATTATATAAGAATCTCGTTCAGTATAGTTCAGTCATGAAGAATGATCGATGAGTTGTCTTCTGTGTAAAGTCATTGCTAAATATCTTCAAATCTTTGGAGTTTACTTTGTGAAGAAAAATATTTAAAGATATTTTATACCATATTTGATAGACCAGCTTCAAGTACGTGAAAATTATTATTAAATTACTAATGGGTATATATTTCATTGTTCTAAAAACTAGATCTCGCAAAATGATAACTTTTATAAAAAAACCTTCGCATGCTAGGTTTTCTCCCTCGCAAAATTAGTTCTACTGAAATAAAATCGTTGGGTTATATAGAATAGTTTTCTGATGCATGATAAATAATGGCATATTAGATCTATGAAGGTAATTATCTATTTTAGAATGAGCTTAGATTTTGGATTCTAAATATTTTACAGCCTCAATTTGTTGAGAACTATAGCTACAAAATTAATTTTGACAATGAAATAAATTGACCATATGTAAATATTGCACCACCAGACTTGCAGGCTGATTTAATATTTGTATTGGGTAGAATAAAGTTTAGATATGTCGATAAAATATAAAATCATATATATTGGAACATAAAGACTTAATAAAACATATTACATTACGTACCTAAAGGCAGCCCTATCCATAAAGTATAATATGCATACCATAAACATGATATCAGTTATGCTCGAATCAGATTAGGTCTATTAAAGAGTCACTCATGTTATTTTAAATATAATAATGTGCTTTGCACTGATCATGTGTGACAATTGCAATGACTTAAGTTAGAAATCTAGATAATATTTTCCAAAAAAATAACATCTTGAAATTATCTAAATAATATAACTTTCATATTGGAAATCGTTGACGCCAGAAAACAATCCTTTCTCCAAACACCTTGTGTAACTATATAGTGCAGTATTACTTTCGTTTTAGTATATATATACTATGCTACAATATAATTTGTACTTGCGGCAATGTTCATTTTTGCCTTACTATTCGCCATCCGGTTCAGTCAAAATTCAACGGTTAGCCCCTTTTTACGTCGAAAACCTCAGAGCGAAATAACACTGTGCTCATCGTGGATGTGACGCACGTATCGGTAGACTCTGTGCAAATATTTGCAATTAAAATGCAGAATACTGTATAAAAGTGGCGTGCATGAACTCCCAAATATACGCGATACAGTGTTATACTCCAGTATCTGGACATCTCAACGAAATAACGTTTTTTCCTGTTTCACTGATGAATATTTTGTGTTTTTAATTTAACATATTTTATAAATAAAAACATATATTATCTCATTAAAGATATTATTGCAAAAAGGAACATGTTCGTCTTTACAATATCGTCTTAAAAAGTATTGAGATAAAATGTCTAAGTTCTCCTAGAGTTTTGCTAGAAAATTGGAGTCAAATCAGTTAAAGTTCCTCGTCAACATTTAATGAATATATATGGGAAGTACTGTGGATAGGAAGTACTGAAAAATGCTATAGATAGAAAGTAATAAAGAAACTATAGAAAGTACTGTCAATTCAAACTACAATTTTTTAGTAAATTTTAATCAGATATTCGATCCTCTATACGTTGACAAGAGTTATGTTGGCGTCAAAAGTAGTTTGCCAAGCGCTTCAGGGAAAGAGTGAAGTAGTCAAAACATAGTAGCTTGAATCTTGGTGATGGATTACAGTGAAACAGCAAATTATTCCACGTATTTATCACTTCTTCTATTGATAGTGTGTAAATAAATGATCTAGTATGCTGAACAAAATAAATTGACATAAAAATATTTTTGTATTATTACGGCAAGTAGATTGAAATCTCAAATTACTTCTCGATATCGTTGGTTATGCATAAATATATTTATGTTGTGGAATAGTTAAATTTCAGCATCACTCTTGGTATAAACTAATAACATTAATTAACATTTATGCATATATTTTGCTATCTTTAGCTAAAAAAATATGCAATATTATTAACACCGCACCTGTGTCCCTTTATATGTCACAGGTCAATGAATATTACAATAGACTGTTTTTCTTTACATAAACAAATTTAGATGCTTTATCAATTTATCAATTTTCTTTACATGGGAAGCTTTGAGCGTTCAGGGTACCATTAAAAATGCTTTTTTATTTGATTACACGGGATACGGAAAAAACGTGCGGATTGCAAGATTTATGGAATATAAATGTATTTAATTGCGAGATTTGGAAAAAAGTTTCAGAAAACACGTAATATATTAATTGAGTTAAGATATCCGAAGTATTGCAAGATCTTTATTCACCCCTAGCAACTACGCAATTGAATATATTTGGCATAATTTTGTAGAAATTCATTCTTCACAATTAAATAAAACTACGTGATGTAGTAAGATGAACTCAAAGAAAGTAGAAATAATACTACATCACGTAGATTCATTTGATTGTGAACTATGTAATTGTTAAATTAAAAATGCCGGACATGGCTGCTAAAGTTCAGCTGTGTTATTAAAAGTATTAATATCGATAACTTATTAAATGTACATTAGATTATTGCTCCACTTTGCTCTTTTAAAGCTATTCCATAAAAAATATTATCTTTTTAATAATTTATACAACAAATGAATACACAGGACGTGGGTCGTCGTAGATATTTTTGTATTTGATCAAAATTTGGAATAATGAAAAATTGTTCGAGAGTATATTAACTGATAATCAAGGCTGTTTCCATGGTGTGGTATAGACACGGAATCGATGCACCTTCCCTTACACCAAATAATCTAAAAAAAAACTGAAATAACGACACATTTTGGAACAAAACAAAGTTCTCCAAGTGTGTGAAATAAAATTCTATACTCAATACTCCGAAGACTGAAATTATTTCCCATGGGTAATCACGAGAATCAGCTCTAACTGCGGGACAAAACCTTAATATCTTGAAAAACATTTAATTTACTACTATCCGGGCTATTGGTAGTTTTTACTGTATATCAAAAATCTACACTACCGACAAATATCTACACTACCGACTATATCAGAATCTGATGATGCGTTTTAGGTATAAATAAAACGTAATTCGAGATATTTGCTACTGGTAGTTTTATTTTGCAAAATAACTGCACCATTGACCAGATCAGGATGGTATTAAATCAATAGTGAT
The DNA here is from genome assembly GCA_039881145.1 of Druceiella hillmani. NCBI lineage: Eukaryota > Metazoa > Arthropoda > Insecta > Lepidoptera > Hepialidae > Druceiella > Druceiella hillmani. The sequence continues at coordinate 14,848,330 of JAYKKI010000007.1, read as the reverse complement.
TAAATATATTTGCTATTGGTAAGTTGTTACCTTAGATATTACTTTGCAAAATCTGATATTGGATTTCGCATATGGAGAACAGAACTCCTCAAGTGGCACTTGTTACTTTGCAAAATCTGATATTGTACTTCATGTATGGAGAACGGAACTCCTCAACGGCTAAAAGCTTTTCAATGGCGGCTACTTCTGTCACTTCATTTCTGGGTTATTAATAAACAACTTTAGATAAGGAGAAAAGTATTTATTAGCTTTTGCCCGTGATATTTAAAAATTATACAATATTCCAGAAAAGAAAATAGCTGAATGTTATTCATAGTATGGTGATTAGTATTATTAATCACTAAATATTCTAAAAAAAAATATATTTTAAAAAATTGACTTCAGAAAATTCAGGACCTTTATTCTAAAATAGAGTAAAAGTCCTGAATTAAAAAATAAAAAACAATTAACTCAAAATAGGCACCTACTTATTGACCATAAATAACTAAGTTATTGATTTTTGAAGCCGGTGGCAGCACCACCGATCAACTTAAATAAATGTAAAATGTTATATTATAAATACGCTCTTTATGAATTTATTTTGAGTATTTACATTAGAAGTTAAGGTTTTAAATTTACATTATAAATTAATTTAAATTATTACTTTTTTAAGTCGATAGTGCTGGCACCGACCTAAAATTAGTTATTTATAACGAATAAGTAGATATCTATTTTGAGTTAATTATGCTACAGCGACTAAGGAGTACTAAGAAAATAACAGATAACATTGTATCTTACAACAAAAACATAGTGAAAAATAATAGTTTTTCAGTCATGAATTTCAATAGAAAACAACTGGACGGAAGGAAATTTTAATATAACGGTAACCTAGAAAAAAAAGGCATCATTCTAATCTTCTCAGTTCAAATTGCTCTTGATCTGTCTTAAAGTACACATCTTCTATGCTTCGTGTAGAAAAGAAAGCTTAAATGAACCACCTAATAGATATTTACATGCACTGATATGAATTGAGATAGAAAATAATAATCGCTATAAAAGAGTATTTATCCGCATAACGTCACATCAATTACTCTTCACTAGGCGAAAGCACCAATGTAACCTTCTACAATCCATTGTATTTATAACAATTTTATAAACGCTGACCCAAAAGAAAATTTAATTGTAGATTTTCACCAATGCAATCCATAAACAATGACATGAAATATAAGGGTTATCACAAAATAAGACACAGATTTTGCACAGAAAACGAAATTAAGAATATTGGTCTAAGGTTGAAAAAATTAGAATTATAGCACTATAACGACGAATAATCGTTGTTGATGAATTTCTTCCCTAAATTTATTGTACCATTATACCAGGCAAATTGAAAAGGTTGTGTTTATGAAATGCAAATTTAAAAGCTTCTAGCACAAGTGAATTTTCACATATTTTCTAAAGGGTTCATTTTTAACAAAATTGTTACAGAAACGCTTTTTTCTTTATTTTACGTGCCTAAAATAAAACATATATTTTCCTTCTTAAAGTGTATATTTTCTTTAATATGGTTAATATGGAGAATATTTTTATTAAATATTTACATATTTAAATGTTTTCTTTTACACGAACTTTGACACGAAATACCATCACTATTCTATAAGAGGGCTACAAGCACAAAGGTCTTTTCTTGCACAAGACACTAAAGAGATTGTTGCTATCTATTGAACTGAATTTATTTACAATTTCGACGCATTGACGTCGTGAGACGTTATGGCTGTCGAATCTATCTAGATGAAAGCATGATTAATACAATATAAACTAACGAAAAAATATGCATCATTTTCTTATAAAACTAATTTTTTTTTAAATATTACATTTGGCTCATTAGAAGACATTTCCAAATTTATTATGCAAATGTTACTATAGTATATTAAATTACACAAATAATATATACAATCGAATCACAGTAACTAAATGCTTGCTATCTGCTAATGCTTCATAGAGTTGTTTCTGGATGCTTATTAGACACAATAAAACAAATATATAAATATAAACACAATGAACTTGACCATAGTAAAACCTGTTAAGTATAGGTAGAACTCACAAAAGGTGGGTTCCGTACATATTTAGGTACATATGACAGTTTAGCTTTTTAAGAATGCATAGTATTTCCATTAAATTGTCGCCAAATGTTAAAAAGTATTTTTTATCATATTATTGTATTTATCGTCATTGTGGTGTATTGCGTTGATCACAAGGCCAAAGCCTTTGGTGGCGCGGCGCACTGCAGCGACCTGGGTTCGATGCCCGGCCGCTCATCGAGCGCGACTGGATTGGTGTTCTGGTTGGTTGTAAGAGATTCCTCTCATAGCAATAAATCCGCCATGTGTATCAATTAGATATATTAAAGTATATAAATAAATATAATCTGGCCCAGATTTCCTAGAATCGTCTAGAATCAGCGCTATAGTTTTTTACTGAACAACGAGGAGCATGTTTTTGTAAACATTTTCAACAATATATCCAGGACTATGTTAGATAACATTTTGTAAAAAGTTGTTTCGGAAACCCTGTGATTTTCTTTTCAAATAAATGCTCTACCAAAAGAGAAGAAAGGTATCCAATTGCTATTTTTTTTTATTCTAATTATTGCTGTGGTCAACGTATTCCACAAATACGAAACCAAATTTTAGGTTTCTACATACAACAAACAGACTGACGTGTAACTAAATTAGATCCTGCTTTTCATTTTTGAAGTATGACTTCAAAAAAAAATAATTTTCTTCCTTTGAGATGTTCATTACACCGAATAATATCATATATTCTTGTCTTATGCGTAACTATTCCGTTACTTGTGGATCTGCATCACAATGTTAGCGTAGAGTGAATATTTATGGATTATTTTTTATTGAGAATTAAAATTAAAATTTAATAATTACCCCAAATACTTACTATTTCACATGATAAATATTCCGAAATTACCTTTATATGAAAGACTTTGTAATATGATCACAACTTATAGCCAACAACTCACGCCGAGTTGTGATCATAGATGAAATAAAAGTGAAAACGAATTAAAAAAAAAAATTCAGACAAATACGATGAAGACTACACAGGTGAATGAATCATTTATTCAGCAACAGTATTTATGTTTGAACCCCACGCAATAAACGAAAACGTTAGAAATTAAAGAGTTAATGAAGAACGGAAAATGATACACAAGGTGAGAAACTAAGAAAGGCACCTTAGTATTGCTCGCTTATATTTGTGATGTTAATTAATACGAATTTTGCAAATCATATCTTACATTAAAACCTATATATTTATTGAATCAAAATAACAATTTAAAACTAAAATTAAAGCAACTTAAAATCAAAACAACAGAATAATTTTATACCCTTTTCTAAATAATATTTAGAATATTTTGAATGCTGTACTGCCTATGTAGTACATTATGTATTTGATAATTTATTTGTTAACACAAGTTTGCCATAAGCACTTCCATTTAAAATAATCTTTCTTCGGGTGAGAACACGTGAGTGAGCGAGTGTCAAAGTAACGAGTCTCTATCATTTACAGATGCGTCGATTCGTACAAGCAGACAAGATTCATAACAAGAGTATGATAATAGGGTGGTATGTTTTGAAATTTAATCATTAGTGCGCTTCAGAAAACAATCCAAACCGTAATTCACTAATAACCTTGAACCCGAAAAACTTATCCTCTAAAGGGACTTCACATAGCGAAGCCGTTCTATTTACTGACAATGGACTCAAAGTGATACAATTAATTGGATAACTTTCAAGTTTGCGTCATAGTATCTGGATATTGTAATATTGTCTCGAACGTTTTAAGTGTTTAGGTTGAAATTAAATTGGTACATCACTTTGGCTAACATTTCTGCGGCTCGATTCCCAAACTGGAGAGAATAATGTTTTATAATTCATCGTTTTGTTAATAAACATTGTCAAAAGTATTTCTAAAATGTGTCTAAAATAACATAAATTATTGAAAACTTATGCCCACAGATAATGTCAGGATTTATAACACAATTTTAAAATTAAAGATTTGAACCAGTTCCCAATAAATATTCTGAATATATAAGCACGTTCAGAAATAAATGATGAGACAATTACAGAAATTACATTCGTTTTAAATCTTTATTTATATAATCATCAAACTTTAGGATCTCGCTTTTGTATTGTTATCGAAATGTGAAATAATTTATAAAAAGCTTTATATGCATTTCCCAATAAATATTCTGAATATATAAGCACGTTCAGAAATAAATGATGAGACAATTACAGAAATTACATTCGTTTTAAATCTTTATTTATATAATCATCAAACTTTAGGATCTCGCTTTTGTATTGTTATCGAAATGTGGAATAATTTATAAAAAGCTTTATAATATTTTTTCGGAAAGTTCGTATCTCTCTTTTTTATTTAAATCTGATTATTTAATATTATGTTAGTTGGTGTAATTGATTTAGACCACGTCAGTGTTAATTTTCCCATAACACCAGCCGTATATTACAAGTAATGCTCCGTATTTTTTTCAGCATTGAACTGAAAGAACTGTCAAACGTGAGTACTATTAGTGGTTTGTTCATATTTAAGCACTTAAATGAATTGCTTAGTATATTTTACCGACAATAAATAGACACTTATAATGACACGTAACTAATAAAAATATCTAGTCTAAAATGAAATTTTTCTTAGACAGATTTCTGTATTAAAAAGGGTCTACGACATAATCTCAATATTTTACGTACGCAAATAAAATTCGTGGAAAGTAAGGACAGATAGAAATATAATAAAATGTAAAACGAAGATAATTTCAGCGGACAAAATGACTGTGGAAAATTAATTTTGTCTGCCACATTAGGCCTTTGTTAAATATATATAATAAAACTTTTGGACATTTCTGTATATTACATACTTAATTTTTCAGATTTTCATCATACGCAAACATAATTTAATCGAGCGAAAGGAAATACGCGGTAATAAGTGTAGTGAACATCATTTTTAACAAAACAAACCATGCAAACTCGTTTTAAAAATATAGATTTTTAATGTCGATTTCTTATAAATCCTTGGTACCAGTAGTTTTCAGTTTTAATTTAATATTTGAAAGTCTATTAGTCTGGATTATTATTTTGTACACTTGAAAAAGAACGCGACATATATACCGGGAATATATATATATATATATATATATATATATATATATATATATATATATATATATGTGTGTGTTTAGATATTGTGCATTAGGCACTCGCGAGTATGTAATATAGAGCTGCTCGTGAGAAAAGACTATGTAAATGTATCGCTTCCATTTTCAGTTTTTGGTCTTGTGACCTGTAACTTGACTCGCCTACAAGTGACGGTATTAACCTTGATAATAAAAGAATTTATTCTTATTAGTGTAATGCAAAAGCAAATCTACAAAGATCAGTTAAGAAATTAATTTTTGTAAATATAGGAGATTCAACGAAGCAAGTATGCTTATATTGGAAATTTCAAAAGGCATAATTGATGTAGCCAGAACTGTTGTAAAAAACTATAAACGCATTGTAAATTGGTGATAACTTCATCTTACGATAGTTAAATTAACTACTGATTTAGGACATATTTTTTCAAAATCATAAATTGACGTGAACGATTTGTCGCGAACAATAAATTGTATCACAATAAGTTGTTATCTATCTAGCATAAAATCTGAGCATATATTATATTCCGCAGATATTTTGTTAAAATTTCTTCAGTAATAACATCGTGATTTATAAATTTGAAATAAGCGTTATGAATTAATATACCCTAAAACGGTACCCACAGAAATTTTCTTACATGCAATATTAAGTGATTAAATAGGAATACAATAAACATATTAAAATATGGTCGTTGTCTCCCAGCAAATACTTCAGATTTTCGAGTAAAAGTTATATATGGTAATCCATGTAATAGCCTTTGTTCATTTGTTCGAAATCACGAAGTTATGGAGTAACAAACTATTATTTATATTAATTCATATATCCATCCAAACTATGAAATAATAGTTAGGGTCCGGTTTCACACTCAATTTGCTACATTTAGTGACCGTATCCTACCAAATGGTGGCCACGGTTTAATTAAACAGTATTAAGTTTATCGAATATTTTTAATAGAACTGAACTATTTAATTTCACATAAACGAAGGTTTCATATTGAGACATCCTGTCACAATATGAAACCTTCGTTTATGTGAAAGTTAGATATTATTTTCCATTTATTCACTTTGTTAGCCTGTGAGAAGTTAGATATTATTTTCTTTGCTTCGTGATTTTGAGTTTATCATAATATGAAGGGATTACTATATCTAAAGAAATATTTAAGTTGCTCACTATAATTCCGGATCGTAAAAGTGTAAAGCTGAGATTTGGATACCAAAATAGGTTTTTTCTGAGTACCTTCTTATTGTTATATATATATATATATATATATATATATATATATATATATATATATATATTCTTTTTAAATAGATTTAGTATTTTACCGCGAATTGTAGTGTGATTAGCAATTTCTGCGTAAATATTATTTGATGATAGTGTCCTAGATAATAAAAAATGGACCGAGTGAAATAAATGTTTGAAAATTCTGTTTTACGCGAGAAAATAAAATCTCTAATAAAAATTTTAGAACGATTTTTTTAGTTGCATTTCTAATATATAAAAAATCGACATTCCTTTATTTTGATAAATGGTAGCTTATTATTTCATCAAGACACTAGTGTTACATTAGTATAAGAACTTTATTTATATGGAGAAATTATTTGTTTTTTTCTTAATGATAAAATTATTTGGCTAAGTATATGGTAATGTTGCCCATTACTTTGTCATTTTTATTTCCCCTAATAAAGGGAAAACATCCATAACTCAGTCCCTACACTTACTTTTTATGCTCTGTTATACCAAAAGTTGCGGTTACGATTTACCCGGGATCCTTGTCATTCTTTTGACCCTTTTATGTTCCACAAATTAATTATATTCCACAGACTTCGTAAGCCTAAGGCATTAATAACTAGGCAAATAAAATATTTAAATTCAAAACTCTCAAAAAATTTACGGGTTCGCAAACAATCATTAGCGTTTGACGCTTTCAAAAAATTCTTTGATGTTGCCAAATTCATTAACCGTTAAAATTATTGAAAATGTTTTCATGTATTGCTTATTTTAGAAATTACTTTTGCTCACATTTTAACTCACTACAAACTATCTAAACTAGTTAAACAATTAAACCCACTTAAGCAACTACTCCAATTCTCTTCGTCATTGCTTATATGACTATCCAGTAATAGGATAGTCATATAAGCAATGACGAAGAGAATGTTAAAATAGCAGGTTCCCAAATACCTTTTTAGCCCTGATTGTCATTACAAAAAATAACTAAATGACAGAAAGAGATTAAATTGCATATACGCCGCTTTTATCTGCAATTTTGTGTCATTTGGTCGTTGTCAGTGATGGTATATATGCTTTTACCGCTAAATTATGGTGGATTAGATTAAAAAAAGGCAACGGTTTTGTCGGATGTCTTTTACATTATTGATTATTTTTTTAAATTATAGATTATAGCCTCAAAGGAGTGATAATCAGATATTGCAATTTTAGATGAGTTAAGTATATAAACTAGGAATACCCAGACTTTGGGTTGGGCATATCTAATCCTAGATAGATCTTTGTACACTTTTTTGACTATTAATCAATAACGCCTTTAGTTTTCTACCAATAGCTGAGCACTGCCATCATTTCAGTGTTCAGTGTAGGTTGGGTTGATGACCAGTTACTAATTGTTTCAGCAAATCAGTCATATTTTAATTTCAATAATTGTGCAACAGGTGGAATTCATAAAGAGGAGTTCATGTTTGATATTTCTTTTCCTTCATGACGTAAAATTTATCCTAAATGCTAACACCACCATACACTATCATGCAAAACCAATATGCACCAAACGTAAGCTTTATTCATTTGTTGCAGATTCTGTTTTTGCGTAGTAAGTTCCTTCAAATTGTTGATCTCATGAAATAAAGAAAATATTTAAAACTTAGCTATTATAACAATGTACCTAAACATAGTATAGTTGGATTTACTAAAGATTTCGCAGAATTGATTTTGCCCGCTGCTTCGCCAGCGTGGTATTAGAAAAAAGTAAAAACGTTTTAAAAAATATTGCTCTACATTTCAATCAGTACATAGATGTAGTTACTAGGTAAGTATTATATATATAAAATAATTTAACAAATCTGATTTTTAACATTTTTGTGATACAGTGTGGCGCGTCATGCATTTTACGTGGTTCTGGGCTATAAGGCTATTTAAAACAAATCGGTTTAAAATCCATGAACGTGATAAGTTAAATTAAATATGTTGCTCTAGCATTTATAATTAAATCAATAGCAACGCAATCAGTTTTTCAAACGCGGGATTAATCTGTTCAGCCTTTATCGTCACTGCTCTGCTTCTATAAATAATAGCGTGTACGCATATATTGATATCTATTAAGCGGTTTAAACTTGTAAAACAGACAAAGAAAGAAATAAGCCAACATGACTATATTGCAGCTGTAATAATCGTTCTTATTTATAACTTGATATAATTAATTACTAGAATATTATCCGTATGCAAAATTTTATTGAAATCCGTTGCGCCATTTAAGCGTGAAAGACAAACAAATAAATGAGTAGGCAACGTTTTATTATACTTATATTTGTAGGGATAATTTGAGAAGGTCCGTAGCGCAGTAAATATAACAATTGCATCTTAATTCAATTAAATTAAGAAACTATAAGTTCAATTCTTCTCAAGGTGTTTGGACATTGATAGGTAATAGTATCTAATTGGGAATTATTTATTATAACTTTGGTTTGGTTGCTGCGGTAAATTCACCAAACAGCGATGAAATTTGTAATCCACCACGTTTAGTATAAGAAAAATCATGCACTCATAAGGGTGATGCCTAATATAATATACGTGCTTGTTATTTAGTCGACTTTATTCGCAATTTACCCCGAAGACCGACGTGTGATCAGAAACTGAAAGGTCGCCGAGATGGTGTGTTTATTCAATTGTTGTTAATATTTTAATGAGAAATCTCTAAATTAGAACTAGTATTATCATATTATTGCTGAGAGTTTTTATTTTAAAAGGATTAATTGTTTAAATGTGATAATCATTCGTAATATTTAATCTCGCTAACTGTATCAGTCAAAGTGATTGTAACTGGAAACCAGATTAAAATAGAGTAAATATTAAAAAGGGTGAAGTGAGGTGAAATACAGGATTGATGGTTTTTTTAGAACTTTAGTGGGGGTATTTATATGAAATATAATTTAACTACGAGTGTTTATTAACCTCAAATATCAAATTAGATTTTTGATATTCCCGATATTTTATTCTGTTAGTATTTTTGTTTATTGTAAGAGCAATTCATCGATATTTCAAATGCATGTTTTTTTAAGTTTGTTGTTCAATTTCGTTAACTATAATTAATCGAATTTCGTCTTGAAACTTATGTAGCATAGATAGCTCTAATATCAACAATGAATTTCGTAAAGTTATGGTTATTGAATGTGAGGTAAGTTGGTGTTTTAAAAAACTGATTATGGTCTTCAATATGAACTATGTGAATAACCCGAGAGCAAGGTGGATAACGATGTACTAAAAGCTGCAGAGGAAACGGATACACCACACGTAAACTGACAGTAAGATTGAACGTGTCTATAATGACGAACGATTTGAAACAAATAGGTAAAATTACGAAAATGGATAGAAAGTTTACATGCAAATTTTATGGCCGTCAGAAGAAAAATCATTTCGCAGCTAGCCTTTCTTTGCTGTCGCAATGTTAAGGCAATTCATGTTTATATCGGAACGTTATGTGTGATGAAAAGTTAACTTTTTTTACGTTCAATAGATGGAAAAAATGTAAAAAAAACTACAAAACCGAACGTCGCCGAAAAAAGGGATTTGTGTTTTTTGCAGTTCAGCGCTGGGGTTATCATCTAGAACTTCATGAAAACTGATAAAACTATTAAAGTGTATATCTACTGTAAACGATTAGAAAAAAGCTAAGGCATTAAGCAATAAGATTGGTGAATCTAGACAGTTATATTGATGTAGAGAAAAGTGTTAAGCCATAAGATTGTGTTGGATATGGACAAGACAGTTCTGTTGCAGGAAAATGCTTGACTACATGTCGCACAAAAAGTATTTCTCAAACTACAAGAATTGGATTGGAAATTGTTTGTTTTTCTTTGTATTTTTAAAGCTTTACCCCAACTGAATATCACCTTTTCCATACTGTAAATTATAGGTCACAAGGAAAAAAATTTGATTTCAAGCAAGCTGTCAAAAACACTTTTCGCTATTTTATCATCACTTGCTCTCCTAGCTTCTTCGTTACTGGCTAACAATCAACTGTTCACATGCAAGTGTGATGCAGTAGTAATGATAGCTTACGTAAAATAAATTTAAATGTGATGAATAATTAAAAACATGATCTATTAAATTAAATTTCACATCAGAACGAAATAGCTCCTTCGCTAAAATTATTGTTCTGTAAAATATAGAATATTCAATTAACAAAGGATCAGTTCGGTCTAGAGTTTACCAATTCGACCAGGAAATCAAATAGGAAACCACGAATAGACACACATCAAATGGACTTGAGTCTATTAATTCGGCTAAGCCACAAAGCTTTTTTTGTTAAGTTACCGAGTTATCCGAATAGGAAAGCATAACTTTGATGAAACCTGAATAGCTATATCAGACAAATCAAGTAAAAATGGTATGAATAATTTTTTATGGATTAACATATTCGTGGTAACAAAATGAAAAATTGATCGTTACTTGTTATGAGTAACTTATATGCTAATTCCATTTAAACGCAATATCTAGACCAAATTTCTATAATATTTTAGCAGAAAATTACAAAAGTTATGCAGTATTTGAAACAAAATCCATTTTAATTTTAATAAATGTTTTACATTTTCCATACAATTATATAGATTTAACACTCACTTATGCGTTTCACACATCTTCTATTCCAACAATTTTAATTAATCCAAATACAAAAAATTATGCCAAATATGCGAATATGCATATTTTTCATAATTTTTAAAAGTTGAAGTAATAATCAGCTGAACAAAATGTAACGCTATCTTTTTTGTGTCAATTCAAGAACAGTTTAAATAAAAGTTAATTTGACACAGTTTATTATTTCGTCGAAATAAATAAAAAATTAACATTTTTTGTAAACTATACGTTAAAGGTTTTTAATACTTGTTATTTAGATAAAGAGATTTCACGTTATTTGATAACAAGGAAATTAATAATTACATTTCAATACATATATTAGGGAGCATAAAAGCACACTCCTTTTTATATTGCCAATAAAAGATTTTCTTGTTGCAGATAGATTTGTAATGTTGTGAAAATATTTTCAGATAAAATAAGTTATATACCACTGAAAGTCTTAAATGCAGCTAACATTCGATTTCATGCTCATTTAATTGTATATAAACAACAGAAAAGAATAATAATTTGTCACTAGTAGTTAAATTGGAAAGTTACCTCGCTATCAGTGTCAATAGAGTTAAACTTATAGTTATATTGTAATAAGTAAATTATTTAAGTTTTTCAATGAACTAACTAATTATTACATTTAAAGACATTAGGACATAACTACAAAGTTTCCCCTTTCCAATTTGCTAACGTTATTTTATCTCAAACTAAACCTGAGTACAATTTTTAATTCTCACAGACACAATAAATTGTAATTTTCCTAGCAATCAATTAAATCAAATAATATCAAACATAGCAATTTAAATGTCACCTTATCGTTACATAATGTGAATGGTATAATTAAACTTTGATAAGTACCAATACAATTTAACGCCTTAACATTGGTTTGAAATGTTATGAACGCAAAATCAACGTTTGTCTTTGCGATTATAATAGAATATATTAAGTTTTTTAAATATTAAATAATTTTTTTCTCTACTAGTCTCTGATACCATTTAATTTTGTGGGAAAACAATTTTCTCAATTTTCATAAAACCTAGTAATATTTCCAACTGTATTTGAAAGTTGACTTATATTTATAGCGAAACGAATTACAGAAGGATTGATTAAGTTAAAAAATTATAAACTAAAACTTTAATTAATAATTAATTCAACAAAAGAAATATTTCTCATTCACTTATAAAACCCCCAAGAACAACTATCCAAGCAGGTATTTCAATTCGAACAAAGCTCATAATAAGTTATATATTTCGACTTGTAACAGATTCTTTGCATGATAAAAAGAATTTTTACATACGAAGATAATTTAGAGATATACAATTTTCAATACTCTAACTTTCAATACCAACTACGGCCTGCCTTCAAATTGAGTTAGTTGACAACGCAAAATCCGTATAGTATATATTCACTTTATATTGTTCTGAGATGTTTATATTAAAAAGCTGAGGCCGATATCTCTCATTGGAAGTAGGATCGAAATAAACTGATTGAATCTTGTATATTACTTTTATTTTACCTCATATAATACCTAATATGAGGCCAAGTTTTGCAAAGTCTAGTAAAGTTTATGAATGAAATTGTTAGCTCTTTTTTCAGCGGATAAAATATTACGCCTAACCAAGTAAATGTTTTCAATATTACATCTATTTTATGGAAATATATAACTCGGTGTATCATTCGATAAAAGTACTGTGAAAGTAAATTGTTATATATAATTTATTGTATCCAGTAGTGCAAAGTTATTTTTGTACCGACTGTTATCTATATATATAAAACAAAGTCGGGTTTGTTACAACACTTATAACTCGAGATCTGCTGGACCAATTTTCATGGTTTTTGATTTGTTGGATTTGTCTCCGCCCCGAATAGCAGAATATATCTAAAAATACTGAAAAATTGACGAATACTTGAAAAATGCGTTATTTTCCCTAAAAGTTCTTTAATTTCGGAGCTGTCAAATTTTTTTGTCAAAATCTGTAAGTAATGATTGACATTTATCCATGCGTTCATAGAACTATTTAAAATGGATGAATAAACTATTATGTGTATTTTTTTAAAGAAGATTGAAAAATATTACGCGTGCGTTCAGAAATGTGTATTCATTACACTAAATCATTTCAATAAATGCTCATTTGTTTATTACATGTCAAACATTTGTTGTGCAATCCTGTCAAATACTGTAACAACTATTTATGTGTGCGTTCAGAAATTTATTTTGTGCAAATTATCTCGAAATTTCAGGTAGGTACTGTTATATTTGTTTGTTTTAGACATTAATTTGTGTAAATTATTTATTAAATTAAAGATTTATTCTACAGGTTAACAAAAGTGTAAATGTCTTTTCATAGGTTGTCTATGATTTTTCTAGATAAGCTATTATCTATGTCTCGATTGTTTTATGTGGTTTTGTGCGAGTGCATATTCAGTATTACTATTAACAAAAATGCCGCGTCCTAGAAGATCTAATCTTTCCCAGCGGACCCGTAATGCAATTAGTGAACGGAATATCGCGAGTCAATTATCTGACGAAGAACGAGAAATCGCCCGAGAAGAGCGCCGCGTTAGTATGGAGCAAAGAAGGGCCTTAATTCGTGCTTCTCAAACACAAGAGCAAAGAGAGGCAGCCCGTGAAACGGCTAGATGAGAAACGAGAAAACGTCGAGCTTATCGTACAGATGAACAGAGGAATAATCTTCGAAGTGCAAGAAGAAATGGTTCAAGTATTGATTTGAATCGAGCAGCGTTTCGATATGATTGCACCATCGACTACGCCTTGCATCGTTTAGTTTGCATTGGTCCAATGGACGTTGTTTGCCAGCATTGTGGCGCATTGAAGTTTGCTGGTGAAACGCCCGGTTTATGCTGCCTTAGTGGTAAAGTGACATTGCCATTAGTGGTCCCGCCACCAGAGCCATTGCGTTCCCTGCTTTATGGCGAAACACTAGAATCACGACATTTTCTAGCGAACACTCAAAAATACAATGCCTGTTTCCAAATGACTTCATTTGGGGCGGAAATTATTGAAGAACACGGATATAATCCGACGTTTAAGGTAATTTACGTTTAAAATTTTATTTTCTATGATTGTAAAAAAAATTTGGAATGTAGTTTGTTACATTTCTGTAAAAAGTGTTTGTAAATCTAACTATAACTATGGCTTTGAATTTACAGATTCAAGGCCAGATTTGCCATCGCATTGGATCATTGCAACCGATTGAAGATGCACAGCACAAATTCTTGCAAATATACTTCATGGGCAATATGGAAGAACAACTTGACCGGCGTCAAGGGATCAACACAGCTACGAAAAGAGTAATTCTCCAAGATTTGCAGCAAATGCTTCATGAACATCATGCATTGGTCAGGCTGTTCAAGACTGCTTTAGAGCGCATGCCAAGTGATGACTATAAAGTTGTAATCAGAGCAGATAAAAGACCAGCTGGAACACATGAACGCACATTTAATGCTCCAACAATCGATGAAGTGGCAATCCTGATTATTGGTGAAAACTTGGAAGCACGTGATATTGTGCTTACACGACGCAATACTGGGCAACTACAAAGAATATATGAAACGCACCGTTCATATGACGCGTTACAATACCCGCTGATGTTTTGGCAAGGAGACGATGGATATCACTTTAATATCAAAATGATTAATCCATTGAATGGTAAGATCAATATCATTGTTTTCATTTTATCTTGATACACATTTTATTCTGTTTACTTTTGGTACACAAAAAAGGTTATCACTCTTAATTTAGTAGAGAGTAGCTGTAAGAGTCGTAAACCTATTAGGGGTTCTAAAATACAATTTTTACTGTATTTGTTTTAGGTGAGGAAACTACCAAGAAGGTTAGTTCTATGAATTATTACGCATATCGTTTGATGATTCGTGACAATTCTGACAATTATTTGTTGCGATTTCGTCGACTGCTTCAACAATACTGCGTTGACATGTACGTTAAAATCGAAACGGAGCGCCTGACTTTCATCCGTTTGAATCAAGCTAAATTGCGTTCGAAAGAGTATATTCATTTACGCGATGCAATAAGCACAGAAGGAGATTCAGAAAATGTTGGTCGATTGCCTATTTTACCAGCGACATACACAGGTAGCCCGCGTCATATGCATGAATATGCGCAAGATGCAATGACATATGTTCGTCATTATGGTCGGCCAGATCTATTCATTACATTTACATGTAATCCGAAATGGATGGAAATTATTCAATTGCTGCTTCCCGGACAAACATCAAGTGATCGACACGACATCACCGCACGGGTTTTCAAGCAAAAAATTCGGTCACTAATGAATTACATTGTTAAGCAACACGTCTTTGGGATTACTCGATGCTGGATGTATTCAGTCGAATGGCAAAAACGAGGCCTACCGCATGCTCACATTCTAATTTGGTTAGTAGACAGAATTCGGCCAGATCAAATAGATGACATCATATGTGCGGAGATTCCTGCTCCTGAAACCGATCCAGACCTACATGATGTTGTAATCACGAATATGATTCATGGACCATGTGGCACTATCAACCGCCAATCACCGTGCATGGTCGACGGCAAGTGTTCCAAACGGTATCCGCGAAAATACACGGCAGAGACCATTACAGGCAACGATAGTTATCCATTGTATCGGCGTCGATCGCCCGATGATAATGGTAGAACTATCACAACTAAAGTGAAAGGAAACGATTTCATAGTTGACAACAGTTGGATTGTTCCATATTCGCCACTTCTTTCCAAAACATTCAAGGCACATTGTAATGTTGAATATTGCAATTCGGTCAAATCTATTAAATACATTTGCAAATATGTCACGGAAGGGAGCGACATGGCGGTTTTTGGTATCCAAACATCCAATATCAACGATGAAATCACGCGCTATCAAGTTGGTAGATATGTGAACTGCAATGAAGCAATTTGGCGTATATTCTCATTCTTTATTCACGAACGTTTTCCCACTGTTGTACATTTGGGGGTGCATCTAGAGAACGGTCAGAGAGTATATTTCACAGCGTCGAATGCTGCTCAACGTGCCCAAACACCTCCAGCGACAACACTGACCAGTTTCTTTGCGATTTGTCAAAACGATCCGTTTGCACGAACGTTGCTTTACTCGGAAATGCCACGTTATTACACTTGGAACGCTACATCAAAGAAATTTCAACGTCGGAAGCAAGGCGATGCAGTTCCTGGTCATCCAGATATGCGTTCTGCTGATGCTCTTGGTCGTATTTACACAGTTCATCCGAAGAATGATGAATGTTTCTATTTGCGGTTGTTGCTGGTACATGTTCGAGGGCCAACATCATTTGAATCAATACGAACTGTTAATAGTATAGTGTGCCCCACATTTCGTGCAGCATGTCAAGAGCTGAATTTGCTTGAAAACGATACTCATTGGGACACGACAATCGCTGAAGCAATTATTTCTGCATCTCCAAGTCAAATACGCACATTATTTGCAATCATCATTTCGACATGCTTCCCATCGAACCCACGTGACCTGTGGAACAAATACAAAGATAACATGTCAGAAGACATTTTATATCGAATTCGTGTCAGCTCAAAAAATCCCGATCTTGAGGCGAATCAGGAGATGCATAACCAGGCCTTGCTCTTGATCGAAGATATGTGTTACCTCATATGCGGCAGTTTGTTAGTTAGGTTAGGAATGCCAGCGCCAGATCGCGGAATGAATGACGCATTTAATAGAGAATTAGAACGTGAACGTGAATATGATCCACATGAACTAATCCAATCAGTTCAAACGAATGTACCACTGTTGAATCCTAAGCAGAGGGAAGTCTATGATACACTGATTAATGCAATTGATGATGGAAATGGTGGCTTATTTTTTTTGGATGCCCCCGGTGGGACTGGGAAGACATTCCTTATGTCATTGATTTTGGCCACTGTACGTGCGAGATCCGAAATTGCGGTAGCAATTGCTTCTTCTGGAATAGCGGCCACATTGTTAGACGGATGCCGTACGGCTCACTCAGCGTTAAAATTGCCATTAAATCTTCAAACTACTGAACAACCGACATATAATATTTCGAAACACTCCGCAATGGCCAAAGTTTTAGTAGCATCAAAAATTATCATATGGGACGAATGCACAATGGCGCACAAACGCGCATTGGAAGCACTAGACCGAACATTAAAAGATCTGCGCAATGACTCGAGATGTTTTGGTGGTTCAATGATTTTATTATCTGGCGATTTCCGACAAACACTACCAGTAATTCCAAGATCTACTGCTGCCGACGAAATAAACGCTTGCCTCAAAGCATCAAATCTGTGGCGATATGTAAACAAACTTCAACTGTCTGTAAATATGAGAGTTGCATTGTTGAACGATCTATCTGCTGATGATTTCTCGAAGCAATTGCTGAATATCGGTAATGGCCGTGTTCCTGTTGACGAATCGAGCGGTTTGATTTCATTTCCTCCAAATTTTTGCAATTTCGTCTCATCAAAAGATGAGCTTATCAACAACGTATTTCCGGATATCATTGCTAACCACAAAAATACTAAATGGTTAAGTGAGCGAGCAATTTTGGCGGCTAAAAATAAAGATGTAGATGACCTCAATTTTATAATTCAAAATCAAATCGTAGGTACTCTGTATTCATTCAAATCTATCGACTGTGTAACAAACGAAGAAGAAGCCACTAATTATCCAACTGAATTTTTGAACTCCTTGGATGTGCCTGGTTTACCACCGCACAATTTACAACTGAAGGTTGGCTCGGTAGTTATCATGCTTAGAAATTTAAACCAACCAAAACTGTGCAATGGAATGCGTTTGGTGATAAGGAAACTGATGAGCAATGTGATTCACGCGTCGATACTCAAAGGAAAATTTAAAGATGAGGAAGTTCTTATTCCAAGGATTCCGATGATCCCAACAGATATGCCCTTTGAGTTCAAACGAATTCAATTCCCGATTCGTCTTGCCTTCGCCATGACGATCAACAAATCACAGGGCCAATCCTTGACTATTTGTGGCCTCAATCTAGAAAATGCGTGTTTTTCTCATGGTCAATTGTACGTGGCATGCTCACCTGTCGGCAAACCATCCGCATTATTTGTTCTTGCACCTGACCAAAAAACGAAGAATGTCGTTTACCACAAGGTGCTTGAATGAAAATCCGATTAGTAAATTAATCAGAGTGTATCCCAACCTGAACAACATAGTTTTCAATGATTTTTTTCTGACATGTGTTTGGAAAACTTAATTATTTCTTTTTTTTAAATTTTTATTCTCATTCTGTATGTTTTCATCATCATTCATCATAATAAAATACTTTTATATTTCTATCTATATTAATATTGTTTTGTATTATTGTATTACGTTCATCAAAGCCTAAATTAGTTCAGCTAAAAGGTAACACGACATTCTTTGACTGTTAGGCGGTACGAAGTTCGCCGGGTCAGCTAGTATTAAATAATTATTCCATCAACGAAATTGATGTTTTGATATTTACCGTGGTTGCTTTGTTATTGAAACGTAAATAATCTCGAAACTCGACCAAGCAAGTTCAAATTTTATTTTCCTGTTCGAACAAAAAATGTCAGTGTACGTCGTGTAATTCAGCAAAAAGACAATTCAAAATAGTGGTTATTTTGAAATTTTTCGCAACAAAATCAATATTAACAAATTAATTTTGGCAACCAAAATTAAATAAGGAGCTGAGCGTAAAACTGAAGCCTCCAACATCAAATATATTACAAAATCTCCTAAACAAGCTACTTATTATAAAACAGACCTATTATCTTCTCTGACAGAAGACAACACTGTACAGAAAGTATTAATAATATTGTAGTTGTCCATATTTCTTAGACTGGAATTTCCTGAAAATTCCATAAAGTAATCAGAATCTGCTTCAAAAACATACCCCGTATTATTTTATTATAAGGAAAAACAATAGAAAACGCTTTTCAATACTGGAATCTTATCCTTTGTTATCACCATATAATAAAGATAAATTATAAGTTTGTAACTTTTTTTAGGTATTAGTCGGAAAAAAACTGAACAGCCTTTACCATTAATGTGCAAATCGTGATAGGAACTAACAAAATCAAGGTAAAGTGGTAAATATGATGTTCTGACACGAATATGGTATATCTGTTATGATAAAATTCCTTCAGAAAATACAATTTATTCAATTATAACGTTTGATTTCTTGGAAGAGATATTTTATAGCTATAGCATAGTCAATAATAAGTATATCATGTGTGGCATCAAATATCAGCCGTTTACTAATCAAAATAAGACCAGACGCCATAAGAGTCAGGTTGTTTACAAGATTTTTTTTAATCACATTTTGTAACAATTTTTCTTTATCTCAGCAGAAATTTTTAAAATTTGAAAGCTCCAACACTTTTTTAACTAAAAATCCATCTCTTGTTTTACCAATATTATTTGTCCGTGAAAAATTTCAAACCACAAATCTGCTAAAAGACGATAGCAGCTTCTTTTTCTTGACGACTTCTTGTCATTTCATTCTTGCCAAATCCTATTAATTTATCGACACCGAGACATAAATTACAGATATTTTCTGCTTCATTTTTTCGACAATATAATATAAGAACAAGTACTCTGCATGAAATTCATGGAACTCCGATAATACTTTATTCAAAAACAAAAGAAACTTCATATTTCTCTTCCACAACCTGTGATGATGAATGATTTATAATCTTTAGCCTTAATCATCTTTTGTTTAGTGCCGACGCCCATGAAAAAAATTACTGAAAATACAGATATATTCTAAGAATTCATGTAATAGAAACATTTTTAATTTTTACCTAAAATTAATCATGTTTCTATTTTTGACTTTTTTTTCAAATCGCTTAATAGAAGTGGTTGAAGGCTTCTTGCTTCGACCATGCAACTACATTAAGAATGCTAATTGTTTGCTATACGTCGTGTTTACAGCCTAATTTATTGGCAGTGTAATTCACATAATACATCCTAAATATCTTCCCAATTTTCATTAAATTCTTGAATGAATTTACATAATTTTGTACGTATGAAATTTATAGGAGTAATTCTGCAGTTAACTGCAAAAAGTATCACTTTCGCCTTTTATTAGAACATAGCCGATAGCATCGTCACACAATGTAATAAGTAAACAAATATAACAAGGAAACACAAGTAACTCAGATAACATATTATGAAAAGTGAACTAAAACACGATAAACATATCTACTATAATATCTATGATATTATTTGTTACATGATCATGTCGTAATAAGAAGAAACCTTGAAATCAATAGACATTAACACCTGCCATAAACACGTGATTTTCATTACTTACAGTAATGTTTGTTACACATTAAAGAAAAGCTAATGTATATTTTAGCACTGATCCCTGCCACTTTGTTCTCTTTTTAAATTTAAAGAAAAACCTTCTGTGAATTTATTTGTTATCAAATAAATTCACCGATGGTTCAATAACGGAAGTATTTAGCAAATATTTTTACAGGAAAGAACACATATATTTTTATCAAAGTTAAGTTGCACATTAATAAAACTGTCGTTATTAATGGATACTATATTTATTTCCATGCAAGCGGACCCGCAATCGCATACTCGCGCACACGTACACGCTGGCATTCGCACGCACATTCGCACACGAACGTGCTCGCGTATGTGCACAAGGACGCACGCACAAGGACGCATGCACGCATGCATTCATCTACGCACGCACACCTATACGCAGGTAAGCACGCTCATGCTAGTTTTTCGGGTACCAGCTACCCATTAGTGTCGTGCGCACGCACGCACACACCCACACACGGGCCATCGCGTAGGCACGCACACGCATGCGCGTGCACGCCCATGCACACTCGCAGGCATACGCGTACGCGGACGCCACGTGCGTGCGAAGACGCCCGGTGACACTCATGCAAACGCCCATACGGAATACGCGCGCTCAAGCACTGTCGTGAACATGCATGCCTTCACGCACGCAAACGGAAAATAGCTACTCACTAGTGTTGCGATTCGAATAAATTATATAAAAGGAAGTCTATTTTAAAACGTAGTAATAACTGAGTTAACTAAATATATTCATTCTGGTAGGAAGTATGTTTATTTCCAGTAAGAAATGGAGTTGATCCGAATATAGGTAGAATTTACATTTTTTTAGCAAATTTAATTTTATATTTTACTGGGCAACACTGAGTATATTACAGTAAGGTACAATGAAGCTTCGGCATTATAATGACATGAAAAGCTTATTTAATTAAAATAATACAAATGTTGATGATTCCTAGTTAACCCATTACTACTAACAAAATATTCAAAAGTTGCAGGTCAACCACCGAACGCATTCTTTCCCGACCACTGTTCGATTCGTTTAGGGCCAAGAACGATACGGCATCGCCTCTTTGCAAACGTTTAATAAACATTTTTAGCAACTAATAATTTAATAGTATGCGTACTATAACTGAAATTTCGTAATTTGTGACACTTTTTCTTGCCATTAATTCTACTTATGTACGTAGTGAAAATATTGGTACGAAAATTTTAAAACAATTTCAAATCTAGGTCAATATGTTCGATCCTAGATTTAATTTACTAAAAAAATATATTTATCAATCTCATACTTGCAAAATTATATTTTGCTGATTCTTGAGCTTATAGGTGTGACTTGGAGACTATAATAACTACTATATACTAAATAAATATTCAATATAATTACACAGCTCCCGTTAAAGTCATGTGGGTTCTTCATTCTTAAAATTAAGGTATCTCAATGAACATCAAAAATACTTTTACGTAATTAAATTGGCATATTTATGAATAAAAACCTATCATACCATTTTCTACCATTATAGTGTTTTGGCTTGTTGAGGAATGAATAAAATCGCTGACTGAAAATGTTCTGAAACGGTTTTCCAAACTCGATCACACCACGAGCTAATGAATTGCGTGGCTAATTCGCCGTGATGAGATTCTAGATTCTAAACTATCGAATTGGTAATATTGCTAAATGAATATTACAGTCCAAAACAAAATTGTTAATAAAATGATAAATTAACAATGAAAATTGCACAAGATGTTTTAGATAAAATATTAAAAATAATATTGTATCTATTTATAGGAATAACGTTACTATTTTATTTTTAATTTGGTTCGATGCCGTATATAATAGGGTAAAGAAATCGCATTGAATGTTTATTGCATAAAAACATTATTGCATCAAAAAGATGCAGTCAAATATTTATTCAGTCATACTCACATTAATTTTAAGTCCAATTTGAATACTAATTTACTATCATATTAGATATGTTAATTTACTATAATTATATGAAAATAATGAAATTAAATAATAAATTAGGTATTCATTGAAATCTCAACTTATTATTATTTATTATATAATTTGAAAAGTGTACATATCGTGACAAGGCTACTCAGTAAATAAAAAATCATTTTGTAATTTTTTAACTTGTAAACGTGGCCAAGTTTCCCAATTAAAAATATAATAGTAAAATAGATACAATTTTATTATAAATTTAATTAATGTCCACATGAATAACTTAATATTGGGCTGATACCGACCTGGATTAATTTATAATTTCAGCTTATTCTAGCCTTATATAAAAGTTGAAAACAATACAAGACGTAAATAATGTATCAATTATCGAGTGCTTCACCAAAATTCAATAACCCTAAAGGGCAACTCAATCGGTAGTCCGAAGAGAAGATGTAATATCGCCAACAATTATTTTCGGATGTGTAGGCAGTTTAATATTAGAGTTGATTAAGTGTACCTAAACGGTGCTTTGTATAGTTTGTTTTACATCGATATTTGCTTTATATTTGGATGTGTGTATACATATATTTTCGTGTGTAGCACGATGATGGCAATTTTTATTTTTTTATTGTAACTTAACAATTATAGCTTTTCATATAAGTTTAGATTATCATAAATTACAACAAAGAACAGTCTTTAACTCATAGTTTGAACATAGTTCGTATAATCCACGTTACATTAATTTCATTGTTGTTAAATTCGTTTAAATAAGCATTCACGGTAAAATTACGTCATGTTATTACAAGTTGGGATCAATGACAAGACATTATTACAGAATTTAAACTTTTGTCTTGAATTTCATTAGTGGTTAGACAAGTATAAGGCCTATATCTTGGGTAATTAGGATACGCTGAAAATAAATTTTCAAAATATTTTCAATTTTGAACCATCTTCACGAATAAACAACTTCTCAGTAGGAGAAATTGGAAGATGTCAAAAATTTAATATATTTGGCGTTAATTTTGTAGAAATTCATTATTCATAATTAAATAAAACTACGTGATGTAGTATTTTTTCTACTTTCTTTAAGTTCTTTACCACGACCTAGGTTTCGTTGTATTACAACATCTTTAGGTGGGCTATTAGCAAAGATTGATAAAATTTTAGCAAATAGCCTACTTGAAGATATTAGTTTATATTGAAATTGGTCTTTGAACGCACAACGATATATAAGAGAAATACTAATTGCAGCTGTTACACAAGTTACTGCTATCATCATAGACGATAACGTTTGAGCGCATCGAGCAGATCGAATTGATCTTATTGACTGAGGTCTGGATTCACTTTTTAGATTGGCCAGCACAAAGTTCCAACATCGATCGCACTGAGCAACTGTGAAATATTTTAAAAGGCGTGTTAGAGTTGTACAACTCTAACACGATTCAGCTCCCGCGGAACATCCGCCAACGAAACACACCAAGTATTCTTGTTTGTGTACCTAGGAAAACAGAGTCCGTAAGGAATATTGGGTGGAATAAAATAAACCTTTCAAATATAACCTCAAAACTGGTGAAACAAACTTTCTTCAGGAGCGTCTTGTTTACTGAAGGAAGTTTGTATTCCCACCTCAGTTTATAAAACTGTGTCCTATGAAGAAATTTTTTAAAAGTTGGCAATATGAAGGAGATATTTTCAAGCCAGAAACTAAATAGTAACTGATATGGGGTATCGCGATATTCGAAATTTTAAAAAAATCGGGTAATTCCCTTACCTACGCTAAAATTTCTATATGAATATTTTTGAGTTAACTAATGATGTTAACTATTGACAGGTTATCCCTTAAGGAGTGGAATAACAAAATGTCGGTGATAGATGGATTATTACACAAACGAAACTATAATTTTTTTTATGCTAGACGTAATAGTTTCAGAGAAATTATTATTGAATTTTTTGTCGGCGCGCATAAAAAAACAATTTATTAGTTATTAAAACTAATTCTAATTTTTTGTTGTCCAAGATCTTTAAGAGAACATTTGTCTTCCTAATTAAAATGCTACTCATTAGTTATTATTGGTAACATAAAAATCAAACGCTCAAACATGTGCATTTTTTAAATTATAAAACGTAAAAAATAATTTTGTGCTAGTCTAAAAAAACGTACGGCAATTTTGTGGAATATTTTTGAAAACATCTACAATTCAAACAGATTCCAAAAAGGTAACATTGTTACAATTAAATCTGTAAGTATCAAAAAAATACATGCTTCATTGAAATAAATCCGCATTTGCAAAAATACTTACGATCAAAGCAACCACTAATCAGAATTGTTTCGCTATCTCTTTCCCAGTCGTATGGTCTTCTTATTGTTCTCGGCCGTCAAACGACCTCCTTTACTTATTCCCTGAACAATTTCGCTTCTTTCTTCTGTAATTAAAAAATCATAATAAATGTGATATGATCATAAATACAACACTTGTTTTATTTTAACATGACCAGAAAATTTATCCATAGTATGGGTTTAGAATAAAAAACATGTTATGCAAAGAATTAGTAGCAGAATTTTACATTTTTGGAATCTGCGTGAATTGTAGATGTTTTTCACATAACAATTTATGGGGTTGCCGTACATTTTTTTACATTAGCATTGTTCAAATTCACTTTTACGTTTCGTAATTAAGAAAATGCTTATATTTTTGGGTTTAATTTTTACGTTGCCAATAATAATGAATAAAAAAGTGTTTAGATCTTTAAGAGTGATATTCTCTTAAAGATCTTGGGCAAGAAAAGAGTAGAAATTGTAATATTACCTAATAAACACCTTGTTCTTCACAAGTAGTAATAAAACATTATAAATCATGTCTCTAATGCTATTATAACTAGGATAATAAAATGTATTGTTTCATATTTGTACTAATACTCTCTATCACCCACATTTCGTTGGTCTACTCTTTACAAGACACTCTGTGTGTATGTATATATATATATATATATATATATATATATATATATATATATATATATATATATATATATATATATATATGTTTATATATGTATAAGGTAAGGTGCAGAACTGAGGTAGTACCTTACATTTCTGCTGAAACGTAATTTAGCTTCATAATTACAATTTCAATATTTGGTTCAAAGACCTTTTAACTTGATACCATTGGTATTACATATGTTTCCATACTATATTTATTTTCGATTGTGGTGCTTCATATTCATTTAAATGCACGTTTTTCAAGTAACCTCATAAATTTTCTATCGGTTTGATGTCAGAAAGTTGAGATGGTCATGGCAAGATTTTAAACTTTTGTTTATTTAGCCAGTTTTTTACTATTTTCAATGTGTGCTTGGGGTCGTTATTCTGTTAGAATACTACTTCATTTACAGGGTACGGCATATGTTCAAAAGATATCTCCTAACATCTTGTAATACATTTTCCCATCCATATTGCCTTGTATTTTGTAAATTGGTAAAACACTATAAGCTATCACACAGCCCCGCACTTCAATATTGTCACCATAAAATTTCTCCATTTATATAAAATATTTTGCATGTAGTGGTTCACCTTCTTTTCCTTAGTTTGATTTTCTACTATCTGTGCTGTATTAATTGATTTTAGTCTCATCCTTCCAAATAACCCTCATCCAATCATCAGTTCAGTTAATATATCGTTTCGAATTACAATTATTTTCTAGCTTTAATATTTTTTAAGTAAGAACTGTAACGCCCGATAAAGAATCCACTTATTGACTGACGTGCCAGTGTCTTGCTTTAAAATCGTCGTCGCTGGTAGCTGAAGACACCTCACTAGATCTTAAATATTTAGTAATTTTTTTTATGTCTCTATAACCAGCCACCAGTTATTTTTAGTCCGACCACCAATATTTTTGGCTCCAATTCACTGTATTGTTGATTCAGTTACGTTTAACTCCCGCATATTTAAATCATTATATAAAATTTTGAAATTCTGTACCAGCAGACTGACCTGTAAAGTCAATTCAAAAATATTGTTTTGTTGCTATGATTATATTTCCCTTAGATATTTTTTTAAAATTATTGTTTGAAATTTGTATTTTAAAACACATATATTTGAACTATATTACAAAACCTAATATTTTAGTAGACTAGAGTATTTCATACATAATTTATTATTTACATCAGTGATTTAATATAATAAATGTAATGTTTAATATTGTAGTCAGTAATATCTTATTCTTCAGCTTGTTTGTAAGACAGATCAATATAAAGAAAATTCATGTAAATTAAGAAGTACTGGTAAATCTAGCACATTTACACCAGAAGATATTTTTTCGATATATTGACTATAAAGAATTCAGGAAAAACATTTTAAGGAGCTTATATGAACACGCCACAAAATTCAATATTCATGTTGTAATAAAAAAGCTACAAATTTTTTTCTACATTATCCAATTGACCATAGTTATTTGATATAGTTCATAGGAAAATAAAATGTTTATATAAAATGATCTAGAATACTACAAACATCGACACATTTCATAAACTGCTTACCATGTAGAATACGTGCAATTTATAATTACACAATCATTTATGCTTCCTATAGCGTAAGTCTGCTGACACAAAATTCTCCCTTTTTCACTTCAGGTCTTTCATCTAGTACATTTTAACAAGTTGACCATTTGAAGAAATTAAATAAATTCATCGCTTGTCATTTTTAACCGTTTTAAAGAGACGCAAACTTTAAGATACTCCTAGTAATTACGATTACAAAATAATTTTAACGGGTTTTAAATTAAAAAAGTATGTTTAAAAACAAGTGGATATAATTGGTAACAATTCAAAATAAAATTAATCTAACTCGCCAATATTCATAAAGTAATAATATTTTCTGGTCTAAATTGATTTACAATCACATTGTTGCATAGGTTGGTATTTGTGATTAAAAAATAAATTGTTTGCATTATTGTGCACATTCAAACTGTATTCATACGTAACTTAGATTGCATGGGTTATATTTTAAAGAAATTCAGATAAGTAAAATGAATTGTTTCGAGCAACTTATAAATATTACTGTTACATGAAAAACATATAATAATACCAACAAAATGTCTCCCACATTTATTCCAGGTTTAAGACGGGCAATCTGAAAAACTAGTGTATTTAAAAAGTTGTTAGTAGCCAAATCTCTACTAGTAAATCACGCTTGGCAAACCTTTATCAATTATCAATCTATCTAATATATACTTTTCTATCAAACTAACAAACAATACTTTATTTTCTGAATATATTAGTAATAGTAGTTTAATGAATATTTGTTAGAAAATGGAAAATTAAATTATTACAAAATAAAAGAAATATGACTTAATTTTCAAGAAATGACTAAAACAATTTTTAAAAACATAAAATACGCTGCACCAAATACACTAATATTTGAAAAAATTACAACAATTACATCACAATAACATAACTCCAAACATATATTATAAATACACAAAGTATGCTAATGTTTCACATTAATATATAGAAATATACAAAATACACCAATATTTAATTACAGATTATCACACCTATATCACAGAAGTATCAGATTCTAAAGTCTCAGAGCTCATGTGGACTCTATAATATTAAATATAAATTTATTAAATTATCTTTCATTCTCTTCTTTAAGCATATGATATATACATTTCTGTCATGGCGCTGGTCTTATTAATGAAATTGATTCACGGAAAGGTCTTTTAATATGGATTAATTTAAAAGTTGTGTTTTCTCTCGCAACAACTCGGAACATTAGTACACAATGGTATGGCGATAATTTTAATATCTCGATATCACGATACATTTTTTCTTAGATTTTTCATCGACAGCATAGCTCATATATTTGTTTTTCTCGACGAACCAAGTCCATTAACTTCGCTTTTATCGATGATGTATCATATGTAATAAGTTTGTCGGCCAGCTATTTTTGTATGTCTTCTTTTTTTTATTGTGTTTTCTGTATGCGTTTAAGCCTACTTAAATGATATGGAGCGTTGCCCCTCACCACAACGGAGTTTGTTAGCAGTTTATGTAAAATTCTATAGAACCATTCTTCAAAAACATGTGCATTCGTTTCCGCGTGGTAATAGATATCAATTTTCTTCGTCTCGAAAACGAGCTGTCCATCTTCCAAAAAACCTTCTTCATTACCGATGTGTGCAACTATTAGAATTTTTCCCTTACCTGACGGCGCCTTCAACCCAGTAGACCATCCTTCCATAAAAGCTTGCCGTGATGATTTTACGGAGGTGTCATGCAATACAGTATTTCTTATCTGACCTTTATTGAACCAAGTTTCATATAAATAATATATTTTTCGTTTCTCTTCTCTCATTTTTAAAATCGTCCTCAAGTATCGATGTATCCATAATGTTATTTCACTCTTTTCGATTAGTGTGCTTTTTCTATTGCATTTCTGCTACGTGAATTTATTTTTTTTTAAATATTATAAAATGTCGTTCTTTTAAAATTAGGTACATCATTGTTCACAACCACAAGAACCTTGTCTTAGGTAGCTCATTTAAAAAAAAAAGTTGACTGCGGGTAATCGCGTTCAGCTCTAGATCTCAATTTTGTCGGGTGAGGCAAAGGCAAGCGGATGCGTCCTAGTCTTCTATATTTCCGAACTGTCCTGCATACTGTAATTAGAACAACACCGGTAATTTCAGCCGCTTGCTCCGCTACATTTTACATACGTGGTTTTCCTTGAGCGTAATCATTTTTACCTATTTATATACGTTTATTAGGGTGTTTTTTCCCCGAGTTTAAAGCATTCTTCTTAGAGCGTTTCTTCCTTGGCGATGAAAATGTTAGTATCCTGCTCGTACTTGGCACTAGCGCTATTTTAATTACACAATAAAAACACACTTTAATAATAACACATTATATAACACACCGCACTTAACGCTATAAAAAAAATTTTAAAATAAATTTAGTGCAATACAAAGTAACGAAGCTATTTTAAAAAAATTCGGCGTTTTATATCCATTTACTTGGGAATTGATGAACACAATTAAAGTAGAAACTCGGTTTTAAATTAAAAACTTCCTCAACGAACTCTTGTGGATAGTTCTCATCGTCAAAACGACACAAAGTAATATTAATGATCTTGGTTGACTATGGTCAGACGACACTAAGTTGGTGAATAATTCCATGAGTATCCCACACATAACTTAACTTTTTGTAAGTAAGTAGGTTGTGCTTGCTAATCATATTCACAACAATTTAAATGAAGGAAAATGGGAAAATCTTTTTAAAAATAAACACTACAATTTATTGGCGTCCTGTGACACATTTTCTTTTCAAATAATCGTGGGAGGAATGAAAAAGTGGTTCAATCAGTATTTTGCTCAACTAGTGGAAATGTACAGTGAGAGTCTATAAATTAAACAACCAAAGCCCACATTGAAAGTCTGAGATCTTCTTCAATTAGTAGTTTTGCTGGTAAATGGTCAATTTCAAAATCAATTAGCCCTTTAATATATAATCGCCACTTTGGTTGATTAATAAGTGGTAAGTTTTCATTTTAAAAACACCCAGGGTTTATTAATCAACTTGATATGTTTACCTAGATCTTGTAATTAAGAAATTAAGGGACATTGCGTGCTTAACAAAAAATATATTTTTTTTTACATAAAATATTTAATTTAAATTTATTCAAAGCTTCGTTTTTTACAAATTAAAACTTCATTATTTATATTGTCAATGCTTATATTAATCACATCATGAACGTGAAATTGTGTCGCAATTTAAAACTCTAGATCAAATTGTCACGAAATAAATTGATGAATTTAACAAAACTGCCGACTATATATGTATTACCTATTATTAAAATCCTATATATGTATTACCTATTATTAATAAAATATATTTTGCTTATAACTTTGCGTTCCTACATAGGAAACAACTACTATTTTCCTTTTATTCAAGGAAAGTCACCAATATTGACAAAAAAATATATGTTTAGAAATCGCTTCCGTGAATATTTATTTGCATGAATGAATACGATAAGAGTAAAAGAAGGGTGTCCGCCTCTATTGAGATCGTTGTAAGGAAAATATCGACAAAAATAAAATAAGGTTTTTGATTTAAACTCATATTACCTATTGAAAATAAAATGACAATTTAGATAACGAAAGCTTAAAATGGCCTACATCTATTCAAATAAAATTACCAAGGCTCATATAATTTTGATACAGTTTCCGATAAAAGAATCAAATTTAATTTAATGATTCATTCAATTTTGTACAAATTAGATACTATGCGTTACGTTTTATTTAAATAATTACCATTTTGTTATATCAGTTATATTTAGTTATTACACTTTCCTTGAAAGATACAATATGACAAAGCTTTCCTAACAACATTTTGTACTAAATAAATCTCCTGAAGAAATTTCTAGGATTATTATATTGGCCTGAATTAGATTTCACCACTATTGCATTTAAAATGTATTTTTAATTCGATATTTGACTTATTTGTAATGCATTCTACACCACGCGTTTCTTGGGATTGGCGGTATATAGGTTATTTCATAATCAATTGCTAAAAATTAACTCATTTGAAATTTCCATAAATATAAGTATTTAGAAAAATACCGTGAAGGTTTTGTATACTTGAGAATAAAATGTTTTTAATTAATTTTTTGCAAGCGACATTTTTAAAAATAATTTGATTTTTCTTCTCTTCGACTATAGTTGTACTTTCAAATCAAGTTCATATTGATTCTTGGCGTTTGCTCTTGAAATTGTTATCGCCTTCGGCAGAATAGCATTTTATCTTTAAATCTTGGGATACAATTATACGGTGATAGCGACTGATTTGGACTGGGTTTATATTCTTGTAATCCTGGAGCGTCAGAATTGGAGATAGTGAATTAAAATAATAATGAATATATTTCACGATTTTATAATTTTTGTATTGCGACATTGTCACATTGTGAAGTGGGAGTGGCAGAGGTTAGTGGGTAAGTAACAAGTAAGATCGATTGGAACTTAGAAATATTGCTTTCGAAACAGACTGTCGCTGTGTTTATATTATTATTGTTTATTTTGATTTAAAATTTATTTCAAACTATTCTGTAACTTGATTGGCAAACAATCAAGTGGATTTGGATAATTCTAAAATAATTATAATACTTGCCTTCATATATTTTCAAGAGATAATAAAATAATGGAAGTTCACTTTTCTTCCTATTTGCAATAATAGAATGAAGATCCTAATGAATTATGTTTGGTTGACACTTCCTTCTTCAGCGAACAAAAGCCAAGAAAATGCTTCCTCTGCAAAATCCATTATATGGCTAGGTCAGTCAATTCTACGATGGATTTCGATACTACAATATTCAGGTTTGGTTGATTTTTAGTTCATCTACTCACACGAACGACTGCGCGCTAAACAAACTGGGTTGTTAAATGGTCGATTTCTCCGACTGCGTAACTATAGCACAAGCTCCGTTTTGTAGTTGCATTTTAAAACTTGTGAGTTAGGCCTAAGTGTTGAAGGTTTCTATGGAGTGATTAAGTATTAGAAATTAAGTTATAATTTCAAAACTTTTTCAAAATATCAAATAAAATAAAGACACAGCAGAATTTTCGGAGAAGGTCACCAAATATGCAAGACTTTTAACCCTTCATAACAATTAGTTGTTTTGATTCAAATCCAGAACGATTATTTTGTGGGTCAAAGTGGGTAAAAAATGTAGGCAAATATTCTCACATTATTCCTTTTGTTTTTGTTTTACAGCCAAAACGCATAAAATATTAGAAGTATTTGGATTTGGAACAAGACAGAAAATTTACCAAAAAGAGCGAAGACGACTGATATGGCAATTATTAACAAAATTGGGAGTAGAACTTCTTTTGACGTTGTGTGAAAAGCCATAAAAACGGAAAATCTGAATCTATAATACCTTTGTTTATGGATAAATTAAACTCAAATTTCTAGCATCGATAAGCTATTACAGTCGTGGCTATATAGACATGGATTGTAACGGAAACCCCATTGAGTTAAATAAAATGGACATGATGTTAGTAATTCGATATGGATCAAAATATTTTTATTAGTTCTGTTTTCTTTTTCATGAAAATGTTTATTTCCTTTCATTTTTATTGTCAATATTGAATATTAACGAAAATTTTGCAATTGTTTTGGGCTAGCAAGACACAAATAAATGGTCTTCGTGTATGAACAGGGACATATTTGATAACACAAGTGCTAAGTATTTGAGTCGATAACAAGTTTTCTATTTTATGAAAATTTTATTTTAATTACTATAAATATAATTCGGTTACTTTTGAATTCTCCTCATTGGACATTACAAAAATGTGAGTACACAATCGTAATAACGTACGGATTTGCAAATTTTCGCTTGGATTTTTTACGATCAATTTTTATGGAACATAGCGTTACAACATTCAATATTATATTCATTTAAATTTATTTGAAATTTATATCTCCTCCAATAATTTTCAATTACATGCGTTTCGAGAATTTAATCACAATCTACACATCCTCTACACTCCTGAATATTTGACTTCGCACCTAAATTTTTATAATGATTTTATATTAATTAAATTATTAGGAAAAATTTTAAGATTCATTCAAATATCAACTAAGTTTTATTTATATAATTTAATATACGTATGTAACAAAAGTTCAATAAATAGAAATAATTAAAATATTTAATCATTTCATTATTTCGATTTATTTTATCCATTTTTTACTTTATCTATTTTAAAATATTGGCATAGCAAAAATAAGATAAGAAAATATATAAATTTCGTTTTGGAATATTTTTCTATCGTTGGGAATATTTTATGAGACAACTTATTAAACAACAATAACCACCCCCACCAGTGATTAGGCTAAATGCTCCAAATATTAGAATGAAGAAAAATCGTGCAATGTAAACTGTGAAGTCTTATTTAAATACCTGTATATAAATTTCATTCTTTTATTTTGCATTTATTCTAAATTATATGTTAATATGTCAGTATAGTTGTCCACCGTATCTGTAACAACATCACCGTTCATAAAATTTAAATCTATATACATGAAGTTACAAGGAGATGGTTGACATGAAAGTATCTATTAAAATGTAATACAATCGTAACCTAGATAAACGGTTACAATTTTCCACATAAACACCTATCCAATGATATTCACTCAAGTTGATGGGTATTTCATGACGAGAGCAAGGTTCCATTTATCATTTTTAAAGTTTTGTACGTCGAAAAAAAGAGGATTTTGACAGATTACTCCCATGTCTAACCATTTGCCCGTCAGCCATTTCATTTTTTTTCTTATCTTTCGTATCCTTCAAGGTAAAAACCTAAATCTGAAGACAGTAATTAACCATATTAATCTACGAAGACAAAAATATTTACGAAGTTTTTCATGTTAATAATGAAGTATTGTTTCTTTTTAAATTTTACGTACATATGGAAGGTCAACTGAAAGAGAACATTAAAAGGATTATGGAACAATTTTTCTTCAGAATTTTGAGAAAAAGAATAGAGATGTGGAAAGAAAAAAATAAAAGTGCAGTAAAATCAAAGGATTCCATAAAAAATTAAAATATTTTTCTTACTTATTTTGATATATGCGCGATACATTTTCGGATTAGGAATCTAGTTATCGCCATAACTTACATATATAGTGTAAATAAGAAATTAGTAAGCATAAAGGAGTGAACAATATTTTGGAATGAAATTGGGGCATAGGTTTTCCAAACTAATACCTGACAAGTAAGAAATGTTAGTGTAGCAGTAGATTGTAATGATAGATATAGGCAATGACAAATAAACAATAAAATTATTTGTCTTAAATGAAAAGATAAAATGGGAGATAGAATGAAGATACATACAAATCACATAGCCCGCAATAAAATAGTGCGAAAATAAATGAAATATCGCTACCGATACAACAGTGATAAATGGTAAAGTATTTATTCCGCGGATTATTTTATGAAATTCAGATGAGTATATTTATATTACACTTGGCATATTTGTATTTAGTTTTTTTCATAGTTTTGAAGCGCATACGGTAAATGGCTATTCGTAAAATGCTGTTTTGTACTGATGAATTAGGAGGGTTTTTTATCTTAAAAAGGTAGTTGACGGCCATGAACTGATAGGTGGCGGAATTAATATGACTCAGAGGTATAAAAGAAAGAGAGTATTTAAAAAAAAATGATGTAAAAATGTACTACTAGAGAAAGATGCTCAATATCTCATGAAACTATTATGAAACAGACGTATTTGTTCTGAAAAAGCTCAAAATCAAAGCAACTTTAATCACCATCAGTCTCTGAAGAATTATGAAATACTTAGAACATATTACGCAAAAACGTTTCGTGAACATTAAAAAGCGTATTGTTACCAGTAACGAGTTGCGCTATATAGTATTCGAGGATGACAAAAAATGTTTTGTTGCGGTTGGGTAAAGTTTGTAAAATTGGCCCAGATATTCACATGGGTGACTCCACATTCGATCAAGATGGGGGAATCAAATACATCAAGTCCAGTGCCATCTGCCCATAACGACTTTGGCGCTAAAAATTGGGTACTCGCAATCACTTGAAAATTATGGAAAATGATTTTATTGCTGAGCGATTTTAAATTTCCCATAAATTTAAATAATTATTGAATTTACGGAAAATTTAAAATCGCTCAGTGAGCGATGGAAATGGTGTTCGGAATATTTATGAAAGATGTGATACAAAATAAAGAACTCTGAAAAAAATAATAGGTAGACGGCTTAAATCATCAAACTAAAATGATATCGGGCAAATTACATCACCGATTCGCCAACAACCGAAGGAGAAGGTAAGTTATCGATTAACCACGATTCTCGGAATGCAATGTGGAACACCTCTCAGCCAAATCGACTGAAGACATAAAATTTCGTGGAAAAATATCGGATAAGGAAGGCAAATCGTGTATGGTAGCACGTCTTGAGAAAGGTTTGTATTCAGAAACAGATAGTTATAAGCTAATGATGGATAATGAACGTTAAAAATTTCAATACGACAGATTTTTTTTGTAATTATTCCAATGCTACCTTATCCATTAAAGAAAATGTAACAAACCTTAATTTCAAATACTCACATGTCTTTCTTTGGACAAAATTATTGTGAGCGGCATTTTCATTCTAAAACTCAAAAATAAAGAAACGTTTTCAAAATAAGACCTATTTAAAAATTCGGCGTTTTAGGGAAGTAAATATTTTTTCCCTATTTCCTTTTATATTTAAAACAAAACACTGTAATAGGACAAGCATCAGTTGTGTTGCTGTCACGCGCTGCGATCGCAAACTCACTCAACATACCCAGCGTGGCGATTATGAATATTATATCTAATGGTACGCTCAATCGAGAGGCTTATATCCAATAGTGGACTAACATAGACCGTTGTAAATCTATTTCTTTATATTTTTACTCTATGTTCTCTTTATGTAATCGTGTGTTATAAGTATGTATATTTATTTTCGCATTAATAATTTTTTTTTACTTGATACTTCCACCACAAGATAAAACCCTAAATGAACTCGGTTGGAGTATGTTAATAAATATAACATACCTGTAAATTTACACAACAGATTTTCTACGCTTACGAAAGTTACGAATAGGATTTTCGATATTAATTAAACCGTGTTCAATTGTAAAATATTTAAAAAAATTAAATTGAAAATTGCTTCAATGCAGATAAAATTTCTAGATTGAACTTAAAATGGTACTAAAAATTTTAATCTTCTCTTCTGCTGAATCAAATAAAAATGTCAAGCTTTCAATTTTATTTAAGATATAAAACGTTTTATATAAAGAAATTTACTTTTCGGTTCATTAGTCTCAATAAGAACACATGATAGAGGAAACATATTTATTCTTGCCTAGTTGCTCTTCACTAAAAATTCCCAATGCAAAAATATGCGACATCAGTCGCTTATTTTTGAGTTTTAGTGTTACTAAGTATTAAGTGTAATATGGTATCTAGTATAAATTAGTATACTAATAGTATTGTCACTAAACTAATTTACCTGATGCGTGTGATCAGGTAGTTATTTACCATTTATTGTTTATTATCCAGTTGTAGTTATTTTGTTTTATTACTGCATTCTTCCTTGATATGTACATATCAAATTGTATTTTGTTTCAACATTATCATTTGTATTAGAATCTCTCACTATGGAAGGCATATTTATATATAAATTAATTCTACTAATTTCATTAAAAAAAACAGACGGTAACATCTAATGAAATTCAGCTTTTTTTCTTACATACTTGCCAATTTTCAAAATAAATGCAAATATTATACTTATTATGATGAAGTATAATAAGTTACACTAAAATACTTACTAATGTATTATGAACTATAATATTGACATGTATTTTCATATAAAGTGGAAAACATTTCATGTTTAAAAATTTTCTGCTTGATTTATTAAGTATTTTTCAGGAACTATATCACTATTTCGGACTTTTCTACGCGGGCAACAACGCGCCTCAAAACTAGTATTTTTTTATTTGTAACCGAAGCAAGATATGTTAGATGAAATATGAAACAATAAATGATTGCAATAATTTTTGTCATAGTAATTAAATATCTTACTCAAAACCTGATTGATACAAACTCTGGCAAATTTTAGTCGAAACTAAAATGCCTATCACGTGTGTACCCCGTGAAAAAATAGCACTGAAATATCAAACTGGCTATAAAATTAGATAAGACGTCATCAGAGGTATTTAAGTATGAAAAGAGTGTACCCCAAGATTCTCTTCAATATTTACGATGAATAAGTGATATAGAAAGCCATAGAAGTTTTGGATGGTGGGATCGCAGTGGGAAATACCGTATATCTAATTTCCGTACGCTGACGACGCTACAATTCCAGTAAGAATACCGAGCGAGATGGTATAGATATTGAAGCGTGTCGAGACTTGAACTCTTCTTGAACCAAACCAAGACGAAAATCGTTTTCGTGGATAGAGCAGGAATATTTGGACAAACGGGTCAGAGATCTGAAAGTGGTCGATGAGTTTAAGTATGTGAGAACTAAAATTTATTGTTGCATTACGAGCGCAAAAATGCAGTCATTATTTACAAATATATAAAGAGATGGAAATATATCTACGGCGGATAATAAAAATTAACTTGTGGCCACATAGGGCCACTACGTTCGATTTTTTAGAACATTTCAATTAAATACTTTTTTATGAAAGTACTTTGAATTTTTAAAAAAGAATTTATGTTCAGAAGAAACTTTTAAAATGTAAATAAAATAGTGTGTTATTTAAGAAGAAAATTAAAAAAAAACATGGCCCAATTCCAGATATATTAAAAAGTAAGTGTTAATATTTAAAACAAAAATTGAAATGAATATCTGCTTTAGAGGAAAAAAGAATTTTAATATCTATTCATTTCACACACACGCAAACAAACGCGCGCACGCTTGCACGCACGCTCGCTCGCACGCACGCGCCACATATATATTACTACTAAAGTCCCCTAATGTCATATATACTTCTCAACATTATGATTTATCGCCAATCTACTATTCA
The DNA here is from genome assembly GCA_039881145.1 of Druceiella hillmani. Classification (NCBI taxonomy): domain Eukaryota; kingdom Metazoa; phylum Arthropoda; class Insecta; order Lepidoptera; family Hepialidae; genus Druceiella; species Druceiella hillmani. The sequence goes on along the minus strand of JAYKKI010000007.1, from coordinate 14,810,425 downwards.
CCGCTACAGGAAGTTTAGAATAGAACAATTTGCAACACAGTCGAAGACATTATAATTTGTGCTTGTGATACTTTTCAGTCTTCCTTGTACGGGTGTGTAATAGCCTTGTCGAAACTTAACATGCTGTAGCCTTATCAAAACCTTGTTTTTTTCAGGAACTGAATATTGCCGAATATTCAGTCGAGACGATTCATGATAGCTCTCGATAACAACTTCATAATGTATTTTAAATATTTACTTTGGAAGTAGTTTTCTTTCTTGATGAACAACATGGCCATCGTTTTTCATCATTACTTAGTCACTTTTTATTAATGTAGCCTGTGTATTAATTGTATGGCACCCCGTATTTTTGTCGGTTTAAAGTTATGTGAAAGTAAAGTTTTCTATGAAACTGGCTATCTTCACAATTCGCATCGGTAGAGTCGCTTACATATTGCTTTCCTTGCGAGAATAAAAGCGGTCGTTCTAGATTTGGGGCACTTTGCGGAAAAGTATTTATGAAAATGAAACACTAGCGGTGGCATTGCGATGGGTGCTGCTAAGCCGTCTTGTGTGTGGCTTCCCACACATCCTTGCCGAAATATTAAAGGCAAAGAGTAGACTGTGTAACTTATATTGTTTTTAATAATACAGTTATGTACCCTCACATTCACCAACGAGTTCATTCTACGTATGTTTATATTTAGATGTGTGTATAAATTTACATTGTAGTGTGTATATTGTAGTAATCCCAACATAGTGACAGTGTTTGCTATCGGGCTTTATTGAAAATAGTCAGCGCCGATACGACGATAGAGAATATTATTATTTTATTTTCACATATAACCATATGGATTAAAGTAAAAGGTGCACTTTTGGTGAGAATATTTTTACTGCATTTAAGTAATAGGATTTCATAAATCTGATTCAATAATTTCAATAATTTTTAAAACCAGGTTCGTTTGTGAAATCTCTATTTACAATATTGGGAATCATTTAGAATATATATTGGAAACAATTTTAAATACATTTTCACAATTTTATGTGTTACCTATTTCATATTATTATATCTAAAGTATCCATGTCGTGGCTGTCAATTTATTGACAGTTTTCATATCAGTGTGACGAGAATCAGTGGTCGAAAAAAAAGCGATAGTATTTTCCTATATCGATGTACTGTGTAAGAGAGCTCTAGGTATTGCCGTACTAAGCATACCGTACAAGAAAGTTTTCAATAACTAACACATAGAATAGATACCTATATTACTCTAACGTATACACATTAGGAATATACTGAGCGCCCGCATTAGTTAATCACGTGATATGGCCACGTGACGTTGTTTAGCTGCCTATCGTTAGCAAATACAACTTTTGAATAAAGTCCATTAATGTAAGATATCTCTACTCAGTTTTTTTTAATTTTCATCTGAAACTTCTTAGTTAATAAAATCTTCATTAATTTTTCTTGTAATTAACCCTAGTATTTGTTAATGAAACTTTTTGGTACACTCGACTAATTTGCATAGATTTGTACGAAAATTGGCTTGTATGTACGCTATTAGATTATATGGTTTTGTATGAAAAATGGTGTTCAATTTGCAAAATTATTTTGTCTACAGGTATTGCCACCAATAAAAAGAAAATGCTCCTATTCTACTTGAAAACTGAAAGCTGCAATTGGAAAAGGTCTTGTCGGTGTTAAACTACGTTCTACATAACAGAAACTTCGAACGTAGCAACATTCGAAGTTCCTGTCATGTCACTTCACAATCATGTAAAACGTCATGGAACTGATTTTCACCCATGGCTTGGTAAAAAGACTCCCCTTATTCAGGAGCAAGATCATAATTTAAAAGTACACATACTAAAGCTGTCTAACTAATTTTATTGCTTAACACCCATTGAACTAAAATGGTTAGTATTTGAGTAAGTTGAAACTACGAAAATAAAAAAATCCATTCAATATAGATAAAAAAAAAGGATTAGCTGTACGGTTTCTTGTGACCCAATCCAGAAATTAGTATTCGTCTTCCAGAAGCAACTAGCGTCAATAGGATTGAATCTATAAATAAAATGTAATATTTAAATAAATTATTCAATGTTGACAAGATCGGTGTGGCTATCTTACTGAAGCCATAACAGGTGCTAGCTCGAAAAGATGAGAAACAATTAGGAGTTTCTACTAGTGGAAAGCATGGTCAAATATAACTGTTAGCTACTTTGTGAGTGTGTCTGGGCTATTTGTTCAGCAGTTCATGTTTATTTACCCAAGAGTTCGCATGACTTCACTTGAAAAGAGGGTCTCTTTCAAGATTTTGATATTCCAAGTTCGACTAATTGAAAGAAGAACTTTTTGAACAATGCCGATTACGCCAAATAATCTTGGAAGATCCAGTGCTATTAATATTAGACAATCATAGCAGCCACATCCCTTCGAGTATATATGATTTTTGTCTAGGTAAATGTATGATTATGGTAATTTTACTTTTCCATATGTATCACTGAAGTCAATCAATAAATATGGTATTCTTCAGTCCTTTGAAAACCGCTTGCCATAATGCCTGGAACATTTACATTAACATTAATGGTTTTCAAGAAATTACTGTAAACTTTTTCTTCTTTTTGCTAGAGCTTATATCAACTTGGGAAGAAGGTGTTCTAGGATTTATAGTGACAGGTAGGATACCTGTGATTACAAATCCTGATATGATACATGTAACTGTAAACCCATAAATTCTGAGAAATTTACAAAGTTACGTGCATTAAGATCTAGAAGAGAATATTAACATTGGAACTGTGTTATCATACCTCCCTGAAATAATATATATTTCTGATAACAGATATACAAACCAAGGACTTCGCTGACGGATGCCGTGGAGTGATACTTTTTCAATTCCAAATATACATCACATTATACAAATAAGAAAACAATTCGTTCTAATCGAC